>CM074742.1:28812448-29412448 GCA_037367245.1 Phrynocephalus guinanensis
ATCTTTGGCAAAGGAACATCACATTTTTGTTGTATCTACCTAACCACGGCAATGGATGGGGGGGATCCTAAAGAAATACAGTTTTAAGGTCTCTGCCATCTTAAATAATAATCAACCATTGATATGTTTCCCAGTACAATTCATTGGCTAGAATTCAGTAGGAAGTCCAGGCCCACTGAATTGTTGACCTTGTGGAGGAGATGTCTCAATGTGGTTACTCTAGTTACAACTTACCGCTAGAACAAAAAGGTTCAGTCTACATTACAATAATAAGCCATTGTTTGCTTTTCAGATCAGAAGACAGGTTACTAAACATAGTGGCCTCACAATCCCTTTGGGTTCTGTTTTCTTTCTATCATACCTTGCTACAACCAGACAGCCCATGCTCTTGTTGGTTGAAATAGTTGGGGATTAGGGGGAGGTAAGTTGAAATGCTGTAACCCAACAAAAAGTATGCTGAAACAAGGTGAATGGATGTTCTCCTTTAGGCTTTCTGCTTGAAAGAGAGCACACGCCAGAAGAGCTAATGTGACTTTACAGAACCCCCATGAGAAGCAAACATACAGCATACTATACATGCTCTCATGCTTGCTTTGCCTGGGGGGATCCTGAGATGCAGAATCCACCCCCAGCAGCCCCCAGCTTACAGGAGCATTTTCTACTTCTTGTTCCATTAATTTATAACATGCTTTGATGCTTAAGATTTATTTTAAAAAGTGGGAGAGAGAGAGAGAGAGAGAGAGAGAGAGAGAGAGAGAGAGAAGACAAAGGCTTCTACTGTTCTACTGCTTCATTCCTAAATGTTAAGAGCCTGTTTTTAAAAGTCATTGTTACTTAAGCAAAAAAAAAAAAACCCTATAAGCAGTAATTTTTTAAAATTATTTTTATTTTATTATTTTACTAATTGTTAAAAAAATGGAAAGTACTTTTAGCCTAAGGCATCCAGATGCCCCAGATTCATCAGGCCAGACCTATGGATATTGCCCCCCATCCAGTGGACCTCCCTGTTGTTTGTTGCAAATTGCTTGGATGCTGCATTGTTCCACGTTGTTCACAGCCCTCTTTTTCCTCACTGTAGGCAGTCTGTGTCCCAGCCCTGATCATACCTGTTAAGTGTTCTGTATTGCCAATGAAACTCCTATTTTTACCCCTCTTTCCCGACATCTTCCCACTTTATTATTTTCTCGGAAATGTCCCATGTTTTTATAAAATCTAGTACCTGCCAGGCAGGCTCTTTAATTGTTATAAAGATTAGTTCCCAAAACCTGGAAAACAGCTTTAGAAATGGCCACCCTACTCCCTGAGGCCTACCTGAGAGGAGGAGGCTTAGGAGGAGGCAGTGGCTCATCCGGAACCAGTGGGTGCAGTGCAGTTGCTGCCAATGGACCCATCAGTCAGCCCCCTCACCAGCACTGGCTTCCCTTTGAGTACTTTTCCCACATGCATGCACGCTCGCACGTACACACACACACACACACACACACACACACACACACACACACACACACACACACACACACACACACACATTCACTCTCACTCTCAAAGTGCATGCACAGAAACTGCCTCCACCATAGCCAGCAATGTTGCTAGTTTGGCAAAGGTTTGCAGAAAGGATTTTGAGCAATATGAAAGGCGGCTGGGGTAAGGGAGAGTGGCGGTGGCGCACTCGCGGCTTCTTCTGAGGAGCTAGGGCCAAGTTTTGTGGCTGAGCACATCTCCCCCTTCCCTCAGTCCAGAGAGTGATGGCAATGTGCAGAGCCAAGGGGAGGGGTTTTGATTGACAGTGGGGGTAGGAAGAGGGCATTCTGTGAGAGGGGGGAAGCCAGAGCAGCTGCTGATTGATTGGGACACACGAGGCTGAGGAAACATTGGGCGTGACATTTCTAAAGTAGAAATGGGATGGCTTATGGAGGGTGTTGGAAAGTTTCCTTTATTTTAAAATCCAAAACTTGATAGGTATGGCCCTGATGTACCCCCCATTTCCATTAGAGAGCAGAAAGGTAGGGAGGTGGCTTAGTAGTCACAACACTTCTACATTTTGGGGGGGTGTAACCCATCCACCCTGCTGCCCTTGTTGCAAATATCTTGTAGGGTATTAAGAGTGCAGATCTGGTCAGCCTATTTTAGCCAAGTGCACTGTTTGGAGAGTAGGTGTGTTGAAACAATCACTACCGTTTGCTTCAAAATTTTAATTGGTTGAAAATAAAAGAAAAAACACAAAGTAAAAGAAAGCAGCTTCCACAGAACAATCCATTTAGATTCTTTAATTTTTTTCTTTCTAATTACAATTATTTGCTTGAAAATACTGATTGGCTTTTTAAAAAGAATTTCAGCTAGACGCGAGAGCATCCATCGTCATTTTAAAATGTTCATGTTTAATTTGTTATTTGTTTATTCATTCATTCATTTGCTTGCCTGATAGCATAATGCTTTACGGTAGGGGTATTATTTGTGTGTATTTCACATTGTGGTCCTGGAGAAAGAGATATTTCTACTCTATGCAATTAATGCCTCTTTGGTGGCTAACCCTGAACAAATCACTTGTCGCTGCTCTACGAGATTGTCACAGTGTTGGTGGGGGGAGGATTTGCTACACGAAAGCCCTCTGGAATAACACTGACATTAGTGGAAACCAAAGGCACAGCTCAAAGGACACTTTGCCATTCTTCCACAGCAAAAACCTCATTGAACAACCACAATAACAAAAAGTCACAGAGAGCCCATAAGTGCCTCTCACAACATGAAAAGGTTTCTTTAAATAAAATGTTTTAAGTGTTCGGTGCCATTTGGTGGCTGCTTGGGTTTTATGAAAAGAAAATTTCCATAGTAAAACAGAGGCTTAAATGCAAAGGTAGGGGGATGGAATTCTATTTGCCTCTCAACCGTGAACCTAAATTATAGCGGAGCTCAGTGTAACTGTCTGAAATAAGGTGGTGTTGGTTTGCATGTTCAAATAAAGGCATCACTTAAGCAGCAGTATGTTTTGCCTACAACATTGCTTGTCAGTGGTGTTGTTAGCAGTTTGGTTTTGTTCTTCTAATTTGAAGTCAGAAAGTTCGGGTTGAAAAGTATCGATGACTGTGCCAAGTTAAAAAATTCTCTGGAGATTCAGAATCCAAGAAGAGTCCTCCATTATTAGGTGCTAACATGTTTCAGTGCTTGGCAGCAGATCCAATTGATCGGCAATAGAATGAGAACATTTGTTTCATTGAATCGCCGTTGTGAGCCTAATTCTTAAAAGCTAAACAAACTATCAAGAACAGACTCCCCTCCTTTTCAGCAATGCCTATTTTGCATGAGAAGAGAGTTCTAAATTCTGTACCAACAGGTGTATGCCTGAAAAGCTATACCTAATGCAAGCTAGAATTTGGCCATTCACTTTTTAAAAGTAATTAGTTGCCATGATAATTCCAAGGCTAAATGTAGTTAGCTACCATTTACATTACAGAGTTTTAAAAGCAGCTTTTACCGCTTTGTTCGTCAATATTAGCTAAAATGTCAAATTTGCAGTTGCATTTAAGGAACCAAATCTGAGCGCCACAAACTGAGGAAGTGGTTGCAACATGTCCTACCCTACCCTCTTGCGAGGTCATTGGCTCAAAAAAAAATACCACAAAGGAGCAGTACAGGCCAACCCTTCAAACAGGTAGCACAAGTGGGGCCAAACCATCATAATGATGAAGGTAGCTAGAACATTACTGTTCCACCCCAAAAAGCACTGGAGTGATATTTTTAAAGCTACATAAGTAATGTAGTGTGTGCACAAAGGGAGGTGAAAGCACCTTGTTAAGTGCAGGTCTTTTTGAGAGGGGGTGGTTTTGTTGACCATACAATGCAAGTCTCCATTTAAGAAGAGCTATGTGGGACATTGATGGCTTATGTTCTAATCTAGCCAGAAGAAGCCCTGCTCATCTGATTGCTTATATGGCTCACATGACAATCTTTTTCCCAAGAGGCCTTTTCTTCTCATGAAAGTAGCCCATAAACTTTCAACAACCACCAAGAAGGTTCCAGTTGAAAGACTTGCTCTTGGTTTAAAACAACACGGCTGCATCTCAAGTGGGGTGGAATGGGTTTTTTAATCTTCTCTTTCAAACTGTGGAGTGTGTGCCATAAACTTGGAGGAGTTTTGTAGATGTTCTCAGACGCGTGACGTTGGGAAGCTGCCGCCGCTTGCTGTTGCCACCTTTGAGATCTCCGCAGCTGGCTATAACTTCTCTAAATAATGTCCTGTGATGCTGTGCAGACAAAAAATTTCTGCGCTAGAAATGTCACAATGCTATGTAATGACGCACAGCATAGTTATATTGCTGATTTCACTGCTGCATAACACACACTAGGTCCAAACAAACAGAGAGAAAGGTTTTGAGAGAAAGCCAAGGAGATGCAGCAATCCAAAAGCCATGCTCCAGGTTTTCTGCAGTATTCAAAGGGACCACAAAAATGAATAAAGAACTTACCCCTGCTATTTAATGTGTTAAACTAGAGAGAGATACTTCTGAGAGCGTCCCAGATTTATTAACTTGCACGTCACACGGGAACAGACAGATGTATAACTTAACCTACCTTTCATCTAATAATGTTGAGGCAGCATGCATGACTCCCCTTTTCCTTGCTTTTACCCTCACAACTGCCCTGTGAGGTAAATCAGGTGCAGACACTATGCTTGGCCTCAGATCATCCAGTCAACTTTACTGCCATGACACTTTGAACCCAAGAGACCCCAAGTGGAGCACTCTTGTTGCTGCTAAATTACACAGGCTCTCATATTCAATTAGCATGCCAGAGGATGAAATGATGGTGGGGGTGGGGGTAAGGTGGGGATAAACAAATGTAGCTGGATCAGTTTCCACCGTGACCAACCGTCTGCACCAATGGTAACCCACAGTGAGGGTAGGAATAACATAGCAACACACTCCTTGTGAGTTCCTCACAACAAGAGTCATTGAGACACATACTGTTTCTGAGAGGGTTGTCCATCTCAGGGCCACTTGCTCTTGACAAGAAACTATGGAAAGAAGACAAACATCTTTACTCTGTGCACTGAGATGTTTTGTGTGTGCAGGTCCCATCTGCCAGGAGAAGTCTAGTGGAAGGTCTGGTGGGTTTTCGTGAATGTTGTGCGGTATTTCCCCCCCCCCCCAAGGAAATTCCCATCAGTGCAGGATTATTCAAATTGCTGTATAAAAATGCGATTTTTCCTACACAAGATTCCCTGCAAAGAGTTTGGGCTGCACAAAACTCAGCATTTTTATTTTTATTTTGCACAAAACAACTAGAAGGGAGAGAAGGAGGAAGAAAAATAAATAAATGAAGGGTCTCTCACTTTTTTAGGAAGCCAGGAAATCTCCCTGATACAGGGAGATTCTTAGTGAGTTCAGCATAGTGAGACCTGGGAAATCACTATGAATGAGAATTTGTTCAAGTACATCCTTCTGATATCAGAGTACTTTATAGTCTCGTACATCCAGTAGGTGTTGAAGCCTCTCGTTCCTTCACCACATCTTTCTTTTTTTTCTTCTCCTTACCTGCCATCTTCACTCTCAAAGAAGTAGGGAATTGTAACAAACCAGCCCACATGAATGCTTTAGGCAAGTCATACCACCTCCTCCCATTACTATTGGTGCTTTGTTTATTTTCTTCAGAGAGGAAGATAAACTGGAAACTTGTCAGACTGCTGACCTCTCCAAGCTCTGACAAGGTCCACAGTGGTAAATCCATACTTGACCTGCCTTCCAAAAGGACACAATTTATATGCATGGACAGTTTGGTTTAATTGAATTAGAGCTATATTGATGGTCATGTTCTCCCTTTCCTTGGGAGGTAAGTAGAGATGGGCACGACTTGAAAAAAATTTTTTCGAGTTGTCGTTAGTCGGGCCGGTTCCGTTTCGGGTCGTTTCCGTTTTTCGCGAAAACTCGCAAAAATTAGTCGGTTCGTTTTTTCGTTTTTCATTTTCGTTAGTACTGGTTTTTTGGGGGGGTAGCGGGCTCCTGGAGGCACCTCTGTGGGGTGGGTGCCTCCTCTGGCCCGCTATAAAGGGAAAGCGGGCTCCGGGAGGCACCCGTGGGTGCCTCCTATCCTCACCCACTAGGAAGGGGAAGCAGGCTCCAAGAGACCCCTCAACATGGGGGTCTCCCCTCCTCACCTGCTGCTGCAAAATGGCATGCATAGCCATATGGATATGCATGCCAGTTGCAGACAGTGAGATCAGTGAGTGAACCCAGAGCCATAGGGTGAAGTGATGCCTAAGGCTCTCGCACCGCCATGTCTCACAAAGAAGGGAATCGTACTTGCGTGTAGTGCAATGCAAGTAGATCTGGCTTAGGGTTAAGGTGGGTTAGTGCAAAGGCTAGGGTTAGGCTAGTGACGGGTAAGGTTACGGTGGGCTAGTGGGTTGCACCTCTGGGTGCCTCTCTGACCCACTAAGAAGACAGTCTGTGACGTATGGGTAAGGAGTCAAGGATTAGGGTTAGGGATTGTCATGTTAGGCTAGGGCAGGTTTTAGGGGGCTTTTTGGCACATCCCAGAAGTCTCCATGGCCAAGTGGCCATGCGATTGGTGGGATGGCTCCAAAAATTTGCATGGTTGTCCACTCCCACATGGCTGGCCACTCGGCCAGCCCATCATTGCGCAGCTGTAAATAAAATAAAATAAAATAAAATCAATGGAGGACAGAGGAGGAGAGGAGAGACATTTTGTTGCAAGAAAAAACCCACTGCTACTGTGAAAAATCTGGCAGTTTATAAATTTTCGCGTGTTTCTGTTGTGCTTGTGTGTTTTTGGACCATGATTTCAAAAACAATATTGCGTTCGCCGCCCCATTTTGGATCCCCCGCCCACACCACATGGCATGGTGAGTCCGGCTGCCCAGGACGGGGGGAGGCGGGACCCCCCCTCCAGAAACCACCCCTCCGGTAGGTGCCCTGCGCCCTTAGTCAAGCAGGCATTTTTCCGCCTGCTTTTTTGGCCCGGGAATGGGTGGGGGGAGAGTTTAAAAGTTTTTTCCTGTGCCGTCCATGCCGCTTGCTTGCGCTTTAATTGCGGCGGCCAGCGGCCGGCGAGACTGGGCTTTTTGCTGGCTGGCTGCGAGCCTGCGGCGAGTCCCACAGAGCAGCCCACTAGGACAGGGGATGGGGGGGAGGCCGGGGACCTCCAGAAACAACCCGTCTGGTAGGTGCCCTGAGGCACGGCAGGCATTTTTCCGCCTGCTTTTCGGCCGGGAACCGGGTTTTTTTAAGTTTTAAAAACTTTTTTTCTGTGCCGCGTGGCATCGCGCGATCGCGCGATGCAAGGAACGAGCACGACAAATCAGACCAAAATTGTTCGTTCATCGGTTCGAGCTCGAAGTCTGGCGGAGTAATTCCCGTTACCGTTTCCGTAGAGTAACGGAACTGAGTAACGGAAATGGAAACGGGAATACCGCTAAGTCGTGCCCATCTCTAGAGGTAAGGGATCTTCTGCCACTTGAAAGTTCCTGGTCAAGGGATCCTATCAAGACAACTTAAAGCAATGAGAATGAAAAATTTAGCAAATATCCCTTTGAGATATAGCACTGACACTTTCCTTGGCCTCTTCAGATGATGGTCTCGCTGGCTTTCCCCAGGTGCTATCTCATTTCAGAAGTAGCCAATAGCTGCCCCTGGGAGGTTGCCCAATATATAAAACTCCCTTAAAGCCTTGGAGAATCGTATATCAATTAAATTTCACACAGTGATCTGAGGGATCTAGTATGACCTATGTAAAGGAGGAATTAAAATGCCACAGGGCTTAGCAGGTCCAACCCTTGCAATTAGATTAGGCTGTAGCAAGAGATGGACTCCAGAAGTAACTTCCCATTCATCCCCTAAGCTACTGCTAGCCCTAATCTTTTCACCTAACCATGATGGCAGAGAACAAGGAAGAGGAAGAAAGCAAGGTGCAAGGAAGAGCATGTCTAATGAGCATCAGCACGCCATTGATCCAAGCCTGTAGGAAAGCCATACTGTATGTCCGCCTATATTAAAGAGTCTTCCATTTGAAGGCCTCCAGAGAATAATATTCATTTTTTAAGATGCCCTGTCTTTTGAAGAGCTATCTAGTCCAATTGTGATAAAGAATGGCAAGGAGACAAACTAACAAAGAAGATTCTCAGTCAATCAGCTGAGTTTATCTGGAAGTTGAGCCATGGCAACTGGATTTCTTTTCTTGAGAGATTGAAATGTTTCACGACTAGAGATGGGCACGACTTAGCGGTATTCCCGTTTCCGTTTCCGTTACTCGGTTCCGTTACTCTACGGAAACGGTAACGGGAATTACTCCGCCAGACTTCGAGCTCAAACCGACGAATGAACAATTTTGGTCTGATTTGTCGTGCTCGTTCCTTCCATCACGCGATCGCGCGATGCCACGCGGCACAGAAAAAAAGTTTTTAAAAGTAAAAAAAAACCGGTTCCCGGCCAAAAAGCAGGCGGAAAAATGCCTGCCGTGCCTCAGGGCACCTACCAGAGGGGTTGTTTCTGGAGGTCCACGGCCTCCCCCCCATCCCCCGTCCTGGGCTGCTCTGGTGGGACTCACCGCAGGCTCGCAGCCAGCAAAAAGCCCAGTCTCGCCGCCGGCCGCCGCAATTAAAGCGCAAGCAAGCGGCACGGACGGCACAGGAAAAAACTTTTAAACTCTCCCCCCACCCATTCCCGGGCCAAAAAAGCAGGCGGAAAAATGCCTGCTTGACTAAGGGCGCAGGGCACCTACCGGAGGGGTGGTTTCTGGAGGGGGGGTCCCGCCTCCCCCCCGTCCTGGGCAGCCGGACTCGCGAGTCGCCATCGCCATGCCATGCGGTGCGGGCGGGGGATCCAAAATGGGGCGGCGAACGCAATATTGTTTTTGAAATCGTGGTCCAAAAACACACAAGCACAACAGAAACACGCGAAAATTTATAAACTGCCAGATTTTTCACAGTAGCAGTGGGTTTTTTCTTGCAACAAAATGTCTCTCCTCTCCTCCTCTGTCCTCCATTGATTTTATTTTATTTTATTTTATTTACACCTGCGCAGTGCGCAATGATGGGCTGGCCAAGTGGCCAGCCATGTGGGAGTGGACAACCATGCAAATTTCTGGAGCCATCCCACCAGTCGCATGGCCACTTGGCCATGGAGACTTCTGGGATGTGCCAAAAAGCCCCCTAAAACCTGCCCTAGCCCTAACCCTAACCCTTGACTCCGTACCCATACGTCACAGACTGTCTTCTTAGTGGGTCAGAGAGGCACCCAGAGGTGCAACCCACTAGCCCACCGTAACCTTACCCGTCACTAGCCTAACCCTAGCTCTTGCACTAAGCCACCTTAAAGCCAGATCTACTTGCTTGCATTGCACTACACGCAGCAAGTACAATTCCCTTCTGTGTGAGACATGGTGGTGCGGGAGCCTTGTGCAGGGAAGGTATGACCCTATCACTCTCACACTGGTCTCACGTCTGCACATTATGTTATGCAATATCCATATGGCTATTGCATAGCATTTTGCAGCAGCAGCAGGTGAGGAAGGGAGACCCCCATGTAGAGGGGTGTCTCTTGGAGCCTGCTTCCCCTTCCTAGTGGCAGGAGGCACCCACGGGTGCCTCCAGGAGCCCACTTTCCCTTTATAGCGGGCCAGAGGAGGCACCCACCCCACAGAGGTGCCTCCAGGAGCCCGCTACCCCCCCCAAAACCAGTACTAACGAAAACAAAAAAACAAAAAAACAAACCGACTAATTTTTGCGAATTTTCGCGAAAAACGGAAACGACCCGAAACAGAACCGGCCTGACTAACGACAACTCGAAAAAAATTTTTTTCAAGTCGTGCCCATCTCTATTCACGACTCATCCAAGCAGCTTCATCAGTCTGAGGAAAGTTAGTGTCAAGTCCTCCATTTTATAATTAACCTTGATTCTGCATCACCCTGGTCTCAATAGGCTCATAAGTTGGTCCATGACCTGAATTGTTAGGTGGACAATGGCCTGAATAGATTTGTAGGTGGACCATGATCTGAATAGGCTTGTTAGATGGACAATGGTCTAGGGTGCATGACAATCCCACATATGCATCCTTTCCCAACAACACTCATTAAGTATGGATTGTTAGCCATGGTCTTGCTGGTGGAGGTGTGAAGTGCTTCTGATTTATTTATTTATTTATTTATTTTTGCATTTATATACCACTCCCATTTCCCAAAGGAACTCTGGGCGGTTCACACAAAAGGCTAAAAACTAACATCAATAAAAACACTATAAAATAGCACTGGGCAAGAGGCAAAAACTAGACGACCATGAGAAAAAAAAAACACAGACAGACAAAAAAACATCTGGTACTGCATTAGTAATTGCCAAAGGCATCCCTGAAGAGCCAGGTTTTAAGGGATTTCCTAAAGGAAGTCAATGAGGGAGCCTGGCGTATCTCACCAGGTAGCTTGTTCCAAAGTGATGGAAGTTACTGCTCTACGGGCCTCTCTGGGGGTGGCCACCCGGAGAGAGAAAGCCATTGAAGAACGGGTGGGTCGGGCCAGCTCTGATCATAGATTTGTCTGGGGATTGATGAAAGGACAGCTTGATAAGTAGAAGACAGATTTTGTCTGAGTCCCCCACCTCTGTTGAGAGAGAGGTTTTCAGATCATACATGAATAGCTTCCCTGACATTTCTCCTGGACCACCTATTTTCTCTGTTTAATATGTATGCATCCTCATCTTTAAATGAGTGTCCTTTGTCCTTCAAATTAGTAGTTGATTCAACAAGACATACAGTGCCTCATTACAGGCTTCCACACTTGGCTAAGATGCACTGTAGTTCCTTTTAAGTTACAAATTTCCTTTCCAATCTTGCATTTGGGTAGATAAATTAGCATATGGAATTTTATGCAGATTACTTTTTCTCCTCCTTTTTTAGAGATGCACATCCTCGTTTTTGGTGATATATTAAGTGGTCATCCCACTGATCAGCTCAGAAGCTATCTTAACCATGTATTTTGAGCCCTCTCATACGTGTTCTCAGTATGTGCACCTTTATGTTCTATCTGTGAGTGTCTATTTTCACAGAGTTTGTTTTTAAGTAATATGTTCAGATAACATAGGATAAACCATAGTTACAAAGAAGCACTGAAATGAAAGTAAAATGCAGTGCAGGAAGTACAGTACTTATGTAATGGCTCTCCTAAAATTCACTAGCTTGAATAAATCC
The DNA here is from genome assembly GCA_037367245.1 of Phrynocephalus guinanensis. Classification (NCBI taxonomy): domain Eukaryota; kingdom Metazoa; phylum Chordata; class Lepidosauria; order Squamata; family Agamidae; genus Phrynocephalus; species Phrynocephalus guinanensis. The sequence continues at coordinate 28,823,639 of CM074742.1, forward strand.
ACTTACAGCATGTTCCCATGCTTATTTAGGCAGATAAATCAATATTATAGAGTTCAACAGGGTATGCTCTCAAGTAAGAATGCTTAGGGTTTTTCTGAGGTCTCATCAAATGGCATCAAACTTGGGTCATTAGCGCAACAATTCCATTTCTTAAGCAGAGGAATTTTCCAACACCTCTCTTTTTCTTTTCTAGAACATGTGCCAACTCTCAATTAATTCATAACATATATTTATGTATGTAAAATAGGTACTTGTCTATGCAAAGTATTCCCATTGCACCAAATAGGAACACACACATTTTTCCAGCCTCATCTTAGAAAGTCAATTTTGCAAATTGGCTCTGTGTACCTGGTATGTATTTCTGGTTTTGAGATCTGTGGTAGCATACACTAACAAAATCCTTGCCTTTCCTACTCTGTCCCACTGTGTCACTATGGCAAATGTAACAGCCCATATGGTATATGACATCAGCCAACTTTTTTAGATATCTCCCCAAAGAAGGTAGAAATAGGAAATACAGCGGAAGAAAGGAAGAAGCCGTAGCTACAGCTTTGTCCTGTGGGAATTTGACAAGAGGGACAGAAGAAGAGGGGAGGCTGCTATTTGATGCTTTAACAGATATCAGCTAAGAAAGGGATGCCCCCGGAAAAAAATTAAATTGGGGCAGAATTTGTGAGATGCATCGTACTGTACCATAAATTCCAGATAACGTGAGAGTCCCAGGACCATGAACCAAAATCTAGGTTCTTTTGGTGGTATGGGGCGGTATATAAGCAGAAGCAGAACACAAGCCTGAAGCAACTATCTGAGTCTGACCAAGGCATGGATCATCTCATGGTTGTTATAAGCACAAATTAATAACTCTCATGCTTTGTTTGAGTCCACAGGTTGGATGATTCGCACATCATGATCAGGCAAGCATAATAGACCAGGAGAGCAGATGCCACTAAAAACAAGACATGTGTGAATTTGCCTATGGAAAACATCTCACCATTTAATATTGAAATGGTAGAACTCCTTGACTAATTCATCCTCCATAATCTCAAAGTATTTAATGCACCACTGCTACCCAGATCATATTCTGAGTGTTGTATGTTTGTCACTTTTGATTCATTCTATGTTCATCTATTGGCTGCCCCTTTTCTACTGCTGAACTCAGAGGTTGGGGGGGGGGGAAGGAAAGGTTATAATATGTCAGTTAGACCTAGATGTTACAGTATTGGATTAGGGTTCAAAATCTTACTTAGCCATGAAACTCATAGAGTGAACTTGGGCCAGTCATGTTCTTTCAGTTTGACTCCCCGACCATGGTTTTGTGAGGATAAAATGTCATAAGAAGAGCCCTGTGTTCCAGCTTGAGCTTTTTAGAGAAAAATAAAAGGATACAAATTAAAAAAAAACTTATTGCAGTGATACAATAAGTTTAGTATTTAAGTCTAATGATATCAAAACTAGGCATGTCTTGTTTTAACAGTCTTTGGCATAGAATCTGTGGGCCACTCAATGATGGAGAATACATTCTACTCCTACTCCTCCTATTCCCCCCCCCCCAAGTTCCACCTAACATTGCAATTACTGGATGTCCTTATGGAAAGAGGAAGGCATCCTAGTGGTCACTGGAATGGGAAACAAAGAAATTCTGGGGCTTATCTACATTGGCACCTTGACTTTCCTTCAAGGAGAACAGCATTTTAATGCAAGGAAGAAGATCTTGTTTAAAAAATCATGCTGTATCTTAGGCTTCATAGTAAGATACCTGTCTCATCAAGGACCAACTTTAGCCACGCCACCATGTTTACTAGGAATGGGTACCTCGACTATCTGGAAAGAAACCGTGGCCCCGTCGTCTTTCCATTTGAACCCTTGCTTAGTGTTTCCATGATGAACTGCTAGTCCGTTTCGTCCATAAGCATGATTTCCCCTGATAGACTGGCTTGTAGTCTCCTAATTGCCCTTTATTCATGAAAGAACTTTTGGTAGAAATCTGCAGAGCCATTCTCCCCCCTTCAGATGTCTTCTTAAAAGTCACCTTTTTCTACAATGCCTACAAAACACTTGACAATGGCTAGGCAGCTGGTGTGCTGTGATTGCTGCTTATTATGCTAATCAAAATCATCTCAGTGCTAACTTGTTCTCCCCCATTCTGTTTGTTGTATCCACCTGTTGTCTCTTGACATATATTTAGGGGACTTTTGAAACCCAACTGTAGTAAGCAAAAGATTCCAACTGCTTTGGATTGGGCTCTGGGTTTATTGTTTACCCTTCTTTAAAATAGTAGATTTTGCAAACTTGAACCTTAAATAAAACTCCTGATTGTCATTCTAAGACCCGGGGATCAGATAAAAGGGAAGTCTTGCATTATTCTGGCTTGCTGAAATGAAGATATTCTGTAATGTTGGTGACCAATAGTCACAGAATTCTCCTTACTCAACTCAACAGGAGATGAAATTTTGGAAAAGAGAAAAAAGACAAATGCATGGGGTTTTTTGAGGGGAGAGTACAGGTGGATGGACTGCAGATTTATATAAATGAGGGAATTATTTAAATAGTGTACACATATTTACTACAATATGAATTAGAAGATGAAAGGGTGAAGGGGGGGAATGATCAAATGGACTCAAAACTTCAGATATAACATTGATATTGATGACTGGACCAAAATGTGGAAAGATAGTTACAAGCTAATTGAACCAGTCAGTCTTAGAGAGAATATACTTAAAATGTTTCACTGGTGGCACCTCACTCCGGTAAAATTAGCCGAAATGTCAAAAGGTAAAAATAGTGTTTGTTGTAAATGCAGAAAGAACCCAGGGACTTATTACCACTCATGGTGGTCATGTGATGAAGCTCAAAAATTCTGGCGACAGACTTGGGAAGTGGCACAAGAAATTGTACGAACTAAACTGAACTTTAAACCAGAAATGCCAGAGATCATTGACAAGAAAAGAAAATATATTCTACTGTAGATATACACAACAGCTAGGCTGCTCTGGGCCCAGAAATGGAAGAAGGACGAAATGCCAACTATAGATGAACTGTTGAAAAAGCTACTGGACATTGCGGAACTAGATATGTTCTCGGAGGCGTTGCAGGATCAACCAAGACACTTTGTAAATGAAAGCTAGAAAATGCTATATAACTGGGCCCAGAAGTAGACAAATGAATAAGGGAAGAAATGGATATAAGCATGTTTCTATAGTTCTTGCTAGAACCGTGGAAGGTGAAATCCTTAGTCCTTTTGTATTAGTAGTAGACAAGTGGACAAGGTGTGTCCACTACAGGGTTTTTTGTGTCTTCACTTCTAAGTTTTTTTCCTTTTTTCCTTTTGTTTTACGAGTCTGGACATTGGAATGTTTGTTTTGTTTTGTTTGCTTCTGTTGTATGTAAATAAAAAATGATTTTAAAAATTGATTTTAAAAAAGAGAAATCTGAGATCGACTTATGTCACCCAGAGAAGCAAGCAATCCATGCTGAGTCTTTCCATTTTGATTGTAAGCCGCCCAGAGACCTTTGGGTAGTGGGCGGCATATAAGTTGTAAAAAATAAATAAAATAAATAAATAAAATATAGAGTTCTGGATAATTTTGAGATTGTCAATAAGGACTGGAGGATTTTGCAAGACAGACATTTGCTTGCAAAAGTCAGCTATGAACCTTCTGATAGAAGGATGTTAAACCATGATGGCAATCTCCTCTCCTCTCCCCGCCCCTTCCTTAAAGTTTTAAAAGGTTGTTTTTTGACTTACAACAACTAAAATCCCCCAGTCAGCATGGTCAGGCTGGTTGAAGGGTTCTCGGAGCTTTAGTCCAAAATGGCAACTATTTTACAACCTTTGCCTTCTTCCAATACAATCTTTGATAATGTCACTGAATGATAACCAGGGACAATGAAGATGAGGAGATTTTGGGAGGTATGTCGTTGAATATACATAACAATACATTTTTAGAACTGACTGAACTTCACAAATTTCTCAGCATTCATGGTTGGAAGATCATACACACACACACACACACACACACACACACACACACACACACACACACACACACACACAATTTTCAGCAGCTATATAGCAAACAAGTCAAACATCATCTGTGTGATACTGGGAAAAGCGGTGCGTATTGAATCTAGTTGGTGCAAAGGTCAGATGATTTCTTTTTACACAGAAAAATCTGCAAATATCTTTGGTACAGAGGTTTCAAAAAGTTAGGATGTAGGAGAAAAAACGTTTCAGGCTAGGGCTTGAAAACTTCCCCTCTGCCTGCAGCAGTATTCAAAAAACCCATAGGTCACTACAATTTCCAATGGTTGCTTTTGCCCTACACCTTAAATCTAAACCAAATGCCTGCCTCTGTGTGTAGCTATTTGGGCTTACTGGCCCTTAGTAATAGAAGAGCTCCATGCATGCAAACCTGGAATTAGCACCGAAGACTGTGCTGGCTCCAAACAATTTATATATAGCAAGAGCATTTAAAAAATAACTCTGGTGCCCTTGTCCCATGTATTATTCATTTCCACACCAATGCAACCGCCGAATGGTTTATCCGCCTGTATTGCTCACACTTACATAATGATCTGAGATCTCACAACCCCTCTGCTTAGCAGAGAACAATCTTATGAGATGAACACAGTTAAACAGAGGGAATAGGGTGGGTGGGAAATAGAAATGATTAAGAATCTATTCCTGTGTAAACTCTAATAAAGGTGTATTACAAAGTTAACACTATCACTTTTTTCACCAATAGAAACAAAACAAGTTGGGGAGCCAAGCAGACATCACAAAACCAAATACAAAAATAGAACAGATGATCCCTTAGTTTAGGCTACTAGTAAAGTAACAAAAAGTTGCTAATATTTTGAGAGCAACACTATCTTCCTCAGAGAAGTACCAAAATTTCAAACATAACAAATGAGTTGGTTCTTAGTTCTGGGCACGATGGGAAAAAAATGCCAGGTAGTCTCTTAGGGCCTTTTTACATGACCCCTAAGATCCGCTGGTCCCTTAAATTCGGACCAGAGATCTTGAGGGTTCGTTGCTGTTCCTCCGTCCCCACCCGCTCCGCACTTCTTTGTTCTGTCTGCGTGAGGGGAGGGAGGGGGAAAAAGCCTTAGACAGAGACAAAAGAATGCATTCTTACCTCCGGTGCCGGAGGTTTACTTCCTGGTTCCTCTTTAAGGGGCGGAGGCAAAAGAAAAACAACAGAAAGAAGCGAGGAGAGCTCAGGCACTCTCCGCATCAAATATTTTTCACCATCAAAAAGCAGGTACAAGAAAAGTGTGCTGGGTTGCGCTAAAGTGGGCGGGGTCACACTTAATTGTCTGCAAACTCCAGAGCTGGTGGGTAAACATTTTTAAGGTCCGGAGCCTGCAGCCATTTGCGGCGGAGTTTAGGGGTCGTGTATAAACGCCCTTAGTGGAGGATTATTATTTTTTGCCAATGGTTTGTTAGAAAGACAAGTAGAAAGAATCCAAGGAGAAAGTGTGATGATGGCAAAGGTATTCCTATTATTTGGCCATGTTTGTTATGAGCCATATACAACTCCCATGTTATCTTTGTAATGTTCCAGGCCTTGCAAAAAAAGGGGGGTGGGGTGGGGAAATGGGTGGATCACACCTTCAGAAGTTTCCAGGGTATATAATTATCCCGTTAATAAGGAAAAGGGTATCTACTAGAGATGGGCACGAAACAATGAATTTTCCATTACCGTTAATCGTTAGTCGTTCCGTTATGTAACGGAACGAAGAACGACAATTTGGACGGGCCAGGCTCGAACCAAACAGAACCAAGAAAATTTTCTTCAGTTCTGTTCATTTCCGTTACTGGCCTGGCTGCCCGATGAATGGAAGAAAGTCCTCCTACCTGCTGGTGCTGCTGCTGGCCTTCCTGGTCCAGTGACAGTCTTCTGGCTTCCGTCTTCAGGGGCGGAGTCAAGAAGGGGCTGCCATCCGGTCTCCATGCGCGGAGGCAGGATCGGAGCCCCCTCTCGCCACCCTTCCCCCACAGCCTGACAGCCCGGTGGGCTGCAGGCTGTGGGCGGAGTTGGGAAGGAAGGGGCTCCGATCTGGTCCACACACATGGAAGCCGGATCCCAGCCCCTCTCACCGCCCTCCGCCACAGAGCCTGACAGCCCACCGGGCTGCAGGCTCCATGGCAGAGTCGGGAAGGAAGGGGCTGTGAGACCGCGGCTCGATCTCCTCCGCCCCGGGTGACGGCTGGCACAGCTGTCATCCTGGGCTGAGGAGATCAGCTGAGCTTCCGCCGTGGTCTCGCCTCTGCCTGGGCGGGGGTCCTGCCGCCCTGTCATGGGCTGGACCCCTTGTCAAATGGCCCGCTTGGCACTAGGGGGTCCCCCATTTTTCCGTTTCATGCCCATCTCTAGTATCTACCTTAGCATTATTCGGGCATTACATTAACTGGGATTACATGGCCTCCTATTACATGTGCAAGGCAACAAGTAAAAAGAGGAAGAGTTCCTCTATCTATAGCAGAGTGACACAAGCATTAGAACCATGATTTTCTACTGTCCCCCATTCATGTGGAGAACCCTGCTAAGTGATAGAGGCCCTCCCTCTTAATACATATTGCCTTCCACATGTAGAGGAGTGACCAAAGAGACAGGACTAGGGCTGGATTGCTTGCTTTTGGGAATGAATATGGCCTTGAACAACTGAATAGAGTTTCAGACTATCTCTCCATTTCCACAGTCATCTAGACAAGGTTTGGTTCGCTTTCTAAAAGTCACCTTACCAAATCCACAGGAGCCCTTCCCCAGAATGTATCTTAATAATTCACCTGTCATCCCCCCCCCTTTTGCTGGTTCTGCTAGAGTGCCTTTTTGTGCTTCCAAATAAGGCTTTTAGCCGTGTTTCAAATATCAAAAGTTATGAATAGGAGATTTCTCCCCCCCCCCCCACATCTTATCTATTTTTAACCCTTGTAATGTTGCCCCAGTATTTCATCTTTGGAAGCAGCGGTAGTTCCTTACTGAAACAGATGCATGCAGAAGGTCTAAGATGCAACTCTCTTGAGTTTTCTGCTGTGAAAGATCTTTGCCTGTAGTCCTAATGAGACACGGTTGCAATAATGAGCTAGATGGACTGTTGGTCTGATTTAGTCTCTGTATCTGTTTCCCCCAGATTGAAAAGAGAGCCACCAAAGCAAGGAAGAAAAAAAGACATAGGCAGCAGTGACTGGTTGCTCTTACATTGGTGGCCAAACTTCGATCCTCCAGATGTTTTGGACCACAACTCCCACAGTCCTTTGTCATTGGCAGTACAGGCTTGGCATTCTGGGAGTTGTGGCCCAAAACATCTGGCAGGCTGAAGTTTGGCCACCAATGCTCTAGGACCCAAATTTGGGTCTCCAGATGTTCTTGGACTACAACTCCCAGAAATCCTGGCTGGCACAGCTAGTGGTGATGGCTTCTACAAGTTATAGTCCAATAACATCTGGGGGACCCAAGGTTGGGACCACTGATCTAGAAACTGTGTGTCTGAAGGCTCTCTTTGGGTACAAATTGCAATGAGTTTATCACAGGGAATATAATTCTCACCCTATCTCTCCATTCAGAGTAGTGTTTTATTTAGTCCTCTAGTTAGTTTTATAAACATTTCCCTCCTCTCCCTCTTCAAAGCCTTAACATTCCTGCAGCGGGGGGAGGGAAAAGAGGAGGGTGGAAGGGAACAGCTCTTTAGAAAAGATGCTCTCCCTGTGAAGTTTACCAAATACCATCAGCATTGCCGAACTAATGAATAACAAGAATGTGTCGTCTCTAGCTTTCATGCAGTCTGTTGTGAAAAAAAGATTCAGAACTGTTCAGGACCTGCCGTGTTGATCTGCCTCTTCCAGGTACAGCTTCAATGATTTTTATCTCAGCTTGGAACACAGAGTGTGTTCTGATACTAATACTGATAAAAGCATAAAGGCTGATGCCATCTGCCATGGCAACTATCAAGATGGCAGCTGCTTTTCATCAGCTTTATCTGAACTTTGCATTAATGGGAATTCAGGCACTGTGGGTGTTTTTTTAAAAAAATAAACAGGGAGAGAGAGAGAGAGAGAGAGAGAGAGAGAGAGAGAGAGAGAGAGAGAGAGAGAGAGAGAGAGAGAGAGAAATGAGAGCATTCCTCTGAACAGAATCGGTGTGGTCACATATCAGCATACTTTTATCTCCTTCATTTTTCTGGGAAGGAAGAAGTTGGGCGGGGGGAGATTGCCATGAGTTGTCTTTAAACCCCCAGGTCTGTTTATCCACCCTATCCCTGGATACCCTTCAGAAGGAAGCAGCAGGGCTGTAACCCTGTTATGATCTGACACTGAATTCCCCATATTGGCGCTGCTACAGCCACAAATGGGATTCAAATGTGCCATCTCCGAGGGCAGAGCAATCGACAAAATGGCATGCCAACATTCAGAACCTACTGCAGGCAATAACATGAGGCATTCCCCCCTCCCAAGCCTATTTCTCTTTCTGCCTACCTCCCTGCCCACCCCATTGCTTATATTCTAGAAGCAATACTGATGGGGCTTCTCAGACTACATCAGGTAGGCACCATTTCCAAGTTCATGGTGGTAGGACATGACAGTCAGCTTCAGAAAGGATCCAAATAGCTACCAAGCAGTTTTGTGTCAGTGGATACAGAACGCACAGGAAATATAAAGGGGTAATAAGCCATCATACTACATTGTGTTTATGCCTCTCTTTTGGCTTTTCGGAAATGGCACATTACTCACTGCTCTTGTACTGATCATGAAAACTTTATTTCACCCCCCCCCCCTCTCTCTCTCTCTCTCTCTCTCTCTCTCTCTCTCTCTCTGTATTCACACATACATTCATGACTGCAAAATATATGATACAAAAATATTGTTGGTTTTATCATCACGTCTTGAACACACAGTATACAAATTGCAGAAACCAATGACCCTGAAACACTGAACTGGTAAACATCTAAAAACTATAACATTTGATAAAACAAAATGGTTGACAACAACAGATAGACAATGGCATTTGAATGAATTTAATCTGTTTTGGCCCTAAAAGCAGAACCAAGGGGACAAAATAACTTGGTGACCCATCATGCTTTAAGGGTCTTCTAGGGGCACGACTAGATGTTTGGGAGCCGTATCCAGCTTTCCATAGTTTAAAAATTCCTGGAGTGATAGCAGATATAAGCAGAACGCTTTGTTTTTTTATTGTTGTGTTGCTCTGGGATTATCTACATTCAAAAGTGAGCCAAGGGAAGGAAAGAAGCAGGGGCAACTTGGCAACAATCACCTACCTGGTTACAGCAATTTAAAATAGTATGAACCAGCCATCCCTATTTCTGCACATAAGACAAGATACACTTTCTGCTCAGATGACAAAGTGTTGAAAATAAATATTGCACCAAGGAGCTAGTAACAGTAAAGGGGGGAAAGCAGGCTAGATTGTCATGTGTTGTAAATCAGCTCTATGAATGCCATTTTCACAGATGTGGAGATATGGCTTCATCTCGCCCGTGTTTGACAGGAATCTGCTGACCCACATCTGGTCTGGATTCATTATTTTTATGGGCGGCAATATCCCTGGTGTGTGGAATGAAATGTCCATGCTAAAATATTCTCGCTCCTCCTTAGCATCTGCATCTGGGAAGGACACTCTATAAGTAGCTGACTCTGCCACAAAGACTTGATTGTTATATTTTTCATACTCATCATCGAGATGATTGTTTTCTTCCCTGCAATTTGCCATTGAAGTTATGCACTCATTTTTATCTCTCTTTTTGTATTGTCAACCAAATACAGGGTGGATCACATCCGTGACCTTTGTTTTCAGTTGTTTAGAATGCCGGAGGGGCGGAAGTACGCAGAAAGATTGTTCAGACCATACACTTTCTGCTTCTAAGAAAGAGCATGTTAGTTTAAATTTGGGTCTGGCTCAAATGACTCTGCCTAACATGCAGAGGCCCTTCTCTGCCCCCACAACAGCTTTTTCACAAGCGACCACATCACAACACTTAAGAACTCACACATCATGGGTGCAATCTCCTCCACAAGGACAAAAAAGTCAGGCACAGAGTTGTCTTTAAAAATTATTTCCCAGTGCCTAGACGTTTGTAATAACCCATCCCTCCCTTCATGGTCAGAACCCTGATATCCTGGCATAATTTTGTAAATTTTCCAAGGAGCAAGATGTGTTGATGAGGCTGTTGCCTTTTAAAATAAGTCTTGCCCTATGTTAAAAACACAGCAATTTTATTTGGTTTAAGTGAAGGGCAGGGAAGATCCATAAACCAAAAGGCTTCTAGATGGGTGAGGGCCACATATCCTCTCCAAATTATTTGCACCCTGGAAATGGTTCCTCCCCTTCCAAAATGCAAAAACTCCAGGGAACAAGATTTTCCACGTATACTCAATGTCATCCCACAAAAGTCTCTTTCAGGGCTCATCAATTTATTGTTTTTAAAGATGACATTTTAAGATTTAAAACTGTTCTGAGAGGAAATGGGGTAGTCTGGATGTGAGATTTTTCAGTGGGAGAGAGTTTGAGGTCTAGGCACTGAGGGGGGTCTGGTGAGCTCCACTATGGCTATATTTCATCCACGTGTGATATAAGCATGCAAGGATGGTGCCCCACTTCAATAAGTGACATTACCTCAGTAGGCAAATATTCATACACAAAGGGCATGGGGAGAGATCGCTTTGAGCACTGCAGTTCAAGGAGCAGGAGGAGGAGCAAATAGCCTCTTGTCACTATACCGTAAAAGGCTGTTTCCAAGGATAGCCATAATGACTTCTAGGCTTGTTTGAGTGAAACTAGTGCCAGTCAGAAAAGAAACCTCTTCAGCTCAGTAAATCCATAAAATATTCATAAGTACTAATAATTCAATCGTAAAAAAATTCTTTTTGCAATAAAAAGGCATGGCTGTATTTTAGCTCTAATATGAGCAGTTGCAAAACAATGAAATTGATAAAGTCATAATAAAGGCACACAAAAAGTTCTGTGATTCTGGTCTGTATATGTGAAAAGTCAATTCACCTCTCCCCTTGGGAAGACTTTGAATGAATATTTAATGCTTGCAGCAGAAGTTCAGTGATTTCTGAAATGGGAGGGATGGAAGTATACACAAGAGTCCATATGTTGGACACTTTTCAAGCCATCAAAGAATCTATTATGTTTATAATAAGGCAACAATACTAGGATGTTAACCCTAGTGAATTCCTTGGAATTCTCTTCCAACAGAACATTTTTACACAGGCCACATTCCAGTTTCCAGATAGCTGAAATTTCGTGGAAGAATTTTTCCTCTCATAGCAATGGTCAAATCCTTCTTTTTTAATTCTTTGTAAGAGAAAAAGAAAGCCACTTCAAATTTCTCCAGATATTCTCCCTGCTCTCTTTTGTTTTGCCTGATATAGGTTCAAGGCATGATGGGTGACTTCTCCTGTTAGACTGAGATGTTTTGCTATTCATCCAGGCAGCTTCTTCAGTCTGAGGAAGATTGGTAGGAGACCTCCAATTTATGCTTCACATTGCTTTCAATTCACCCTAGTCTGGATAGCCTTGCTGGCCAATGGACAAGGGTGTGTGAAAGTCACACCTCTACAGCCCTTCCCAACACCCATCCAAGATTAGAAGTGGCCTTCCTGGTTGAGGTTTGAAGTGGTCCTGATTTTTCTACGGATAGATGAAAGGGCCATATAGGAGACAAATTGTGCCTAAGTCCTTGTCACCCCTTGAGAGGGGGGTTTTCTCTACACACATGAATGGCTCCCCTAACCCCTCTCTCGAACCACCTGCTTCCTCTGTCTAATATGTGTACATCCTCATCTTTGAATGCGTACCCATTGTCCTTCAAATGAAGGTACACTCCTGATTCTGGTCCTGAGCTCTTGCCCCTCCAGTGCTGGACCATCCTCCTGTTTAATGGCGGTTCAGTTTCTTCAGTGTAGAGCAGTTTCTCCAATGTGGAGCAGGACCTTTCTGTAAATTGAATGCTGATTGGTGGCACACTATCTAACAAGATTGCCACATGTTGACCTAAGCCTCACAAAGCCAAGAAGATAGAAACTAAAATTCATGCCTCAATCCAATAACTTGCAATGATGCTGTGCAACGCCACATATGCACTATGATTAATAGTGCTGTTCAGTGTCCCAGATAGTGCTAGTTTACAATTTACCCTCCACGCACCCACTGCTTTCCTTGTTTCTTTTCAGAGACAGCTGCAGATGAAGAAGACAGGGACCCTTGAGACCAGTGATAAAGCCTAAAATGTCCTAGTTCAATACTGCCTTCAGAAACAACTATGCCAAATTACAATTCCCAGAATGCTTTGGGGGAAACCATGATAGCTGAACTGCTACCAAGTAGATCTAAGACTGCAGTACAAACTGTCTTCGATAGTTCTTTTTCGAAGAAGTTTTTATTGTCCCAAATCTTCCTTCTTTCAATCTCAGAAATAGTAGGTCATTCAGACAATGTTTCCCACACCTATACATTCATTATCAGGAAAAAAACTGTTTCCAACATCTAGGACCTGCAACAAAATGTTGCAGTATGAAGCACGCTATTCAGGCTTTCCATTTCCTCTACCTCCTTTTTCCATTTCCTATCACCAACACTGCTCATTCAGCATTCCCAAAGATGTTCAGTTCTCATTGGATTGTTTGGGAGAATTTCTCCTTATGTTTTCCCGAGCCTTCAGGTCTTTTGCAAGCTTTGGAGTATCCCCAAATCTTCATGTTCTATACTGACTACAGTAACCCCCCTCCCGCCTATTGTGGGGGTTAAGGACCCAACCTGACCTGTGATAATTGAAAATCTGTTACATGCAGATGCAGGGTTGGGTCAGGACTGGGGGGTGGGGATGTTTGGGGCCTCTTGTACTTACCCCAAGCCTCATGCTACCCCAAACGACAGCCTTCCCGGGCCATCAGGGGGCCCAAAAGTGTTTCTCGCCGAACCAGAAGTGACTTTCAAAAAACCAGAAATGACCTCCAGATAACTAGAAAGCAGTTTCGGGGCCTCCGAGGGCCTTTCTGGGCATGTCCGAGGACTCAAAAATACTTTTTGACGAACCAGAAGTGACTTTTCAGCAAACCAGAAGTGACTCCTGTATTTATCCCAGGAGAGACCTGGGGTAAATACAGAAGGCCTGAAACATGCCTTTCCAGCTTACCCCAGGGGGCTTTTTTTCATATACCGCAGTCCCGCGATATACCAGGACCACAGTATATGAACCGCAAAAGGGTGAGGGGTTACTGTACATAAGCAGTGGTACTTAACAGCCTGAGGAACAGGAAGCAGAAGGAATGGTGGAGAAACATGGATAAATGAACTTGCATTTATTTGCAGAAGCAGGGAAAATGTTAAATGGGAAGTTAAAGAAACAAATGGAATTGTTGGCGATACAAATAGAGCTCAAGAACAAAGGTCAGTGAGAATTACTTTTTGTCTCCACAAGAGGCTACTTAGAAGGACACATCTTGGATACGGTGGTTGGTGCTGGTCAGATTAATATGACAGACAGTGCAGAAAGTGGGAAGTTACAATAGAGGGCAATGGGGATATTGCCAGGAGATAGAAATCTGAATTATTTAAAATTACAGTGAATGTTTACTCTGTGAAATTTGGTTTCAGGAAAAGATTAATACAAAACTGAGACAGGGAAATGGATAGAAATAAAAGGTTAAAAGGTCTAGAGTCAGCAAATATTAGATGGGAAATGCAAGTGTTTAAATGCTGCTAAATATATATATATACTCTTTGAAGAAGTGTAGTTTGGGCATTAAAATATTAAGAAGGTTGAACTTAAAGATGTTGGGACTAAACTATGAAATCTCATGGCATATTGAAGTCCATAGAACCAAGTCAATAGAATAAAATAGCCATGCAAGTCCAAATATAATTGTCTTTTGTAGACCTGAAGTCCGTATAGACCTGTGCATGAAATGTATGGGGCCTGTCATACTACCATTCTTGGAGCAGGTGAAAAATTTACTTAGGTTATAGATCAGGAAGTGGAAAATTCCAGACCTGATACATACTCCCTGGAGAAAAAGGTGAACGTCAAAGTGAGTTGAACACCCAGACATCATTCTCTGACTACTGATCTTTATGTTGTGGCTGATTAGAGTTGGAGTCCAATCACATCTGGAGGCCCACAGGCTCACCAACTAATGAAATCAGAAGTATGGGATTCATGATAGGAGTGGGACTTAGTCACCCAGATGAAAGCTATGCAGATCCATAATATTAGGAGGTATGCAGGACATCTTGTCTTAACGCCTGCATAATACAATAAATCAAGCACCTCACCAGAAAGCTATTCAGTCTCTGCTTGAAGATCATTACTGAGGGATAGCCCACCAAATTCCTGGGAAACTGGCATTTCCACTGGCATTTGGCTCCCTGGCTGTCAAGAAATTTCTCCATGTGTGCATCCAAAACCTAAAAGTCTTTAGCACATTAGCTTTTGTCCTGCCCTCAGGAGCAGCAAAATTCCCGATGGTTTCACTCATTTTTATGTATAATCTAACCACATTATTATTAAATCCTTACTCCCTTCTCCTCTAAGCTAGCCACTCCCAGTTCCTTCAGTTCTTAATTTCAACAGAAACATCTTCTCGGTGCCTGGAGGATAACCTCTATTCTTACTTTTTTATTAGCCTGGAAATATACTTGGTGCCCCTTGCATACAGACAACTTGAAAATCTGATGCCATGGGAAGCTCTTGGAAGAGGTGCATACTTCTTTGATTGAGAGTAGGACGTTGCCTGTTTTTGGTCATGAGTTCCCTGTGCCAAATGCTGGAGACATGCTGCAGGAATGATCGTTACATTCATACCATTGACACAGAGCTCTCTGAGTGGCCAGAAGATCCTCAAGTCTGTCCTTGAAAACTGAATGCTAGGCTCAATAGATCTTGGCCTGATCTTCCATATTTCTCACATGTGGTTGATCATGTTGCATATAAAACACACCTTTCATATTTGGATACGATTTTAATGGGTCTGTTTGCTCTTTCAGGTCAAATTGAGAAAATGTGCTCTGTGAGCACATGTTTTGTGGGGTGAGAGTTTTCACTTGCCCGATGCAAGGTATCCCACTGAAACTAATAAGACAATCTGTCTGAGGAATGCAAGCAGAAGAATCACCTTGTTTTGTATTATTAATAATATTAGCAAAATCTGTATTGGCCTGCATTGAAATGATTCCAGTATATTAATATTACACTCTAAATGTGTCAAAGGGGGAAATCTCCAGTTTCCTCCAGGTCAATTACTCTGCTTTTGTAATGGACTGGTAATGATGTCTCCATAGAATTTCGTTGAAATTACTTTTTCTTCTCTCATCACCTCACAACTTAATGGTGCAGGAGGAGGGTCCTGGTAGGCAAACCTTGCAGTTATCATACATCATTGTGAAAGGGGTGTTCTGCTAAATAAACTTTTCTTTCCCTCTGACCTTTTAAAACATCGCATATGAACTCATCCCTTGCATGGATAGAAATATCCTGTCAAGATGGAGGCCCAGGGAAGAGGAGGATGCTTGGAAAAGGTGCAACAAATGCAGCTCATCTCGCTGTTGCCCGTACGGTTCAAGGGATGGAAATGTCTCCAGGCCATTTCTCTCTTTGGTAGGACATAAGTACACTCTTCAGTATCACACTGTTTTCCTAAGCCAGCGATGGTGAACCATTAGAGACCAAGTGCGCAAAATGTGATTTGAAGCCCACTAATTGTTCACAAAGGCTGATACTTCACGTCCATCTCATCGCTGTTCACAGTCCCGCTGGGGACTGGTACGAAGAAATCTAACCACACGTCCATTGCGGGATGAAGGGAGATCGTCCCGACCACACCCCCTGAATTACAATCTAAGTGGGATGAGAGATTCCCCTCCCTGACCTCGGGAATCTCCTCATCTCGCTTCTCGTTCCGATACGAGAGCCAGTGAGGTCAGTCTCCTCCCGCAACGTGCCATTCTCCATCTAGTGGTAGGACTGTGAAGTGCCATTCACCAGTACATTCCCTATGGAGTCAGCAACGCAGTGCAGAGAGATTAAAAGACAAATGCCTCAAACTCAGCTCTGTAATGCATTGAAGGCAAGGCTTCGGAGAATCGAAACATCGAAAAATGGAAGGTCAGGCCGGGAAAAAACTGGAGAACAAAGGCATGGAATTTCACATATCATCACGGAACGTGGATGTGCGGTAACAGTCGTGCCAGTATCATCCCTCACGTCCGTGAGTACATGGGAACAAGGACAGAACCACAAGATCACGTGACTGCAACTGACATCAACACGCAATGAACTTCCTCCCAGGACAAGAGTGGATGTGAAGTAACCGTCAAAGTGCCAATAAAGCAATTTAACCTGGATACAGGTGGCTGTGAGGGGGCGATGTTGGGTGCCCACAGAAAGGGTTCTGAGTGCCACCTTTGGCACCTGTGCCATGGGTTCACCAACACTTTCCTAAGCTGTTGTAAACACATGCTTCAAGTTGAATGATAATATAGACATTAAAAAGGATAATGTAAATACTCTTCAGATGAGTGTGAAAGGGCTACCATTTCTTGACTCTCTTTTGCAGATGCTTCTGTTGTTGCTTTGTAAAGATTGTGGGAAGGAAGGCTAGGGTTGACGGAGGAAGGGGGGTTAATCGGTTAATTGCCTAGAAGTACAAAGTGAGGTAGAGAAGGGTCAGCATTAAGAGATGTGGGCAGGAGACGACATTCCTTCAGGTGAATTTGTCACTTTGCCCTCGCAGCAGCCAGTATATAAATTGGTAGTTTGACAGTAGCAGTGGCCTTTTGGCAATCCTAAGAGGAAATAGCACCGTGGGCAACGACTCCCCACCTGCCTGACATAAAAACAACCACAGTTTCTATTGCTTTCATATCTCTAGGTCACAAATGTTCCCTGTGTGACACACATAAAGACTCTGAAGAAGGCAAGACAAAAAATGAAAAAGCTGAAAGAAAGATGAAGAGAAATACCCACCAACTTGTTTTCTCGGAACAAAAGAATCTCTACTGTTTCTTTACCTGTTAACAAAGAGGTGGCAGAAATAACTTTTTAAATAAACCGGATGCTGCTGGCACTCGAATTTAAGATACAGATTGATTGATCTCTTTAATCTAATATTTGTTCATGGGGTGGCTGTCTTCTTTATTGTGGTGGCACCTGCTAGTGCCGTTACAGTGAAAGACTTACTGTATTTCTGTTATGAGTGCCAGGCTGGGGCTTTAATGTCTCAGCAGGTTTGCACTGTTTTGGGCTAAAGGCCAGCTTCATTGTTGTCAATCTGCAAACATAATTTTTTTTAAAGCACAGAGGGAAAAAGATCCACACACTTTATTGCTTCTTTAAAACCAAAATATGTTGAGCGAGCAAAGGAACAGAAGGCAGCCAAGAGAAGATGGATTTTAATAAAGCCTTTGATCAAGTACCCCTCACATACGCTCTTCAGCTTGAATTCCTCCCATCTTCTTTAAGGGCAAACAAGAGCAAATTGTCATGTGACCTGAATCTCCACATGTAGAAAACCTCCTTCCCCAGTTGCCCTGCATGCTCTCCTCACATTCTGTAATGCTTCTTTTATTTGCTTGTCTAGATTTTTATTTAATTAAAGGGTTTCTATCCTGCTTCTCAGCCAAGCAACCACCCAGAACAACTCAGATATAACCAATAAAAACAAGACAACACTGATCACCAGCTTTACTGACTGAAAAGGCATGACACAAAAGGAAACAGAAATGGAATGAATAGAAAAGCCAATAGTCCTGATAATCTGGTGGAACAGATCTCCCAGAGGTCAGCTTCGTCCCGACTGACCAGAGCTGCGCTTGCCTTCTGTCTCTGGGTGGCCACACTGAGGGAGGCCTGAAGGGTTTCTACCCGCAATTGGGCCTTCTTGGTGGCCACCACGGCACTCTGGAACAAAATGCCCATGGAGATTAGGCTGGCAGAGTCTTTGCTGGCATTTAGGAGAACCCTAAAAAACTGGCTCTTTGTGGAAAGTTTTGATGATCGTGGAGTGTGTGACTGTGTGTTGTGAGTTGGTTGTATTGTATAAGAGCCTCGTGGCACAATAATTAAATGCCTGTACTGCAGGTAAAAATGTGCTCATGACCTGGGGTTCAATCCCAGGTAGCAGGCTCATGGTTGACTCAGTCTTCCATCCTTCTGAGGTCGGTAAAATGAGTACCCAGCTTGCTGGGGGGACAATATGTAGCCTGCACATAGTAATTAAAATTGTAAATTGCCCAGAGACCACTCTAATGTAATTCAGGAGTATACCCTCATGGTCTTGTTGAGTTTCAGCAAGGCTACTCCCTGCTGACCACTGCCAGACCTCAAATTACCCAATAAAGAGAGTCCGACATGAGAGAGTCGCAATTAATTGCCTATTAGGTAGTTTTGGGCTGTTAGTACTGGTAAACAGGGAAATACAAACCAAATTTGCATGGAAGAAAGGGTGATTTCCATGTTGAATGAAAGGACCAGTACACTGAAAACATAGAAATGGAAGATGCACTCCCTGAAACAACCAGACACAAGTAAAAAAATAAAAGCTTTCACCATGCACCATGCCTTGTAACCAGCATGCATTTGAAAAACATGCATGCATGCTCAAAAAAGAGAGCACAGATTTCTAAAATGCACACAAACATGCTCCAGTCATTGGGGGCATGAATTCATTAATGTGTCCCTTTGAAAAATGCACACAGAAATAAATATTGCTACATAAAGTACAAAAAAATTACATAGAACTGGCATGGAACAGATTTAGAGATGGGAAAAGGAAGATGTCTAGGGAAACAGACATGATAGATCTGCCCACCCCAGTTCTCTGCTTTTCTGGCTCTCTTAACATTCTTGCCTGCTGGGAAATATAATTCCACTTCCGTTTTTTATGTGTGTACATAATATTATCTGGCGTACCTATAATTCCCACCTCCCTAATATAATCTATAGTACAAAAATGTTGCTACATTTCTTCCTTTCTCAGAGCTTGACTGGCTCTTTCTCAGGAATCCTCGCTTTTAAAAAAATTCAATTCCATACTGTAGTAAACCTAAATGACAAAAATCATCAAGCATATGTTGCCTAAGCCATATAAATATGCATGTATGTTAAAGACGTGGTGGCAGGCAGGTGCACAGGAAATCTTCATAAAGTTAACATCTACTGCAGTGGTAATAAACCGATGTTCTCTGTTCAGATACTAGTTAGGTTTTTTTTGGGAGGGGGGGAAAGAGGTTTGCAAACATTTTGCCACCGCTGTGTTGTTTTAAGAAGTGTGTCTAATACTCAGTAACACCAAGCTGGCAACTCCCCCCTCCCTATAACAAAGAAAGAAAGGGAGTTTATTAAAGTATAAATGCCATTTTCATCTTGCAGCATTAACTGTGTTGTGTGTATCCCAAAGGTACCAAGCCAGTCAAAGCAAAACAGCTGTGCCACCTACTTGCGACAGTTGTACACCCACCACAATGCACCAGTGGGAGAAGCAGGTTAAAGAAAGCCATAAAGCTGAGAGTGTACCTCACTTAGCAGTTTTCTTTCTAGCTTGAGGGAAATTTCATCCCTTTTGAGAATAGGCATCTCTCATCGCACAGAGCATTCTTTCTGCAACTCCTCTCCTATAAACCACCTACCACATTTTTTATGCTCCACCATCACATGCTCCAAAATAATGTTTAGCAAATTAACATCAAGCTAAATAAAAGGCATATCAACCGACTTAGCAGGCAGCGTTCTGTTCTTCAGCACGGAGGGGCTCCTGTTATTGCCAAACAAAGTTTCCTGCAGCTTCCTTGGAAACAACCAATTTCTTTTCGAATGAAGTGGATGCATGGCAAATTAAACAGGAGGAACAAGGATGTATCACCAGTAGAGATGGGCACGACTTGAAAAAAATTTTTTTCGAGTTGTCGTTAGTCGGGCCGGTTCCGTTTCGGCTCGTTTCCGTTTTTCGCGAAAATTTGCAAAAATTAGTCGGTTCGTTTTTTTGTTTTTTCGTTGTCGTTAGTACTGGTTTGGGGAGGGGGTAGCGGGCTCCTGGAGGGAGCTGCAGGAGTCAGCCAGAGCCACAAGTGACGGACTGGCAGACTCTTTGCACCCGCTGTGTCTCACGTACTTGCATGTAGTGCAATGCAAGTAGATCTGGCTTAGGGTTAAGACGGCTTAGCGCAACGGCTAGGGTTAGGCTAGTTACGGGTGAGGTTACGGTGAGTATTGGGGTGCATCTGGGTGCCTCTCTGACCCACTTAGAAGGACAGTGTACTGGCGTATGGGTTAGGCTTAGGGTTCGGGTTTGGGCTACGATTAGTGGGCTGTTTATGCCCGATTGGCACATCCCAGAAGTCTCTGTGGTCAACCTGGCCAAGTGGCCATGCGATTCGTGGAAAATTTGCATGGTCTACTCCCATGGGCGAGCCCATCATTGCAAATGTGCAGGTGTAAAAAAATAAAATAAAATAAAATAAAATAAAATAAAATAAAATAAAATCAACGGAGACTTTTTTTTGCAAGAAAAACCCACTGCTGCTACTGTAAAAATTCAAGCATTTAAAATAGCTAATTTTCGCATGTTTCTGTGGTGCTTTGGTGGGGTTTTGGGCAACAATTTCAAAAAAAATATTGCGGTCGCCATTTTGGATCCCCCCCCCCACCGCATGGCAAATGGATGCGCCCTCCCAGCCTGGTACAGTCAGCAAAACCTGGCCATGCGATTGGTGGAATGGCTCCAAAACTTTGCATGGTCCACTCCCATGGGCGAATGCACAGCGAGCCCATCATTGCAAATGTGCAGGTGTAAAAAAATAAAATAAAATAAAATAAAATAAAATAAAATAAAATAAAATCAACGGAGACTTTTTTTGCAAGAAAAACCCACTGCTGCTACTGTAAAAATTCAAGCATTTAAAATAGCTAATTTCCACATGTTTCTGTGGTGCTTTGGTGGGGTTTTGGGCAACGATTTCAAAAAAAATATTGCGGTCGCCATTTTGGATCCCCCGCACTGCATGGCAAATGGATGCGCCCTCCCAGCCTGGTACCAGCAGCGCAGCAGTAGCAATAGCCAAGGAGAGGGGGGCGGGGAACCCCCCCCCAAATAAAACACCCTTCTGGCCTGGTAGGTGCCCTCAGACAGTTTTCGCCTACTTTTAGGGCCGGGAATCGGGTTTTTTTTTAACTTTTAAAAACTTTTTTTCTGTGCCGCTTGGCATTGCGCGATGCAAGTAACGAGCACGACAAATCAGACCAAATTGTTCGTTCGTCGGTTCGAGCTCGAAGTCTGGCGGAGTAATTCCCGTTTCCGTTTCCGTAGAGTAACGGAAACGAGTAACGGAAACGGAAACGGGAATACCGCTAAGTCGTGCCCATCTCTAATCACCAGTAGCCAATAAGCAAGTGGGAAGGCAGAAAAAATCTCAGTAGAATAGGTCCAGATGATGGACTCCTTTTGATAAGTAAGGCATCTAATACACAAATGCAGTGTGCTGCCAATTGCATTTTTCTTGTGTTCTTGCCTGCCTCGCCCCCTTATTATCCCACCTTCAGCAACAAATCGGCACTAGATCACTCATATGTCCCCTTTTACTAAGGCAAGGCCTTCCTTTTGAAGAGCTATGGGTTGGGATCATCTCCTATTTGAAGTTGTTCTCTGTTTGGAAGTGCTGTCCAGCCCAAATCTAATTGAAAGATAAAGAACCATAAGGAAAGAAATCTTGAATCCCATCCACAGCAAGTGTCTGATTAACAGGTTCTTCTGACAAATAAGTCACCTGATCAGTTTATTTTTCACCCCAGTGAGATATAATTCTGCAGCCTGATTAGGAAGAGATGAATTCATTGAAAGCCACTCATTATCCAAAAGGTTAATGCATTGCCTGGTCTGTTCATTTAGACATTCCGGAGCATAGAACTCTCCAGCTAGGTCTGTGAGCCTCCCCAGGTATTGGCTATGTGTTTTGTGGCCCAACAAATTTGGAGGGGGTGCAAAATGGCCCTAGGTCATTCAGGAGACTTCATAATTCCTTGGGATTTTAAACCCTCAAACTCTCTCTGGTTGAAGGTGGGGAAGCACCCAGCTGAATTATTACCTTGGCTTTGTTGTATACATCTGTGAGAAACATGTGCAAGGATCTTACATGAGGCAAAAACAGCACTTTGGCTTCATTGAAGATGATGGGTGTGGCATTTACTTGTTGATGCATAATGTATGATGCATAATGTGCTGATTGGTGGGTTGGTGGACCAAAGAGAGTGTTTGGGGAGTGGCCTGAGAGGATTTAAGGCACTGCTCAGCCGTGTTTAAGCCAGATAGGGACCTACACTTTTAGAAGAGAGAATGAGCTAGGGTCTGGCACCATCTGAGAAAGACAGGGCTAAAGAAGAGATAAGATTTTTTTGAGTGTCTGTGAGAAAAACTGTCTAGAGTTTTGGAACTTTTCGTACTGTGCATTTATTTATCTTTATTAGTTATTATCAACCTTAAGTGGGTTAGAGCAATACTCTTCCTTTGTTTATACTTCAACACGTTACCATTGCTGATTTTGATTCTGCTTTGTAATCAAATAAACTTCTTTTATTTTTATTACACTGAAAATCAGCCTGAAGGCTTTAATTTACTAGCTAATCTAGGTGGCAACGATATAGGGAAATCAAAAGTGGTGTTTGTCAATAGCCCATGAAACGGGCAGGGGCAAGTGCGTGAACACTACAATGGGTTACACTGGATTGAAGCAAGGCCTAATCTGTTTTTCCTGCCTGATTGCCATGTCACATCCTATCATTCAGAGAGTGAGTTGCTGTCCCTTTACCTGATGGCAACATGGATGGAAAGGGAAGGGAGATTTGTTAGTATGAACAAGGGAACTGCGGAGCAAGTACTGAATATGTGATATGGAGAAGGATTCATCAGAGGCATCTATCAACATGTTGCAGCATTTCCACTGAGATTTAAATCAGTGTCCTTGTTGAGGGGAGGGATTGCCCATGTTCTCTCTATACTTGAACTGGAAAGAAGTGGCCACCCCCCCTCACACACACACACACACACACACACCATGGAAGGAGCAGCACCATACCCCAGGCACACCATATAGACACATGCAGTCACCTAACCAGCAAACTTTCTTGTCCCAGTGCTTCATACACAGCTCACTATAAGAGGCAGTGGGTAGAAGCACTTCCATGCTTTTCCAGCAGTACGAAAAGCATTTCAGCTTAGTTACTCCGCCAAATACAGACGGTCAATTATATCCTTTTTGACCATATTTTGCTTCCAGATGCATAGTTCCCATTCAGTACCTAAAGTTTGCTATTACAGGTGATAATGATGCATAAGAGAAATGTTTTCTACAGTGCCTTGAAAAGCAAAGGCACAAATAAGATTAATACCACAGAACCCTCCCCAAACAAAAATTATGTACAGTGATACCTTGTATAATGCACTTAATTTGTTCCAAATGAAATTCTGTTAAGCAAATTTTCCTTTATACAAATTTCCCATAGGAATGCATTGAAAATGGAGGAATCCCTAATCACAACCATTTTTATGTTGTACGGATTCGCCCCATAGGCGATTCTGTTAAGGAAATTTCCCCTATCTCTGGAATTTTTTATCTTGTACAGATTTTATGTTATACAAACCATTTGTTATACGAGGGTCCACTGTATTTGAAAATCAAATTGTTTGAAAATCAAGAGCTTTCTAGGCTTTGTGGTCGTGACACTTTGGGAGAAACAGGAAAACTATGCAACCAGTACTGAGCTTTCATTTTAAAAAAATATAAATAAAAACAAAACAGAACTCCTTAACTACAGTGAATGATTAGTTGTGACTTTCTTCCTGCCTATTCAGGATAATTAACCAGGGCTTTATCTTACTATTATCCTTGTAGGCATTAGGGAGTTAGTTTAGGAACACAGTCCTCACAGGATTCCAATACACTCTTATCTCCTTGTACTAATTGTTGCGTTATCTCATATTGTCACACAGGCAGCTATTCTAGAAAAGATATGAGGAAGAGAATTTAAATGGCTGTAGCTTCGTGTTTCTGCTGAAAGAAATTTAGCCAGGTGAATGAGTGATCACAATAATACAATTCCTTTGGTTTCTCAGCTCTTCCTAATCTTTACAAAGGCAGTTAGATATATCCCGTACCATAGCATAATCCTTATGGCTTTATTAGGACATTAGCTCCACTTATCTTATTCTTCCTGAATAATACCCAAGCATTAATTCCCCAAGAATTTAGTATCAGTAATACTCATTTGCAGCTGTTTACTGACACAGTAGAGTTTCATTTATATCCCACGTTTCCTCCAAGAAAGTGGGATATATGCAATGCTTCCTCACAACAACCCACCATGTCAGATGAAGCCATGAGAGACTGACTGTCCAATGCGACAAGAAAGCTTCAAAGCTAAATGGGGTCTACTTACTAAAATTACATAACTCCCTTGTTACGGCTTCGAATACATTTCCAGACACAATTCAAAGTCCTGGGTTTAACCTATAAAGCCCTAAATGTCTTGGGTCCAAGCTATCTAAGAACTGTTTCTCCCTTTATGAGCCTACCTGGGTGTTAAGGTGATCAGGGAATAAGCTTCACTCCAGCCTACCACCTTCACTGGTGGATTTGGCAGTGACATGGGAGAGGGCCTTCTCTGTCACTGCATCCAGACTCTGGAGCAAACTCCCACAGAAGATAAGGCTGACTCCATCTTTGCTGTCCTGCTGCAAACAAGTGAAAAGCTTTCTCTTTAGGCAGACTCTTCCTTAGACTGTCTCTCTACAAGAGGTTTTAAAATGGGATGGTTTGTATTTTGGTCACTCTTAAGTCTATTTCAGTAATGCATTTACCTCACATTTTTAATACTATGTTTATTTAATTCTTTTTTAATTTTTGAATAATTTACTGGTTTTTGCTTGTATTTTTAATTATGTAAGTTGCCTTGAGTCCTCTTTTTGAGAAAGATGAGGCAAAGGTATTTTAAATAAACAATAATAAAATAAATAGAAAGACTTTGGGAAACCTTGGGGAATGGATTGAGTTGCTAGTGATTTTAGTAATATATTATGAGGTAAGCAAAGGGATGTTATGCTTTGCAACTCAAATAACATTTTCACTATATTTTCCCTCCTCGTGGCATGAACTAGGGATGGGCACCAAATGAAAAACAAAATGCTGATTCATTGGTTAGTTATGTAACAAAACAAAACAAAAAAACCCAGGAATGCAGTGTTTCATTAATAACAAAATGAACTGTCGGTTTTTAGTTTATAACGAAACAATTCGTTTCTCTGTAAAATGGCTCCCCTGGGACCAAATTTGGTGTGAACCTTCCGTGAAACCTCCCCTTTAAACCCTCCAAATTTGGAGATATTTGGGTGTAGGGGGCATGTTATTCAACTTCGAAGGGGATGCCCCCAGAAAAAAACATTTAGAATTGTAATATTATGTACTTGAAAACAGTGATCCCAGGCAGCAAGCAGTGTGGAAGTTACAGTGAAGCTTCCTCAAGCTCTCCCCTTGAAGCACCCCTAATTTGGAGAGGTTTGGGGTACAGGGGACAGAGTTATTGAGCTCCAAAGGGGCTGCAGGGGAAACTTAATTGAAGGAGCGTGGATCGGCATGCGGAAGGGAAGCTGTCAATTAACACTTTAGTTGGTAAAGTGCACCGGACACACTCCTTCCTTCCATTAAGCATAAGCACCCCCACCTCCTTTGAAGCTTAATATCTCTGCCCCCAGAAACCCTAACATTTCCAAATTTCAAGGGAGCCCCTAAAACCGCTTGCGGAAGAAAAGCCTGCCATTTGCATGCCTGAGATCAGTAATTTTCCACTGAATATTTTTAAAAATAATATTGGGTATTAAGCTCCATAGGAGGTAGGGGGTGCTTATGCTTAATGGAAGGAAGGAGTGTGACTGGTGCACTTTACCAATTTAAGTGTTAATTGACAGCTTCCCCTCCGCATGCTGATCCACACTCCTTCAATTAAGTTCCCCCCACAGCCCATTTGGATCTCAATAACTCCACTCCCTGTGCCCTAAACCTCTCCAAATTGAGGGTGCTTCAAGGGGAGAGCTTGAGGAAGCTCCATTGTAATTTCCACACTGCTAGCTGCCTGGGATCACTATTTTCAAGCACATGTCATTGCAATTCTAAATGTTTTTCCAGGGGGCACACCCTGTGAGGTTGAAGAACATGCCCCCTGAAACCCCAAATATTTACAAATTTAGAGGGCATAAAGGGGAGAATCCAAGGAATGTACCCACCAAATTTGGTGCATCTAGGACCCAGGGGACCCATTTTATAGAGTAACAAAATGATTTGTTACTGGTTCATTTCATACAATTTTTTTTTAAAAAAACCAATCATTTCTAACAAAACAAAATGAATCATTTGGGGGGGGGTGAAATAAAACAAATCTCAGTTTTTCTATTTCGTGCCCATCCCTAGCATGAACTCACTGCAAACTTATATCATACATTAGTTAGTTAGTTAGTTAGTTAGTTAGTTAGTTAGTTAGTTAGTTAGTTAGTTAGATAGATAGATAGATAGATAGATAGATAGATAGATAGATAGATAGATAGATAGATAGATAGATAGATAGATAGATAGATAGATAGATAGATAGATAGATATTGCCACCTCACGGTATCTAAATAGTAGATTGTTTTTGTATTACCTTTTAAAACTTACAGCAACTGTGTGTGTGATTGACTGGTGACCAAGGTAAAAAGGAAAATAAATAAATCCAACCATTATTGTCATATTCAACACTGGAATTGTTGAAAGGATGGGAGCCCTTCCAGAAAAATAAAGTTGAGGTATCTTTAAACCTATGCGGAAGTAGTTTTGAGGGGGAAATGCGTGTGTGTGTGTGTGTGTGTGTGTGTGTGTGTGTGTGTGTGTGTGTGTGTGTGTGTGTGTGAGAGAGAGAGAGAGAGAGAGAGAGAGAGAGAGAGAGAGAGAGAGGAGAGGAGAGAGGAGAGAGGAGAGATCTTAAAACACAGGCAGAGACTCTCAGTATTTCAAGTGCTGGGACTTTGTGAATGCACCAAACATCGTATCATCATGTTGTCACTTATTTTCAGCTAATCTTTGGCCCCTGTTGACAAGACTCCTTTTTTTCTTAAACATTAAATTAGACAGCAGAACTGTGTGGAAACAGATAGGGAATAAAAGCAGGCATGTCTCAAAGGACCTTGTGCCCAAAGGAATTTTGACTCGGGAATCGTCAAGACTATCAAGAAGGAGAGCACAATAGTGTCATTCAGATTTCCCGCTCCATCCCCATTATTTAAGATGCTTCCTAGCCTTGCTATTTCCAGCTGCCCTGCTGCAGGGGCTAATGTTTGCCAACCAGTGGGGGTGGGGAGTTTAAGTAAGCACCCTGTGCAATTTATAGCCATAATCTTCCAGAATTCTAAATAACTTGGTGAGCCTACACAAAAAGAACAATTTTCCATGCTGTAAACGTTTAACAGAGTGTGGTATTACGTAGCCATGGGCAGGAGAGAAAAAAGGGGGTCAGTGTCAAGGGTTGGCAGGTTTGGGCAACTGCTAAGGGCCAATGTCTACTCTAGGAGTCCACTCCTGCATTGACTTGAGTCCCCCAGATCTGCTCCTCTTCTTCAACTTCCTGCTCAGTCATCACTCACATAGCCTCAAAAGAAATAAACAAGTGAGCAAACACCATGTGTGGAGAGTGGAGGAGAAGCTGCCCCTTCGGTGTGTTCCACGGCACTCTGCCTGGCAAGGAAGCTGGTGGAAGATATCAGGAGCTAGAGGAGAGGACCAACAGTGGAAGACGATGCCAATGAAGGAGTTTAATATCTCAGGGGGGAAAGAACCTACCAAGAGTGCCTTTCTCAGCCCTCCCAAGCTTCGAGCCCATAAAACTGCAGTTTCATGAGAAAGGATGCTTGAGTGAGATTAACATATTATCAGCCTTTAAGATCTAGTTCCTTCCCTAATATCTTCCTACATCTGCAGCCTTCAGAGGTGAGGGAGGATGGGATGTGCAACCCACTAAGGAAGACACCTTCTTCCTCCCTGTTAGAGATGGGCACGAAACAAGCAATTTTTCGTTTTCGTTTTTTGTTTTTTCGTTTCGTTACATAACGAAACGAAAAACCAATTTTGTCTCCAAAATGAAACGAAATGAACCGAAACAACAGAAATTTTGTCGTGCGTTTCGTTTTCGTTGCGGCAAATACATTGAACTGTAATGAATGCTAACGAAATAGCAATTTTTCGTTTTTGTTTTCATTTTTTCGTTTTGTTACGTAATGAAATGAAAATGAAATTTTTTGCAAAAAAATTCACGAAAAACGAAAACAAACCGAAACGGACCCCCCTAAACGACAAACGACAAACGAAACACCATTTTTTGAGTCGTGCCCATCTCTACTCCCTGTGTTAATGGAACTTCCTGATAACAGAAACTGACATTTTTCTCTCTTTCTTGCCAGCATCAAAAGCCAACAAAGCCCATGAGAAGCCTTTGAAACAGAAAGCAAAGCGATGGTGGCTTCCTAATCTAAACACAGCTAAAGCAGGTGCCACTTGAGAAAAAACAACAGAACAGACTAGAAAGGTGCCATTGTTCGATGTAGCAGGTGCAGTTTCCTTCAGGTCCTGCATCTGCCCCACAGGCCTCACCTCTTCATCTGTCTTCTGATGACCAATGCTA
The DNA here is from genome assembly GCA_037367245.1 of Phrynocephalus guinanensis. Lineage (NCBI taxonomy): Eukaryota > Metazoa > Chordata > Lepidosauria > Squamata > Agamidae > Phrynocephalus > Phrynocephalus guinanensis. The sequence goes on from CM074742.1 coordinate 28,852,349, forward strand.
TGCTAAGGGGCTAATGTTAAGAAAAGTTGACCTGGTGTAAACAGACACACATCTTGTGTGTGGCTTTTAGCTCCCTCTCAGTTGACATCTCAGGCATCTCTGCTACCAATCAAAGATTGGGTTAGTGATAAGTGTCTTGTCAACCAAGCAGGCAGGATTTAGACAAGAAAATGTAACTTCTTAATACTGAAGAGAGTAACAGAGAGGGAAGACCAAATGCAAGGTTGAACAATGACCTTCAATTCATCCCCTACTCCAATGGGAATCTAAAATAAGTAAATCTCTATGCTCCTTGTCACCCTCAACATTATTCCAGAGCAAAAAGCAGCATAATACTTGCTCTCCCTTTCTCACTTGCATCCTCACAACAACCCTGTGAGATGGCTTCAACTAAAACAGTGACACACCCAAACAACCCAATGAACCTTGTGGCCAAGTAAGAAGTTCAACCTAGGTTTCTCCATTCTAAGCCCAAGTCCAATAGACTACCATGAATATATGCAAGCATTATGTATGTACAAAATATACTTTGCTAAATTATACTGCATCTCTGAACATTAAAACAATACACTTCTAGTCATTCCACCTGATCCCTCCAGGCCTAACTTTTACAGTTGGCCACATGGAGAGAGGTGAAAAATGAACATCAGGAGTCAAATCTTCTTGGTAGTGGCCCCATCTTTGTGGAAAGGTTTTTCCGTTTAGATTTGTCAGCCTTCTTCTCTTCCTAGCTTCAAGAGGATATTAAAGACCAAACTCTTCAAGGAAGCATTTAAAAACACTCTTTCCCCAAAGTATGGGGATCCAGATTCCCCTTACACTGCCATCATCTCGTTCAGAATTATGTATTGGGGTCTTAATTTCCATTTTTATTATTGTCATTCAGTGGGGTGGGGATCAAGTTCTGGAGGAGGTTTGAGGTAGTATAATTACTGTCACCTTGCCTATTTAACTTATATGCAGAGTACATCATGCGAAAGGCAGGTCTGGATGAATCACAAGCTGGAATTAAGATTGCCGGAAGAAATATCAACAGCCTCAGATATGCAGATGATACTACTCTGATAGCAGAACGTGAGGAGGAAATAAGAACCTCTTAATGAGGGTGAAAGAGGAGAGTGAAAAAATGGGCTGAAGTTCAACATCAAAAAAACTAAGATCATGGCCACCAGTCCCATCACCTCCTGGCAAATAGAAGGGGAAGAAATGGAGGCAATGACAGAGTTTATTTTCTTGGGCTCCTTGATCACTGCAGATGGCGACTGCAGCAACGAAATTAAAAGACGCCTGCTTCTTGGGAGGAAAGCAATGGTAAACCTAGGTAGCATCCTAAAGAGCAGAGACATCACCTTGCCAACTAAAGTCAGGAGGATAGTCAAACCTATGGTGTTTCCAGTAGTGATGTATGGAAGTGAGAGCTGGACTATAAAGAAGGCTGATCGACGCGGAATCGATGCTTTTGAGCTGTGGTGCTGGAGGAGAGTCTTGAGAGTCTCCTGGACTGCAAGGAGATCAAACCTATCCATCCTGAAAGAAATCAACCGTGAATGCTTACTGGAAGGACAGATTTTGAAGCTTAGGCTCCAGTACTTTGGCCATCTCATGAGGAGAGAGGAGTCCTTGGAAAAGTCCCTGATGTTGGGAAAGACTGAAGGCAAAAGGAAAAGAGGATGGCAGAGAATGAGATAGTTGGACGGTGTCATGGATGCAACCAATATGGATTTGACCAAACTCAGGGAGGCAATGGAAGATAGGAAGGCCTGGCGAGCTCTGGTCCATGGGGTCACGGAGAGTTGGACACAACTGAATGACTGAACAACAACAACAACAACAACAACAACAACAACAACTTACTGTTTAACTGACCAGAGCAGTTCATGTCACTGAGTCAGACAGTATTTAAAAAGTCTGAAATTAATTCATTAATGATTCCTGGAACAGTGCCCCAGCCTCTCCACCAGCACTTATGACTCTACTTACTATTGACTCTAACTTCTTTCTACTACATCCAGATTGTCTTACTCCAACAATTATTCCAACTTATTTCTTTCACAGCAGTCACTCCACCCACCTCCCTACCTCAACATTCAGACATGGAATGGCTCATTGTGCTGTAACAGTGGATCAACAATGGCCTCCTTGCTTTGCTGTCTGAGTTCTGAATGGGTGAAAATAGGGATGTCCCCAAGGGGGGTGTTCTTCTCCCTCTTCCTGTGATAATGTTCCAGCAAAGGTTTCTTCACCCTTCAAATGAAGTCTACAACCTTCTTTCCTCTCCTGCTCTTTACTGGCTCAACCAGCTGTGACCAGAAACTAACAGAATCGTTATGGATTTATAGGAAGCTACCAATGACAGGTCTCTAATTCCACAGAGCAGAGTATGTGAAAAATGTTGTCGTTTTCCAACCTCATATGTGGCTGGGAGAGTGCGGGGGGGGGGGTTGACCTTCTGGACTTGGGTGACGGCCAATCTATCCAACACTAACCAAACATTCCTTCTCTGCTTCTGAATTCAAAGAGAGCCATGTGTTCCATTACCTAACACAGGCAATGGGAGAAACCATATTTTACCATTTCCAAAGCTTTTGTTAACAGTTTGGCAAAGAAAAAAATGCACAAGGAAACCTGAGTACATTTGAAAGAAAAATACTTTAGATTGTGGGGAAATGCACAAGTCGACATTAAGGAAAAATGCTTAGGAAAAAATCTATGCCAAAATATGCACTCATTGTCATGAAGGAAGTAAAGGACAGGTTATAAGGAACATAAATTGAATGAGAAAAACAAAACAAAAATATGTTCATATTCCTTCCAAAGGCCAAAGAGGGTTTGTATTATGGATGAGAAATTGCTGAACCCAGAATCGTGGTAGTTTGTCTACAAGGAAAAGTGAGCTGAGACCCTTGTACTGGACAGAACTAGCAAATTTCAATTAATGGGTTATCAGTTGCACCAGGTGCAATCCCCCCTTTTTTTCCAGAGGAAGGCTCCAATCTTTTTCCCCCCACCAGGCTGCAGTGGTTGTTGTTGTTGTTGTTGTTGTTGTTGTTGTTGTTGTTGTTGTTGTTTTCTCTGATAAAACAGTGTAGCTGGCCCACTGAGTCAGTCCCAGTAGCAACAAATGGGACCCCTGACACACCTCTGAAGCTCAAAGTCTGAGGATGCCTGGCAGAGGGCCAGTCTTCTTGTCAACAGGCGTACCACCGCCTACAACCCTTCCACAGGCCAGGGCCTTCAGCAGTAGAATGGAGGGAAGGAAAAAAACCAAGGGCAGACATTTCTGTTCCATCTGGTATAAAGGTCCTCAGGGGAGAAGAGAGACAAAACAGTGGCAACACGCTGCCAAATTAAGGAGCACCCGAGACAGCTCTCAGCAGAAGGCAGCCCCGAAGACTGACATTTCCAGCAAAACGCCTCCTCACGCTCCTCTCAAATCCCTCCAGGGAATTTATTTTTAAAAAAACATTTATTTTATTGACAACAATATTATTGCTGTCAGTCTTTAGGTACCAGGAAACTTTGGAAGCCCTACTTAGATCTTATACCTTGTGAACTCCTGTGACATGAGCAACACTTTATTTTTTCATAGAAAACATGGATTGTACACCCTGTGCTGGGCCTTTTGATCTCAACAAGCATTCAAAGAGTGTGGTCGTGTTCAACTCTTATTTTATCTGGAGTGAATCTGTCACTTTCTTTGGCTCCTTTAAACACACTTCTGAGAAACAGCAATTTTTATGATCCTTTAAAAAAAAAGAGCCTTGGCTTGTTTTCCCTTGCTCGTTGTTGTTGTGTAATATCAAATAATGCAAAACAAATTAATGATGAACTTGACATCCTTTCAATTTACCTACATTATGTTAACTGCTACAGAATTGTGCCAGGTAAAATTAGAAGAACTTTTCTCCCTATAGCAAAGAAAGCGCTAAGTGGCTGCATTATATAAGCATTGTGTGGTTTTCCTGACATGTTTATTAGCAGATATCATACACTGTTTTGGAGTGGGCAGAGGAGGAATAGACACATGGTAACCCATGCTGCCATATCACTGTGTTGTGTTTGTCATTTGTCGCTGCCTATATTATTTCATAATTTTCATGCTGTTACTGGAAAATGACCATGTTGACATGGGCTTAATATTCTCAATGTTTAATCTCCAGAATAGTGAGCTTTCACTAAATTGGCTAGCAATTAAACAAACAAACAAACAAACAAACAAACAAATAAAAATGGGGCAAGAGAAGACTCCATTGCAATGGGGATGAATTTTCCTGCCCCAAGTAGGGATGTGTGCTAGCACCAAAATTTAGGTTCAGATTTCAGATAAGGAATTCATAATTATATCCCTTCTGAGTCCGAATTTGGAATTTTAAAAATTCAGAATTTCCAGTTATCTGGAGCTCTGTTGCAGTTCGAATGCAGCAGAGCTTCCACCTCTGAACAGGATGGATAAAAATTATCATTATTATCCATTTTTTAAAACACAGACTGTCAAAGATCTGATATGTTGTTTGTTTAAGAGTATTCACTAAATTATGAGCAGGGTGGTGGTAGCAGGAAATAATCTTAAAATTAAGTTACAGTAATTTGGAAATGTGAAACTATTTAAAAATTTGTTTTATGAAGACATTGTTTACTATAAGACTGTAAGAAAATACCTAATTAGATAGCAGTGATGATTTTGAAATATTTATCAATGATTGTCTGGTTTCATTCTGAGATTAACCCTTTCCTGCAGTGGTTCCCAAGCTTTCTGGGCTTGTGGCTCCCCTGAGTAGTGATAGCAGGGGTGGAACAGGAGTAGTAGTAAGGGGTGCGGAGTAACCATAGAGGCAAAGGCACACAAAGAAGCTGGAGCTGGAAGAGCAATAAATAAATAAACCCAAAAAAAAAAGCTTCTATGTTGCTCCTAGCTGGCTTGGCAGGGCCCCAGGGAGCCATGGGGTACCATGAGGGCCACAGGGTACCATGGAATGCAATTTGGGAACCCCTGCTTTCCTGGAATAAATGCCAGCTATGTCAAACCATATGCTTCTAATATTTGCTCAAAAGGTCTCTAAATCTCTGTAGGACTTCAAGCAGGGTCAGGTTTCCTCTCAGGATCTGACCTCTTCCCAGTATTTATTCAAAACAAAAGAAATGCACTCCAACAGCCAGCAGTGCCTAGGTATTATGGAATGATTGTAACAAAAAAAGTACATGATTGTAACAGGCATACTGACTAAACCCTGAACAGTGAGAATCCTAGGCAGATATGCCAGCAGCATTGAGGAAGCAGCAATAGCTTACACTGGGAAGTCGGCAAACACCCTGGGCAGCATTGGCAGGCAGAGTGGGGTAGCAGAATCCCTGTGATGGGTGAAAATTGGGCCAGCAGCTTGGGCCACAGCACAGATTAGGGTGTGAGCCCAATCCTGGGGTAGTGGTTGGGTGAACAAAGGTGGCAGAAGGAGAGGACACCACAGTGCAAGTTCCTTTCTTTTGTACTTAGGGGATTCAGGAAGCCAAGCAATGGTAGATTGACCTTAAGGACAATACATTTCATTACAGATCCAGGCTCCAGGCATGGCTGGTGTGGACTGACAATTGTCCTGCTTGAGAGAACACTCATGGGGCACCCCAGTTGGTGGGCAAGACTGCACCTTCACTGCCACATTGGCCACATTTCACGGAACAAACTCCCTCTCAGCCCAGAAAGACAAGGGAGCTGCATGGTATGGATATGGAAGCCAATATCTGATGCTCTTCCTAAATCTTGTCCCATCTACAAAAGCAGCAGCTGTCTGTGGTCTGTCTGAGTGCTGAAGCCATCTTTGTCCTTCTCAGGCACATGAGCTCTTCAACAGAAAAGTGCCTTCTTTTCCATTTTTGTCTCATTGCCCTGGCTACCCTGGCTGTATTGCACAAAGACATCACCAAAACATGTCTGAGGTTCATTCCTATCTGTCCCACCTTGAATCAGAGGCTTCGCTGCCACCCTCCTTGTCAGGGACATACCCAGTACCACTACCTGCTGCTCTTTCATAATGTCAGTGCTAAACAAGGCAGTTGGGTGATAGATTTTATTTGCCCATAATACTGTATGTTGTATTTTTCCTCTGTTTCAGGAGAAGCTGCTGCAGTGGGTGCAGGCAGCCTTCACATAGCCTTCCCCTTTTTGGACCATACCTATGTTTCACTCTGCCTGCAGACTCTACCCCGCAAATCTGATTCTGCTACAGCAGAATATAAACCCTTCCAATGAAATACACACACACACACACACACACACACACAGAGAGAGAGAGAGAGAGAGAGAGAGAGAGAGAGAGAGAGAGAGAGAGAGAGAGAGAGAGAGAGAGAATCTATTCACATAAAATCCCTCTCTAGATATAATAAAATCTTGTCCCCTGCCCTGAGATCCTGCAACAGGACCTAAACAAAATCTAGTATTTCCTTGTTGATTTATATAACATATTATATCTGTGACTCTATCAATCCTAAACCTTATTCCTAATTATATTAAGTAAAGAATATAAAATGAGATATAGAGGATGTAAATCTACTATAAATGGAAGTTCTGGAAAAGGACATAATGAAAAGTGCTGCAGTTCAGGCTTGCACCAGAGCATATCCAAACAGCAAAGGCTCGGCGGTATGTAAGCCATTGTGCCAACCTTTCAGCTGGAAAGAAGCAATGTGAATAAATACCTCCTGGTGTCTGTGCCTGCTTCAAGATTTCATTCATGCTGATAGATATCATAGATATCATCTACATGTTTTGCTGTAGATGATTCAGCAAAACCATCCTTCCCTCCCTTGAGAAATCCATGACCCAGTTTCTTTGGTGGGTGCCCTGGCTTCCCAGCCCTCCCTCTTGCAGCACGTGCCCACTCAGAAGCAGTGGGGCAGCTTCCCAGCCCCACCTCCTCTGGCAGGTGCTAATTCAGAGGCAGCACCTGGAAAAGGGAGGGTCAGAAAGCCCACAGAAGAAGCTGTGCTGCTGAACTCTGCCAAACTGCATAATGGCCATTCAGGCACATCTGTAGAGGTAACGTATTATAAAGTACAATAGGGCCTGCTACAATGGATGACAAAAACTGTGGATAGGAGGAAACTCTATGCACAACATAGATGGGGGCATGACAAAGGCCACAAAGGAACACATTCATATGTTGTATATAGGCCTGTGGCAAACCACAGATAAGTGAAACCATGGATATTGATCCCATGGATACTTATTTTTTTTTTATTTACCAGATTTTTTAGCCGCCCCACTACCAAGAGGGGGGTCCTGCTGTAATAATCAGTTATATAGATAGACAGGAACTACAATATTCATGGGATTCTACCTAGGTATTATAAAACAATATTTTTTAAAAAATTGCTAGCAAAATTCTTTATGAATATATGTAGTTAGACCCTGCAATCCAGTGTAATCCTAACATTACAGTTGAAGTGTTTCAAGGTTATGGTACCCAAGGTATCCAAAGCTTTCCAGATCAGTGTGAGGCATTGTCAAGGACTGAGATGGCTTTGCATTCTAGCAGTCCAAGGTTCATGGCATGCTGTTATGCTTTCATTTCCTCAGACGCCGGAGCTCCTACAGAATTTTCCAAGGCAACAGAAAGGAAGGGGCTGAGGTCACCCTCGCCCACAAGGCTGTAATTGTACCTCCAACCACAGAGTAGAAAAGCTCATACAGTGGTCCCCGCCATTTCACGGTTGATATACTGTGGTCGAAAGGGCTTGGGGGGAAAGGTTTTAAAAGCCAGGGCTTTTTAAACCACCCCCCTTCCCCAAGCCCCGGGCTCCAGCTGATTGGCGCTGGGGTGGGGAAACAAAAGGTTTTTCTCCTCCACTTGTCTCCATGAAGGCATCGCGTGCGGCTTCTCTCTTTAGCTAGCCAATGATTCCCTGATGAATGTGGCTTACCCTCTGGTTTGTAATGTTTGCGTCATTTGAAAATAGCTTGTGCTTTTGCAAAGCATCAACTGACTTTTTAAAATTGTATAAAAAATCATAAATGAGAATACAGTTATCCTGAATAATCATCCAGTCTATTTAAAATGGTAGTGTTCAAATTTTGTCTTCTGATATATAAGCATGTCCAGAGTGGGGGAGGAAATCTCCCCATCTCTGTACTTGGATCAGAATACACAACTCAGTTTATACAGCTCAGATGCTGGCAGATACATTACTGACCTGGTATAAATGGAACCTAAATGTATAAACCATCAGAAAATCCTGTGGCACACTTACTTTAGAGTAAATCAGCAGCTCTAACCTGTATAGGCAGTGGTGGAAGTTTATGAGAGCTGAAGGAACTGACATATATAAGGGCCCATACCTGGACTGGGGGTTTGGAGCATTTTCTTAATGCATATCTGAAAACCTGAGGTAATTTAAACTCTCAGTCTACTGTTGTGTTAATTTTTCTTTGCTCTCTGTGACTGTCTACAAACTTTAAGTTCTGGATAATTTATATGTTATCATACAAATACCTGTGGAAGAAAGGGTTAAGTGCCACTGTCTCTTTTAAGGTTTTGTAAAATCGTACAGAGGAAAGCAGATTTTTCTGGATTATCATGATGAAATTCTGTCAGGCGAACAGTTTCAAGTTTCTTGTTAAATATTGTGATGGTTTTCCATGTCAAAACAGAAGGTGTGAATTGTCAGTAATAATCACGTATATAGTTACCCTACCTAGGCATTTGTTGTTGCATGCAAAATCACTTGCAGCAATTTAATATTGAGATGAATGGCAACTGAGTTACACTGGCAGGCATAACTAACTGGATTCTGGCCACTAGAGTGCAAATCCTATTGATTTCAATGAAAACTATGTTTTAGCTTAAGAACACCCTTTTCAATTACTATGCTTGAATTGTGGAGGGCCTATAGAAAAATAATAAGCCTGCTGTTTTCTCCATTAAGCCAGGTGGTGAAATTAAAGGATTTCCTAGATAATATAAAGACTATAAAGAATAGCTTGATAGAACAAGAGAATTATAAAAATAAGAGACTGGATAAAGATGTACAAGAGAAAGCAGATAAAAGGTGTGCAAAGAGAAGACAGGGTATGAGGGGGTATCCAAAAGTTTTAATTATAATAAAGAAGTTATAGAGATATTTACATGAACTTCTTGTGTATAATCAGTGTCATTGCCATGCATACTTGTGCAAATATCAAATCTTTATCTAAAGTAGTTTTCTTTCCACGGGTTGTAGAAGACATCAACCTGCATGATGAACAAAATTGAAGCTCGAAGTGTCATAAAGTTCCTCCATTTGAAGGGCAACAACGCACGCCAAATCCACGATGAAATGAAAGCTGTCTATGGGGATGAAAACCCATCATATGACACGGCTGTGAGGTGGAAGAGGAACTTTCAAAGTGGTCACATGCCCCTGACAGATGAGCCACGAGCGGGTAGAACCTCAATCAAGGATGATCTTGCCATGGTGAAGAAAGTGGAGGCTGTTATCCTCAACGACAGAAGATCGACCATGGAAAGAGTGATGGCAGAGACTGGACTAAGTTAAGGAACTGCATGGAGGATTATTCATGAGGAACTGCACATGAATAAGGTGTCTGCACGCTGGGTACCTCGCTTGTTGACACCTCTTCAAAAGCAAACTCACCATGACTTTTCCCAGCACAATTTGACTCTGTTGGAGCGGAATGAAGACAATTTTTTTGCTTGTCTCGTCACTATGGACGTGTGCTGGGTATACCTCTATGATCCGGAGACCAAAGAAATGAGCAAGGAGTGGAAACATCCATCCTCCACCCCCCTCCAAGAAGGCAAAGGTCCAGAAATCTGCTGGGAAGGTGATGCTGTCCGTTTTTGGGGATAGCTATGGGGTAATCTTAACTAATTACCTTCCAAAGGGTAAGACCCTCAACAGCAATTACTACTGCAACCTTCTGGAGAAACTGTGTGAGGCATTGAAACAAAAACCGTCGTGGCATGATCAGCAAAGGCGTCCGTCTCCTGGCCGACAATGCACCTGTCCGTACGGCCCAAGCATCCGTTGTCACTGCCCACCGTTTAGGCTATGAACTTTTGCAGCATCCCCCTTATTCCCCTGATCTTGTGCCAAGCAACTTCTTCCTCTTTCCTGAGAAGAAACCACTTCGTGGTCAGCGATTTGACAACACAGATGATGTCATTTTCAAAGTGGAACAGTGGTTTTCGAGCAAACGGGAGGACTTCTACAAAGAGGTCTTGAAACAGGTGAAGAAACGCTGGCAAAAAATGTGTGACTCTGCAGGGAGACTACATGGAGAAGAACTAACTTTGACCACTGCAAGTGACTATTGTATGTTTTTTATTTCATGGTGACAATTAAAACTTTTGGATACCCCCTCGTATATTGGCTTAATATAAAGCATTTAGATAACTAGACAAAGAAATGGAAGGCAAAAAGTGGACTAGGAAGACGGTTGACTAAATTTGAAGAATTAATAGGAAAAAAGATAATATCCATGCCAATGAAAATAGAAAAGGTACCGTGAGTGTGATATACAAGATGCTGACTCATACAGGTACTAAAACAACAGCCTTAAAGAAAATATGGCATGAGGTGTTCGTAGCAGAGTTTTAAAAAGAAGAATGGAATTCTACAGTATGTTGAATAAAAGGATTATGAAAAACATGTCAATAGGGGTCAAAGAGAACTGTTATAAAGTAACATGGGGATGGTATTTAACACCTGTGAGAATGAATTTAATACATTGACATGGATATTATGATTCATCTTCTTGAAAAAAACAATGTACAGTATTTACACATGTGGTGGCTCTGTGAAAAGAAGAAAAAGGAATGGAATTGAGTCTTTTAGGAAATAAAGGATATATTGGAAAAGGGGGAGCACATGTCTGCTTAGACAGCCGTGTTGAACATGATAACAATGATATAAAATAGAAACAGATTTAGTAATTATTATGGTAACCATAGTCACACTTATGGCAAAAAGTGGGAAGCTGGTAACCAATTTAAAATCCAAGATTGATAAAAAGAAATATGGGATATCCCTATCAATGATAAATTAACATGTGAGTTGAAAATGAGTAAAGGTGTATGCCATATTAATGATTTCCAACATATCTGGAGCCCATTTTTAACACATGTATTTGAGAAAGGAAAAGAATATACTCCCAGTAAGAACTGAATTTCTGGAAAGAATGGGGGCAGCATTAAGAAAGATGTTAACCAAGAAAGCAATATTATAACAAGTTGATTTTGAACAAAAGAACGGGGTAAAGGGTGCACAAAGTTATATACGTCTTTGTATTGTTTGTTTTCTATTTAGTTTGTATATTTTGTCTTATTAATGTTTCTATGTTTCTTTTTCTTTTTGAATATGAATGACTGTAATATTGTATGAGGCCTCTATTAACAAATGTTTGTTTTGTTTTGCATGATTTTCTTTAATAAAAATAAAGATTAACAAAAAGGGGGGGTGAAGAAAAAAAGAATGCTGTTGTGCTTAAAAATTACTGAAAGGATTATATGCCACATTGAAAGAAACCCACTGGAACAGATCAAAGGCCTGTCTAGTCCTGGTTCCTAATTAGACCACGTTACTATCGTTCTTTCCACTAAATCCTCACAAGAACTCTGTGAGGTAGGTCAGCCTAAAACATTTGTCTATTTGGTCATCCCAGGAAGTTTCATGGCTAGTGGGACCTAGAACCAGGATCTCCTTAGTTGTTAGTCCAACAGTCCAAAGACTGTAATTTACTGTACTGGATATTTGATAATGATCCATGCATGCATGCAGCTGTTTTCAATAAGCATAGGAGTATTCCTTGTACGCATCAAGGCATCAGTAAAATTTAGTTTATTTGATAATCTAATGTTTAGTATGGGTGGCTACTTAAGCTGAAAATCTAACCACTTGCTGAAGGCATAGATGCTTAAAGGAGCCTTGGCGTATTTGACTACTGATCAAATATTTTATCCCAGAAACCAGCAGTGCATCTAATACGAGAGTGGCACACACTGTTTATGAATGTATTGTTACCAAGAGAAGGCAAAGGCGCTTCCTTGAGAAATACTTTAATTATGTTCACAGTGTCTGTGGCGTATGTCTAAATAACATTTTTTATGTTTTGTCTCATTTTCTGGTTTCTATGGGGTACTCCTGGGACATTAAAATAACTAATTTGTTACACAAGATGAGAGTTATAATCTGCTAGTATTTTCCATTCTAAATCCTGACATTCTACAGCTACTATTATTAGCAGAGCAAAATGACTTAATGGTTAGCTTGATAGTAATGTTTCTCGGTATGAGTTAAGCATCCTATCCATCCTGTTCCATTTAATACAGATCATTTTCTGCTCTCATTGTAAGGTGAATATGCTAAAGCAAAACTAGATTCTGACCTTAACTCTGAAGTTTCTGGGTTTTTTTTTAATCACTTCTGTTCAAATGTCTAATATTTCCGTTTTCAGTGAATAAATAATTTTGTTCCTTTTAATTCCATAACCTCTTCAGAGCAGTTAAAATTATGTTTTAAAAAACTCATTAACTTTGACGAGATATTGATGATGCCAGCAGTTAATTATAAGCCAGCTGGTGTTATGGCAAAAATTAAAAAAGTTAGATATTACAAGTTGGCTATTTTTTTCCAAAAAAAGTAAAATCAATCCTATTGCTTTGCTAGGCAGTAATATGTTTTAATCCTGCAATAATGTGAGAATCCATTTAACATTGAACACAACATTACCAGCAAATCTCCAGCAACTCAAGGGAACTGTTGGAGAATGTGAGTATCTTAGACCATTTGAATTATCACTTTGGAGGAGGCATGGGTCAAAGGAATAGTTGTGAAAAATATTTTTTTTATATACAGCTACTGCCAATAATGCTAGGTTAATATTCCAACCAATCACAATGGCGTTTTGAACATTATTTCCACTTCTTCATGTTGTTTTTTATTCTCACATCATCTCTTCTAACATTTATATCTTATATGTTTTAAGAATATCCAGTAAATGTGAATTACGTTATTACAAGGGACGCATCAGTGCAGATTTATACTTTCTACTGACAATGCTCATAATTTCTTTAGTGCCATAATAATGAAATGAATGTGGCCTTTACATAAGGGAGGGGGATTTGAAACTTTTCCGCAAGGCAAGTACAGCTTGCTTTGAATACATCACCACCCGGGAAGCACCAGCCTTGTAATTGAGTATATTTCACACATAAGAAAGACAAGTAGCTCTTGCTGCCGTGATGTATATCAACAGTCATGTGGAAATGGGAGGTTTCCACAACATCTCTAAAGGATCCAAAGCAAGCATTTGGCATCAAAAGGCAATGCTTCTTTCATGGAGGTGAAACTGAAGTGTGTGTTAATTGTAAGAATCTGGCTCAGGGAAGATGAATAATAATTTTGTTTGTTTTAATGGCTGCACGGCTCAAAACTCCTTTTTACTGCAAAACGGAACAAGATACCACGAAGGAGCTGCTTCCACCAAAAAGAAGGCAAAAGAAACATCTGCAGCAACAGGACATGGACACTAGGTACTGTGTGATGATATCATTTTCCCTTCTATTGGGTCTTAATTGGATCTACCTAGTGGGACATTTTTAAATTCTCTCCCCCCTCTCCCCCCCCCCCCAGTGGAGATCACGTGTTTGTTGCATTAACCTCCTACTTCTAACCTGTCTCTGGCCAATCAGGAGCCTTGTGCTTGGCAGAGCCAATAGAGATGATGGTTGTAAGCAGAAGGGAGGTGCTCACACCATGCAGCTCTTTGTTTGAATCCTGTGAAGTCCAGCCCCATCAGACCATGCTGCTCTAAGCCTTCCAAGAAGATGCCTAGCCTCCATCTTTGCCAAGTGAACTTTTAAGAACTCTCTCCTGGCAAATTACATCCCTTGCCATGTATGGACTTTTATACCTGCTTTGAAAAAGAGAGCTTGTGCTCTCGAAAGCTCAGCAAACATTTTTTATTTTTCTACCAGCAGCCTATGAAGGTATCACCCATAGTCTAGTTTTAATTTTGTTTGTTTTAATGGCTGCATGGCTCAAAGCTCCTTTTTAGGGCAGAAATGAAAGACTCAACAAATGAGGGCACTGAGAAACACAAAAATAAGTGCACTGAGGAGTTTATTTTGTACGATGATGGTATTTTTTTGATAAAGATTGAGGAGAGAGGCATGTTAATGTGAGTGTCCCTCTGTGTGTGTGTGTGTGTGTGTGTGTGTGTGTGTGTGTGTGTGTGTGTGTGTGTGTGTGTGTGTGTGTGTGTGTGTCCTGTGCCACCAAAACAGAACTGATTTATATTGACTATTAAGGTTCTTTCAAGGCAAGTGAGATACAGTGGACCCTTGTATAACAAACAGCTTGTATAACATAAAATTTGTACAACATAAAACATTCTAGAGATAGGGAAAATTTGCTTAACATAATCGCCTATGAGGAGAATCCGTACAACATAAAAATGGGATTACTCTGTTTTCAATGCATTCCTATGGGAATTTGTATAAAAGAAATTTTGCTTAACATAATTTCATTTGGAACGAATTAATTCCTTTATACAAGGTACCACTGTATTAAGGAGTGGTTTTACCAGTTCCATTCCCCCAGTGAGCTTCCATGGCCAACTGGCAATTGAACACTGTTCTCCAGATCCCTAGTCTATCACTCTGTCCATTCTACAGTTCTGGAAGTTGTGGTCCAAAACATCTGGAGTGCTGAAGGTTTGCCACCACTGTGGTATAGGGTATTTCATGTTAGCAAGACGCTTTATACTCAATGGTGTGATTTCTCAGAAAGAGCTCATAAGCACCATCTTCCTTAGGAAATCTCTTGCAGATGATGGCATTTGTCTGATACAAACTACAAACACATTACGATAATGTTGTAAGCACTTTAACCCTACCAAACAAGAGATGCAGAAATATCACATTTATGACACTACTGTAAATAAACCTGATTTTCTCTGCTTCTGACCGCTAACTAGACCTGGTTAGTATTTATATGAGAGATCACCAAGGAATGGCACAAACTGCCAAGGAGGGCTAGAAAGGGTTTCTGACCAAAACTCAAGGTGACAGCTGCCAGTCCAAGTTGACAATAGCGGGCTATGTTTTGTAAGCAGGGTATCTTATTGTGTGAAGCAAAAGCCTTACTAATGTGAAATGAAAAGGGGAACCCATTGTTCTGTTGGAGGCCACCATGGAATAGCTCAGATTGCTGCTCTGAAAGCTATCTGGCTGGCAATCCTTATTTCTGATAAATATCTATCACATAAAGACATGGCGACTGATGGCAGTGACATATTCTGACCCACTACAATTGGTAATTGAAAGAGTGGTGATGGAAGGTAAAACGTGATGACACTGATTAGTGAAAGCACAAGTGTAACACCATTGAACATGCAATAATATCATCTCCTTCTCCAAATGTGTTCCTATCTCCAATGCAAATTGGGCTTTCAGTGATGCTACACAGATGGTTTGGTTCAAGACAGCTAATTGACATGCTTCATAACCTTGGTATGTGCTCAGGATATGATGAAGTGAGAAAGTGTGAGCTGTTAATGCTCTTCAATGCCCCAGTTACTGTCTAACCAACTGCATTTACGTGTTTGATTCTGACACAAATGTTTGCACCTTAGATGTCTTTGGAACATTTCATGCTATGGGAAGTGTTCGGCGTGTCAAGCTAGGAACTACTGTGAACGTTGAGAAGAAAATTGTGTGTGTCACATCCAAATCTAATGAATAAACCATCAGCAATCACAGTGTAAAAAGTTCATGAGAATCCTGAAAGGGTTACAATAGGGGACCTGCAAGCTATGATCGATCAAATGGAAGGCTTGCAAGTTATTATAAAGCAAAAGTTAGGAATAATTCTGCTGGCCTTACTATGAGACAGTGATTGGTATGGTTGCAGAGCAATCTGTCTCTTCTAGCTGAAAGTGAAATCCAGCCTTAGAGCACCAGCTAGGGGTTCAAATCTTGTACTAATTCTGCACCTGAGTATACTATATCTGTAGGGAGTTCTCTTGGCTATTTAAAAAAAATCACTGACAATCTATGCCCATGTTACAATGACTTATCTGTTTGGTATTTCTATGAAAAAAATGAACAAGCTGAAATAACAGATAACAGCAGATCCCAATGTGTCATGTGGATGTCAGCAGTATTAAGAAACATTGCAGGACATGTACAGTGACGCTCTTACATCTTATAATTTGGCCTGATTTCTCAACATATGCATCTGTCGCCATACATTAAATAACATTCCTATAACCAGGTAATAATAGTCAAAGTCAAATGGCAACAAAAAGCACAAACTGGGAAATTTCAGTTTTGCCAAATGTCTCATTTCTGTGACTATGAATTTGTTTTCACTTGCATTTACATCAGTTTGAAAATGCAGCAAAATTAGTGTTTCCCCTTTTTGCAGGTCAATTTAAGCACATTTTTCTGTATGTTTTTCCTTCTCTGTGCATTTCTAGGAATACTGTTCTTCAGATTTTAAACTGTTTGGAAAGCAGTTTTCCTAATGCTCAGAAATATATGTATACATTTTGTGCGCATTGCTAAGTTGCAGACTTAGTTGCAACATCCTATTAAAATAAAATAAAAAGTGCAAGCTGAGCTTTCAATAGCAGGCTATCATTATCAAAGCATTGTACCAAAATACTTTTCTTGGAAGAAGATGTGTGCCAGGCATTGAGATTCTTCGTGGCCCAATCAGGTGTTGTTCTGATGGGACAGAAGACATGGCTGGTGTTAAAACTGCATCAAAGTTCAGGATAGGGTTTCTAACCCAGCTCTCCGAACAAAGTCCATGCCAGTGACCTATAAAGGTATCACCTAGCCTAGTCGTGTGTGTGTGTGTGTGTGTGTGTGTGTGTGTGTGTGTGTGTGTGTGTGTGTGTGTGTGTTTTGGGTGGGGGGGTCACATGGCTCAAACCCCTCCATTTTACTTCTACAGATTGATGAAGATACCAAGAAAAGAGCCACCCTCCCCCACATACCAAGAAGAAGGAGGCCAGAGACCTTGACTGCAACCACTAGGTAAAATTGCTTCTTTTTAATTTGGACTATAAAGAAAGCTGATCGCCGCAGACTTGATGCTTTTGAACTGTGGTGCTGGAGGAGAGTCTTGAGAGTCCCCTGGAATGCAAGGAGATCAAACCTATCCATCCTGGAAGAAATCAACCCCGAATGTTCACTGGAAGGACAGATTTTGAAGCTGAGGCTCCAGTACTTTGGCCACCTCATGAGGAGAGAGGAGTCCTTGGAAAAGTCCCTGATGTTGGGAAAGATTTAAAGCAAAAGGAAAAGGGGACGGCAGAGAATGAGATGCTTGGACGGTGTCATGGATGCAACCAATATGGATTTGACCAAACTCCGGGAGGCAGTGGAGGATAGGAAGGCCTGGCGAGCTCTGGTCCATGGGGTCACGAAGAGTCGGACACGACTGAACGACTGAACAACAACAACAACAATCTGGTCCCAATTGATGACACCTAGTGAGTTTTGATAAATTTTGGGAGAGAGAAAAAGTTTTAAAAACCTACTACTTCTCCCCCCCCCCAATCGGAAGAAGTGGAGGGGGAGGGGGAGGAGGAGGAGGGGAAGGGGAACCGCAGCAGCAGCAGCAGCTTGGGGAAGGCAGTGGAGGGAAATATTGACTCAGGTTATACTCATGTCAATCAATTTTCCCACTTTTTAAAGGCAAAATTAGGGGCTTCAACTTATACTCAGGTTGACTTGTATATATGGCAATAACACATGTCCTTAAGAGTTTGACTAAATGGAATTATTTTCTTTTTTCTTTTTCTTTTTTGAATATCTTCACCCACCTCATTTCTCCTCCCGAACAATCATAACCGTATGCACCCCAAGCGCCCACCTCCTTTCCCCAAAAATAAACACTCACCCCACAGCATAAAATATACCACATTAACCTAAAGAAATCACCCAGGCACTTTGTTTAAGGTAAAAAGGGAAAAGCAGATCTTTACTCACAGCAATTACTTGCTAATTGCAGGTAGATACTTGATTCAAATAGTTGCAGTAATAAACAACCAGTATCAGATACTTCAGAAGTTATCGGGTAGAAAATTAAGGTAAAAGCAAAAAGAAAAGAAAAAAGGAGTTCCCTCAGACCACATGGGTTGAGAACATGGTGGGCAGGAGATGCTTAGCAGAGCATCCCTCTGTCTCCCTCAGAACAAGGAGAGAAATGGGTGGCTGAACAAAGTAAACAGATTTAAATGACTAGGGAGTGGTTAACTAATTGGTCAGTGAAGGAAAGGGGAAACTGAACTACGCTACTCAGCATGCAATGGATGCATTCTCCTTCCTCCAAGCTCATGCCGGTTGAGTAGTAAATAAACTCCAACAGAAAAAGGAGATGGAGGTAGGTGTATTGCTCCTACTTGTTCCAGTTCCTGTTTGATATACTGTACGCCCCCCCATATCCGCTGAGTCACCAATCGTGATTTCAGTTATCCACAGTTGGTGATCAGTGGATGCTGGGGTGGTCCAAGCAGTGGCAAAAGGGGGTGGGAGAGAAAGAAAACTTGCCACTGCTGCTGGCTAGCCACTGTCCTTGCCGCCACTGCCGCCAACAGCCAGCCACCCTCTGGAGGGTGTGGGGTGGTGACTTAAAGGACTTGCCTAGTCAACCAGCCTTTGAACTTCCCTTTCGCATCCAGGGCAACAGATCAGAAATTTGAGCTGGAAGTTCAAAACTTCCAATCTGCCGTCTGGGACCTGAGCGGGAAGTTCACAGGCCAGTTGGCCAGGTGGGTCTTTAAAGTCAACAACACTGGTGGGTGGGTGGGTGGTGGCAGCAGTGGTGGCCACGAGGACAGTGGCTGGCTGGTGGTGGCAGTAAGTTTTCTTTTTTTCTTTTTTTTCTCCTTGCTGCTGCTGTAGCCATGGCCCCTGCAGGCCAGCCATTGAGCTTGGTGGCAAGGAGGGGATCTGGCTGGGTGCGAAAGCATTTTCCCCGGCACCACACCACGCCTGTTCTCACCATTATCCTTGATAAGGGCATTTGCTCTTATCTGCTAATTTTGCTATCCACGAGGGGTCTCAGAAACGAACCCTCAAGGATACAGTGGTCCTACTATAGAGGTATGAGCTTCTCCTCTACATCATCCTAGCTCTATGTTCCCCTCCTTTCATATTTTAAATTGAGAATGGGACACACTTTAAAATATTTAAAAAGACTTCCCATTCTAAAATTTTATAATAGAATAGTTTAAATTTATTTCAATTTTGCTTTAATTTTTCTCTGATTTTCCCTGGGGGGGAGTGGACTTGTTCTGGGGGTGGCAGAGCCCCACTTGGAGGAATACCTAAAAGAAACACCGGTTGAGGGTGGACATGGAGATGTGAGAAATTGTTAAGTATTCTATTTTTGTCAAAATCCAAAGGATCTCAGGGCCGATTGACATTGCAGGTCAATTGGTATAGCTAGCCAACAAGAATACACCTAAGTGTGCAGCCTCTGTGCTATTTTCCTTGTGACATATATCTTAGGTACATATAGTACCAGTAATGGGGAAATCCTTCATCCCTTTTCCTCTTCGTTAGTTACATAAGTACAAATAGTTGGGCTTTTCCCCTTGGGGGAAAAAGAAATTTTAGAGGAACTAAGAGGTTAAATACTTTGTAGTTCTAACACTGGCAATCTGCAGAAGGGGTGATAAATATGATAACGATGACAAGAGAAAGTGAGAACCCTGCTGCTATGAATGCTGAAGATACATCGCTGGGCAAAGCCTGTAGACTAGACAGTTCTTCTCTTACTTGTCCCTCTTTCTCCCACATACAACCCCACTGGCTGTGCTAATCCTAGCTCTTCTATAAAAGCACATAACGCCTGTGTGCCAGCGACTTAAAGACGTTTGTAATCTGTTGCTGATCTATTTGGAGAATGTGCTAACTGTCAAATTGCTTGATGTGTGGTGGGTTGGTGGAGGGGAAAAAATGACTGACTGATTCCACAGCAGAAGCCGTCTTTAATTTCCTCTGGGCTTTTACCCCTTCAATCAGAGGCAGTTATGACCCCTCACTATTTTTGGTGGTAACATCAAATATTGAAAACTTAATCCTCTTCTTTTTGTAAACTTGACAATCTGTAGTATCCATTTACCTGTCGAATATTATTTTAAGAGCCCACTGCTTCTGGCAACTTAAGTATTTGCAAGACATGAGCATCTAATTCACCAACAAATAATGACAACTAGCACATCCCTGAAAAGAGGATTTTTCTTTATTTTATATCATTTTTTATTATTTTTGGCATAAGCACAGTAATACATGCTGACAATGTAAGAGTGGTGCTTTCTGTCAATCAATGGAATTCTCTTTAAGCTTCCGACATATAAGTCACATTGAGAGGGTTATGCATTTCACAAGTGGATTTATATATAAATAGTTTTCCTTGGCTTTGGTTCAGCACGACGAAAGAATTCTAGCATTAGTCTGTATTTGTATTTCTGCGCTGACGTGTTTTGATATAAACTGCCTACAAATCTACCTCAGAAGTGCTGTACGGTTGGGGAGCAAACTGCCACTTACTCTTCCATTCTTCGCTGGATGCCAGAGGGTCTCGCTTCTTGGAGAATCAGAGGCCTTATCTTCAAAAACATAAATAGCTCACTGCCTCAAAAGCAACACAAGTCTTTACAAGACCTTCCTGCTGTTGCTACATCCGTCATTTTCTTTGCTACCCCATCTACGCATGGAAAAGCTGAACATGAGAGCTGTACGCTGCTTTTCTTTCGAGAATAACCACCCTCACTTCAACAGCAAATGAGGAGCAATGTTTCCAACTCTTGGGGGTGAGGAATAGGCATTTGAAGGGGCAGCTCAGACTGACAAAATGATATGGGGTAAATGGAGACAGACTCCCCACTCCTTATTGCCACAACTAGTCTGTTGATATTTCCAAATATACCTTTATCCACTTCATTCCACTGTTCAGTGACATATAAAGGAAAACATTGTTTCTGTGAAGAGCATATCCAGTACAGGCACTCCACCATTTAAATCCCTTTCAAAATATGCAATTTTCTATGGATTTGGTAGGAGGGAGGTAGGGATGGAGGGAAATTTGTTTCCTCCTCATGTTTAACCAAACTATCAAATTTACATTTCCCAGACTAATATGCAAAGATCAAGACAGTTATCCTTTGGATGGTGCACATCTCTGAATTTTTAAATGCAACTTCAGTTCAAAAACTACATACAAAAATGCATATATGAAAGGCATATGAAACGGTAATGATATGTTTTGTTTCTTGATGGACAGAGAGAGAGAGAGAGAGAGAGAGAGAGAGAGAGAGAGAGAGAGAGAGAGAGAGAGAGAGAGAGAGCATACAAAGTGCCTGTGTCAAGGAAAAAAGTATTGCGTGTGAGATGTAGTGCAAATGTTCATGCATTCTCTCTTAAATTTTCATGTTTTAAAATCACAAACAAATGCAGACATTAGGCAGAATAGACCTATGACTGAATACTTATAAAGCTGGCATGTAATGGGAACAGCCTGGTTTGTCCTGCCCAAAATGAAGACCTTCACATTTGTTGAAATCTACCCCTGAAACAATGAACTGTACAGCCAGAATTCCTTATTATTGTCCTTTCAAATTTTCCTGGCATGCTACTGTGCATTTAGTGGGTGATTGACAAGCAGAAAGTCATCAAGTTCCCTTCAGAACCAAATTATCTATTTGAGGGTATGATATAGTGAAGCAAGCAAACAAATAAACACTTGACCTAGCTCCTAGAGGCTGGTTGGCTAAACAAGGCAGATCGCACTGGAAAATCTTCAAAGGCTTGGGGAACTCATTTTTCAAATGGGTTGTTGAATTTACCTGTTGTTGCAGCAAAAATTAACAGACAATTGATTAGTCTTTAGGGAGCCATGAGACTCTTTGCTAACATTTTTGAGAGAACTAGGGTGTGAAAAGTATGACATCGCTGCTTGTGGTGACATTGTATATATCCTGGATACTTAATACTATGGGTTTTCCTAAGCAGTAGGCTCTAGACCAGTGGTTCTCAACCTGTGGGTCCCCAGATGTTCCTGGACTGCAACTCCCAGAAATCCTGGCCAGCTCAGCAAGTGATGAAGACATCTGGGAGTTGCAGTCCAGGAACATCTGGGGACCCACAGTTTGAGAACCACTGCTCTACTACACCAAAGGATTTATGATACCAAGAGCATGATACCAAAAGATTGCAAACCCTCTGCCATTCGGAATACGAGGACAAGATGTGCTAATCAGATGATTCAGGTGAATTATGTATTCAACATAAGGCAGCAATTGTATGATTCAGAAAAAGCATTAGTCCTCAATATTTATTAAGAGACTAATAATTCAACCACAGGTAGGAACTTACTTCGTTGGCTACCGTTCCCAGAATTTGCCAGCCATCCTGGCTGCAGTGTTCTGGAAGGTTCTAGTCTTTAAAAGGTAAGTTTTCTCAGCACCAGTTTCAACACATGAAAACAGGGATAGAGGTAAAGGCAGAGATATTTCATGATATTCCTTACATTAATGCTGAAAAGATACAGCAAGGCAGGGCAATGAAATGTACTTCATCATGACCTGTACTTCACATCTAGCAATGACTAAATCTTCCTGTAAAACTTGTACAGATTTTATAGCGAATTCCGTTATAACTGATGGTTAGCCAATATCAACTGTTTACAAATCACTTTGTAACTGGAAGAGAAAGACGGACCTCAGATCTCTTTAAAATGGCTAATAAATGTGATCAAATATTTCAGAAGAGCAGAAAATTAAGGCCACCAACTGCACTTAATATTCAAATACATGGGAACTCCATGGTAGTACAATGTTTGAAACATGTTTCATACTGCAAGCTCTTATTGAATTATTCAGTCTGTGAACTGATGTATGAAATGTATTCAATGGCTTAAATCGTTTTTCAGTAGCATTATGAAAATGGTCTGGTTTCGTTTAACATCCATTCTGTGGTTCAGGTCAGTGAACTTAATTACAAGAAATGACAAATAAATAAATCCATCAATTCTATGTATATTGCTAAATTGAAACACAGCGGTTTCTCAAAACAATCCACTGGTTTCAATGAAAAGCCAGTTGAGTTAGAGGAAAATCTACTGCCTTAAAAGTGAATCTATTCATTACCATAACTGTACAGAGTCTCGAGTATGCATGGATTGTTTTTCACTGGGGACATATCAGACTCATTGAAACTGTATTTGTTCAAAGCATCTTTATCCATGCAGTAAAAATGTATAGGTTATAAGAATTAAATAGGCATGATGATGGCTGGCTTGAAGTCTGTGATCTGAGCTGTAATTCCTATTAAAATTGATTAAATTGACTTAACAATGATATATAATTCTGAGGTAAAACTAAACCTTACTTTTATTTTGGAGACATGGAAAGATGTTGCACATATGAAGTATTTCATCATAGGTGTAAGCTATCTTCTGGCGTTCACATACATTATTGGTGAAGGGGCATAACCCTTTCCACGCTCCCTTTGCACCTCTATCTTTACCACTTTGAAATGGAAGATCTGGGCAGGAATTGTAAGTGGTTTGGGCTTAATGCAGTTACATTCTACAGATGAGTATTTCCAACCACTATCAGAAAAGTAGGCTTCTCAGAACATGTCGGCTAAAGCCACTACACATTGAACACGCACACCAGCTACCTCAGAAGATGGAAACCCGAACCAACATTGAGGGACTCTCCTGAATCCATTGAGACAGAACTCAAGTTGTGAGCAGAGTCTTGGCTGCAGTACTGGTACTGAAGCCCCACGGGGCTATTAAGCACTTCCTGTGTCAATTACAACAAATGATTTTCTCCTGGGGGAACCCATTTTGGAGGTTAATAACTCAGCCCCCTGTACCCCAAACCTCTCCAAATTTGGGGGGTTAAAGGAAAGAGTCCAAAGAAGCTACTAACCAAATTTGGTTCCTCCAGGATGAATTGTTTAATTTCTAGAGGGGTAAATTGTGTGTTTTGTAAAAAAAATTAAAAAGTGCAGAGGAACACATTGTGCTTGTGTCTGCCTTTGGATCTGTGGCATCTGCATGTGTCTGGGGGATTGTTCAAAGGCATCCATCATGTGGAGGTGGATGGGGTTTCTTTTGATTTTGTTTGGATGACTATTGTACAGTAGCTCACCATTTCCCCCTTGCAATAGTTTTTCTTTTTCTTTTTCCAGATATGTATTTAACAGAGAGGCAGTTCCCTTGCATCTCACATTGCACAGTAAGACTTGGGTTCAATTGTTATTGTAACCACACATACTTTTCTGCATACCTCTCGGGTTTCTGTGGTTGACTTCACTGTGGTGAAAGTACATCAGAAAAGTGCTGGTATTTTGTTCCACTTAGTCCCCAAAATCATATCAGCCACTTTATTATTTAGTTCATCCTGCAGACTAACTCGGCTACCCACTCTCGCTTTGAAATATATACACAATACAAAGCCTTGGTAATTGCCTACTCTGTCATTATAATAATAAAAAAAGTCAATAGGATCTTGACTTTGAAGTTTTTACCATCTGTTTTCCAACATGACTATGAACGATAAAAGAGCAGAACAACATACCTCTTTGCTGTATAAAGATGTTTTTGCTTCTTATGCCTGCTCAACCTGGATTGGCGCATCCTTTTTAAATTCAGCCTTAAAGAAACGAAGGTGAAGGTTATTTTAAAACTGTTTAAAACCAGACACAGTTGAGGGGATGGGAAAGAGAATGCAAGTTAAGAGCATCTGACTGATCATTTGGTCATCTGCGACAGATGTCTGACTTTTTAAATGTCTGATGTACCTTAAAGGGATTGGGGACATTTTTTGCTACAATACAGCTCCCAGAATATTGTTCACAAGAGCCCTATGCTTACTTACCCACCTCACGCACCCCACACAGCAGCTCTTGCTTGCCCTGCATCCCTGATTCCACAAGAATTCACCCTTGACATCTCAACTGCCTTCTTTTGTGGAAACACAAGGACCAATCTCCTATCTCAGGGTTTGGATCTGAAATCTCAGTGAACAGGAGCATAAGCTGTTGGTCTGGTACCCCTGCCCTGTCTTCTGTCAGTTTTCATTTCAACCCTTTGTCTTTCTTCTCTGTAGGGAATCAGACCGGTACTCTTGGCCACTGAGTGCCTGAAACCTCAGACACTGGAGTAGAACTTTTATTAACATCAGCACCTTTCCCCCTAGTTGTTAACCCGCTTACAAGGAATCTAGGGGTCAGGAGGGGATCTTTTCTGGGCCTGGTTTCCTCTGAAACATCCATCTAGTGTCTGTTTCCTGTCCCCTCACTATTAACCATGCAGAACTTCCATAGTTCCATTTTTTGTAAGGTGGCACAGCCCATTAATAACATTCCTCACTAAATAATACTCCCCATTCTTGCTAGCTTTTTATATAAGAGCCCAGCTAAAGATCTCAACAGATTTCATTTATACCTTTAAAATATTGGTAAACTATTGCTGCATGTGTGTTGTGTCATTACAGTCATGACTGACTCTTCGTGACCCCATGTCCATGGAGTTTTCTTGGCAGGAATACTGGAGTGGTTTGCCAGTTCCTACTCCAGGCGCCTACAGCACCTGGTATTCCCTGGCGGTGTCCCATCCAAGTACTAACCAGGGCTGACCCTGCTTAGCTTCCGAAATCAGGTGAGATAGGATGTGCTTAGGGCACCTAGCTTTAGCTGTTGTCAGCTGCCTTCGGCTCCCTGTGGCGAGAAAGATAGTTTATAAATATAAACAAACACAAGATTGAAACAAACCTCTCTTGCATCTTACAGTGGCATTGACAAAGGTAGGGTTGGAAGGAACAGAGTTGAGAAACATTACGTTTTGGACTAGAAGTGGCAAAACCACCCAACCAACATCTCCATCTTTGTGGGGTACAATAAATTAAGTCTAAAAAGAGGAAGTTTTTAAAACACTGGGCAGGGGTCATGCCTGGCCTTCAGACCTCTGTCTCCTTGTTTTGACCTAATACTTCTTATCACTAACAGTGGCTGTTTCTCACCAGGCTAGTTCTATTGCTGTTAAGCCCTGGCACCCAATGTCCTGAGGAAAGGACTGTCCCATCTTAAAACTGGGGGTGATATGACTGCACGCACAGACAAACGCACACACATACGCGTGCACACTTAGAACATAAGCTGACTCCTCTGTGAAATCAGCTCCCAACATAAGCAGCACTCTCTAAGCAGAATGCTGCTCACGCAATGAGAAAAAAATAGGAGCTAACTATCCGTGTTGTGAAATCGCCAATGGACACACCCATCCCACTTGGTTCAGAAACTGAACTTGTGCCAAGGAAATTTTTCTCTAATTTTTGGATTGTGCTTGTCAAGAGTGAGAATTCTGATCTTCCAGGGCCAACTGGTTTATGTCCACTTTATTATATTATGTTAATTTTTAGGATATATTGTTCTTCAAGCACCATGTCCTTGTAGAACACTGGCAATCAGTAGCCTGAACTAGTTTCTATCTAAGGCTATTATAAACAGAGCTGCTATGTTCACTGCAGACCACTGGCATAAATTCATAAGCCAGAATATTTTTCTATGCCCTGGGCCATGCTTCCCATCTATTTTTCCTTGAAGGATAACTTGTAGCAGATAGGATTTCTTATTGTGCATTATGTGTCCGAATTACTGCAATTTTCTTCTCTTTACAGTATTGAGGATTTCTAATTTTTTTATTCATGTGCTGTAATACAGCCACATTAGTGACCCTGGCTGTCCAAGATATCTTCAGAATGCTTACTGCTTCCTGCATAATGTGTCTGTAAGGGTCCAAGAGAAGTATGCTGAATAGATACCTTTGAGTACGAAGTCTGATAGATAAGTCCCAGTTTGTCAAAACTTCCTCATTTTCTGGAAGGAATTTCTAGCTTGTTCAATTCTACAATGAATTTCACATAAAGGATCCCAGTTATCTTTGACAAAGCATCCCAGGTATTTATAAGATGATACTTCTCAATTATATCACTGCCAATCTTGAGAAGTTTCTGTGAATCATTTTGTTTTTTTACTAATAACCACCCATTTTGTCTTCTTCATGTGAAATCTCGGTCCCATGGCACTGCTTTCTGCAGCAACAGAATCAAATAATCCTTGCAAATCTGTCAGACTTGTTGCAAGCAGAACAGTGTTGTGAGTGCACCTTATGTTATTTATTTATTTATTTATTTATTATGGGACTTATATACTGCCCGTCTTCCTGGTGGGGAACTCCAGGCGGTTTACAACTATTAAGGGGACAACAAATTGCGTAGACTGATAAAGTAAAGAAATAAAAACAACAGATGCAGGATATAGCAATGGCAATGGCGAGAAAAAAAAATCAACCAAACGCCTCCCGGAAAAGAAGGGTTTTCAAAGCCTTCCGGAAGGCAGGCAGGGACTCTGCTAGGCACACTTCTGCTGGTAGATGGTTCCAAAGCGTCGGGCCAGCCACAGAGAAGGCTCGGGAACGAGTGGAGGTTCGCCGAGCCTCCCTGGGCGTGGCCACGCACAGCATGTGCGCCCGCGACGACCTAGTTGGACGGGCCAAAGTTGACCGCTGGTCGATCCGCTCTGTCAGGTAGCCAGGTCCTAGGCCATGGAGGGTTTTGTAAATCAAAACCAGGACCTTGAATCTGATTCGGGCTGCAACGGGTAGCCAATGCAGGCGGGCCAGAACTGGGGTGATGTGCTCAAACCGACGCACACCCGCCACGAGTCTGGCCGCCGCATTTTGGACCCGCTGCAGGCACCGAATGAGAGTCAAGGGCAACCCCATGTAGAGTGCGTTGCAATAGTCCAGTCTCGAGATCACCAGCGCCTGGACCACTGTTCTAAGGGAGTCCCCATCCAGGTACAGACGTATCTGGGCGATTCGACGAAGGTGGAAAAAGGCAGCCCTGGACACAGCGGACACCTGGGCCTCCATGGTGAGCGCCGGGTCCAGGACTACTCCCAGATTCCGGACAGAGTCCGATGGCCTGAGGGAGACACCCTCTAAGGTGGGAAACGGGCCAGCGTAGCTGGATGGGGTAGCCCCGAAGAACATAACCTCAGTCTTATCGGGGTTGAGTTTGAGCCTGTTAGTCCTGGTCCATTCCATGACTGCGCCCAAGCAATGATCGAGGGTCCGGACAGCCTCATCTGCAGCAGTGGAAAAGGAGACATAGAGCTGCGTGTCATCAGCGTACTGATGACAGCAGACTCCATGTCCCCTAATGACCTCAGCCAGCGGCCTGATGTAAATGTTGAACAGCATGGGAGAGAGAGACGACCCCTGTGGAACCCCACAAGGGAGTATCCAAGGGGCCGACAACTCGCCCCCATGCTGAACCTGCTGGGGACGGTCGCCGAGGAAGGATCGGAACCAACTGTGAACAGTGCCTCCGGTCCCAGCCTCGGAGAGCCGGTCCAGCAGGATACCGTGGTCGACGGTATCAAAGGCCGCTGACAGGTCCAGGAGGACCAACAAGGAGGAACACCCCCTGTCGGCCCCCCGGAGGAGGTCATCTTGCAGAGCGACCAAGAACTTTTACACCTTGGTTCTTTCCTTAGAGAGCATCCCAGAAAATTCTTTCTGAATAGATATTAAAGAGTAGAGGTGAGAGAATACAACCATCTATCCAGACACCAGCACACAGATTCCAAAACAAATTCCCAATCAATCTGATATCACGATCGTCCAAGCCTCGTTCTTTGATAACATTAAGTTAATCAACTGAGTCAAATGCCTTTTCAAAATCAATGCAAACAAAAGCATCAACATTGACATCAAGACATGGCTGAACTACTATCTGAAGACTAAATAATGCCTCCTGAGTTCTAATTCCATTCCTGAATCCAAATTGGGTATCTCCAATTCTCTCTTCACACTTCCAATATATTCTTTAATGCAGGACTTTTAAAAATAACTTCAGGATGTGATTCATCAAACTGATTGTCTGGTATTCATAACAACTTTTTGCATTAGATTTCTTTGGAAGTAGTATAAAAGTGGATTTGAACTAGTCCTGTGGGATAGTTCCACTTCTATAGATGCTGCTGTATAAATTGACCAGAAGGGAAAGGGATTGTTCTTCCTTAAGCAATTTCAAAACTTCAATATATATTTCATCAGGGCCTGGGGCTTTACCACATTTCAATAGTTTAATAGCACATTCGACCTCTTTCCTCATTATATCTACACCATCATCTAACTTGACACCATGGTCAATACTTCTGTTATCCTTCTATATATTTCTTCCACTCCTGTAGATTCTCCTTAGTGCTAGTTAAGGTATTACCATTCTTTCCAATAAGAGATTCTCTTCCTCTACTGTTATACACACCTACTGCTTTTCTTATTTTCTTGTACATATTAAATGAATCATGCTTAGTATCCAATTCTTCAATTCCGCTGTATTCCTTTGAAAGTTTTTCTTCCTTTGCTATTCTGATTTTCCACCGTATTTTTTCTGCAGTTGTTAATATATTACAGGATCTCTATTTTTCATCTCTCTTCTATGATCTATTCGATGAGGTCCAGAATTTCATCTGTCATCCAAGATTTAATCTTCTTTCTCTTGACAAACTTTAATTTATCTTGGCACACCTCATTCACAGCAGCTTTAATTTGAGTCCAGGTGTTTTCAATTTCATTTACATCTGCTGTCTCCTTGATGGTTTTGAATTTTGTACTCAGGAATCAGGATCGATTAAACTTCAGTTCTCGATGCTGGGTCCTGAAGCTTAGAAATCGCAGATTGACTGTTTGTCACCTCTGACTGACATTTCATCATCTTAACTTTAGGATATAGATTGCTCATGTGATACTATTGTTTCTTTAAAATGATTTAATATTTAGTATAAATTATAATGATAAATGTTATTATTGGAGTAATCAGTAATTGAATTTTGAATTAATTTACGATAATGATTCAAGAACTGCTATTATCTAATTATGCCTGTATGGAATCCTTCACAGATAAATGGAATAACCATAGAAAATGGGGGCTGAAATTCATGGATGTTCTTAAAGGAAGCAAAGGGATGGGGGGATAAAATTACCATTGGCATTTCTACAGCTTTACCCACACCTACACTCAAAATCTGCCTAGGGTGAAAGATACACCTTGTACACCATAAACAGTGGAAGGCATGGAATAGTTTAGGTGGGGTGGAGATGGTGATTGGTGTACAAGGAACATGAATGATTGTGACACAGAAGGTGGGAGCTGAGGCCATTGTAGCAATTTTTGAAGGAAGGTAGCTAGAGCACGAATGACACTGAAGATGAAGAACTTCCATACACAGGTTCCATTTTGGGCGAGGATCTTCATGTAAAGGGAGCAAGGAGCCCAATCAATAGCAGACCATCACTGGACTAAACAGTCCTCATAAAACGGAGCTTAGGGCGTTTATACATGACCCCTAAACTTCGCCGCAAATGGCTCCCAGCTCCGGAGCTTAAAAATGTTTCCCCACCAGCTCTGGAGTTTACAGGCAATTAAGTGTGACCCCGCCCACTTTAGCTCGACCCAGCGCACTTTTCTTGTACCTTCTCTCTGGAGGTAAAAATTCTTTGATGCGGTGCAACGATAGTGAGTGTGGGGCTCTCCTCGCTTCTGTTTGCTGTTTTTTGGCTCCTACCCCTTTAAGAGCTACTTAAGAGTTACTTAAGAGCTACTGGAATGTTGCCGGGGCAAGAGCCAGCAAGAGCGAGAGGCAGAACTGGAGGTGAGCCACGGTCTTTCTTCCTTTTTTTTCTCCTTCCCCTCACGCAGCCAGCAGCCAGGGTGGGAACACAGGAAGAGCGACAAGCCCCTAAGATCTCTGGTCCGAATTTAAGGGACCAGCGGATCTTAGGGGTCGTGTAAAAGCGCCCTTAGTCAACCATGGATCAGCCAGACCAACTGAGCAATTCATCTTCTCTTGTAAGAAATTTCATGTGCACAATATTCCTCAATGCACAAAGCTTCCAGGACTTATATTATGAAGGCCTCATCATAACAAATGTCAGGTATTTTTCACTAGGGATGTCATAACTTATTTCATTTTCACAGGTAAAAACAAAACATCTGAAAAGTTTTCTTCCCAGAAGAGTGCATTGTTCACATGTCAGTGCTGTTCTCATATAAATATCTTGTGGATTATGTTGTAAGAAAATATCTTGTATTCAGTACAAATACCCTGATATTGTATGCAGGAAGCAAGAGGTTTTTTTTCTTTGTTTGTTTTGCACAGTCACTTTCCACCCACCAATTATTTTCTCTTGTTTTGTTTATTTTTGTTTTGTTTTGTTTGGCTGCCAATGTCAACCAAGAAAAGTGCTATCTTTCTGATCTCGTGCAGAACCCAAAGAACTTTTAGTAGCAATCCATTTTTGAAAGGATGTCTTGATATCTTCAGATACCTGTTCCCTACTGAAGATAAGAAAATTTGCAAGTATTTATTAGATCCTTGTTTTACATTGAAGATCTAGGTATGAAAAACACGATAACAAGGCAATTAAATCATGGGAAACAGAAAACTGCAATAACATTAGGGGGCTTTTAAGAAGTTTATTTCAATGGCATTGGGCTCCCGATTGCAGTTTTGGGCAAGAACGGACTCATTTAGTTGACTCAAGCTTAATACTGCAGTAGCTGCAATATGCCCCCGAATAATATTTTTGGTGTGAAATCCATTCTGAACAAGCCAGACAGTGTAGGCATTCTGAGAAATTGCAGCCCAAACAAAAGACAGAATATTTCAGTTTCATATAAGGCTTGTGTCACTTGCTGTGGAAAAAGTCATAACAAATCTATTGCATTCTGTCATTTTTATTTTTATTTCATTTTGTCCCAGCTCATGTAAGTTTACTAGTGGGGGGTTGAATATTTATTTATTTATTTATTAAATTTATATACCACTCCATCTAGCTACATGGCTACTCTGGGAGGTCCCATGCTATTTTTCAGTAACCCATGATATGAAAAGGAAGGAATTGTATACTCTGATTATCTGGAGGTTGGACAAGTTTAGGGAGGGGATCTGTGAGTGCAGGAAATACAAGACATATGCATTTACATCTTAATGCTAGTCAAAACCTCAAGCCTCGATAGCCTGCAATTCAAATGAAGCTGGGAAATATCCCACTGTTTGGAGAATAAAACGTGTGTGATTGTTTGTGTTTTTATCCTGGTGGATGATGGATAAGCTGAGCATTAACGTTCGTAGAACATTTCCGCACCACACCTTGGATGATGGCAACATTTTCACATCTCTTTCATGTGCTATCAAGCATCCGTAAGTGCAAAATCCTTGTGTTTCCATGGTTCCTTGCAACTGTAAAAACACTGACTTGTTGTTTCTGTTGGTTTCTCTTTTTTTAAAAAAAAAATCCATTTTACAAGAATATACATTTTTCAAGTCTAAATCAACAAAATGAATCCACCCTCTAATTGGCTTTTGTCGAGAGACATTCCTCTTCAGCTAAGAAAGATGTGTTCTTTGATGTCTTCATTAAAAGATCTCTTGCTTTTTTTAAAAAAAAGTATAGATATTAAAGGGATGGTAAGCTTTTGTCTCCAACTTTGACTGTTCTTTTGTGCTAAGTATGGCATTTTAAATACATGTTATTTTAACACGGCTTAGGTTGAGTAACAAGGTGAATATTATTCTGTAAATGTAAGTTTTTAGGCAGTGGAAGAAATAAAGCCAATTGAAGTAAATCATAATTGCTAAACAGGATTAAGTTTGCAAAAGCTTCGCAGAAATCTAAAAGAAAATGCTGATATCTGAAGTACACTTTGATTATAGCTTTTACTTCAGACTTCCATTCCTCCAAAATCAATGCAGTTAAAAAAAACTTTTGTGGCCCTACATTTTCAATGTGTGCAAATTATTTATGTTTCTCACGGTAGGTACTGCTTTCTTTACTAAACAGCAAATATTTGCAAGCTGTAGGAACGGTGTGTGCCAAGGGTGATGAACCTTCTGAAATGAATTACCTCCACTCCTTTTGTTAAATTAGGGCATCCAAACCCTGCTACATTGGGTGTGTATATTTTGGCTATAATGACACAGGCTGTTAATACACCGAATACTGACTCTAAGCTAGCATTTGGAATAAGGAATACACTGGACTTGCAGGAAACTGGATTGGGCCAAAAATGGGAGAAAGCATGGATCACAATGGAATGAGTTCCAATCCATGCTGTATCCTTCAGCAGCTGCTCCCAAGCAGAAATTTAACTAACAACGCTTTCATAAATTGGTGCAGTTTCATGAGGCCACTGCAAAAGGCACTACTTTCTCTGACTGCAGCTGAGGAAGGAAGGAAGGAAATGTTAAATACACCACCACTATGAGCAGCAAATTTTCATTCAGCCATGGTCAATTTCAACAGGCTGATTGGGAGGTAAATTTAGACCCCAACGTTTGCTGCAAGCAGTTTCTATCCCAGAAATAGCTGTACTCAATAATAATTATAATACTCCATGACTACAACAACAATAATGATGCCAGTTTCTGCAGTTTTATATCAGTGTTATTTCTGACATCTGCAACTACTTACAGAACATGTGAAACTTCTTGATAGAGTTCCCAAACCCACATTCCAATTCCATAATGTCTCCAGTTGAATTTAACTCACCAAAATTTTATTAACATTGAACACATTGCATTTGTTTCAGTGCTTCTTACTTTCAAACATATACTTCACCTCAGTTTACCAATTTCATTTCAATATGTTGCATTACTGATATTTCTTCCAAATTACCTCATTGTTATTTTTAATCGTTTAATTTCTATCCAATGATTATAATTCAATTGCTACACTTTAATTACTGTTATTCGATATATTATTATAGTTACCTTTTGAAGAATGTGTTCACTCCACCTCCCAGCCGAAACAACACACTAAGGGCCATTTTACATGACCCCTAAGATCCGCTGGCCCCTTAAATTCGGACCAGAGATCTTAGGGGTTTGTCGCTCTTCGTGCATCTCCACCCCTCTGTACTTCCTGGCTGCCGGCTGCGTGAGGGGAGGGAGGGAAAAAAGGGACAGAAGAATAAAGCCTTACCTCCCTGTGTTGGTGGACGCTGCCGGGGGAGCCCCGGTCACTTCCTGGTTCCTCTTAAAGGGGCGGGAGGCAAAAAACAAAAACAAAAAGAAGCGAGGAAAGCCCAGCACATCCGCATCAAATATTTTTCACCTCCCAAGAGCAGGTACAAGAAAAGTGCCCTGGGTCGCGCTTAGGTGGGCGGGGTCGCACTTAATTGTCTGCAAACTCCGGAGCTGGTGGGGAAACATTTTTAAGCTCCAGAGCTTGCAGCCATTTGTAGCGGAGCTTAGGGGTCGTGTATAAACGCCCTAAGAAGCAGATCGAGCTCTTGGACAGAGATGGTCAGCATCTGTCAGAAGATACTCTGGGCCTCCATGATTCAGAGGGCTCGCTTGCTAAGACCAGCTTTCCTGAGTGTCCGCATGGAAGTAGAAGCTGTGAGATGAAGTATCACTGGAGGAAATTAACAGGGGCGGGGCTTAGTGGTAGAGGAACAAAATGGAGGCTGGACCTGGGGTCAATTAATGGTGGCAGTGGAGGTGAGATTGTTAGGAAGTTGAAGAGTAGCAGAAGTTGAAGACTAGTTGCAAGTCCAGAAAGAAATCTGGTGCCAGCAAAATCAGAGGCATTCCAACAAAGATCACAGTGAGCCATATAATGCCTTTGGGAGTGGTGGGAAGACCATCCCTTTTGTAAATCCATCTCTAGACAGAGGGGAAAGGTGTTGCTATAAACCTCAGTTGCAATCAAATCCCCAGCCCTCAGCGCTCAAAAGAATGCGTTGTGGAAGCCACCATGAAATCTCACTTTTCTCCCACAGAAGGCAGACCTGGGACAGCACCCTGTATCATTTGCAGACACCTGGAGAAAACTCCTCACAACAGCTCCTGTTCTATTTTCCTGTTAATACAACAGAAGTTAAAATTGGAGAATTATCATACCCCTCAGGAGGTAGCAGAACGTCTTCTAGCACCACACTGCCTTTAATGGCAACCCATTGCATACAAAATTCAGTAATTTGCAAAGGGTCTCCCAGTCATTAGTGAGAATTAATGAGGTTCTACTGTAATAAAATCTTACTTTAAGATAGAGAGTTTCATTCAAACATATGGGATTATAAAAGTAAATTTGCGTCTCACATAATCTTATGCCACATTATAAAACACTTGGAGAAGGAAAGAAAGGGATGGGGAGAGACACTTGCAGGTCTCAACAACTTTATTTTATGCAGATTGAGAATGTACCACAATGCTGACTTTTCACCTTTTTTTCCTACAGTAACACCTGGTCGCTCAGGAGTGGAGGTAGAGTGGAGGATGATGCCTTGCCTCACCTTGTTACTGTCTGTCCACTTACAAAATACAGTTGGTTACTGATTTGGGGCTGAAAGAGTTTCGCCCAAGTACACACATTTTCATTTGCCATTTATCTTCAATATCAGAGCACGTCACTGCAACAGCCATCCTTGGCAAGACTGTACAACTGCATAACGGATGTCCAATACGGCATGATTTTTATCATCATAGCCATCATCTTTTTTATGATGTCTCTGACTTAAAGAGTCCTAAAAGCAGATGTAACTCATGATGACCTGACTTTAGTGGGAGAATGAACCAGGTGGCTAATTGTCTTGCCAAAAAATACACTGATAATTAGTAGGAGAGCACAATGGAACAGAAGCCTAACCACCAACCTTTATTTTAAGTTAAGCAAACGGGTGAACAAATGATGCAGCTGCATTGTGCTTTGGAAAGTTAATAACAGCACCATACTTCACCGAGTCAGTCCCCCACCCCCACCCCACCCTGGCCAAAGCATGCCCCCAGGACCTGTTTATTGATGACTTTGACACTGGGAATATAGAAAGCACATGGAATGCTACCAGGTTTTGAATGGGGAATGACTTGCGATTGAAAAGTCCATCCCAACAGGTTATGGCTTTGCGTCTCACCTTAGGAGAGTTGGTTCAGATCCCTTCAGGGAAAAGTCAATGCGAGCCGTGTCATTTCACTTGCCATTTGTCCACATTATCGAACCAAAACAGCGCTGGCAAATCTATGCACAGGAATGGCCTAAGAATGAACAGCAGCCGGGTTGACAGTTGAGATCAAATTGCATTGGCACGCACGCAGCTCAATGCATCCGATTCGCCTGCCCAGAGTATTCCTGGCTGCAGCTCCTCTGCCCATTCTCCATCTTTCGCAAACTGCGAGCCCAGTCTGAGTTTTTATCTATCTATTTATCAACATTATTTGTTTAGGTATTATTCCTTTAAAGCCCTTCAACGTGAAGGAAAGGAAAGCTGGGTCATGACTGTTTTGCAAACAATACGGTGTCAGCAGGCAAAACAGGGGAGAGGGCTAGAACAAGATAAAATTGATAAATGGGAAAGCAAACACTTTGGATGAGGCTGTGAATGCTGTTTTGAAGACAACGGAGGAGGTGAGAGTAGGGCATGTAGTCCACATTTGAATTCAAGTGGTAATTTGAGCTGGTTCACGTTTCTTGCTTGAGGTAGCTTTTCTTTGCCTTCTTCATTGGTAAAAGTAAAAGAGAGGACCCAGATGTTAACTGCTTAAGAAGAGCAGTGGAAATTCTGAAAATAAAGCCTTCCCCTGCTCCTACATTAAATCCCTCCTCAGTTCTTCTAGTTTCTTTCAATACAGCAGGCAAAAGAAGAATACATAACTTCCCTTGTTTCACTAGGAATGCATTACGGACAGTCCTAAGAAGGAAAAAGTCATGATTTTGGACTGCAGCTTCCCAAATACCAAAGTAACTCTAGCTCCTGAAATCCTGCTTGAACAAGTTATTTTTAAAGACTCTAGTTCCAGAATCCTGAATCCAAGATGTCCAGAGTTTAGAGAAATTACTTTTTAGGATTGCACCTCTCCAAATCCCCCAACTAGTTACAATCTACAAAATAACTTTTTCAAGCTTTGTGAATAAATTCAGTATGAATGAGTTTGTGACCATTAAAACACACAGTTGCACCAATGTTCTGTTGCAGAGTTTTGATTTCCCAAATATCATCCCTTTCTCGTGAACTGGGACTTCAAGTCTCAATAACTTACTTTGAGACAATTGTAGAAGTAAGAATAAAAATAATTTCTTTACTTATGGTTGCTTGAAGTTACAGGCTTTTGCATGCTGCTTTCTTTACAGTACATGTTAGGGATGGGCACCTAATGAAAAATGCAACACTGTTTCATTGTTTTGTTAGCTAAGGAAACAAAATGAAACAAAATGAAATGGGGAAGCAGCATTTTCTTACAAATGAAACAAATCACCATTTCCCCCTCTAGAATGCAATGACAGTGGTCCCTTCAGAAAGCGATTCTAGCCAACCCCATGAAATTTGGAAAGGTTTGGGGTTCAGGGAGCTGATTTATGAAGCTCCAAAGGGTGCCCCTAGGAAAAAAAACCTAATTGGAAGTGGAAGCTGATCAGGCAAGTGACAGCACTGCCTCTGCTTCCCATATAATTTCAATTAGAAGGTTTATTTTCCTAGGGGCACCCTCTTTAGAACTTCATAACTCAGCCTTCTTACCCCAAATGTTTCCAAATCTCAGTGGGTTCCCTAAAATTGCTTTCTGAAGGTATCCCTGCTACTTTGGGGCCCCAAGGTAAGTAATTTTTTAGTGCATATTTTTTTTTAAAAAAATGCACTCAACATTATTTTTAAAAACTGCAATCAAAATTCACTTACCTTGGGGCTCCAAAGTAGCAGGGGTACCTTGCAGAAGTGATTTTAGGGAACCCCCTGAAATCTGGAAAGACAAGCATGCCAGCCCAGCCTGTTCATTGCCAACTGATCCACTCCATGTCCCAGTAAAGCGACACAGACTGGTGCCTGGCCCACCCAGTGCCCTTTGAGAGACATCCCCACCTGATCCTTGTCTAGGTCCATGCCATCATTTGTGCCTTTTCTGTTCTCAGATGATAGTTTTTGCTACTGTGTTTCTATTGCCCATTACTTATCACTGACCTTCAAACTGGGATAGCTGTCAGAACATACCTATGATTCTGTTTTCAAGAATATAACCACCAAAGCCTGTCTTCTAGCTAAGATGCTGCCTAGATGCCCTAAGCACATCTGATCTCGCCTGATTTCAGAAGCTAAGCAGGGTCAGGCCTGGCTAGTACTTGGATGGGCGACCACCAGGGAATACCAGGTGCTGTAGGCGCCTGGAGTAAGAAGTGGCAAGCCACTCCAGTATTTCTGCCAAGAAAACTCCATGGAAATGGGGTCACGGAGAGTCAGTCATGACTGTAATGACACAACACACACACAGGATAACCAGGATAAGGTAACCCATGAGCTTTGCAAGTTGTAATTAGACCTGAACCCTTACTGTTGCCTTGGTTTGATAGATGTTAGCCTGTGCCACTTCCAGGGACCAAGCACCTGCAGATCAGTCCCTGTGGTTCCTTGGCGCACTGTCTGAGCACTAAATGCGGCAGCTTTTCATAGAGCTGGTGCAGCGAGAAGAAAATCCATCTCTTCCAAGCTGATCACAAACGGGGGATGTGCGCGTGTCTCTGCGTGTGATCATTACAAATTTCTCACTCAAATTTTACCTTGTGGAGCAGCAGCCTAATAAAAGAAGAGAGAAGAAAGGAGAAATTTACCGGGAATGACAGAACAATAGCTGCTTTAATAGAAGAAGGAACAAGTCTGCGGAGGCTTTACATTTGCAGAGTTTACTTTGGCAAATAGAAAAAGCATGGGGGGGAGGCTCCTGTCTAGTCTTGCTGCCTATTAAAACAATTGATTGTTTGCTAAGCTTTGTGAATTTTCTTTCTGAGTTATAAATAATTAGCTATGATTTCCTAGGCTAGGTGTGGAGGAATGCGTTAAACACAGCTCCTTTCAGTTCTTTTGAAGCAGCAAACTGAGGATTAAAATAGGCAAGAATTTGGGGAGGGTTACCTTCCGTTCACCAGATCACCTCTCATTTAATTGAACCACAGGGTGCAATTAAGAACATTGATTATTCCCCACCATCACCGCAGCCATCATGAGTACCCCGCAACTGCTGAGATGGATGCAGCCTTGCTTTGCTCAGGCTGAGCAGCTGCCTTTGAACGGTTGAGACATTTCTGAGACAAACGATCTGCTGTTAATTGAGTTGCAAGGAGCTTGACCCAGGCAAGTACAAAACCCAGCTTTAAAGCTTGGGAGGGTATATACTGATTCAATGGGATCACCCATGTGTTTCAAATTGAACATATGCTAAGGACATTGTTGGATTGGGCCCAGTACCCATCACCTTGTAGGATCAAGGTTTTCCAGGGGTATGCACGAGACAGTCAAATGTCTCAAAGTGCCCTTAATCTTCCCCATGCCACGTTGAAGCCTGCAAAGATCTCCTTGACAAGTTGTTTCCTTAAACCGTGTGTGTGTTGTGTCGTTACAGTCGTGACCGACTCTTCGTGACTCCATGTCCATGAAGTTTTCTTGGCAGGAATACTAGAGTGGTTTGCCAGTTCCTACTCCAGGCGCCTACAGCACCTGGTATTCCCTGGTGGTTGCCCATCCAAGTACTAACCAGGGCCAACCCTGCTTAGCTTATGAAATCAGGTGAGATCGGATGTGCTACTGCTTAGGGCATCTAGGCAGCTCCTTAAACCGTACATTCCTATTTTCTAGATCCAGAAGGAAATCCCTCCAGTTGTGGAAAGAAACCCCAGAGAAAGAGCTACCTAGAGCAAATCCAAAAAAAAAAGAGTGTTCCAGCATTCTTTCATCATAGGTGTACATTCTCATAAATTAAATGGCATCCTGCTTGAGCTTAAGGAAATACAAAATACCCTCTATCTCACTCCACCGTCAAAAGCTGAGGTCACTCATTTCTCCCCAAATGTCTCCTTTAAAAAGCAATAATATTAGGCGATCAACAAAAAGGCAAGGGGGGGCAGGGTTTTCCCCCCCTAGCTGGCCTGTAATTGAGCTGCTGTTTGGCAACACTGAAAGCGGGCCTAACTATAGAGAGTAGTGACTGGAATTTTTTCTTCCTGAAAAATGTGTCTGTAGGGGAGGGGCTTTAGAATGGGGGTGTGGCCTAGGGGAGTGGTCAGTAACACTTTTCCACTAAGTTGATTCACTTATCCAACTCAATATTCTGGAGCCATTACTGGCCACAGGGTAGAAACTGACATGGAATGCAGAGCAATTGTGGTGCCATGGGGACAACTCACGGCAACTTGATATGAAGCAATTTATGCCCATCTCTACTTCAAGGAATGTGTGGTTTGCATTAGGGGCATAGTGTCCATTCCCCTGTCCAAAATTCCAGTCACTGATCTCCATGAATGCTTTGATTACTTAGGGGAAAATGTCAGGGGATCCCACAACAGATTCAACAGCTCCTTTCATTTGTTCCAAGGAAATGTGACAAAATCCTGTAAATTTGCCTTTAGAGACAAAGTAAGCAGCATCTATCACACTGTTTGCCACAGCCAGTGCCAGTTCCTACTCAGTTATATACAATGAAAGCATTCTCTTCTTTGAAGTGGAGTGGTCATTCTTTATCAATATAATACATGTTTATTCAGAAACACCGTTTCTCAAACCTCCCTCTGTGGTGATAAATATTACTATGATGTGGTTGGTGCTCTGGTCACCTTATTGTAACATAATATAGTACATTATTTTCCTTATAAATTATACTACCACAATTTATAACAACCCACAATGTAACGCATTTTCCATCTTAATGCTAACTCTATCGCTAGATTCAATGTCTGAGTTTAAGAGTGGGTACCATATCTTCATTAAAAGGTCTTGTTTAATTTCCCATCTGTACAGTCTGCCCAATAAGCTAATTTTTCCATTAATACTACTACCCATATACTTTATTCCTATATTTTTCTGTATTTAAGTCTTTTGCAGATTTCCAGCACTTGGTCTACCATTGATGTTATTTAATTTTGTTAATGATTCATATTGTTTTGATGTTATTTTTATTTGATTCCATTCTTTTTTTTTAACAGCCAGAGCGGCCCATGGGCTAGATGTATACAATTTGAATAAATAAATAAATAAATAAATAAATAAATAAATAAATAAATAAATAAATAAATAAATAAAATGAGGTGAATCACCAATATGTTTTTCCTCTGTTAAAGTGGGTGGGAGGGGGGGGGGGGGAGAGAGAGAGAGAGAGAGAGAGAGAGAGAGAGAGAGAGAGATTTCCACAATGTTTATTTAGAAATATGGCAAATCTCATTAATTTTTTTTACTCCATTAAATTTCCACAGATTAATATCAATCAGTTCTTCTTGAGGAGGAGGAAGTGAAGAAGAAGGAGGGGAATATACCTCCTCTGCTGACTTTCCAAAAGGA
This sequence comes from Phrynocephalus guinanensis, assembly GCA_037367245.1. Classification (NCBI taxonomy): domain Eukaryota; kingdom Metazoa; phylum Chordata; class Lepidosauria; order Squamata; family Agamidae; genus Phrynocephalus; species Phrynocephalus guinanensis. Next base: position 28,893,753 of record CM074742.1, read on the forward strand.
ATAAAATTTAAGTGGTTAAAAATAAATCACAACACATCTGACAGAATGTCTCCTGATGGTGGTATTGTTTAGGAAAAGCCAGATTAAGCAGACATGCCTTTAGTCTTTACTTGGAGGCATTTATGGAATTAGCATCCTGAATCTCAACTGGCATCGTGCTCTGGAGCTGGGGGCACAACATACAAAGCCTTTGGCTCCCAATAGCTTTTCGTGATCGTCCTATAAAGACAAAAGGCATTACGCTTGGTGGAACCTAGCATCCAAAATCAAACATGTGCACTAAGGGGGATGGAAAGCATCCATGAGATCTTGTGGAACCGAAATATTATCTTTTTTTTTAAGCCATGGAGGACCTTGAAGCTGATTAGTTGCCTGTCTTGAAAGCATGGGTATATTTTGAATGCAATGGTGGTACCTGAAATTGATGTTTACTTATTTTGGTTTTTATTTGGGACAGCCACATTAATTTATTTTCTTGTCTTGTGGCTTGCGAGAGAAAGAAAGGGGATATCGACACAGCTTGAATGGGGTAAAGTGCCATTATTTCAGCAAATTCTAAACTCTTCCTTTTTAGTCAGATATTCTCACATTAGTGCCACTTCTCAAGCAAGTTTCTATTATCTTTTAGGAGTTGATCTGTTAGGAAATCATTGCTATTCTTTTTAAATGGTCCAATAAGGGAGGTTTTCATTTGGTTTTCAAAACTTAACAGTGAGGGCACCAGGCTATTATCTTTCAGAATTATCTTAAATTAATGGGCCAAATGATCATGAAGATCCTTTCTCTGGTCAACATCAAATTTCCCCTCTAAAACCTGCTATATCCCAAAAAGGACTTCAGAGCATCCCCTTTGGACAGGTTCATCTGGAAAGAGTTCTTCCAGGATTCCAGTTGGGGGGGGGATTAAAGAAGACAAAAAGAGAGCCCACTTATTATGTCACAGGGTTGTCACCCTGATAGTGCCATCCACAGCGCCATTTGACTACAAACTAACTGCACAGGCTACACAATGAGATCATTAGGATTGTGCTGAATTGCAACAAAAAGAATTTGTGCCTGAATATATGACAGAAAGGTGCATCATGGGCCTTAAAGAAGCAGGATGGCTTGGTCTAAGTAGAAACCTGGGTGGACCCCATCATTTGGCTTGAACCAAATTTTACCAACAGTTATCAATATACTGATCTATATGCTAGTCCGGAGAAGTCCACTGATTCTGTTAAAATTGGGCTCACATTCTGTTCTGCGACTCAGAGAGTTACATGGCTTGTTTATCCCTAAGACTGTTGCCTGCATTTATGTAGTAAGAGCAGAATGTGCATAACAAGACGGATCCAATTCTGTCAGTTCACTGACATGAGCTTTGTTATGATGGAGGAATGTAACTGGGGTACACCCAAAACACCCAAGATCTGGATTTATTCATTAACTGACAGTCACTGGATTTAGTTTCCTTGTGCTATTTCCTTCCTATATGTGCCCATAAAAAGGAAGATGAGTGAAACATAAAGAATGCTTAAAGCTGTTACTTATGTATATCCACATAGAAAGAAAAGATAGATGGCAAAATGTTTATGCTCTTTACATTTTTTGCTGTATTAATAAGGAAACTCTGTGATTACCAATCAAAAAAGACTCAGGAGTTTTGCTTGCAAAGTGCCCCATTATAAAGATTTATATGTATATCAGGGGAGTAATATAGAGCATTGATGTTTTAAGGAGCTCAGTTTGGAATCTCTTTATTCAATGAAAGCCTGTGAGAGTGAAATATATATTTTTCCTCTGGTACCAGTGTGAGCATCATTGCTTGTTTATGACATACACTGTAGGGGGGGGGGGGAAATCCCCAATATGCAGATACTTCCCAATATATTTCAGAAATAGCAACAATGATAGGCTTCTTACACTTCACTGAAATCCATTACGATATAGAACAGCATCGCCTCCAAAGCCTAATGTACACATTAGGTGGGATCCAAAATTCTATATGTAGAACATCAGCCAAACAACCAGAGCGTCAAGTGCCTTCATAAACGCCTCTTTAGTAAGAGTTAAACTTTGGTCCATATAGACCTATATTAGTTAGATCCATAATATGTACACCCCAAAGAAAAAGTCTCTCCTGCACTTGAGATGGGAACACGGCGGCCAAACTACCATGCTCCCCAAAGCAAAGCACATGACTAGACCTTGGGAATGACGTGTTAGCCTTAACACATTAATGTTGGCATTGCTGCTTTTGCCTTAAGCAAGGAGACAAGCAAAATGGTGCATCTATTCTAAAAATAAAGTTTTGAGAGTAATTTCAAAATATCACTTTCCGAGTCATATTTAAACATTAGGAAGAACTTCATGACAGAGCTGTTTGACAATGGAATATGCTGCCACAGGTGGTGGTGGAGTCTCCTTCTTTGGAGGTTTTTAAGCAAAGGCTGGATGGCCACCTGTTGGGAGTACTGTGATGGGGATTCCTGCATGGCATGGGGTTGGACTGGATGGCCCTTGAGAACATAAGAACATAAGAACATAAGAACATAAGAAGAGCCATGCTGGATCAGGCCAAAGGCCCATCTAGTCCAGCTTCCTGTATCTCACAGCGGCCCCACCAGATGCGTTTGGGAGCGCATGAGACTAGATATCTGTCTCCTGATACCACTCCCCTGCATCTGGCCCTTGAAGTACCCTGGTTTAAAGCCTAGAGATTACACATCTCCATCATGGTTTGTAACCCGTGATGGACTTTTCCTCTAGGAATCTGTCCAATCCCCTTTTGAAGGCATCCAGGCCAGATGCCATCACCACATCCTGTGGCAGGGAGTTCCATAGACTTACAACACGCTGGGTGAAAAAATATTTTCTTTTGTCAGTTCTTACTCTCCCAGCACTCAATTTGAGTGTATGTCCCCTAGTTCTGGTATTTTGAGAGAGGGAGAAGAGCTTCCCTCTATCCACTTTACTCATACCCTGCATTATTTTGTATGTCTCAATCATATCCCCCCTCAAGCACCTTTTTTCCAGACTAAAGAGGCCCAATTGTTTTAGCCTTTCTTCATAAGGGAGGTGCCCCAGCCCAGTAATCATTTTAGTCGCTCTCTTCTGTACCTTTTCCAGTTCCACTATGTCTTTCTTGAGATGCGGTGACCAGAATTGTACACAATACTCCAGGTGGGGCCTTACTATTGTTTTATATAACGGCATTATAATGTTGGCTGTTTTATTTTCAATCCCCTTTTTGATAATCCCTAGCATGGAATTGGCCTTCTTCACTGCTGCCACACATTGGGGAGACACCTTCATGGAGCTGTCCACCAACACACCAAGATCTCTTTCCTGATCCGTCACGGATAACTCAGAGCCCATGAGTTGATAGATGAAGTTTGGATTTTTTGCCCCAATATGCATTACTTTACATTTGGTTACATTAAAACGCATTTGCCATTTCTCAGCCCACTCCCCCAGTTTGGAGAGATCCTTCTGGAGCTCTTCACAATCTTCTCTGGTTTTTACCACATGGAAAAGTTTTGTGTCATCTGCAAACTTGGCCACCTCACTGTTTATCCCTGTCTCCAGGTCATTTATGAACAGATTGAAAAGCACCGGTCCCAGGACCGAGCCCTGGGGCACACCGCTTTTCACTTCTCTCCATTGAGAAAATTTCCCATTGACACCTACTCTTTGTTTCCGGGATCTCAACCAGTTCTCAATCCATAAGAGGACCTGCCCTCTTATCCCCTGACTATGCAATTTTCTCAGCAGCCTATGGTGAGGGACTGTGTCAAAAGCCTTTTGAAAATCCAGATAGACTATATCCACCGGTTCACCCAAATCCACGTGCCTGTTGACCTTTTCAAAAAATTCTAAAAGGTTTGTAAGACAAGATTTACCCTTACAGAAGCCATGCTGATTTTCTCTCAGCAAGGTTTGTTCTTTTATGTGTTTTAAGATTTTCTCTTGGATGAGGCCTTCCACCATCTTCCCTGGGACAGATGTAAGGCTAACCGGCCTGTAGTTTCCTGGGTCCCCCCGCCTTCCTTTTTTAAAAATTGGTGTGACATCTGCTATCCTCCAGTCCTCCGGCACTGTGGCCGTTTTAAGAGACAAGTTGCATATAACCGTTAAGAGATCTGCAATTTCATTTCTCAGTTCCCTAATAACCCTTGGGTGGATGCCATCTGGGCCCGGTGACTTGTTAATCCTCAATTTATCAATTAGTCCTAAAACCTCCTCTCTTTTAACCTGTATTTGATTTAATTCTTTAGTCAAGAGGGGCGGCTCAGGCAGCGGAGTCCGCTCAAGGTCCTCTGTCGTGAAGACAGACGCAAAGAACTCGTTCAATTTCTCTGCAATGTCCAAGTCCTCTTTAACCTCCCCTTTTCCTCCCTCACCATCCAGAGGCCCAATTGGTTCTCTGGCAGGTTTTCTACTTCTAACATATTTAAAGAAGCTTTTATTATTATCCTTTATATTGCTAGCCATGCGTTCCTCAAAGTCTTTCTTTGCCTCCCTTATCATTTTTTTACATTTCTTTTGCCAGAGTTTGTGTTCCTTTTTATTTTCCTCATTTGGGGAGGATTTCCATTTACAGAAGGACCTCTCCTTGTGCTTTAGAGCCTCTCTAACTCCACTCGTTAACCATGCCGGTGTCCTCTTGGACTTAAATGAGCTCTTCTTTCTTTGTGGTATGCACTTGTGCTGGGCCTCTATTATTGTTGTTTTAAACAGGCTCCATGCACACTGAAGAGATTGGATTCTTCTAACCCTCCCCTTCAGTTTCTCTCTAACTAGTTTCCTCATCTGAGGGAAGTTTGCCCTTCGAAAATCAAGGGTTTTTATGTCTGATTTGGTTGACACTCTTCCTCCGACATGCATGGCAAAGGTAATTGCAGCATGGTCACTGTTCCCCAGAGGCTCAGTGACATTCACATCCCTGACGAGGTCCTGAGTATCACACAATATTAGATCTAGAGTTGCCTGTTCTCGGGTGGGCTCCATGACAAGTTGCTCTAAGGCACAGTCATTCAGCAAGTCGAGAAACCCAGTTTCTCTTTCTTGCCCAGAGCTCGCATTGGCCCAGTCAATGTGGGGATAATTAAAGTCCCCCATGATTACTATCCTATCCCTCTTAGCCACCTCCATGATTTCTCTCCTCATTTCAAGGTCCCCCTCAAGTTTTTGATCTGGTGGACGATAGAATACTCCAACTATCACATCACTCTTTGGACCTGGTAGTTTAACCCACAGTGATTCTATGGCGGAGTCAGACCCTCTGTCAATCTCCATTCTGCTGGATTTTATGCCTTCTTTGACATAGATGGCCACTCCTCCTCCAACCCACCCCTCTCTATCCCTTCTATAGAGTTTATAGCCTGGGATTGCTGTGTCCCACTGGTTCTCCACATTCCACCAGGTTTCTGTTATGGCTATTATATCAATGTTATCCCTAGCTGCCAGATGTTCAAGTTCTCCCATCTTTGCTCGGAGGCTTCGAGCATTGGCGTAGAAGCACTTGTACAGTGGGTCCCGCAACAGCTGCTGCCTTGTTCTTCTCCCCCCACAGCTTTTATTTTCAGTAGACGAACTGTCACATTCTGCTATTCTGCCAGTGTTAATACTTGCTATGTCATCTCTATGTGATTCTCTACCCTCTCCAACCTCATTCCCCGAGGATGAGGTGTTCCGAACCGGATGCCACACAGCTCCTGTCGGCTTTCCCCCAGTTATCAGTTTTTAAAAGCTGCTCTGCTGCCTTTTTGAGGTTGAGTGCCAGCAATCTGGTCCCATCATGATTCAAGTGCAACCCATCCCTCCTGAACAGGTTTGGCTTGTCCCAAAATGTTCTCCAGTTCCTGACAAATCTAAAGCCCTCCTCTCGACACCATCGCCTCATCCACGCATTGAGGCTTCTGAGTTCTGCCTGCCTGGCGGGACCTGCACGAGGAACAGGTAGCACTTCTGAAAATGCTACCTTGGAAGCCCGGGACTTCAATCTTCTACCTAGCAACCTGAATTTGGCTTCCAAGACTGACCGCTTGGCCTTCCCGACATCGTTGGTACCGACGTGTACCATGATCACTGGCTCCTTCCCAGTTCTCTCTAACAAGCTATCTATATTTCTGGTGATGTCTGCAACCTTTGCACCCGGCAGGCAAGTGACCATCCGGTTATCATGCTCCTCACAAATCCATCCCTCCGTATTTCTAATGATAGAATCCCCTAGCACAATGAGCTTCTCTCCTGCAGCCTGGTCATCAACATGTACCTGATCTTGTATCTCATCAATAGTGATGAGGGAGAGATCCTCCGGTGGAACCACTTCTTCCTCTATGTGTGCCTCATGAGGTGTGCTGAGGGAAAGAGCTTCAAATTGATTGTGCAAGATGAGACTCTCTGAGCGATGCCTTGGCCTTCTACTCCTTTGAGTCACATTCCTCCACCCATCCACCTCCTGAGTTGGGGGAGTGACTTCCTCCTCTGAAGTGTGCCCTGTCTCTTCTTGGACCTGGATAGTCTCTTCCGCTCTGTCCAGGAACTGCTCAAGCTCCTTAATATGTTGCTGGTCCACTATGCGAGCCTCTAGCTGCTGGACCTTCTCTTCCAATAGCGCTACCAGCTTGCACTTGCAGCAGATGTAGTTCTGCACACGCTCTGTCAAGATAACAAACATAGCACAAGTACTGCAGGTAACTACAGCTGCTCCCTCCAACTCCATTTTAACTATTACAATAAAATGTATTCAAGGTCTCAAAAATGTAAACTTGCACTTTTTTTTTAATCTAGTAAGACTCTTTACTTCTTTTATTGTTTAGTCAAAATCTAACAGTGTAGGGGCCGCTAAAGCACCTCTACTCCAACTGCAAGCACATCAGGAAGTGTAGGACCTCCTGAGGAGTTGCTTGGCTTGGGAACTCAATTAAACCCAGAATTTTTTTTAATTTTTTTTTAGTTTGCACGCGCCGTAAGGCGCGTGCTGCTGGTAGCAGCTATTTAAAGCTAAAACTCCGCCCCTTGCTCCTGCAAAAAGAAGAAGTTAGCTCTGCCCTTTGGCCGTGTGCTCCTCTGACCAGCTCCTTCCTCTCTGCTGCTCTGCCAGAAAAGGACTGAGAGACTGCTGGTAGCAGCTATTTAAAGCTAAAACTCCGCCCCTTGCTCCTGCAAAAAGAAGAAGTTAGCTCTGCCCTTTGGCCGTGTGCTCCTCTGACCAGCTCCTTCCTCTCTGCTGCTCTGCCAGAAAAGGACTGAGAGACTGCTGGTAGCAGCTATTTAAAGCTAAAACTCCGCCCCTTGCTCCTGCAAAAAGAAGAAGTTAGCTCTGCCCTTTGGCCGTGTGCTCCTCTGACCAGCTCCTTCCTCTCTGCTGCTCTGCCAGAAAAGGACTGAGAGACTGCTGGTAGCAGCTATTTAAAGCTAAAACTCCGCCCCTTGCTCCTGCAAAAAGAAGAAGTTAGCTCTGCCCTTTGGCCGTGTGCTCCTCTGACCAGCTCCTTCCTCTCTGCTGCTCTGCCAGAAAAGGACTGAGAGACTGCTGGTAGCAGCTATTTAAAGCTAAAACTCCGCCCCTTGCTCCTGCAAAAAGAAGAAGTTAGCTCTGCCCTTTGGCCGTGTGCTCCTCTGACCAGCTCCTTCCTCTCTGCTGCTCTGCCAGAAAAGGACTGAGAGACTGCTGGTAGCAGCTATTTAAAGCTAAAACTCCGCCCCTTGCTCCTGCAAAAAGAAGAAGTTAGCTCTGCCCTTTGGCCGTGTGCTCCTCTGACCAGCTCCTTCCTCTCTGCTGCTCTGCCAGAAAAGGGTCTCTTACAACTCTATGATTCTATGCTTCTGTGATTCCAAGTGTTATTTAAGAAGATAGGCAGCAATAGTATATCAGCACAACAGGAGTGTGATTTTAGCATTAATGCATTAGCGCGATATTTCCAAGCTTTGCACATGACAACATACTGTACCCCTTTATTTCACTCTCAATAGGTGACTAAACCAGCAGCTGCATTCACCACTAGTAGCACAACAGTATCTTCCACCAGACTAAAAGGCAGCTGCCCAGTTTGCACCTTGCAGATTAAGTTGCATAGCCTACCACCTGAGGCAAGTTGTCTCATTCTGCACCATCGCACAACCAACCCTGGGCTTGTAAGAGATCTTCCAGAGCGGTCCTGAGCAGAAAATCTAACATGCTGTGTTACATTATAGGAATGGAAGAAGACGAGGAAATAGACAGGGAGGGACCCATGGATGCTGATAATAATAAATTGTGTGCACATTGATGCCTACACACACACAAGAGCCAGGCAATTGCCTGCACCGTGATTTGAATATGTGACCTTTCAAAGCAGTCCAGTCTGTGTGCCTATCAGTTTTTGAATCAGGATGCCTCTGGAGAAAAGCAATCTTTATGGGTCACATTAGACTCTGAAGAAGTGGTGCAAAAACTGGTAACTCTACAAGAGAAAAAGAAGGGAGAAAAGAGTCTCAGACCCAGTATCTTTGACCATTAAGTGTATTACTGTGCACTCTGACATGGCGCAATTCTCTAGGAATGCACACCAAAGTATTTAATGTCATCTGCTTCCTTGACCTTTTTCTAACAGGAGATGCCAAGGGATTGAACCAGGAATCTTCTGCATGCAAAACATGTGCTGTGCCAGTGAGCTAAGCTTATGCCCTGTTCCAAACGTACATTTTCCAGTGTTAGAAATCTGGAATCTTGTTGGCATAATGTCAGTGATGTCATCAGGCCACACATTAATCTTTAATTCAACCTAATGCTTTCTATCCCTTTCCCTAGTTCTGAGGCTCCCTTGGGATCCCTTTTTGACTTGGGGATACCCATGAGAGCCTTGACATGGAGGCAAGGAGTAAAATCCAGATATTGCCACTGGGGCTGGTTGGATAGTTCAGGTATCCGGCAGCAGAGCCAGTGGTTGAGTGTCTGATTTCCCCACTACGCATCCCAACGGAGCCAGCCTATGTGGCCTTGGGCAAGCTGCACAGTCCCAATATGGGCCTAGAAAAAGGGAAGAGCAAACTACTTCTGAGTACTCTATACCAGGCCTGCACAACAGGTAGACCACGGGCTACCGGTAGCCTGCAAAGGGTTCAAAAGTAGCCCGCCGGACATCAATAAAAAAGTGAGGGGATAAATTCTCTACCCCTACCTCCCCCATCCCAAGGACCACCACTGCCCCAGCAAAGTTCTGGGTCTGCCAGCCCACTTTCTCAGCCAAGCGGGGCAGTTCAAGGGCCATGGCAAAGTCCCCTGCTCCCCCCCCCCACCAGCCAGATGATTGGTGCGTTCAGCTGGGTGCAAGGGAGACATGTGCATGGTTGCATGGATTTCCCCTTGGAAGGGGTGATTGGCGCAAGCATGCACGCAACTCCCTTGCACCTGCCCACACCAGCTCAAGCATGCAAGGGAAGCGTGTGCACGGTTAGCCTTTCCATAGGAATGCAATGAAATTTGTTCGCTCCAGAATGGATTAATTGATTTTCAATGCATTCCTATGGGAAACCGCTGCCATACTTGCAATTTTTTCTTTACTTATGAGCATGTGCTTGGAACAGATAAAATTCATAAATAGGTAGCCCTCAGGCACTTTGGGCCAGAAAAAGTAGACCTTCAAAGTTGGACAGCCCTGCTTTATACCTAGACAACCCTGAAAAGGATCACCATATGTCAAAACTGATTTGATAGTAGATGATTGTTTTGATTATTATTTGCCTAGATTTTAAAAAGGTATGGGGAAAGTGCATGCCAAAATTCTAACATATTATGTGGTTGTAAAACAGGGAAGGATAACCTTTGATGCTCTTGATATTTTGGACTGTGGTTTTCAAATTCTTTTACCTTAGACCTAGCCATTCTGATTAGGGATTCAGGAAGGGAACATCAAGTAACATGGAAGGACTACATCTTTGAAACCTGAGAATAGCCAGTCTTATTCCAACACAGGATCATGGAGACTGAGTGTGTGTGCAGAGCTCAGCGTCTGCATGTTTTTAAAGTTCTAAGTCCTTCTTCCTCATCCCAACTTCACATGTTCATGAGGGCAAAGTTTGCTGCTGTTTGTGAACTTCTTATTTACAATATTTGTGTTTAAGAACAGGGACACACAAGGTCAAAATTTTGATTTTTATTGTCCAAAGCAGTGGCAGTTCCAGAAAGTAAGTGAACTTTGGTTACAAACAACTAAGCACAGAGGAGATACCCCCACACACACTAATGCAGGCATAACTAATGCTGTTCAAGCTTCCTAACACAATTACCTCTTTAATATGCGGTGGACGCTCGCCTTTCCCAGCTACCTCAGTGAAGAGAAAGAAAGCAGCTTGTCTTACACCTCATTTGCTGCAGTCTTGAAAAAGAAAGTCAAGGCTGAGAAGGTTTCTGACCTAGCTTGTAAAATGGACAACATGGAAGGACCGCTATGCCACTTGAAAATGCACATCAGGGATATTTATTAATACACTCCTCTTTTTTAAAAAAATTCAACAGCAAATTCTCAGATACATTCTAAGAACAGAGGATACATGAAACCCCACACAGAACCAGTGGCGTAGCTAGAGTTTGGAGTGCCCGAGGACAAAGTCAGTTTTTGCAGCCTCTCCTCCCCCCCCCAATGTGACTCACCCACCCAGCAAGGGGGACAGATCCTAGGGGAACAGTGGGGGATGGGAAGAAGGGTCTCCTTTCAAGTAAAGGCTTTCCTGTGCAAACTACACAGTGTGCGGAAAGTGCCAAGCAGGTGATGTATTTTTTTGAGGCAGACCTCTGTACCATGCTTCCCCCTCCTCCTTTCCCCTGGCTAAGACTTGGCGATTATTAGTCCGGGGAAAGGAGGAGAGGAAAGCAGGCGATGGGATTTTTTTTTCCCAAGCAGCACCTCCATCACATGCTTCCCTCTTCTCCTTTCTCCAGCCTAATGATGTCAAGCTTTAGTGGGGGGAAGGAGGAGGAGGAGAAGTCAATGGAGATGTTGCTTGGGAAAAAAACTGCTTCCCTCTCCTCCTTTCCCCCGACTAAGGATTGCCAAGCCTTAGTGGGGTGAAAGGAGGACTGCTTCGGGGTGGCGCATGGCTTCCTCCTGCTGCTCCCCCTCCAGATGCCCCCAGATTGCTGCAAACCCCTGGGCAAATGCACTCTTCCACCCCTCCTTAGTTATGCCAGTGCACAGAACTGGAACTACCACGGTGCATGTTTGCCCATTCAGCTTCTAAGGGCTGTGCTAAATATACTTTTCCTTTTTAAAAAACTAAAAAAAAACATACAAATCTGCCTTATGTCTTTCTGTGTTGGTCCTTTCTAAGTCACCTGGTTTTATCATGTAAGAAAGACATGAAGTTGTTCATTGAATTTGTTGGCCAGATCTCTTGGCCAGACTCTCTTGGCCGGATTGTGATCTTCAGTGCATGATGTGCAGCACATTCACATGTGCAGACATTGTGTGTGTGTTTAAATGCACAATGAAAAATATCACAGCCCCCATCATAATCCAGCCAAGTAAAGCAATAAAAAAGCCTGGAAGCTGACAATATAACTCCAAAGTTTATCATAACATTTTCAGATACACGTGACCTGCTTCCTGAGAGCGTGAAAAGAGATGCACGTTACAAAGCCAAACATTTTCAGAGCTACATTCTGTGCTTTAATCTCCTGCTGCAAAGGTTATATGATATATCTTGTGGGGGGGGGAGGGAAAAGGAGGAGAAAAGAGGGGGCTGTCTTGACTGCTTAAGAGGCAGGCGTGAACAAGAACTGTTTGATAAAAAATAAAAATGTTGTCTTGATGCTTTTTTGTTTGTCTGTTTTATCATTATTTTTTCTACCTTTCTTTCTCATTTTCCTTTCCTCCCACAAGATAAAAATGAAAGCGCCTGTTCAGAAAAAAACTCACCCCACTACAGAAATATCATCTAGTGTCTCTTAGTGTCCTTTCATGATCGCTCCAGCAGCATCCACAGGTTTTAAAATCTATGGTCATACCCAGATTTGTTTCAGAGGGAAGGAGGATTCTGTTAATGGGGTGGCCTGAATATTAGTTCTGAATCACTTTCTGTGAAGGCACTGGTGTAGCTAGAGTTTGGAGCGCCCGGGGACGAATTCAGTTTTTGTACCCTCTCCTCTCCCCAACTGTGTCTCACCCACCCAAGCAAGGGGGGAGGCAGATCCTGGGGAAACAGTGGAGGAGGGGAAGAAGGGTCTCTCCTTTTCATGCCCTCTTTGTGGGTCTCCTTTCCAGTTAAGGCTCTCCTGTGCAAACCACACAGCATGCGAATAGCACCAAGCAGGTGATTTTTTTTTTCAAGCATAACCTCTGTGGCACACTTCCCCCTCCTCCTTTCCCCTGGCTAAGGCTTAGAGATCCTTAGCTCGGGGAAAGGAGGAGAGGGAAGCAGGTGATGGGATTTTCCCCCCAAACAACACCTCCATCGCACGCTTCCCTCTCCTCCTTTCCCCGAGTTAACAATTGCCAAACCTTAGTAGGGGTAGGGGGAGCAATCGATGGAGGTGCTGCTTGGGGAAAAAAACATTGCCTGTTTCCCTCTCCTCCTTCCCCCCCAACTAAAGATCACCAAGCCTTGGGAGAGTGAAAGGAGGACTGCTGGCGGGATGGCGCATGGCTTCCTCCTCCTGATCCTCCTCTATTGCCCCTAGATTGCTGCACTCCTTAGGGAAAATGCACTCTTCTGCCCCTCCCTAGTTAGACCAGTGCAACACAGTTCCTTCAAGTTAGTTCTGAGGTGCTAGTCAGCCACTCTAAGTCCAATCTATCTCATCTAAGCAGGCCTGGTTCAAATTGCAATACTTGAGAAAGGACAGCTGACCATCAGAGATTATATGGGCCTTAAGGGAAGGTATTCCCCGCACATGCATGCTAGTCATGTCCGACTCTAGGGGCGGTTACCATCTCCATTTTTAAGCCAAAGTGCCAGTGTTGTGCAAGTCCGTGGCCATGTGTCTGACATGGCTGAACGCACTTCTATGTACGGAACACTGTTTACCTACCCGCTTTTTACAGCAGTACCTATTTATCTACTTGCATTTACATGCTTTTGAACTGCTAGGGTGGCAGGAGCTGGGGTTAACAGTGGGAGCTCACTACGCTGCATGGTGCCTGGGATTTGAGCCGCCGAGCTGCCGATTTTGCAGCTGACAGTTTCAGCGCTCTAGCCTGCTGAGCCACCACGCCCATGGGCCTTACCCTGCTGCAATATGAGACAGTTTCTTCCATCTCATATGTCCCTATCCTCTGCTAAAGGATCATCTAACTCAGCACATAGTTAGATTGTAAAATGTTTCCTTTATGAGCTCAGCAGGGGCAAAACATCTCTAGCAACACACCCATTGAGTAAACATTGGAAATGAAACGAAACTCCTCCAAGTTGGACCAAACCAATCCTTGGATATATTAGCAGGGACACTGGACTGTTTCATTACAAGAAGGTAGAATCTGGATAGTTGTGACAGGTGTGTCACCACTTGGGCCTGGAGCTTTTGGCTGGGAAAAATACCGTACTCGTGAATCATTTTCAATTTTACTATTTCTGATCCACTCTCAGAAGATACTGTATGTCTCCCATATTTGGTTGTTGCATCCATTATAACTATATTTTGAAACAAAATATGATATGAAAGCCGCTCATTTACTTGTTGAGTAGAAATGTTCAAACATGGTCGCAAAATCCACCACCAGAAATCCAACAACAACAACAGCCACCATGTTCACTGATATATCATTCCCAGTATCCTGCTGCCCACTATCCTATACTCCCTTTTCAATGAGAAGGAGACAATAGGTCTACTGACCCCTTTAAATTCCTGTTTTTCTTCCATGGAACATAGGGTGAAGTACATGGTTCCCCCTTTTCTACCCCAACCCGTTCCCTCATCCTTTTTATGTTCCCATCAGTACTAATCCATAGGTTAGACTGGGAGATGCTGATAGGTTGATATGGTGTTATAGTACTGTGTATAGTCATCCAGGAAGTATTGTTCATAGTAGTGTAGAGATGTGTGTCTTCCCAGACTTAATCTCACATTTGAACTACTTCATCACATTGGCCATCAGTTGCTTACAATCCAATTTTACCTTCACTAGCAAGGGAAGTCAATAAATTTACAAACAATAAATCAATGGCTTTAACAAATGTGACATTTCAAACCTTGGCACATGCCAAATGTAGCATAGCATTGGCAGAGCAATCAGATAAAAATGTGCATTGAAGTAAGACAGTCAGTGGCGTGGAAGGCACTGAGTCAATATTGACTTCTACCAAATCATTCATAATGATGTAAGCCAAGTACAAGGATTAAATGTAGATTCACATCTCAGAAACATATTAATCAGACAATAGAACTGAATGTATTGCTCAGTGTTATATTTTCAAAACATTGCATGGCAATCATTTCTAAACAAATGTAAATATGGAGGAAACCTATACTTTTAGGGTTTCATAGTGCTTGCATGAAGAGTTTGCCCCTTTGTTATATTTTTATTTTTTTTCAGATGAGCATGTTTGATTTTAAAATCTTTATATAAGGATTTATCGTATTTATTTTTCAGAAAAGATGACTTTTAAAAAAACAGCATTTTAATGTTAGATACCCCCCCCCAAAAAAAATCATGGTTAAAAATTAGAATTCCTGTCCATCATCAATAAAGCCATTTTCTCTCTCATTTTAAAGTGTTGTGGGAAATCAGTGGGTAATTAAGAGAAGATGCTTATTAATATATTAATATACTGTAATTACTGCAATGCATACGAATGAAAGTGAAGAGCAATCCTGGTAGATTTCTTTACATTTCTATCTGCTTGTGGGCTGGTGAGGTTTTAAGGAAAAAATTTACATGGCTTGCTATTCATAACCTCAATTGTCTGCATATGGTGAGCGCTTTCCCACCTTTTAGAGCTCAGGAGGTCAGCCTCCTTGAGTAAGTAAACCAAAGGTGCCTGGGAGCTCAAATACTCAATTTTTTTATACCTATTACTTTTTATTAGTAGTTAAAACAAAACTAAAAAAGGAGGATGGTTCAATTTATGCAGCACAACTGGAACATAAGTAATAGAAAAATGTTCAAACCATGAAAAGACTTAGTGTTGATCTAACTCTAATAAAGAGTTGGTTGAGGTTACAACTCGGTGTCTGCAAGAGTGAGGTGCCGCATGCAGACACCCCAAATTTTTAATTTAGGAAATTATACTGGGGATAAAAAAAATCACAGTCTCAGAATGTTGGGCTTTGACGAGTCCCCTGCTGCCCTTTATATTATGTTTCAGTAAAATACAGTGCATCTTGCTGTTTTATTTCATTGTTTGTAGCCCATGGAAAAAGCCCATTGTCCAGCTGCCCAGCATAAATGAACAACAAATCAGAATGGCCAATAAAGCAATGACTGATTGAAGCGAGTGAAGGTTTTGTTGATATTTCTCCCCTTCTTTTTTGCCTCATTTTCGGTGCGGTTTCCTACCCACCCACTCCATTTTGATTTATTTGGGTTTAATTTTTACACAGGGAACACTGAAAAAAAACACAAGGAGATTTGATGAAGGACTGTTGGATTCCACACTACTTACAGACCAGAAACCTCTTTCTACAACTATACATAGAGTATAAATATTGAAGATGCTGGGTTAGAGGTTGTTTTGCCGTGTTGTGTTTTCTTATGCTTTGCTTTGTTCAAGTGGGTTCTGTAGTTTCTTTGTTTTGTTTTGTTTTGTGTTATTCTTAGGGTTTTCAAATTAAGGAATTACTCTTGCACAGGGCTAAGCAATACTTAAATGGTGATTATAGCATGTGATGGCAGTGGGTGATTATATAACAGAACAGGTGCTCAAGCTGGTTGCGTTGGCATAGTCTATGTCCTTCATAGCAATATTCTCTATGGCTCCAGATTGTCCCACTAGACAAGGGGGATGGGAAACCTGTTTAACCACAGTATTCTGGATCACAAGGCATTTCCAGTGCAGCCCTCAGTATTTTAGTTACATGTAATTAACAATCTGCGTGCCATTTTCATTAGCAGAGAGGATTCCAAGCTTGGATTGGTGAGCATGATGTAATTCTATTGTAACAATCAACCTTTGACTGCGGAAAATTTCAGCTGCCCCTTTTAAAAACAACAACAGCAACCCTTATGTGCTGTCTAATGCTGTGCAGCTGTTTTTGATCCTATGGCAAGGATGATGGCTTGCATATAGCAATAAAGATAGTTTGGTTGCTTCATGAGAACCACAAAGCAAAATCTACTGTTGGACAGACCTTCAGGATTAACATTCTATGAAAATGCCATGATTTCCAGTTCTTCAAAGCTTATTAGTCTTATCCTTCCTAGCCTCCAGAGGAGTTCTGAGGATCTTGAAAGTTTTCACAGTTTAGCAGAATGTTAGCTCTTTCTAATAAGGGTGAATTTTGGTGGAAAGTGGCTTGTGACTACTAGAATAACTGAGTGATGTTATAGCTAAGGCATCCAGAAAATTGACCTAGCCATGTGGGTATCTGCCTCTGTCTGCCGCTCCACCATTCTTCACACACATTCTTTAGGGCAAGTTCCCAGACAGAGAACCTATTCCATTTGTGTCAGCAGTTCTCAACCTGGAGGTCATTAACCCTTAGGGGGCCAAACGACCCTTTCACAGGAGGTGCTGTAACCCCAACGTAAAGCTGTGTGGGCCTGGGTGCCGGCTGGCCTAATGAGTGCAGGGAAGCGGAGGGCAAGGGGGCTGGATTCCACTCCCTTGCACTTCCCGCAATGCAGGCGTGTTGGTGACATGGCTACACACACACCCTCACCAAGGCTGCCCATGCAGTGGAGTGGTCACCTCTCACCTGACCGGCCACAGGCAGCTGGTCCACAGCAGGCCACTCAGGCAGGGGGGGGGGGGGGGCACAGGATGATCCCACCACAAGTGAACCCGGCAGCTGGCTAGGCCTCTCATCTGGCCATGCCGCCTCTCATCAAGGCTGCCTGCACGACGGACCAGTTGCTTCTCATCTGGCCAGGCACAGGCAGCTGGTCCACGCCAAGCTGCTTGGGTGGCTTGGGGGCAGCCCCACGGGCCCCTGGGAGCACACGTGGAGAAGCAGGATGGTGGCAGCAGGCCCACCCGGCCCAGCCTTAGCGGGCCAGGCAGAGAAGACAGGCCTCCATTAGGGGGCATGGCACATTTGAATCCCTTGCAACTATTGTTGCTTTTTCAAAATTCTGGAGGGTGAAGCTGAGGGAGGCAGGAGAGTGGCGCAGCATTAGGAAGGTTGAGAAACACTGATTTGTGTTATCTCCTCTCATGATTCCAAATGACCATGCAGAGTCCAGCTTAGTGGTTCCCAACCTTTTTTTTGCCATGCACCACCTAAGCATCTCTAAAATCCTGATTCCCCCCCCCCATGACATGTAATTCTTGCTCTTCAAAAAGAGAACTCCTACTCATGCAGAGAAAGCCTAAAAGGCCATTAACTTGGTTTTTTAAAAGTTCCAAAGAACATGGCGTCTGTGAAAGAGAAAAATAAAAAATTAAAGAACAACAGACAATAGCAATACTAAGGAACTTAAAAAAACAGTAGTATGAAGGGATAGAAAAAAACAGCAAATAAAGTTTCAAAACATATAATAGAGAACTAAAATGCATAAATATAAAATAATTTGAATAAAAGCTTTTTCTGTAATACCGTGGTACCTTGTATAAAGGAATTAATTCATTCCAAATGAAATTATGTTAAGCAAATGTTCCTTTATACAAATTTCCCATAGGAATGCATTGAAAACAGTAATCCCTAATCACCACCATTTTTATGTTGTATGGATTCACCCCATAGGCAATTCTGTTAAGCAAATTCCCCCGATCTCCGGAATTTTTTATGTCGTATAGATTTTATGTTATACAAACTGTTTGTTATACAAAGGTCTACTGTACTTTAAATATATTAATTACTATACATATTAAAATAAAAGTATATAGTAGAGATGGGCACAAAAGAAAACACAAAATGCTATTTCATTTTGTTAGGTAACAAATTACTTTGTTATCTTACAAAACGGTAGGATGTGTTTTGTTTTGTTTCGCTTCATCATGAAACACCATATTTTTCCTCTAGAACAAAATGATTTGTCCTAGAGGAATCAATGGCAGAGGAGCTCAAGCTCTTCCCTGAAAGCTCTCAAAATTGTATAAATAAATAAAATTTGGAGTTTTGGGGGTCAGGGAGCTGAGTTATGAAGCTCCAAAGGGGGTCCCCCCCCCAGGAGAAAATCTTTCTAATTGGAATTGGAACTTCAGAAGCCAAGCTGGCTTCTGATTCAATTAGAAAGAATTTTTTCCCTTGGGGCAACCCCTTTGGAGCTTCATAGCTCCTCTGACACCCCCCCACCTTTCCAAATTTCAAGGGGTTACCTAGAATTGATTGAGGAAGGTACCCCTGCCACTTTGGTGCTGAAACATGTCTGGGATCGGTATCACTCAAAAATACTGATCCCAGCCATGTTTCAGCACCAAAATGGCAGCAGTACCTTCTTCACACGATTCTAGGTAATTCCTTGAAATATGGAAAGGTTTGGGGGTCAGGGGGCTGAGTTATGAAACTCCAAAGGGGGTGCCTCTAGCAAAAATATTTCTAATTGGAATCAGAGCTTCAGAAGCCAAGCCATGGGCAAGCCATGTGGCTTAGCTTCTGATTCCAATAGAAAGATTTTTTTTCACCCCTAGGGGCAACCCCTTTGGAGTGTCATAACTCAGCTCCAAACTCAGCATAGTTTTTCCACATTGGACAACTTAGGGCAGCAGAGCTTGTTGATGACTTCTGGAAGTTGAGTCTCTCAAATTTTCTTGAGAGATTGAAATGCTTCGCTGGCTCATCCAAATGGCTTCATCAGCAGCTTGGATGAGCAGTGAAACATTTCACTCTCTCAAGAAAAGAAGTCCAGTTACCATGACTCAACTTCCAGATAAACTCACCTGGATGACTGAGAATCTTCACAGACATACTTGTGGATGGGTTGTTTTGCCCTCAACTTTTAAGTCTGCCCCCATCTTTGCGACAAGCAGAGATGGCCACTTGTCATACTGGATTGAAAGTTCTGAGAATGATAACCCAACATGAAGACTTTCCACCTTCTGAGAACAAGTGCATTTGACTCATGTCAACAGATCATTGGCATCCTTCAGTCTCGAAAGACTATGGTATCACGCCTGGAGTAGAGATCCTAAAAACAACACCTAGTGTGGCTAAATAGACCAATTCGGGAATGGCAGTCTCTACCGCACTGGGGGCAGATGTATTCTGTTTCTTGCCCGGTCCTCGAGTTTCGTTCTTTCCGTGCCTGTCTCTTTTCCTCTGCCTGTTGGACAAATGCCTCTTCAAATATATGTAGACCATGCTGTATCTCTTGCCTCCAGACAGTGCGATCGGAGGTCAGGATTTCCCAACTGTTGAGGTCCATTCCCAAGGCCTTCAGGTCCCTCTTACAGATATCTTTATACCGCAGTTGTGGTCTCCCTCTGGGGTGCTTTCCCTGCATTAGTTCTCCATATAGAAGATCTTTTGGGATCCGACTGTCATCCATTCTCACAACGTGTCCAAGCCAGCGTAGGCGTCGCTGTTTCAATAAAGTGTACATGCTAGCGATTCCAGCTCGATTCAGGACTATGCTATTTGGAACTTTGTTGTGCCAGGTAATGTTGAATATTCGCCTAATAACAGCGCATACGAAAGGTATTAAGCTTTCTTTCCTGTCGGGCATGGATGGTCCAAGACTCGCTGCAATACAAAAGTGTGCTCAGTACGCAAGCTTTATAGACCTGTATCTTTGTATCTTCTGTCAGCTTCTTATTGAGCCATACTCTCTTTGTTAGTCTGGAAAACATAGTTGCTGCTTTACCTATACGTTTATTCAGCTCACTCTAGTGAGAGTGTATCTGAGATAGTTGAGCCAAGATACACAAAGTCATGGACAACTTCCAGTTCTTTTTCAGAAATTGTAATGCGAGGAGGAGAGTCCACATTCTGGCCCATTATTTGTGTGTTTTTCAGGCTGATTTCTAGCCCCAAATCTTTGCAAGCTTTACTAAAATGGTCCATGAGTTGTTGGAGATCTTTGGCAGAGTGAGCAGTGATGGCGGCATCATCAGCGAAGAGGAGATCCCGCAAACACTTCACCTGTACCTTAGACTTTGCTCTCAATCTAGAGAGGTTGAAGAGTTTTCCATCTGATCTGGTCCGGAGATAGATACCCTCTGTTGAAGTTCCAAAAGCATACTTCAGCATGGTAGCAAAGAAGATCCCAAACAAGGTTGGCAGAAGGACACAGCCCTGCTTCACTCCACTTCGGATGTTGAAGGGATCTGACACCAGGCCATCAAAAACTACATTGCCCTTCAACTACATTGTCAACAGAACCCTGAGGTAAATAAGACGAGGACTGGTATAAAAGAGGTATTCTGGAAAGCAGATATCATGTTTCTCAGAAAACAGGAGGCATATATCACAGGAAAATGTTGTCTTTGCCCACGTGTGGTCCCCTAGTAGAGACTTTTGTACAGAACCTCTTTAGAGGATACAGGTTCGTGTGAGAGGCATAGCTGGCACTGCTTGCTGACTTAAATACACACCCTTAACTCTATCATATTCTTTTCTATACACAAAGCTGTGCCTTTCCATTTGACTGGGAAAACTATGCAAAATGTTTGCATTGCTGAAATGCATTCCGGTGCCATAAATGGATTTAGGGCAAACTGAGCTCTATAAACAAAATGAAGAGGGGGAGGGGTGGGGAAAAAAGCATTTCAACAGAAATATGTAAAAAGATACTGGATCAAAATGCTTCAGAAAAACAGTCTCCTTAGTAGTAAAATGAGTTTAAATTAGGCTTTTAAAAGGATTGCTAAATCTTGACACATATATGAGCGGCTTATTATCATGCAATTGTGCAGTAGTTGCTTGATCTTGTTACTGATGTGCCACATATGAATAAGTGATTAATTACCACAAAGGCTAAAACAGAGCAGAGTGAGAGTACTGTAGCTCACCCTGAAAAAGGGGCTTAAACACGTTTATTGCCCTTTAAGTGCATTTCATTAAGGCCAATTAAGGACTTTCATGTCTTATTAGAAAAATGAAATAGATTTATGAGGTTTTCATAGGCAGTAAATGCTGGGGCTAGCAGAAACAAAATGTACGGAAACGAAGTACTTAGGAGCTAAGAAAACATGTAAAAGACGTACACCAGAAGGAATGAGTTGCACCAAGTTGAGGGATTGCTACCAAGGTGATGATACCAGCAGGTAAGAAGAAATTCTAGCTAATCTCGACAATCTTTTTTGTTAACGTATGCTACCAGTCTTATGGTGACTTTGTTAGACATTCCTTTCCATGTCAACACACAGAAGACTTGGCGACTTTGGGTCCACAGAGCCCTGAAGACTGACTGGCTCATTTTCCTTAGTGACCTTCCAATTCCAGGATGTCTTCTCTGGAGAAGCTTGCTTGGCACCTTCTTTTGTGTTCTTTGGACTCCAAGTGGAGACCTTTCATCATAATGTTTTCATTCATTTTGTGTTTTATTTCTAGCTCTTATAAATTTAATTCTTTTGTTCCCCCCCTCCCCAGGATTGCCTGGATTTTTACATGGAAGGCTTGTTATATCTCTCATTCTCCGACTTAGAGCAAGAGGAACAATGTCTAGAAATCCAAAGGCCAAATTGACCCATGTTGACCCCATGACCTTAGGAGTTCATGCCCACCATCCCCCTGCACTCACCATATCCTCTTTTATTTTTTTCCTTTGTACAAGGGAGAATAGTCAATAGTGGAATGGCATGGATTCCTGTTTTGGACCATCTTCTCCTAGCACATGCAGATCTGTTAGAAAAACACACAGAGTTGCAGTCCAATATCATGTGGGGAAGTGGAAGCGCCCCAAAATGGCAAATTGCATTCCTTAAAGATGGGATAGAGTGGGGGTAGTACAGGTACCTGTCACGAGGAAACTTATTCAGGCTGGGAGATGAAATCCAATTTGGGAAAGGTCTCAGGGGCCAGACCTAAGAATAAGGAGTGAGGCCAAAGCTAAGTGTGCAGATCTTAGCAATAAATCTTACCAATTTAGACATCTGTACACCAAGTATGCAGACCACAACTTATTTTCTGTACATGACTTCTCAGGAGTAAACTCTTGTGTAACAGAGTAGCAGGGTGCAAATGCAGGTCACTTCCATGTTGTAAGAGATTTCTAAGCCAAAATGCAGAATGCCAATCCCATTCAACATCTGCCCAAACTGCAAAGTAGAACACCTGTTCCATACAAAAGTGACACAAACAATTTCAGGGAGCCTACTCTTTCTTCTTACAGTTATTTGTCTTTAAAGAAGAATTAGATCACATGATCCCACAAGTGGAAAGCTT
Source organism: Phrynocephalus guinanensis (assembly GCA_037367245.1). Lineage (NCBI taxonomy): Eukaryota > Metazoa > Chordata > Lepidosauria > Squamata > Agamidae > Phrynocephalus > Phrynocephalus guinanensis. The sequence goes on from CM074742.1 coordinate 28,916,140, forward strand.
TCAGCCACAGTGTTGCCCTTTAAAAGGCAGAAGGTACTACAATGACAGTAGCAGCCTTTCCACAACCTGGAAAGGTTTTGAATTTCAATTTCTATCAGCCTTAACAAATAAGATTAAAGATCAAGGGTTATAATATATGATCCAAAATATCTGGAAAGAACCAATTTGGGAGGATCCACTGTGGACTACTAGAATTCCTGACCTCGTGTATTATGGACAGACTTCACCAGTGTGCCTATTTGTTTTAAATATAGTAATCTACTGGAACATTCATTAATAGATAAAATAAAAAATTAAAATTAAAATTAAAAGCACTTGCCCATTCTCCAAATCAAGTCACTGATTTCAGTAAAATGATTATAAATGCAGATAGTCCCTGTTATCTGCCGATAACCTGAGTACCTTAGAAAGAGGCTGAATGGTTATGAAACAGAAAAGACTCAGATCATAAGATATCAGGTTCCACCCATTAACTGAACAGAACATTCTCCAATTCTGTCTACAAGGGTGACTATCTTTTTTCTATTTAGTATAACAAAACTTTGGATGGACCAGTCTATAATTTGATGTTCAGTCTGGATTCGGTCTCAGGGATCTCATGGCACCATCTGAAGTCTCTGGGATTGCTATTATTCTCTGGTTTTTCAGGTAAAGAGGCAAGCAGCAATAAAGAAACAGAGCTTTAAAATACAGCATCCATCTCCATCCACTCCCATCAGGTGCCAAGCTCAGTGACTCAGCAAAAGCATTTATATAATTATGTGTGTTCTGCCTGGGAACCAGAAAAGTTAGGATTAACAAGAGGGAATGAAGAGGATGAGTCAACAGATTCAGGCACTTGTCCACTGGCTCATTTGGAACAAGGGCAGAGCATGAATCACTCACAACAATAATTAGAGGTTGCCTTGTTGCACAAACCCTAGTAACAAGAGACTTCTGTAAGGCTCTTCATTAGGGTAGGCCCTAGACAAACCCCACACAAGCAACTTGTGTTGTAGGTAAACGTGTCTGGAATATGAGCTTTAGCAGGCTCTACAGCAACTGCCATAGAGTTTGGATGCATTTTGTGGCCTGTTCATCTGCCAGAAACATGGGTTTTGTCCCCCACCCCTCCTCCTCCAGCTCTGAATTGTGGTATTACCTGCTTATCTAGGATTTACCTAGTTTCTTCTGAAATCTCAGGGAATAAGATGCTGTTGATGTGGCAACCCCTTCTGATGATATACTGAATGCATTTTAGGAGACTTGTATCTGGTGGCACTGGCACTGTCCCTATAATAGTTCTTTAATGTGGTTTATTCTCGCCAGATGTTACTCCGGGTTTCTTTCTTTCTTCTCCATGCATGCACCCGGCTAGAACATGCAAAGGTCTGCACAAGCTGCTTTGCCGTGCTCCCAGAAGGTTTTCATGGGTTGCTGTGAATAAAATGAGGCTGTTCACCATCCCACACCTGCCTGCTGAACATTGACCTCAAAGAAGAACTTATTTAGGCAAGGAAGCTTAGCTACTCTATTTCCGGAACCCATAGGCATAAAAGAAATATTGCATCTCCTTCTCCCTAAAACATGAAACCATAAACTGAGCATAAAACAAATTACACACCGAGTATTACTGCTATATATAATAATGCTGCATGGATAAATCACGGGGAACATTCATAGTCTACAAGTGTAACTTTCTTATATTTATTAACATTCTAGTTATCTTTTTAAATCTTTCTTCTGTGACTGCTCTGTACAAATGATCATGTAGGGTGCCATAATTGCATGTGGTATTTTACTTCCTCTTGATTTGCTTGGCCAAAAGTATGTTCTTAAACATGAGGTTTCAGTGCGGGTTACCTGTTAGAGTTGTATTTGCTTCATGCTCATTACTGTACCCTATCTCAGATAATATTTTGAAAATATAAGTCTGTGTCACCATCTGCAAAATGGTGTACAATACTAAAGACTTGGTCTCCAGAATGACATTTCCTGATTACTATTATTATTTGCACTCAAATCAACAGCCCAAATCCAATTACTCTTTCCAACCAAGGTAGACCCGTTCAATCAATGAGATTTACACAAGTGTTGATTTATGATACAGATTTGATTCAATGGCTCTATTCTAGTTGTGCTTATAGGATGTTCCAAACAAATTACTTGGCAAAATTAACAAAACTGAAAACAAATAGGAGGCACTCCTGTTTATTATAATAAGTTATTGATTATATGTTATTGACCCAGCCACCTTGCACCCTTTCAGGGAGAAAGGTGGGATAGTAATATTTTCATTAAAGAAATAAATCAATTGTTGCTGTATTAGACTGTCTAAAAGCCCTGCAAACAAAACAAAAAAAATACAGAGAATGGTTTCAGTGACATTTGGTTGTACACAAATAAAGTTTGCAATATGCAAAATGATGAGAGTGCATAAAATACCTACCTAGAGACAAATATGTGCATATATCAGGATTGGCAAAAGGTTTGTCGGCTCTCAACACTGTCCCCCACCTCACCCCAGTGGGTCCACTTCTATGCCTTTATCTACTCCCACAAGACTTTCCAAGCAAAACCAGAGTTCTGTTAATGGCTGTCACTATTTGGATCCCCCAAAGTGGCTTTCTGTACCCTGAAAGAAGAGAACCACTGTGACTATCTGGAAAAAAATTACTGGAGGCCAAGGACAGCTATGGATCAAGATTTCCAAGGTACCACACGGCAAGGCCATTCCTGACTTAAAGTGCAAGGGGCTCATTAAAGCAAACATTTCTATTTACATGCCACAAGACAGCATGATGCCTAGCAATATTATAGAGATCTCAATGGACACTAAATTCTCTTATTTATAGTGGGCTGCCAACCTGAAACCTTATGTTATTTTTGTTTTGTTTTTTTAAGGTATTGACTTTTATGGCAATTTTGTTGTAGAAAGGGAGGGGTTAGGGTTAGGGGTTAGGGTGGCTGTCTGAATAGTTCAGTGGTTTAGGAGGCAGAGGTTGAGAATTTGATTCCCTACAGTGCCTCCTGGGGGGGGGGGAGCCAGCCTGCATGACCATGGGAAAGCTGCACAGTCCCAGAGTGCCTTGTGCCCCCCTCCTGAATAAGAGAATGGTAAATTGCTTCTGAATATTCATTACCTGGAAAGCTCTGAAAAGGGCACCACAAGTCAGAATGGACATGACAATAAACAATTAATAGCTGTAGCAGTAAATCATAGGATGCAGTGTACATATTAAACTGTGGCCCTTGATGCTCAGGAAACCAAACACATGTCGATTTCGATATATCAGACTCCACACGCGCACATGGCAGACAAGCCTGTGTATTGGCATAAGAACACAAAATGCTGTATAATACAAAGTCAGATGCTTTTTCTATGTTGACCAGTACTGTTGGCATTGGCTGGCAGCAGCTTTCAAAGATTTTGGACATGGTGTGCTTTTCACACCTATCTGGGACTAGTGGGGTTTGAACCTGGGACTTTCTGCATTCAAAGCCAGTGGTCTGTCACTGATTTGTGTCTCTCTTCCAGTCTAGTTTAAACTCTGAAGTGCACTTACCTACAATTAACTTAAGACATTCAGGCAATGTTGGTGTGGATCAAGGAATAACAAGTTCTAGCAGTGGCTCATGGGTGAGTGTCTTGCTTCCCAATTTTAAGACAGGGTCCCGTCCCCACATCCCCCGACCTGGCTCTGCGCATGAGCTCTGGGTGTTACAAATATTACAGGCAAACATTTGTGGTGCAACACGTCTCTGCCCTGCAACTTTGGTAACCCAGAGCTACTTTAATGTGACTGCAACACCAGTTCTTCATCAATGTCTCTGCATAATCACAGAATATAAAAATACAAATTTGGCACAACGCGGACTCTCAAAAATCAAACAAATCATTAAAATGAGACAGGCTTTTAAAAAATAACATATATCTTTTATCATGAAAAAAATAATAAAGGCAACAGATCTGATCTGATTAAAATAAAAACACAGCTTTGGGGTTCCCAGAACCCCTTGTTGATACCACAGTGCATATGTTCATACAGCTGAGTTTTGTCCTTAGAATTAGCTCGCTTTATCCATGTATTGGAAGAGAATTTTCTTCAGAGGTTAAAGAGAATATAGCATTATCATTTGGGACATTGGTTGCTTCAGAGCCATGCATTCTAGTTAAGTCCAAAGGAAAAAAATACAGAATGGAGGCAGCTTTTTTACATATTATATGAGTCTATGAATTTTTAACATGTGCATTGTTTACTCAATGGACTGGAACAGCTCTGGCAATAGGGGGGATGTGGATATAAGAATGTTTTTAAAAATGCACATTATTTACCCCATAGACTAAGTGTTCCAGCCTATCATCTTCAGTGTTAGCCCTCTAATTAAAAATGCTTATAAAACTTATTCATAAAACAACTTTTTGAGTTTTATTATCTTGGCTCTTCTAAAAAAAATTCTTCCAAAATTAAGAAACATTTTTGACATTTTATCGTCTAATCACTTGCCAAATTTCCTGTTAAGCAGAAGCTATATAAGAGTGATCAAGTGCTAAAAACATCAAAAACTGATCAACTGCTTGTGTGCCTTTTTCGCTTCACTGATACAAATTTTAAATGCCACTCTTCCCCCCGCCCCCTGCCACCGCCTTCTTTCTGTTTAATTTAGTGGTAGTGGGGAAATTACTTTTATACTGAGTACAGTACTCATTTTTTCTTCTTCAAAACTTTTAAATAAAGTTTTCTGCCAATTTTATAAAGACATTTCTGAAGAGTAATCAAATGAACAGCATAGTATTATAATCACCAAGTTCTAAAGAGATATATTCATTTGTTTGGTTATTTGATTGGTCGTTGTGCCATTAATGTAATATCTGATGATCGTCTGCCTTTGGCAATGTATACCAAGTACTAAAAGAGTTATAAAATGAGTATAATTGTAGCCATGTTCAGAGCTTGGAACCATTATCTAAAACAGCTAACATGTTAACAGTGGTTGTTATTTTACTGTTTTCACAATATGTTGATGTTAGTGCCAAATTTTGGGATAATGTGAGAGCCATGCATTCCTAACGTCTTATGTTGTGCTGCTGGTGGTGGTTTATTTAATTATTATTTAAGACAGGGAAATGGCCAACACTACCCAGTTTACACCTAGAGAAATAAAGGGTTATATTTAATGTTCTGTACCCCAAAAACGTTATTTGTAAATATGTACAAACTCGAAATTAAGCTAAATCCCACTGATTTCTATATTACAAAAACCTGTGTGACTATGGACAAGATTATAGTTTAAAGCTACAACTCTGGCGTTCATGGAAAGAAACTTCAGGTTCAGCCCTACCATTAGGCATCCCTCAGGAAGCAGCTGGTCGCAGGGAAGCAGTAACAGTCTCTGTTTCTCAATTTCCCAGCTGTTTTCTTTTGTGGAAGACATGGTTGCATGTGCCACACAAACTGTTCTTGGCCCTTGAAATTAGCCTGCTGCTTGAAGTATGGTGAAGGATACTTTTCCATCACAAGTACTCAGTAGTATTTTGTATTAAAGATATGAATGAGACATTGAATTGTCAAACTAGCCCTCTTATGTATATAATCTGAGAGAGCAGTCTCTTGTCCTTAGCAAAATATCTTAAGGCCACCCTAAAAATCTACACTGAGTTCTTCCAAATAGATGTTCTCGGGTTTGGCCCACAAATATCTTTATTCTCTTTGAGGCAACCCCTATCAATAATAACAGGTTTCTCATTAAACCAGAATCAACTTAGAAAATGCCCTGGATCCTGTCTAGACATGGGCATTTCATTTTGGAAAGGATTCGGTTCTTAAATGAAACACGGCAGCACAGCTGCCATTTGGTACCAGGACCCACGTTCCAGAATGAAATCAATAGTCTATTACCTTCTTTTGACTTGCGCAAGGCTAAACCCAACAAGGAAGAACCCCTGATGCGTCATCTTTCACTCTCCCTGACATTGGACAATCAGGAGCTGTGCAGGGACATGCATCATCCCGCCTCCTTATATGATTGGCCAGCACCAGGGAGACTGAAAGATGACATGTCAGAGGCTGCTTCCTGATTGGAGTTTAGCCTTGCACAACCCAAAACAAGGTAAGAGACTGGTTGATTTCATTCTGGGAGATGGGTCCCAGTACCGAACGACAGCTGTGCTGCCGTGTTTCGTTTCAGAACCGGACCCCTTCCGAAACGAAATGCCCATCTCTAGTCCTGTCCAATAACACAGGCCTCTTTTGCCACAAAAAATGGAGTTATGTCTCCCATTTTTCAAAATGGAGACCTATTTAAAATGCCATTTTGGATATCTGCTGCCATTTCAGAGGCTACCAGGAATATTTATGTGAATATGCGTATGGTATTGTTTGGACTGTATAATTATCCCAGCATATTTGAGTGGGTAATGAAGCGAGTCATTACTGACACCCAGCGGACTTTATCTCTGTGTATCTGCGCAAGATTGTTATATTAGCCTATCCAACTATAACACAAAGTAGGTGTCCATGAAACTATTAAAATGTAATTTGTGTAACACCTTATATTCTGTATTTGACAGGACATTTTGTGTCAAAACATAAAACAACCCAAAAGAAAATGGAAACAATACACATACAGTTTCCACAAATATGAAATTCTGCAAGGGTACCAATATTGACACCATGTGCCTTTGATATGCACTCATATGTTTACAGATAGTGGTTCAGCTAGTGGTCCATGGTGCCGGCGGTGGGGCAGCAGGGGGCGGCGGATGGCAGGAGACGGCGACGGGCAGGGGGGGTGGGCGGCGATGTGCGCGGCAGGTGGCGGGAAGACAGTGGCGGGCGGTGGGGGGACGGGAGGCGGTGGACAGCGGCAACTGCCTAGTTCACCTTAATGGATGCACCGGCCCTGCCTTCTGTCCATGGAGAAATTGCTCTAGCGCAGCTGCAAATGTCCAGCTGTGGCACAGAGCAGGGTGAGACAAGTTTGAAACTTTACAAATGTTGTGTGATCACCACACAACATTGTGGGGTTCTGCCTCCACCATTTCAACATTTCCCCTTCTGAGAACACTCCAAAAAGCAAAAGTTAGTGAACTTTGTGAAAACATTGACTTATCAGTCTTGTGAATCTGATGATATATGAAGCCTTATTGTTTGTGGGACTCAAACTAGTTTAATAGGTTTTTCCAAACACCCTTTGCCTATCTGTCTTATGAATCTCATGGTGTATGAGGCCTTACGGTGGGGCTCAAATTACCTTCTTTCACCAGTTTAAAAGAGGGGAAAACACACACACCTTTCCCAGAGCATAAACTCTCTACTTTGTGATCGGCACCCAAGCGAAGTCCATTCCTTAGAATAAAGGCTAACTGGAACTTGGAGAGCATGTTATCCAACAGAAGACCAGGCTCTAAACCCAGCTCCAAAGACAGCTACACAGCCTGCTGCAGTGCCGGGGTAGGTGCCAGGGAAGGGATCAGCCACAAACCTAACAGACATACAATCCAGAGCTTGGCATCTGGGTTCCTCAGCTGCCAATCTTGCCTCATGAGCAGCCACAATGATTGGCGGTTATGCAGAAAACAGCAGAGAAAAGAGCCTAAAGATGTCCATGCGCCACCCTGCCAGCAATGGGAAGAGGCCGTGCCAAGTCAACATTGCAGTCTCCTGCATGTGCCAATGTGTTTTGGAACCATTTTCACATTTTCAAAAGTCACCAAATTCCAGCATAAAGCAAAGGGAGGCTTAACACACTGATAATGTTTTCATCCCACCCTGTTTTTATTTTTAACTTTCCTAATGGGGTGGTGAGGGTGTGCATACAGGCTGCAACCCTATGCCCACATGCCTGAGAATGAGCCCCATTAAACTTAATGGAACTTACTTGTGAATAGGTCTGAGCAGGAGTACACTGCCAGTAATCACGCAGTAGCTGCTGAAAAAATCCCGTGTCTTTCCCTCTGCATTATAGTCACAAACTATGTTCTCATAGTTCCAAACGACATTTGGAACCTTGGCTGAAGGATCTAGAGGTACTACTGAGTATATATTTTGATTGGCTTGTGGCCACTTTAATAGTATGGCATTCTCTGAGAAGCAAGCAGGGTAAGTCCACCCCACCCCACCCCTTGGCTAGGCTATCTGATATCATATTATTAGTCACATATCTTCCTGGGCTGAACCTGACACCATCTGCCCAGGCTCTAACACTAAGCTTTCATTTTTGATGACCATACCAAGTTGGGCCACTGCTAAAATCAGCTAAAATCACTCTTCCACATTTAGGGATTTAAGAACTTCTACAGCCACCTTTGCTGCCCCTGTCTGAGGGAAAGTTTTACACCAGTGACTATTAGAGATGGGCACGACTTAGCGGTATTCCCATTTCCGTTTCCGTTACTCGTATCCGTTACTCTACGGAAATGGTAACGGGAATTACTCCGCCAGAATTCGAGCTCGAACCGACGAACGAACAATTTGGTCTGATTTGTCGTGCTCGTTACTTGCATCGCGGCGATCGCACAATGCCAAGCGGCACAGAAAAAAAGTTTTTAAAAGTTAAAAAGAAAACCGGTTCCCGGCCCTAAAAGTAGGCGAAAACTGTCTGAGGGCACCTACCAGGCCAGAAGGGTGTTTTATTTGGGGGGGGGTTCCCCGCCCCCCTCTCCTTGGCTATTGCTACTGCTGCGCTGCTGGTACCAGGCTGGGAGGGCGCATCCATTTGCCATGCAGTGCGGGGGATCCAAAATGGCGACCGCAATATTTTTTTTGAAATCGTTGCCCAAAACCCCACCAAAGCACCACAGAAACATGTGAAAATTAGCTATTTTAAATGCTTGAATTTTTACAGTAGCAGCAGTGGGTTTTTCTTGCAAAAAAAAAGTCTCCGTTTATTTTATTTTATTTTATTTTTTTTATTTTATATTTTTACACCTGCACATTCGCAATGATGGGCTCGCCCATGGGAGTGGACCATGCAAATTTTCCTCCAGTCGCATGGCCACTTGGCCAGGTTGACCACAGAGACTTCTGGGATGTGCCAATCGGGCATAAACAGCCCACTAATCGTAGCCCAAACCCGAACCCTAAGCCTAAGCCTAACCCATATACCAGTACACTGTCCTTCTAAGTGGGTCAGAGAGGCACCCAGAGGTGCACCCCAATACTCACCCTAACCTCACCCGTAACTAGCCTAACCCTAGCCCTTGCGCTAACCCGTCTTAACCCTAAGCCAGATCTACTTGCATTGCACTACATGCAAGTATGTGAGACACAGCGGGTGCAAAGAGTCTGCCAGTCCGTCACTTGTGGCTCTGGCTGACTCCTGCAGCTCCCTCCAGGAGCCCGCTACCCCCCCCCAAACCAGTGCTAACGACAATGAAAAAACAAAAAAATGAACCGACTAATTTTTGCGAAATTTCGCGAAAAACGGAAACGAGCCGAAACGGACTGCCAAAACACGACAACCCGTAAACGTCATTTTCCCTAGTCGTGCCCATCTCTAGTGACTATTGGTCTCTCCACATTTCTACACTCCATTTCCTTTTTGTTTTGCAATAAAATCAAATAATGTTTTGTGTGTTCTTCAGTTCAGAATTTCAGTATTCCAGGGTGTCTAGCCCCTGAATATTCAGTCCAATTCTCTTATTCACACTTGCTCACAAGTATTTATTCCTTTTATTTAAAGCTTTGATCTCTGCTTGTCAGAATTTGGCAATGTATGCAAGGAGTTCTCTTTTACTGGATGGGTTTCTATCAGCTCCCCATTTGGATACCTCATGAAACTGAAATTTGTTTAATGTAAATATCTGAATACTTTACTTGCAAGACATTCCTAAAATTTGAGACATTTTGATCACTTCATAAATTCCCCTTGAGCAATTTTCATGGTATTTTGCCTGCATTGTTTGCTTCTGCTACAATTTGTTGTTTGTTTACTTGAGAAGCAGAATCCTCCAGAAGCTTTAACTTTTAGCGTGTGATTTGTAAATATTGGACCGACGACACATAGCGTTGAAAGGGGATTGCGAACTGAGCATATTGTGAACTTTCATGCATGTTTCTCCTTCCATCGCCACAAAGAGCTGGTGTAGCAGAATGGCAAAGAATTTGAACTGTGATCAGTAAATCAGTCCAGCTGTAAACTCCCAAAATGTTTTTAGACAAGCCACTATTATTTCAGTCTCTGACTTCCATATGCTACATGAAGATAATGAAACTGAATGCGGAAAATAATACTTGAAGCCTCACAATGCCTTTCCAGGAGGCATGAAGGGACTTCTCTACATAACTGAGAAATACTTCTCATGAAGTTAATTTGCATGCTGTATATAAATGCACTAAGCTGGTTCACGATTGTCAGGGCTTGCCATCAGGTGAGGATTTTTTTCTCCCTCCACTTTGAATAACAATCTAACACGATTCACAAACTTTTTCCTTTTGACGTGGAGAATTGGAAAGTCTTGTATCTGAGAAAAGAATCTGATCCCAAGAGATTTGCTCATCCAGGCTCTGAATGCTTAACTGATAAAAGTCTGGTTTTGTCTCCCTTAGTGATAGATTAAGATACCAAGCTCCGTTTTCCATCAGAAGCTCCTATTTTGAACATCCAGGTGGCAGACAGGTTCAACACCGTCCTTTCTATGATGGGAACCGTGGTACCCAACCAAATTGGCTGATACAAAATGGAGACAATTTCATTCAATTTGCTGATGGAGAATTTACTAGAGTTTTCAAATCGTATATTCGAGAAGCCCCAAAGAACTTGACATTTAATTTGAATGTTGGAGAAAATAAAACTGTCAGATTTTATCCATCCCCAGCTGCCGTTCTCTCTCTCTTTTCCCCCCTTCTTAATAGCCCCTCTGAAATGAAACCGCCATTGCAATGCCATACCCTTCCAGCACATGTTTGAACTGAGAGCATTGTGGATTGGTATATGTGTGCTACAGCTTCCACCATCACTTACTATGTCAACAAAACAAAAGTAAACGTGGAAGTTCATTCTGCTCCCATTTACCTGGCAAGGTCAAATTCCTGAAAGTCAGGTAGAAGCCCACTCACTTTTTCTCTCCCTTCCTCCCTTCCTCCCTTCCTCCCTCCTTCCTCCCTCACTCTTTCACACACACACACACACACACACACACACACACACACACACACACACACACACACACACACACACTTTATCACGTGCACACACAGGACAGAAGTTTTCATTACTGTTCTTTCCTCTTCCACCCCCTTGTGGGACAATATCTAGATCTAAGAATGAAGAATACTGCACAGATATTACACATTTGTGTTCCGATGCATGCCTGTCACACAGAAAGTATTGGCTAAAATACTACAACATGTAAAATAAGTTGTTATCACTCCATAAGAGTGTGGCAGTGTTATTGTGCTGGCAGAACAAATCAACATTCTACAAAGCAGTTCTAAAAATGGAGGCATCTTTTTCCAAAATATTATAACTGAACTTCAGGTCAGCACCAAATCTGGCACAGAAGTATCAGGAATTTGTTTTTTAAAAAACAGTCATAAGAACATAAGAACAGACTTGCTGGAACAGGCCACAGCCCATCCAGTCCAGAATTCTGTCTCACATTTGCTTCAGGGTATTCCCCAGCAGATGTCTTCACCTGCTTACTATTCCCTGTAAATGGCATTGAGAGATATCCTGCCTATATCTCCAACCCAGAGGTTGTCCTTAGGCATCCATAATGATAGCCATTGATACCTTTGTTCTCCATGAACTTGTCTAATCCTTTCTTAAAGCTGCCAAGGCTCACAGCTGTCACTACTTCTGGCAGGGAATTCCATAGACCAGTGATCCTCTGGGTTAAAAATTACTTCTTCTTATTTGCTTGAGATCCAGCACCCAAAAGTTTCATGGAGTGCCCCCTAGTTCTAGTGTTGTCTGATAGGGAAAACAGCTTTTCCTTATCTACTTTGTCCATACCGTGTATGATTTTGTGCTTGGGTGAGAAGTGGCCAACTAATATAAAAAATGAGTCAACTTCTGTGATTTCTCCTTGCTTAGTGTCATTTTGTGAATTTACTTTATTTTATTTATTTATTAGCTTTTTATACTGCACCATCTAGCAACAGGGCCACTCTGGGCAGTTTAAAACATTAACAAGTACCAAGTTAAAATAGTATGCAATATTTATAAATAATACAATATAATGAACACAATAAACAATAAATGTAACTAAATCAAGTCAAATCAGTGGAATGGCAGGGAGCACAAGGCAGTACCTTGTAGACCAGCTTGACTGCTGCCATTGCTATTGTCAACCTTCAGGCTACACGTTACTATGTAAAGCTTAGCATCCTTTTTCCTGTTGGCACTATATGCATCTCTATCCACAATTTCTGATGTTTTGAATTGTGAATACAGAAACACACTACCCCTCATTCATAAAGCAGAGGGTTTTTTTTTTTAAGGATTGAGTGAAATATCTACCTTGTAAAAGCCCTGTCATATCATATAGGCTTGAAATTATGAAAATCACAAAAGCAAGTGTGAAACAATCAGCTGTGCTCTTTTAAAGATTTTATCAAGGGACTAAAAATTTGCTAGTTAGTTGTGTCATTATATATTCCTGCAATGCTCTTAAGTGGTTTCACTGATATTCTTAATGGTGGGTGCTACTGATAGTGTGATCACTATGTGAATAACAAAATTACCAAATTGACTAGTATTACAGAACCCTCCAGCAGTTATTTCACAGATGAGTGGTGGTGGCGACAATGGGAAAGTGGCACAGGGTTCTGAATTTCATGCCGCCTACTCTGCTCCCCCAGCCCAGTTCAAGTCACTTGCTGCTCTTCTGCGGCCCACCCTGTTCCATCACCTTTTATCCCAGGACCCTGCTGCTGCTGCTGCTGCTGCTCCTCCTCCTCCTCCTCCTCCTCCTCCTCCCACCAGTCCCACAAGTGATTCCCCTGGAAGGAAGGATGGTTTTTCTACCACCACAAGCCTGAGCTCTTTCTTTTTTCCCCTCAGATAAGGAAACTAGTTAGAAAGAAATGGAAAGGGAAGGTAAAAAGAATCCAATCTCCCCAGAGTGCATGGAGTCTGTTTAAAACAACGGTAGTAGAGGCCCAGCCGAAGTGCATACCACAAAGAAAGAAGAGCTCCTCTAAGTCCAAGAGGGCACTGGCATTATTAACAAGTGGCATTAGAGAGGCCCTTAAGTGCAAAGAGAAGTCTTTCCGTAAATAGAAATCTTCCCCAAATGAGGAAAATAAAAAGGAACACAAATTCTGGCAAAAGAAATGTAAGAAGATGATAAAAGATGCAAAGAAAGACATTGAAGAATGTATGACTAGTATAAAGGGAAATAACAAAAGCTTCTTTAAATATGTTAAAAGTAGAAAACCTGGTAGAGAACCAGTTGATCTATTAACAGTAATATGCAACTTGTGTTTTAAAACAGCCACAGTGCCAGAGGACTGGAGGGTGGTGGATGTCACACCAATTTTTTAAAAGATAGGAGGGAGGACCCAGGAAACTACAGGCCAGTTAAGTTAACCTTACATCTGTCCCAGGGAATATGGTGGAAAGGCTCATCCAAGAGAAAATCTTAAAACACATAGAACAAGCCTTGCCGAGGGAAAATCAGCATGGCTTCTGTAAGGGTACGTCTTGCCTGACAAAACTTTTAGAATTCTTTGAAAAGGTCAACAGATGTGTGGATCTGGGTGAATTGGTGGATATTATCTATCTTGATTTTCAGAAGGCTTTTGACACAGTTGCTCACCAAAGGCTGCTGAGAAAATTGCACAGTCAGGGGATAAGAGGGCAGGTCCTCCTATGGATTGAGAACTGGTTGAGATCCAGGAAACAAAGAGTAGGTGTCAATGGGCAATTTTCACAATGGAAAGGGGTGAAAAGTGGTGTGCCCCAGGGATCTGTCCTGCGGCTGGTGTTTTTCAATCTGTTCATTAATGACCAGGAGACAGGGATAAGCAGTGAGGTGGCCAAGTTTTCTGGGTGGTAAAAACTAGAGAAGATTATGAACAGCTCCAGAAGGATCTCTCCAAACTGTGAGAATTGGCTGCAAAATGGCAAATGTGTTTCAATGTAGGAAAATGTAAAGCAATGCATATTGGGGCAAAAAAATCAAAACTTTATCTATCAACCCATGGGTTCTGAGCTATCCGTGATGAATCAGGAAACAGATCTTGGTGTGCTGGTGGTCATCTCAATGAAGGTGTCTACCCAGTGTGTGGCCGCAGTGAAGAAAGCCAAGTCCATGGTAGGGATCATCAAAATGGGAATTGAAAGTGAAACAGACAACATTATAATACCATTGTACAAAACGATAGTAAGGCCACACCTGGAGTATTGCATACAGTTCTGGTCACCATATCTCAAAAAAGACATAGTGGAATTGGAAACGGTGCAGACGAGAGTGACTAAAATGATTACTGGGCTGGGGGACCACCCTTATGAGGAAAGGCTACTGCATTTGGGGCTCTTTAGTCTGGAAAAAAGCGCCTGAGGGGGATATGATTGAGATGTGCAAAATTAAACAGACCATGAATAAAGTGGATAGAGGGAAGCTCATTTCCCTCTCACAAAGTACCAGAACTAGGGGACATAATACTCAAATTGAGGGTTGGGAGAGCGAGAACAGACAAAAGAAAATATATATTTTTTACCCAGCATGTTGTTAGTCTGTGGAACTCCCTGCCACAGGATGTGGTGATCGCATCTGGCCTGGATTCCTTCAAAAGGGGATTGGACAGATTCCTGGAGGAAAAGTCCATGACAGGTTACAAACCATGATGAAGATGTGTAATCTCCAGCCTTAAAAACAGGGTGCTTCAAGGGCCTGATGCACGGGAGTAATAGTCTCGTGCACTCCCAGATGCTTTTGGTGGGGACACTGTGAGATACAGGAAGCTTGCTTTTGGCCTGATCCAGCATGGCTCTTCTTATGTTTGTATATTCTTATATTCCTAAAGACCTGCTCCATTCTCTCATTCTCGCCACTGCCATCCAGCTGGTTTTGACAACTTGAGCTGTCCAAACTAGCTGGGTGTTAACAGTGAGAACGGAAGAGCGGAGGAGGGAATTTCAAAATCTTTACTCTTGCAGCAGGTTGCCTCAAGCGAGTTCCGGCAGCTCCCCAGTTCTGTTTCCAAACTGAAAAAAGCAATTTGGTTCATTTCAGGCTGAAATGGTTTCTTTCATTTCATTTCATAATGAAACATTTTGTTATGTTATGAAACAACGAAACAGTGTGTCATTTTTCATTTTGTGCCCATCTCTAATAATAAATAATTGTGCTCCTAAATAATAAGTAAACAAAAAATAGATCAATATATATCCTAACAACATCACCTCCCACAAACACTCATTGACTTTCCCTTGTCATTAGTTAGGCAATTGTCAAATGGCTGTCTCAACGAAAACTCAAGGAGGTGACCACTATAAACTACTCTGGAAAGGAGTTCTACCACTGGGGACAACCACCAAGAAGGTAGTTTATTTCCCCCTACACCAGACATTTCTGTAAGGTTGATAGGTGAGATGGAGGGAAAGCCCTTCCCTAAAGGTCTTGTAAGGAAATGCATTCCTGGTTTCCTGTTGTTGTGGTGGTGGCCTCTTCAAAACTAACAGTTTTGTTTTAGTATTACTCTTTCTTTGTGGGTTGCAATCCACATACCCAGACACAGCTGCTGAGTTTGAGGAACATGAATGTTCTCACCTAAGTAAACATTTTAGTTTTTGAGGTACCATGGTTGATGGATTGATATAATTGTAAAAAGTAGGACCCCTGTTTCCACAGGGGATAGGTTCTGGGACCACTCATGGATACAGAAATCTGCGGATAAGAGCTAACGCTCTTATCCAGGGTGGCAGTGGTGGGCGAGGAGGAGGTGAACAAACTTCAAAAGGCCATCCCCCCTCCTGCCCCACAACCCTCATTCACCCCTGCCCTTACCGCCAGGCCAGCAAACAGGCGTCCGCATGGCCTGCAGGCATCCACCCAGGACATCAGTGGCAGTGGTGGAAGAGGCACCCATGTGGACCTACAAATGCCAAGGGTGGCATGGGCACCTCTTCTTCCGCCACTGCTGCTGAGGTCTCAGGCAGGTGGCATGGACGCCTGTTCATCCGCCACCGCTGCTGAGGTCTCAGGCAGGTGGCGTGGGTGCCTCTTCTTCTGCTGCCACCACTGCCGATGTCCTCAGACCCCAGCAGCCAACCAGCCAGCGGCCTTGTCCACAAGTCCCCTTTCTCGCCACTACTGTTTCCTTAAGGAGTGCTTCCAGAAAGGGAAAATAAGGGTTAGGGATAGGGTTAGGCAAGGAAGGGAACTTGCAGGCAAGGCTGCTGGCTAGCTGCTGGGGTCTCCGGCTCCATCACCCTTTGCAGGCACTACAACATTATGTGGTCAGGGGAGGCTCGCTAGCATGGCACTGTGAAGACAAGAAGGCAGGTGGAGCATGTGTGCGGTGAGAGGGGTGCAGGGAAGGCCCTAAGAGGCAGGAAGCCACAAAAAGGTACTCTAGGAGCAAAGTGAGTGAGACGCCACTTCTGAGTTTGCCCCGAGGGGTGGGTCGGGGTGGGGGAGAGAAACCGGGAGGAGCCTTGCGCAGTGCAGCTGGTAGGGTGGCCACAAGTCAACAGGTGCTTTGTGGCTACTTAATTATTTTTTATATATTTTCTCCCCCAATCCACGGATAAGTGAATCAGCAGATAATGAATCAACGGATAATGGGGTCCTACTGTATCTCTTCACCTGAGTAGTCAAGATTGAGACCACATTACATTTTTGCCTGCTGAGTCCAGTACTCATTGTGGACGGGCAACATCAAGGCCCCACATCTCCTTCCTTATGGTGCTTTAAATTTAAATAGGACTTGACGGAATTTGTCCTTCTCATAAGCAGATCTTCTGAAAGAGGACCCCCCCCCAGCAGTCTCCAATCAGAGCTGACCACTCTAAAAGGGACACAGGGCTATCCTCTTATTTGAGTAGGTTTTCCCCTGACCTATTACTCTTACTTTCCACTGCACAGGCAAAGCACGCACCACTGCCACGCCTTTTCTCCAACCACAAAAATATCTAAACCAAGCAGAGGTCCCTCAGCCACAAACAGTTCCAGGCACTCAGCTCTGGAGACCGTCATTCTGGAGCAGTCCCCCTGCTGCAGCTGAACAGTGATTGTAGTACCTACAGTTAATGAAAACATTAAAATAATAAGAGCAGCAGCAGCAGCAGCAATAATGCCAGGCATTGCCTTTTGACTTACATAAGGAAACAGGGTAACAGTGAGGATTAAATGACCCCAAAAAAATGCACAACACCCATTGCTGGTATTGTTTCATGGGTACTGGAACCCTTAGGGATACAGGAATGTGAATAAAGATAGGGTTTTTAAAAAATCAGATATTTTTGTTCTGTTTCTAAAAATAATGCAGTTTTGCAAAAATTAAAAAAAAAAACGAAAAGAAAGAAAAGAAAAGAAAAATAACCATCCGGCAACAGAAGGTTGGTTTATAACACAAACAAAATTGTTACATTCTGAATGGGTTGTAAGTACCTGATTCTTTGCCTTTTTACTCATCCCTGCTAAAATAAAAAAAAACTGGAAAAAAATCCGCAAATCCATTTGCTAACCAGCTGCACCTCTGTACTGAACAGATAACAACCTGTGCAAGCCAGGCTTTGCAGTGAATCGGTGCTGATAGGCCTGAATCTCATAGCTTTTTTAAAATGCTAATGACAAGAAACATTTCCGAAGCCAAAACGCTCTTGTAGATCTGTCTACTTCTATTATGACTGATATTTGCTTGTAAGTACATAGAACACTTGTTCACTGTGCCTTATCTGCTATGGTGCAGCATGCTGACCTACATACCATTCAGCACAATATGATGCGCAAACATCTTCTATATAATTTTTCATTTTCGACTTAAAAACAGTAAAGGCAAAATGGGATTGCTGCAAATCTAACAAAGAGATGGCATTATTTCCAAATAAAAATGTGCATTTTTCCAAATAATTTATTTGTCTAGCAGCATGAAGTTCATACATAGCGATGCTTAAAAAGGGTGTTGAATTGCGATTAGGAGGGAAGGACTTAGGAAGAAGAACAAACCACAGCTTTTCTACTTAGAATAATTAAGCTTAACTTATTTCTTGTCACAATTAAAAGTTCACCCTTTTCTGAACCGTGTTTTTGCAATGTCACTAAATGCTGCTGATAGAAGAATGCTGAAATGAGGATGATAATGACAATAAAGAATGGAGGCTAGAAAAGGCTACCGCAGCTAAGGGGGCTGAAATGATAGTCTATTACCTGCCGTCATTTAGAGGAGTATGCATGGGCAGACCTGCCATGTTTTCTTATTTCTGCTGAGATACCAGCTGCATTGTATGATCCCAACCTTTGAAACAAATGAAATAAAGCAAAGTGTTCTGCTTATATACCGCCCCATACCACTACAAGTAGTCTCTGGGCGGTTTACAATTTTAATTACAGTGTGCATATCCTTCGGTAAATAACACACACACAAATCAGAGAGAGAGAGAGAGAGAGAGAGAGAGAGAGAGAGAGAGAGAGAGAGAGAGAGAGAGAGAGAGAGAGCAAAGGATTGTGACTACATTGCCTAAGCATAACACCAGCACACTTTGGTGGTATAATGCTTCTTGGTTTCCTGGGACTATAAGATCAGCTTGCTTGTTGTAATTTTAGATGTGTGTGTGTGTGTGTGTGTGTGTGTGTGTGTGTGTGTGTGTGTGTGTGTGTGTGTGTGTGTGTGTGTGTGTGTGTGTACACGCACTCACGTGCATGATACTACAGTCTTAGGAAACCAGGGGTTGTTATAGTCACAATCCTAGGCACACTCAGGAGCAAATGAGAAAGTGAATAAATACCTTCAGGGAAAAGAGGCAATAATATATTCAGGTGATATTCCATGGCTCCAGCTGAGGATGAGACCTGGGCCACTATTTTGTCTTGTAGAGATCTTGAGAACTTGTGCATGCACTGGCTGCCTCTGCACAAAACTGGTGTCCTTTCCCTTTGAGAAGCCAACCATCTCCAGAGATAGCAAGCAAGCAAGTAGAGAACAACTAGCTAGTTGTAAAAAGAAGTGCAACCAATCCCCTCTGATACTTCTAGTCCTTAAAAGTTCATGCAACGAAGCAGGAGCATTCATCCTCTCATGTCATTATTTGCCTAGTTTTGCTTTATCTGTGCAGAAAAATTATCTTGTCAGGAGTATCATAAAATATTTCGTCTCCTGGGGTGAGGAGAATAATTTAGCACTTCTTCCTCTTTCCATATGAGGGTTAAGAAATTGAAGTTTTGCACGCTTATCCCCCACCTGGGTGGGGTGGCAACCCTCATCATCCCACCCAGCATGGTTAGGTTTGGACACCCACGTTCAGCTGTTGAGAACTGGTGCTATGACTCACTGGCCAGAATCCTGTTTGTTGCTATGTAACATACATTACACACAGACAATGCAGAGCACATAATTTGATAGTACCACTCTGTCAAAGGATTTCTCTTGTGACTGATTGCAGGTAGAAGTGTTTCATGGATGACACTTCCACCTTGGAGTTATTATAGTTCAGGGCTGTTCAACTTTGAACAGGCCAAGGTCTACTTTTTCTGGCCCAAAGTGCCTGAGGGCTACTACACTAAAACCTCTACTTACGAATTTTATCTGTTCTGAGCACGTGCTCATAACTAAAAAAAATTGTAAGTACAGCAGTGGTTTCCCATAGGAATGCATTGAAAACCAATTAATCTGTTCCAGAGGGAACAGATTTCAATGTGCCATGGCCCTTGAACTGCCCTGCTCGGCTGAGACAGTGGGCTGGCAGAACCGGAACTTTGCTGGGGCAGTGGTGGTCCTTGG
The DNA here is from genome assembly GCA_037367245.1 of Phrynocephalus guinanensis. Taxonomy (NCBI): domain Eukaryota; kingdom Metazoa; phylum Chordata; class Lepidosauria; order Squamata; family Agamidae; genus Phrynocephalus; species Phrynocephalus guinanensis. The sequence goes on from CM074742.1 coordinate 28,936,011, forward strand.
GATGGGGGAGGAAGGGATGGAGAACGTATTCCCTCACTTTTTTTATTTGATGACCGGCGGACTACTTTTGAACCCTTCACGGGCTACCAGTAGCCTGCGGTCTACGTGTTGGGCAGGCCTGTTATAGTTAATACAGTACAGGCATGCATAACATCATGTTATTATGCAATGCATTTTCAGCCACTGTATCCATTTGAGGATATTTGTGCAGTATTAGCGCACTAAAAGGTAGGAGTGATACAGTGGAGGAACTGGGTTGGGTTAGGGGGGGCTGTTAATGGAGATAGCAGGATTCTCAAAACTAAGGAGGGAAACCAAGAACAACATGCAGAGAGATCTACCGTGGAAGCAGGCAGGGAGAAAGACAGGCAAAGAACCACCAAACAGGAGACAGCAGGGGGAAAGTAGGTAAGGAAAATGCTGGTGAGACCTGCCTCCTACATATGCCACCATATGAATTATCTGGAAAGGGAAATAGAGAGAAGGGACACTATAGATGGATTGACTGACAGATGATGATTTGCACAGGGTTGTTAGGGGGGGCAGTGATAGATTTCAGCTGGATTGTTTGGTGTATCAAAGCTCCAACTCTCTCTCTCATATATCAGGCTTAGACCTCTTATATCTTTTTTCAAGTCCCACTTTCCAAGAGGACTTGCTTCCAGACATTCACAAGATCATTGCCTCCATTATGTGCTCCCTTTTTCCTTTCTTTTCCTATGTTTCAGAATAGACTTGTGAGTCCAGCCTTGTCCCCTTCCTGCCTCAAGTTGTTCTCAGTGCAGCTGTTCTCACTTGGGCAGGACTTTGCCACGTTGCATAGCTTTGCCTTGCCCTCTTTCAGATCACATCACAACGTGTTGCTTTGCATCACATCCTTCCTCCTCCTACTCCTCCATACGGTTGCAGTGCTTTCCCTCTATTTCAGTGCTTCCCAACCTTGCATAACCCAGATTTTGTTAGACCTCAGCCGCTAGAAACTATAGCCAGCACTAGACATGGGCACGACTCGGCGAAATTGTCATTTCCATTTTCGGTTATCATTTCCGTTACGTAATGGAAACGGTAACGATAACTAAGCCATCAGAACTCGAACTCAAACCAAAAAAAGAAAAATTTGGTCGGGTTTTTCGTTTCCGTTTGTGGCATCGCGGCGATCGCGCAATGCGAAGCACAGAAAAAGTTTTTAAAAGTTTTTTTTTTAAAAAAACCGACTCCCGGCCAAAAAAGCAGGCGAAAATATGCCTGCCTCAGGCTTTGCCACCTACCAGAGGGGTGGTTTCTGGGGGGTCCCCGGCCTTTCCCCCCCATCTCCTGTCCTGGGCTGCTTGCACCAGGCTGGGGGGGTCATCCTCGTCGTCTCGCCATGCCATGCGGTGGGGGGGGATCCAAAATGGCGACGGCAATTTTTATTTTGAAATCGTGGTCAAAAAACACACCAAATCACCACAGAAACATGTGAAATTTATTTATTTTAAATGCCTGAATTTTAATAGTAGCAGCAGTGGGTTTTTATAGCAATAAAACGTCGTATTGATTTTATTTTATTTTATTTTATTTGTTATTTTTTTAGACCTGCCCATTTGGGGTGGGCATGGGATGGGACCATGCAAATTGTTTGAACCATTCCACCAATGGCATCGCCAGGTGTTTGACTGACACTTCTGGATGTCTCGGAGGGCATAAAAAGCCGAGGCACCTTCCAGAAATCGCAGTCGGGTCGGTATATGGATGTGGTTGAGGGAGGAGGGCTGGCTGCTGGTGCTGGTGTGATCTGATCTAGTTTCAGGAGGGAGGCGGGAGGCTTTAGGATTTAAGTTAGGCAGGGAGGGAGGGAACTGAATTTAGAAAATAATTTCTTTGATTCCCTGCAGCTTTGTCTGCTGAAGGGAATAGCAGTTTATTCTTTAGTTCTTCTCTGGCAGTTTGTGAGGATTTTTTTCTGATATTGGATAAAGGGGGAGGTTCGACTGGGAGTGGGAGGTGTGGATTTATTTTATATATATTATATACTACCATTTATTTTCTATTTTCCCAACTTCAATTTGCTTGCACACACACACATTTGGGGTGCAAGGCAAGAACAGAACCTCTATCCTAAGTGATATTCTAACTGCCCACTCGCCCGTCCGCCCGCACTGCCACCTGCCTGCGGCCCGTGCCGCTACCCGCCCACTCGCCCACCCGCGGCTGCCGCCCACCCGCTCGCCCACCCCCCGCCCCACCCGCCGCCTAGGGCGCAAAAACACCTAGCGCCGGCCCTGATTGCGGGATGCCCCTATGCTCTGGGAAGTCAAATCGCGCTAAATCGCGGTGGAAACGACAAACGACAAACGGAAACGACAAATTTTTGAAAAATTTCGCGACAAACGGAAACGACCCGAAACGGACCCGTTCCGAAAAATGAAAACTCGAAACGTCATTTTTTCTGGTCATGCCCATGTCTAGCCAGCACAGCTGGTGATGAAGTCGTCTGGGAATTGCAGTCCAAGAACACCTGGGTTACTCAAGGTTGAGATCCACCACTGCTCTATTTTCATGTGGTACCTTCTTGTACCTGTGATGGGGTTAACTAGGGTCACACTTTATTAATTCTTCCTTTCAACCTCACTCTGACACCATCCACCCCATAGTACTTCCTTCTCAGTGTGGCAAGGGAGGCTTTCATGTGGGCTGCCCCCCAGTAGGACCAGGGTGCCTCTATTTTTCAGAACAACCAAGAGAGGTGGCATTGGGCAATAGATACATTCACAGAGGGATATAGACAGATGACCAAGAACAATAGTCCGTCTGATGCATAAGAGAATGGGAAAGCTTAGGCTACTGCTAGCAGTAGGAGACATGCAACACGTACTATTAAATATAGAAACACAAACACATCTGGGGCCAGGAAATAAGCAGGTGTCAAAGCTGGGCAATCGTAGCCTAATGAGATTAATCAACAAGGCACTATAAGAGGGGAGCCAGAAGCACATCTGAGGCAGCTGGGGCTCAGTCCTTCCCACCCTCAAGGCTTCATGCCTGCTCTTGGTTATCCTTTGATGCTTATTTTTCATACAGCTCCTTGTGCAAATAAGAATCTACATCCCTTTAAACTCCAAGACAATTCTGTCTTTGCCTTTAAATCTCCCTTTAAAACCCCACTTCATCAACAAAGGCCTCTTTGGGTTGCCAAAATGGATCACCAGACTCCTTTAATTGTACTGAGGGAGTGTGCTAGAGTGGGCTGCCTGTGGAGTTGGAGCTAAGCTGTAACAGGCATGTTGAAAAGTGCTATGTGAACAATTAATAATTATTATTTCCTTCTTGGTAATCACAGTCTTGGTGCAGGTGGAAATGGTCTGGACTACTTATAGTTCAAAATGGTTTGTTTGTTTGTTTGCATTTAATCTATATTTTGAAGGCCTAGTCCTTCAACTTAATGATAGATTTTACTTCAGGACTACTATAATGACATCCTGTATTAGTTCCACTTGTATTAGCCGTACACTGCTAATGGCAATAGAAGATTTTACACCCACATACAGCACCATAGGTTGAGCTTTTTAATGGTTTGTGTATATACAATTTCTTGAAGAAACATGTCATTAGCACTATTTTCTGGAATTACAGTGTATAACAATCTAATGTCGGATAAAAATAATGTGAATACACTTAACAATATGAAAGAAACTTCATATTGTAGAGAGTCTGCATCGCAACTAGATCTTATTTACTTTTTATATAAGGTGTGTACATAATTTCCTCAGAAGCAACATAAAATAACATAATTTCCCTAGGAGCAACATGTTCATTTGAAGAAATAAGAATGGAATGACTTCTTTTTGAGCCATGCTGGGACAAAGGACTGTGTATTTCTACTGGGGTAGGCATAATCTATCCCTACCCACCCCCATATCAGTCTTTGACATCTTGTATGTCTTTTAAAGAATCTAACTAATACAGTGGAACCTTGACTTACATGCTGCTTGACTTGCAGCATATTTGACTTGCAGCAAGAAGGGGCCTGTTTGACTTGAGTCGCAGGCTCTGACTTACAGCTCGGAGCCCCGGCGCAAGGCACCGGAATCAGGCGGCAGCCACAACCCAGCATCGCGGCTGCCGCCTCCAAACTGCTCCTGCCTTCTTCCTCTCCTCCGGCAGTGGCGGATTCGGCGAGGCCAGCTCCGAGCACCTGGAGCTGGTCCTCGGCCTCGCCAAAGCCGCCACTGGCGCTGGAGATGGTCCGGGAGCTTGGGGCCAGCCTCGCTGATTAGACAGTTGGCTCAGTCTTATAAAAAATCTGGCTGAAGAATTCTGGTCCACAATGGAAGCATTTTAGTTGGGGAGCTGTACAGTTGTGGGACTCTAATGGTAAGCATAGAGTTGTTCAGAACTTAGAACGTCAGGTTAAAAATAAGTAAAATTTAAATGTTAGACATTGTTGCTATGACCATTAAAAAGTGGAGGCATATAACTTGTGGACTATAATTCCACTGCCTCCTCCTCTCTTTGAAGAGGCATTTCATTTGCATCCCCAGAAGGAATCTCCTATCCCAGTCAAATTTGTGTTAAATTGCTGTTTTGGGGGGTCTTTTTCATCATCTGGAACGGATTAATCCACTTTCCCATTACTTTCTATGGGAAAAGTTCATTTGACTTAAGGCATGTTTGACTTATGTCTAGACCTCCGGAACGGAGCAAAACCCAAATAAATTAAAAAATAAAAATAAAAAAGACAAAACTCCCCTGGCACCTTAAAAATTGACCGTTACATTTTAATATGAGCTTTCATGGACAAGTCCACTGATCTAGACGTATGGAGTAAAATGCAAGCAAATGATTCATGACAGATTTGAGAGTTGTTGGTGTATGATGCCACATCACACATGCAATAATTTATGGCCTATGTTTGATGTTCAGTTCTTTTATAGTCTGGTTTTGTAAACATTCCTACAAGAGACAGGAAATGATGACCAATGTGAGTTAGTTTGTGTGTTTTCGAAGGAAACCAAACCTGAGTGTAGCCACACACTTATGTTAGAAAGCCAATTTTAAAAACCTCAGAAGATGAGGTAAGATCTCATGGCAGAAGATCCTAACAAGAAAAGAAGTCCAAGAAGGGTAGGATATCTAAAAAACAAATTCTAAAAGTATAACTACAATCAATTCCATTTTTTACAAAATAAAAAAGCAGGAACCAGCAAAAAAAAGGCCAGTGTGGCTTCACAAAATGCTCAGGGAAACAAGCCAAGCACAGGAAATAGTAAGAAGACCAGGCCAAGGAAGAGTACAGAAAAGTAAAAAAGGATATGGAAGGTGGCAAAAGTAGAGGATGACCTGAGATTAGCTAGAGACACTAAAAGCAATAAAAATCATTATTCATACATGTGTGATGTTAAAGACAAAGACAAGAAATAATGGCAAAGCTGCTCAAAGGAGATGGGGAAATGGTAACAGGTGACAACAAAGAGACAGATACTCAGTTTCTACCCTGTTTCCCTGAAAATAAGACCTACCCAAAAAATAAGCCCTGGTAGGATTTTAATGCATTTGTTAAATATAAGCCCTACCCGATAATAAGACCTAGTGATAGGCGTGGCGAACTTGCCTGTCGCTCACTCCTTCGCAGCTGCCCCCTCGCTCGCCCCTCGAACCCAGGATGGTGTGTTGCGTGCCTTGCTGCCTCTCTCTCTCTTGCCATCCTCCTGTCTCCGTCGGGCCCTGAGTGGGAGTGCAGATGTGTTGCCTCTCAGCCAGTGCCACCCTGGGGGGAGGAGGGGGGAGCCACTGCCATCCCCTCCACCCACCTCACCTCTACCCACCTCAGGCAGTGCATCGCTGCCTGGGCCCTTTGCAAAATAATAATAATAATAATAATAATAATAATAATAATAATAATAATAATAATAATAATAATAATAATAATAATAATAATAATAATAATAATAAAAACATTAGCGGTGACTGCTGCTGCTGCTGCTGCTGAGGACAGTGGCTGAACAGTGATCCCAGCAGGATGCTGGCAGTGGGAGTGGAAAGAGGTGTGTGTGCGTGTGCATGTTTGGCTCTGTTTTTTTGTGCGTGTATGCACATGCATGTTACACCTCCTGTCCCAGGCAGCACTGGATAAAACTTGACACCTATGCTCCACCTCGCAACCAGGGGGAGGAAGAGACGGAGGGAAGATTGCCCAAAAATAAGACATCCCCGGATAATAAGCCCTAGTGTATTTTCTTCAGAAAAAAATGAATATAAGACAGTGTCTTATTTTCGGGAAAACACGGTATTTTAACTCAGTTTTTTTTCTCATAAGACAAACTTCGTACTTCCAGACGTAAGTAGAGTCCAGTTGGAGGGGACAGGATTGTAGCTTGAGATTAATAAACAAATAGTCAATGGATACCTTGCCACCTTGAATGAGTTAAAATCGTCAGGGTCAGATGAACTGCATCCAAGAGTACAAAAGGAATTGGCCGGAGAACTCCCAGAACCACTGTCCATTATTTTCTTGAAAACATGGGGAACAGGTGAGGTACCAGATGTTTGGAGGAGGGCTAATGTTGTTCCTATCTCCAAAAAAGGAGGGGAAGAGGAACCTGGGGACCACAGTCCAGTCAGCCTGACGTCAATCCTAGGAAAAATCCTGAAATAGATTATTCTGTCCCAGGATAGAAAGCAATGCAACGATAACCAGAAGCCAACACAGATTTGTCAAGAACAAATCTTTCCAGACTAACCTGGTACTGATCTCATTTTTGGTAACCTCCCTTGTAGACAGAGAGAAAGCCGCTGATGTAATATATCTCAACTTCAGCAAAGCTTTTGACAAAGTCCCCGTGATATCCTGATTACCAAGCTAACTAGATGAGGGCTGGATAAATCAAGTGTAAGGTAGATAGACAATTGGCTACAGAATCATTTTCAGAGGCTGATGATTAATGGCTTCTTCTCTAAGTGGTGGAAGTAAAAAGTGGGGTACCCCAAGGCTCAGTCCTGGGTCTAGTGCTCTTCAACATTTTTATTAATGACTTCAACAAGGGAGTGCAGGAAATGCTTGTCAAATTTGCAGATAACACACAATTGGGTGGAATGGCTGGAAGACAGAAACAAAATTCAAAATGATCTTGACAAGCTGGAGCAGTGGGCTGTAACCAACAGAATGAAATTTAACAGGAATAAGCAAAAAATACTGCACCTAGGAAGAAGAAACCTAATGCACTGTTACAAGGTGGGGGACATCTGGCTCACCAGTACTACATATGAGAAAGATCTTGGAATTTTAACATATCAAATAACTTTTAATATTACAGTATTGCAATATTTAAAGTATTATTAAGAACAGCCTTTTCAACAGCATAATGATGTTCAGAAGGAAGGTCAAACTGCTGAAAAATATTGGAAAGTTTTTCTTCTTCTGACTTGCCTAAATAAATATTTTGGAGAAAGAATGTTGAATGTTGATCCCTTTTCAACGCATTCCAGGTGCAGCTTTTACAGGTAGGCAGTAGAGCTCATTAAATTCAGCTTTGAAGATGCACAACACACAGTATTACTATTATCATATATTCTAAAAGGCTCTTTGAAATCTAAGGTTTATTAATAAAAAGAGGAAGTAATTTCACAGATGATTTCTAATTGGGATATACTGTGAATGAGGAAAAGTTCACACAGAGATCAAGATAAATACAGAAAATCACAGGATGAAACTGAAACTGAACTTAGAAAAACAAAAACCTGCAACTTGATTTAAGAGACCATTTGGTAGTGGGGGGGGGCTAAATTTTTGGCTAATTAATTAATTAAAATAAAATGCATTTTGAAATTGAAATATTTAAATGTCAATTGGTTTGAGGTAAAAAAAATTTTAAAAAGTAGCCAGTAGACAAGAAAATGGGTCAACCAATTTTAATGCAAAAACACGCAAAACAGTGGATGTAAAATTTTCTGGAAGAGGAAGTCACATAATCACAATTAAATTCACCCATGACCATCTATTACCCTATCAGCTGCAGGTTTGAAGTAGCAGCAAATAAGAAGGATTAGTGGACAGCATGAATGCTTGTGGTATGGTTTTAGACCTGTAAGCCAGCCAAATATTGTGTTGCCACCACTACAGTATATATATACAAAGATGGTACACAATAATGAGATTGCAAAGAAGAAGCATAACTGCAGGCCAAACATCTTTAACATGCCATATGATGCAGCTATATATGTGTGAGGCTCTGTTTTGCTATAGGAAGAAAAGTGTGCGTTTTATGAATTTGTAGGTCTTTACTCATTGTTTTACTTCTTCTCTGTTGGTCACCCCATTGGCCCATGAAATTCATGACATCCTGATGCTAAATCCACATTTCAAGTTGTATCCTTTAAATATATAATAGTTTGATCAATGTCTACAATTCCATACCAAACAGTAGAACTGAGTAGGACCTGCAGATACTATTGGTCCTGGTGTAGCAAGCAACAGTCCTACAGGCATCTTCCTGGTTTCGTTGGATATGTCATTTCTTGTCATGTTCAGGTCAGTCTAGATAGCTGATGGGGCAGCAGGAGAGCTGGAAGATGCAGCACCAAGAATAGCTCCAAATGAACACCTTGCACCAACACTGGCTGAAACTGAACTGAGACTTATAGTTCTGGCTCAGAACTACTTCCTTCATGTTCTGCCACCTCCTTCCAAGTAAGAAGTCTTAAAGGGAAAAGTCATATTTATTTCATATTAGTTGCGTGTTTTACTTATATGCCATCCTTCTCTCCATAAGGGACTCGGGGCGGTTCATAGTCCTTTAAAATTAAAATTTCACGACAATTGTCATTGAAAACACCATAAGATGGAACATTAAAAACAATCAAACATAGAAAAATATTAAGAACAAAAGTTAAAAGCACTTTTGAAAACATTTAGTTGCTACCTTCTGAATTGCTATAGGATATAATCAGCAATTGGAATGGGCCTGGAAACAGACTGGCAGCTGGTGAAGCTATTATTATCAATTCTAGGACTTTTTTATTTTTATTTTTATTTTATTTTTTGCAATTCTAGGACTTCCAACCCCAGACGTTGCCTAGAATCTCCAAGGAGGATTTCTGGGACTGGGAGAGGAGAAACCTGAAGGAGAAATGGATGCCTTTTGGCCTATTGTGGTTCTCTCCACGTGTATCAGCTGGGAAGCAGAAGAGAATGTCCCTTCATTTGCACTGCATGCTGGGAATGGCTGCAATAGTCTATGGCTGCTATCTCACCTGGGTTTCAATCCTGATCTTCTGAAGGTCCGACTTTTCCTCTACGTCCCATCACATGATTGAATAAGTGGGACAGGAGTTCTCACATCCAAAGCTGTTTTTTTAATTTTAAAGTGCAGTTCAGTCCCCCTTGGCCAGCAGGTGGCACTAGCATTTGAAAAAAACGGACCACTTGACTGGGGGAAATTAAAACTTAGGGCACCGCATGGAGCTTCCTGTTTCTCCGAAGGTGAAAAGAAAATTTAAAAAGCAGCACCGATTGGCCCCAGGAACAGCCGGTCGGTGCTATGAGTTTAAAAAAAGAAGACACCCGGATCATCTGTGTGGTCCCACGACGTCTGCCTTCTTAAAAGGTGGATTTTTAAAGTGAGGCAAAAAAATTCCCTACCTCTTGGGTGAGTCACAGAAACCTCGCTTAAAGGGGCATTACTGGGTTTTTTTTTTTTTTTTTTTTTTTTCAGAAAGCCCGGTGGCCATGGGGATGGCATTTTTAATACAGGTTTTTCTAGTAATTTAAACTGCTTTTAAATGGCCATGGGACCGAGCCTTAGGTCAGATAACTTGTATCCATTAGAGACTATAGGAGGGAACTGTTCCTGAACTACACTCCCATGGAGCAGTGAGGCAACTCCCAGGAAGCAGAGTGCCTCTAGGACTAGAAATCCTGAATTATGGAAATCCCACCCCTAGGTTTAATAGTCAAGTTATACACTCCCAGTAACCAGTGCCGACGAGTGGTCTGGCTTCAGCATTTTAAACTGGAAGAAGTTTCTGAACACTCTTCCAAGGCAGCCCCACATAATAGCCTGTCGCTATAACCCAGATGGGAATGAACTACCACTGTTGCCGCATCTTCAATATATATGCTTTTAAATGAAAATGAACAATATAGCACAAGCCCATGAACTGATACAAGTGTAAAGATTACCTTAGTCTTTAGCCATATAAAATATGTGGGTGATTGGTCTGCTATCTAGTGCAGTAGCTCAACCTATTTAAATATTGCTGAAAGAAGCATTTGGTTGTTCATGCCATATTTGTCCCCACCAAAAAAAAAAAAACTGTTAACAAATCTGCAGAATGAGAGTGTGTCTTTCTTTTAAAAAAATTACATCTGTATTTCTACCCAGTCCAGGATATAAACAGGTAAACTACCAGCTTCTAGGTCTCATTTCTGGATTTTTATCCTGAGGTAGGAAAGAGAAAGGTGATTTGCCTATTCTAACAGAGAGATGTGGATCTTGCACAGGGATGAGTATTAGTAGAGGAGATGTCCATAATGTTAATATTGCACAGTTCTCTGTTTGTGCCAGAGAAAAGACCAACAACAGGCAAGTTGGCGATGTGTCCTATTTCCAGTGGGCAAAAAGTATACAGCTGCATAGTTTGCATTTACGTACTGCAGGGACGCACTTGAATCTCATTTAAAAAATGTCACTCAAGACATCTGGTCAGCTGTCCTCATCCATATTGGGGGTTTTAGACTACTGTTATGCCCCCAATATGCTCTGAACTCTGCCAATATGCTTTCTCCGCAGTAGCAGCCGTGTGTCCCTTTTGGTTTCACAGCCTATCCCCAGTGTTAGCTTTTATTATGTCACGTCCCGAGGAAAATGAAAAACCACATACTGTATCTCGTGTGCCTGGCTAATGATACTGGTAGAACAAACCTTGTGTGATTAGGAACAGGGACGGATTGGCTTGGGGTCTAGTTCATCTCACGGACTGCAAAAAAGAATCAGCTGTCACTTGTGCCATGCGGCAGATGGACAGTTTGCATCCGATTGAGAGTCCAGCGCCAAAGCCTTTAGAAGCTTTGGCAGCCCACTTGCCATCAGGCAGCAGACTTTGATGTCCTGCAGATGGTTGCCTCGGCCATCTTGCATTTGTGTTGTTGTGTGTGGCGCTGTTGTGCCTTGACTCTGAACAGAGGAATGTTGACGGTTCTGTCTCACTGCTTTTGGAATGGCTGCAGCACAACTGTACCAGAAAGCAAGGAGGAGGAGGAGGAACGTGCAGTGAGACTGGCATTGTAGTTCAGACTCCCTCACCCACTGATCTGAGTTCCTTGAAATAAACAGATATACAACCCTCTTGTATAAACCAAGTGATTTCTTGTTTCTAGCCATCTTTAAAATCCTAACGCTTGCTGCCACTATCCACCCGCTGCGTCTGAAACAAAATAAGACTGTCTTTTGCACATTTTTTTTATCTAGAACCCCGACAAATCTGCCTTCCCTTAACCAGAACGGTTAACACTTTATAAATAATCACCAATCCCTTTTCGGTGAGCATTCAGCTCACCAGCGCAGCTTTCTCTCGGTTTGGTTCAAGCCCATCCTAGTAGCTAACGACACAGAACAAAAGAATTTCCTTCATGGTGGTCAGGCTAATCTTGCTCCATGAATAGCCAGAGTAATCTGTCAGCACTACGAAGCCATGACTGGAGGCCTTCCAGAATTGCTCTTTCACATTTGGTAGAGACAGTTAGGAATTCTGACTGGCACTATTAGGTAGGAGACATGTCAGTGTAATGCAGAATAAAAAGGCTGCAGTTGTCTTGATGCAAGCAGGATCATATCTGACTTATCTTCCTAGGCTTTGCCATCTAGAGAATTCCATTTGAAAATAAAATAGCCTGGAAAAGGTTTTAGAATCAAGGGAAAGAAAGAAAGAAAGAAAGAAAGAAAGAAAGAAAGAAAGAAAAAAGAAAGAAAGAAAGAAAGAAAGAAAGAAAGAAAGAAAGAAAGAAAGAAAGAAAGAAAGATTCAATCAAATATGATTTTTCAGGTGCTGATAAGGTAATGTAAAATATTTTGTGGGGGGAAATCTATATAAATTGTCAATTAACGCACACTGCTTACGGCCAGCAAACAAGAAAAAAAATTAAACAGTTAATTAGGGGCTTTTTGAATCATTGTTACATATTATATACGATGCATCATTTGCAGGTGCTACAATAGTGAAAGATAACCATTATAATTACCAGTATTCAAAGATTCATATTTTTCCCCAGGTAATTGATTTAGGATTATCAGTTTTCTTGTAGTTATACAAAAGGCCTGTCAAGGTGTTTCACACATGTTTGGCTCATGTGTGTTCCAAAAACAAGTGGAAGTGTTGCTATATTTTCCCCGAGCACTGTTAAAGGTATGCTAGAAAATAGGCCACGTTTTACCTGGGTTCTTTTCTTGATTAAATTGCATTACATATTTTTCTTATCTCCCCTCCCCATCCTTTCTTTATCATAATCTCTTTTTCTCTGTATCTCTCCCTTTTCTCCCCCTCTCTCTTTTTTTCTTTGTTAAAATACATCTGTGTTTGTTGACTGCCCCAGATTATATCTAAGTGAGGAGTGGGAGTACTTGCACCTGGTACAGTATATGTAGCTTAACAATACATATCATTACATTATTTACAGCTCATTTTGTGTTATTCAATAGTAAACTGCACATTAACCCTTTGAGATCCTGCACGAAAGTATTCACAAAGCTCCCCACAAAGAGATCAGTGTTTTTCTCTCTGTGTCTTTTTCACACACACACACACACACACACACACACAAGAGAAACAAGAAAGAGTGAACATCTATAGCTGGGTTCATAAACAGGGCAGCATGTTCATTACAACCAGGATCGCTACCTGAGCTGGCTAATTCCTCTCCCAGGAAATCTGTTTCATAATGATATTCTTTACCGCGCCACACTTGTACTTCTGCTGATAACATAGGTTACAAAAGGGACTTGGCACCAGAGTCAATTAATGTACTCTCTCTTTAACCTCTTTTATTGGAGTACATTCGGCAGCACAGGGACCTAACTGTTATGTTGCTGGCAGTGTGAGGACCCAAGTGATGCAATTTTATGCCACCTCAGCTTTCCCTTTGGTTCACAGAAATAACATATCATGATCTGGCCTCATTAGACATTGACTCAGCAGCCTCCCTTCCACAAGGCTGGGCTGCTGTATAGTTAAAGCAGCAAAAACGAATACTTCTTTTTCACACATGCTCCTCACCCCACTCAAAGAGATAAATGTTAGTTGGCATTCTCATGGTCGAGATATTCCATACGCTCATTTCCTATAATGCAATCTGATCTGGATTCTAGCTTTGCATACTCATGGTAGTGAAGAATGCAAGCATTATCTTGTACATGTATCCTAAATTGGGCCATATTCATCTCCAGAAAGTGAAAGTGTTATGTATGTTTTCGTAGATTTTCACGGGTATAGGTATGCATGTTAGGGTGGATTCGGGTTTCTTCCCGTGTAGAAATCTGGTTGTTTTGGCGACGTTTCGACGAGGTCTCACTCGTCATCTTCAGGCTGGTGTTCTGGCTTCTTTCTTCTTGAAGCAAAGCGTGATCTCAGTTGAAGTCCTTCTATAAATACTGCTGGGGGTGTGTGGTTTGCTTGCTCTGTTGCTGATTGTAGGTTCGTTTGTTCTTTTGTGATCTGCTGTGTGGCTGAGGCGATCGTTAAGGGCTTAACTGCTGGTGGGTTAGATGGCTGTTTAGAGACATCATGTGTGGGTGAGGTGCTGGATGTGTGTCTATTAGCCTTTTGTTTCTTAACGACCTTGGTGATGGGTGTTCTGGCAGCATCCTGGGCTTTGGTGGAGTGGGGTCCTGTGTCTTGTGAATTCATTTTGGTCTGGCTGCGTGTCTGTGGTCTCCCAATGTTTTTTTGGCGTGTGTAAGTGTGCTCCATGTGGTGGCTGGAGTGGGGAGTAGCGGTAGATGGTGCAGTCGTGGTTTTGTTATTGGATGGTGGTTTCGTTTCATCTGTGCGAAGGGTCTGGGTTTGTGTTTGGTGTGGATGGAAGGTGGTGGCATCTTGTGTCCTTTTGGACCTGGTGTCAGTCTTTGTGACAGAGGCTCGTCTGTTGACCAGGGCTAGTTTCCAGATGTCAGGCAAGCGGGAGGTGTCATCACGTTTATTCATGTTGTTTGGGTGTTTCTCTATTTCAATGGCTTCCATGATTATTCGACTGTTGAAGTGTTCAGTTTTGGAGATGAGTTTGGTTCTTTTAAAATCAATTTCATGACCTGTTGTTTTTATGTGCTGGAAGAGAGAGGAAGATTTTTCTTCTTTTTTGACTGCGTTCTTGTGTTCTGCGATGCGTGCGCTTATTCTCCTGTTTGTCTGTCCGATGTATGTGGCTGGGCAGACTTTGCATGGTATTTCGTAGACTCCTTGGTTTTCTAGCTCAATCTTGTCTTTGGGGTTTCTTAAAATGTTGGCTATTTTTTGTTCGGTGCAAAAGGCTGTCTTGATATTGTGTTTGTGGAGAATTTTGCTTATTTTGTCTGTGGTGCCTTTGATGTAAGGGAGGAGGGCAGTGCCGTTGTTCTCTTCTGTTTCTTGGTTCTTGGGGGGTGTTTCTTTTTGGATTAGTTTGGTGATGGTGTTTTTTTTGGAATCCGTTCGCAATTAAAGCATTCGAGAGAGTGTGTAATTCAGTTTTTAGGTGGTCTTTGTCAGCGAGGCGTTTGGTTCTGGAGATGAGGGTTTTTGCTACGGAGTTGATCTGTGCAGGGTGGTGGTGTGATTGTGCATTTAAGTAGCGGTTTGTATGTGTTTTTTTTCCGGTAGATGGTATGTCCTAAGGAGCCGTCGGGTTTTTTGTAGATTAGGACGTCCAGGAAGGGAAGTTGGTTGTTGGCTTCTATTTCCATAGTGAATTGTATTTTGGGGTGTAGGCTGTTGAGATGTGTGAGGAAGTTGTTCAGTTTGTCTTTCCCGTGTGGCCAGATAACAAAGGTGTCGTCAACATATCTGAGCCAGAGTTTGGGTTTATGTTCGGACTTGTGTAACGCGTTGGTTTCAAAGTGTTCCATATATAGGTTTGCGATGACCGGTGAGAGGGGTGATCCCTCGAATGCTTTAATTGCGAACGGATTCCAAAAAAACACCATCACCAAACTAATCCAAAAAGAAACACCCCCCAAGAACCAAGAAACAGAAGAGAACAACGGCACTGCCCTCCTCCCTTACATCAAAGGCACCACAGACAAAATAAGCAAAATTCTCCACAAACACAATATCAAGACAGCCTTTTGCACCGAACAAAAAATAGCCAACATTTTAAGAAACCCCAAAGACAAGATTGAGCTAGAAAACCAAGGAGTCTACGAAATACCATGCAAAGTCTGCCCAGCCACATACATCGGACAGACAAACAGGAGAATAAGCGCACGCATCGCAGAACACAAGAACGCAGTCAAAAAAGAAGAAAAATCTTCCTCTCTCTTCCAGCACATAAAAACAACAGGTCATGAAATTGATTTTAAAAGAACCAAACTCATCTCCAAAACTGAACACTTCAACAGTCGAATAATCATGGAAGCCATTGAAATAGAGAAACACCCAAACAACATGAATAAACGTGATGACACCTCCCGCTTGCCTGACATCTGGAAACTAGCCCTGGTCAACAGACGAGCCTCTGTCACAAAGACTGACACCAGGTCCAAAAGGACACAAGATGCCACCACCTTCCATCCACACCAAACACAAACCCAGACCCTTCCCACAGATGAAACGAAACCACCATCCAATAACAAAACCACGACTGCACCATCTACCGCTACTCCCCACTCCAGCCACCACATGGAGCACACTTACACACGCCATAAAAACATTGGGAGACCACAGACACGCAGCCAGACCAAAATGAATTCACAAGACACAGGACCCCACTCCACCAAAGCCCAGGATGCTGCCAGAACACCCATCACCAAGGTCGTTAAGAAACAAAAGGCTAACAGAAACATCCAGCACCTCACCCACACATGATGTCTCTAAACAGCCATCTAACCCACCAGCAGTTAAGCCCTTAACGATCGCCTCAGCCACACAGCAGATCACAAAAGAACAAACAAACCTACAATCAGCAACAGAGCAAGCAAACCACACACCCCCAGCAGTATTTATAGAAGGACTTCAACTGAGATCACGCTTTGCTTCAAGAAGAAAGAAGCCAGAACACCAGCCTGAAGATGACGAGTGAGACCTCGTCGAAACGTCGCCAAAACAACCAGATTTCTACACGGGAAGAAACCCGAATCCACCCTAACATGCATATATATATATATATATATATATATTTGCCATCTAAGAAAAGGGAATTAGAAACAGCCTTATGAAAAATGGAAATATGATTTTTGTAGTGAAGACACTGAAAAAAGGACTAGTAGAGGTAGATGTGGTATCATTCCCAGTCACTACTGTCAGAATCTCCTTAATTATGGGTGGTTCCCCACAGAGGGCTCCAAATATTATCCATGTAGCTCTATAGTCTTTTGTAGACATTACAATTCAAATTTTGTAGACAATACAATTCAAAACGGGGAGCTTTCTAAACTACACTCTTCCACCATTACCTTCATTTTCCTCCTACACTAAAGGCTGATGAATCTAAATATTTAAACCTCTTCTTTCCATGGAGGCTCCTCAAAAGAGTTGAGAGACTGAACTCATGTCAAAGAATGTCTACTGAAAGTTGAGTTCTCCATCTTGCTACTCGCCCTTCATATGCAAGGAGATGGCGAAACCAGGAATGGAGGGGGAAGGTCTAACTAGAGATGAGTGTTCTTCACAGTTTCTAACTCCTAAATAGAATGAGACAGAGCAGGGCTGGACACACATTCTCTATAACCACATTAGACATGGGCACGACTCGGCGAAATTGTCGTTTCCGTTTTCGGTTATCGTTTCCGTTACGTAACGGAAACGGTAACGATAACTAAGCCGTCAGAACTCGAACTCGGTTTTTTGTTTCCGTTTGTGGCATCGCGGCGATCGCACGATGCGAAGCACAGAAAAG
Organism: Phrynocephalus guinanensis; assembly: GCA_037367245.1. NCBI lineage: Eukaryota > Metazoa > Chordata > Lepidosauria > Squamata > Agamidae > Phrynocephalus > Phrynocephalus guinanensis. The sequence continues at coordinate 28,953,067 of CM074742.1, forward strand.
GTTTTAAAAGTTTTTTTTTTTTAAAAAACCGACTCCCGGCCAAAAAAGCAGGCGAAAATATGCCTGCCTGAGGCTTTGCCACCTACCAGAGGGGTGGTTTCTGGGGGGCCCCTGGCCTTTCCCTCCCTCTTCTCCTGTCCTGGACTGCTTGCACCAGGCTGGGGGGGTCATCCTCATCATCTCGCCATGCCATGCGGTGTGGGGGATCCAAAATGGCGACCGCAAATTTTTTTTGAAATCATGGTCAAAAAACACACCAAATCACCACAGAAACATGTGAAATTTATTTATTTTAAATGCCTGAATTTTAATAGTAGCAGCAGTGGTTTTTTTTATAGCAATAAAACTTCGTATTGATTTTATTTTATTTGTTATTTTTTTAGACCTGCCCATTTGGGGTGGGCATGGGATGGGACCATGCAAATTTTTTGAACCATTCCACCAATGACATCGCCAGGTTTTTGACTGACACTTCTGGATGTCTCGGAGGGCATAAAAAGCCGAGGCACCTTCCAGAAATCGCAGTTGGGTGTATGGATGTGGTTGAGGGAGGAGGGCTGGCTGCTGGTGCTGGTGTGATCCGATCGAGATTGAGGAGGGAGGCTGGAGGCTTTAGGATTTAAGTTAGGCAGGCAGGGAGGGAATTGAATTTAGAAAATAATTTCTTTGATTCCCTGCAGCTTTGTCTGCTGAAGGGAATAGCAGTTTATTCTTTATTTCTTCTCTGGCAGTTTGAGGATTTTTTTCTGATATTGGATAAAGGGGGAGGTTCGACTGGGAGTGGGAGGTGTGGATTATTTTAAAAATATATTATATACTACCATTTATTTTCTATTTTCCCAACTTCAATTTGCTTGCACACACACACATTTGGGGTGCAAGCCAAGAACAGAACCTCTATCCTAAGTGATATCCTAACTGCCCACTCGCCCGTCCGCCCGCGCCGCCACCCGCCCACTTGCCCGCGCATGGCCGTCGCCTGCCGATGGCCCCCGCCACTGCTGCCCGCCCGCACCTCCCCCCCGCCGCCCGGCCCCCCCCACCCTGCCCACCGCCTAGGGCGCAAAAACACCTAGCGCCGGCCCTGATTGCGGGACGCCCCTATGCTCTGGGAAGTCAAATTGCACTAAATCACGGTGGAAACGACAAACGACAAACGACAAATGAAACGACAAATTTTTGAACAATTTTACGACAAACGGAAACAACCCGAAATGGACCCGTTCCGACAAACGAAAACTCAAAACATCATTTTTTCTGGTCGTGCCCATGTCTAAACCACGTTTATGGCAGAAATAAAAAAGGAAAAGTGAGAAAGCAGGAAAGGGTTACAGTGATCCCCGCCAATGACGGGGGTTAGGGACCTGACCTGACCCACGATAATTGAAAATCCACGATATGCAGATGCAGGTTGAGTCAGTCCTGGGGGAGTCTAGCTGGGGGCTCTTGTACTTACCCCCAGCCTGGCCCCACCCCAAATAGGCCTGTGAGAGCCTTTCCGGGCTCTTCTGGAGGCCCCAAAAGGGCCTCCCTGTGAACCGGAAATGACTTCCGGTAAAACAGAAATCATTTCTGAGGCCTCTGACAGGCCTAGATGGGCTCTCGGAGGCCTCAGAAATGATTTTCAGCAATCCAGAAGTCAATTCCAGTTCTTTTTTGGGCCTCCAGAAGGCCCAGGAAGGACCTCACAGGCCTGTTCGGGGCAGCTTCAGTCCTGTGGTAAGTATGGGAGGCTTGAAACAGGACTTTTCCCTCTTACCCTAGGGGGCCTTTTTTCATATACTGTGGTCCTGCGATATAGCGGGACCGCAGTATATGAACCGTGAAAGGGCGGGGGACCACTGTACCACTGGAAGACAGTGATGACTTTTGAACCCTTCACCTGTAAAAATCTCATGAAGATTGCAGGAAAATTAAACCATTAAAATGTGTCTGCAAGAACCCTACATATGGATATATGTGTTTAAAGCATTGTGATCATTGGCCGGGCTGGCCCTACCGTTAGGCAGAATGGGATGACAGTGTGAAAAGGCACATAGCAGTCTCCTGCTCATTACATTGCGCTGGAGGACATAACTCTATGTGCAACATGGTCTGTTCTGCCCCTTTAAAACTGCTTGCTACTCTCACGTGTGGTAGGAGGTGCTGTCCCACCATGACCAGTGAAGAAAGCTTCAGTCAGCTTCTGCACATGGAAGGCCGTCTTGTTATTCACTTTGGGCAGAAAAAAATGTCTCAGACCAGGGGACCTGGAAATAAATACGACAGAACTTATCTAAAGGGGGGGACCACTATCAGGATAGCATACAGAGCATTTCCAAACATTTCTTTAAATATTTGGTATTAAATGACTGCTTCCAAAAGTAGCATTCTTTTCATTGATGTGTAGCGGCAACCCTTCTGACTCCAATTATTTCTAAAACACATGGCTCACCATTATATCATTTGTAAAAATTTTGCACAGACTGCACAATACAGAGTGTATTAATGGCATAGCAAGAGCAGAAAGAGACAAGGAATCCATATGGCTATTCATAACCTTTAAATACTCACCAATATCTGTGTTGCTGAATTAATCAGTCTCACGATTATCAGCAATTTAGCTGCATTTTGTTAGTAATTAGCTTGATAAATTAGCATCTGCAATATAAAACTTGACATCTCATTGTTGTCTCCGCTTTATGGTAACTCTGCAAAAAAAATTGCAGCCTACTTGATAATAAAATTATCATTTCCCATATAATATAAATAGATAAAGAAAAAACAAAGTTTGACATGCTGGATACTAGAGGAAAAACAAGCTCCATTTATATTCATTGGGCAGAATATCAAAGATTAGTTGTTCATAAAACAAACTGTGTTGTTTTAAAAAAAATTGTATCGGGATGTTTTCACTGTGAGCTGCTGTGCCTTGTGAGTAAAAAATATATGCTGAATTAATTCCTTTTCTCTGTAAGAAAATGACAGACTTTGAGGCAAAAGGACTGCATTAATAGCAGTTTGTAAGGATAATTTTAACAACTCCTTCTCTACAAACTGGGGTAGTCTAGTAACAGGTGAAAACTAGAAGCTGTTCCTCCCAGGGAAGTTATCTCTGGAATATTTTTTTTCAGATACATTTGTGTACAAGTGTGCTGAGAATCTTCCTTCCTTCCTTCTTCTTTTTTTTCCTTTTATATTTTTCAAGCAAATTTCAAAAGGCCTGGGGACTCATCTTTCCCAGATGAGCATCTGAAGGCACTTCTGATTAAAATTTCCTGACTCCCCAATTAATGGAAATCAGAGTAGGTATCTTCCTCTAAAATGCTAAAAATATAGTAATTATCGTGTACAGATGTGCTGCTATAAACACCAGACTCGCTTGCATTTTCATGCAGCCATTATTTCCATTGTAGGAAAACTGTACTAATAGAAACGTCCCTATTAATCTGAATTTGAGATATTTCCTACAATGTATATTACCTTTCCGCTGCCTACAACCTTCTGCCAGGTTTCTCTCTCCCACCCACCCCACACACACATACACACCCCCACACACTTCTTTTTAGGAGGTGCTTTGAGAGGAATCTACCATGAGAACAATACACAGCTGCTGCTGTATAGAGATATCTAATTGTCAATATTGTGGAATTTCTACAGCTTATTACTCGCATTCAGTCTAATTCTGGGCAAATTGCCAGTCACTTCAGGGACGTTCAAGTGAGCCATAATACACGTGATACAACATCACAGCATTAAGATACCCGGCTGTTTTGCCTCTGGCCAGAGAATGTTTGTACCAGAGCTACTGAGCAAAAGGGAGGGGGTATGACTACAAATAAAATAAAATTTGTATTTTTTTTCCAAGTGGGCTGCATTTCAAGCCCAGATGTTAGTAATGAAAGATTCAATTTAAGGATTTAAATTACAAATAAATAAAGTATGAAACAGATGTGATTTTTAAGGAAGTTCAAATTATCCAGGAAGAAAAATATCTCTGTGCATGACAAAGTAATAGGGATTGTCTTGAGAGTCTGTTGAAAACAATCTGCTATGCTAGATACACCCTTAGGACAGGATTGGTTTGGAATGGGAAGGACTGGTGGAGCTTGTCATTAAACAAAAATTGTGTTTAATAAAACTTTATAACCGTGATTAATCCTATGAGGCCCTAAAGGAGTTTGCAGCTTCTGATAAACACATTTCCTTGTTTGCAATGGTAATAATATTTTCAATGGAATGGAATCTGAACAACAACCCAAAACAGGCAAAGGAGGCAGCAGGCAGAAGGACGTGCCAGTACAACTTTGGAAAAAATTGCATCACCACAAAGGAAAAGAAGGGGCCACCTACAAGCAGAACGTCCCACTGTATACTTAACACGTCCAGAAGCACTGGGATAAGTGCACACCGCTCTTTCCTTTCTTCCATAAGATTTCCCGGTGAAAAGAAAAGAAATTATTCAAATGATTTGCAACCGAATGAAATAGGATGCTGGGAGGGGCGTATATACCGGAATCGAGTGAGCCACCAAATTGAATAAAGCAGTAGGACAGAAGAAGGGTGGACTTTATGGAGGTGTAAATAGGTAATTTTTCCCCAAGTGCTTGATCTCTTCCCCAGCGTCAGAAAAGAAGGCATGTGAATCCTGGGGGAGCTCTTCAGGTGGTGTCATCCAACCCAGATGGCTGCCTGTGTGCTACTCTTTAAAGCAGGCATGACCAAACTTCAGCCCTCCTGATGTTTTGGACCACAGCTCCCAGAATTCCAAGCCTGTATTCCCAATGGCAAAGGACTGTGGGAGTTGTGGTCCAAAACATCTAGAGGGCCAAAGGTTTGGACATGCCTGCTTTAAAGGGTTTGGTGAAGAAAGCATAAAATAAATGATGAGTTTGTCTCCTCTCACTTGCTTACCTCTCCAGGACTTCAAATAACATCCCTCCCACCCACCCCAGCTTTACAGATAAGTATCAAAACACTGGGCTTAGCTAGCTCATTTTAACAGAAAAAAACCAAAGTACTTTCTCATTGCATTCAACGATAAGATCTGTTTTGCTCTGCTCCCTACACTTCTTTCCTTCTTTTTACTTGTGGTGCTGGTGGTGCTGCAAACGCCACTGCTTGCCAGCATTTGATTTGTTTCCAAAGGATGCCTCTGGGCAATAGCAAAGCCCTCCAATGTGTACGCTTGGTTTTTGTTTTGCTTTTTCAAGTAAACCATGCCCATGAAATTGGTGACATTGTGTGTACAGTAGGACTCCTACACACACACTTATACAGGGAATTGGCATCCATTGCTTCATGTATCCATAATATTCATTCTTGATTTACTATATGGTCACAGACCAAAATAGAAGCAGTAAAGGGTTAAAAAACAATTGAAAACTATTGTATATAATATTAAAAATATCAAAAGAAAAAAAACTCCAAAATATCTATCTAAATGATGAAGTTACCAAAACTGGCCACTAAAGGGAACCAGATACCATGCAGTGTATAGCATTCACTGTAACAATGGTGTTAAGCACAAAATGAAAAACGAAAGGCTGTTTCGTTGTTCCATTACAAAACAAAACAGTAGAATGCCTTTTGTGATGGAATGAAGGAAACCACCCTTTTTTGCTCTAGAAATGAAATGCTTCATCCTAGAGGCACAAATTTGGTTGGTAACTTCCTTTGACTCTTCCCTGTATGCCTTCCAAATTTGGAGAGGTTTGGGGTTCGGGGGGCTGAGTTATTAAACTCCAAAGTGGGTCCCCCATGGAAAAAGTGGAAGAGGAATATGTGGTGTTTTTAAACTCAAGCTGTGTGCTGTGGAATGCGAAGGAGGAGGGTTGAGGTGAGTGCTCAGAGGTATCTGAAAGAACAAGAGAACATTTATGGCCTTGAGCCCGTGTTTCCTTCAGATGCTCATCTGGGAAAGATAGGTCCCCAGGCCTTTTGAAAATAGAACAGAACGGATACATTTCAGCATTTTACAGCACAGCGAGGCTTGAGTTTAAAAACACCACATTTTTCCTCTTCCACTGTTCCCATGGGGGACCCAATTTGGAGTTAAATTACTCAGGCCCCTGAACCCCAAACATCTTCAAATTTGGAGGGCTTACAGGGAAGAGTCCAAGGAAGTTACCCACCAAATTTGGTGCCTCCAGGATCTAGGGGAGGCATTTTATAGCATAATAAAAAGCCACTCTGGGCAGCTTACAACAGACACAATACACTAATTTACAGACTATCGGCACAGCAAACAATACAATCCAAGAAAGAAAGAAAGAAAGAAAGAAAGAAAGAAAGAAAGAAAGAAAGAAAGAAAGAAAGAAAGAAAGAAAGTTTATTTATTATTTTTAATATTTTTACCCCACCTTTCTCCTTGGAAAAGGACCCAAGGTGGCTTACAATAATGAGGGACAATATACAGCCCAGAGCATTTAAGATATATTCAAGTTAAGAACCGGGAATTAGGAGAGGCATCTTAGAACATTAAAATGTAACATTAAAGTTTCAAAGAGCACAAAAAAGAAACAAATCCATTATGAGAAGTGTAAACTAACATTGAAATTACTGGTGTTCTTATGAAATTAGTCAGTGCAATCATGTATGTTAACATACATAGTAGAATCCCAGGGAATCTCCTTTGATTCCGATGCAAACAAAGGGGTTTGAGAGCCCCTTTGGCAGTGTCAGAATCCCAGGGGATCCCCTTTGATTTCAACACAGCCAAAGGGGCTCTCAAACCTTTTTGTCTGTGTTGGAAAAATGGCCTGTTCCCACTGCCTCCCAGCTGGTTTATTTTGACAGCTTGAGATGTCAGAATCAGCTGGGAGGCAGTGGGGAGGAGGCTTTTGTATCCTGCACCACACCAGCTAAAGCGCTGTTGCTGCAGGGGATTCATGTCCTTTTCTTTTTGTTTCATAAGTAACAAAATGGAAAAAAAATGTTACAAAAATTGAAATGCAGGGGGATGAAATGGAACAAAACACAATTTTTCTGTTTCGTGCCCATCCCTACACAAAAGGAGTGACATTATCCCTTATTAAAATTCAGTCACAATGTAATTATCTAGTTCTAACTTCACTCTTAGGATAGGCAACTAATTACCAACTTGTTGTGTTAGCCATTAGTAAATGATCTTCATGTTCTCTTTGGTAGAGATATGTTTTAATAGTCACATGCACACACACACGTGTGCACGCCTCTCTCTCTCTCTCTCTCTCTCTCTCTCTCTCACTCACTCACTCACTCACTCACTCACACACACACACACATCTGCTTTATAACATTTTGCAACATTGCAGAGCTGTCTTTGCTGGCATGCTATCATGGTTACAAGCTGTACAATGGCAATAAGGAATCTGTATTAACAGTATAAAATCCATCAATTGGCAATTAAGGCATCTATTATATTGCTAATTCTCATAGATGCTCCGAATATGTCTCTCTCTCTCTCTCTCTCTCTCTCTCTCTCTCTCTCTCTCTCTCTCTCTCTCTCTCCTCCCTCCCTGTCAATGCCCTCCTTGATATATTGGAGAAAGGCAAAAAGAGGGAAGAAAAGAACAGAACCTGTGCCGTTTCTGCCAGCACTAAGCCCTTTGTGTGGATTAAATGAGCACCTCCATTTCCAAAGCTGTCAGTCTGAAGCTTTCATGAGCACTAAATTTGCTTCTTCTTCTTTCGACAGAGGGAAAATGGGAATCCCTTGGTGGAATGATAGGGCCTAATTCACTTGCCAGTTATTTATTCCATATTTAATAATCTTTCCCGGTGACACACATTGAAGATACAGGAGGTACTCTCAAACTTTTCAAGATAAACTCCCTTCCCCCCCCCCCCAGGTGGTTCCAATATGACACAAGCCATTACTAAAGATTGACAGAATACTTTCTGCTAGCCAAGGAGCTGTATCACAGAAGTATATTATATTTAAAGGCTTCCTTTGTGGGGAGATTTTCTGAGAAGCAGTTGGCCTACAGACTAACCAATTCTGAAGTCTCTAAACATGCATTTCTGTATGTACATGTATACACGTAGAGTTCTAATTAGCAAAGGTAGAGACAGGGGTAGCGTCATTGCAGATAAAGGCAGCTCCGACTTGCCCCATGCCAGGAGGGGCTCCGTTGGCCACCAACTTGTGTCATGGCACTTGGTGGTCACAAATGACTACCCACAGGCCTGGCAACCCATGACAGGTTTCAAAGGTCCATCGTCTGAGCAAAAAACAAGCTTAAAGGGGAAGCTGTGTATAGATTAGAACTCAATACTTTAATACTAGAATCTATTGTTACTACATTATTTATAGCATTCAGTAGGACATAGTTTTGAGCAGAATTATAGGATTACACGTGAGAAAAGTACGGTTCCAGGACATGGTCTAGTCAGTGCCATATGATTCACCAATCTTGCTAAAAGCACGTCTGAAATGTTCAGTGAACTTATGAATGTAGCTCTCAATGAACCATTACTGGGTGCCTGAAACCTACCTCCATTTTAAAAGTATGTTATTATACAGTGGTACCTCTTAAAATGAATTTAATTTGTTCTACGGGTCAATTCTTTTTAAGAAAAATTTGTCTTACGAAATGCGGTTTCCCTTAAGAATGCATTGAAAATGGATTAATCCATTCTGAAGGCTATGTATGGGTCACTTCGTTTTAAGAAAATGCCTATTCCTGGAATTGTTTTTCTTCCTATGGTTTTTATTTTTTTATTTATTTTTATTTTTATTTTTTTTGGTCTTACGAGGTATTTGTCTTTGGAGGTACCAATGTAAGTGGCATTGCCCCTTCAGAAGTATGTTGAAATAAATTAGCAAATAATGAATAAAATAAGATTATACAGTACTAAACCCAGCCACTTTGGCTAAAATTGAGGACAATTATTTTGCACACATCTCAAGCTCTAAATATGAAACCAGAAGAGGCTAAGCACAACAACAACCCCCATTGCCAAAAAATGAATGCTGAAGAATGGATAAGACTCCAGCTGCAGTATTTGGAAGCCACTAGACTTCAATGCAAAGTAGGAAAAACAAATAGTAATCAAGGAACATGGAACTAGCTGGACACAGGACAAATCTTCTGTGACTGTGGAGAAATTCAATTAATGTAGCACTCATGTACATGAAATAATGCTGTTCAAGTTGCCCATTTCTAGGACGGGGGACACTGTATTTCATAAATGTCCCTAATTTTAAACTGTGCAACAACACTCTAATATGAAGAAAGAAAGAAAGAAAGAAAGAAAGAAAGAAAGAAAGAAAGAAAGAAAGAAAGAAAGAAAGAAAGAAAGAAAGAAAGAAAGAAAGAAAGAAAGAAAGAAGTTACCTCTGGCTGATCTCTTGGTAGGTCAGTAGGTAGGTAGGCAGGTCAGTAGGTGGGTGAGTAGTTAGATAGATAGATAGACAGGTAGGTAGGTAAATTTGTGTTCAATAATATGTGCCATTCCATGGCAGAGTTCTCAAAAATCTTGGGCATTAAGTCCTGTAGAAGAAAGGTGGGTTGTGAATTAAATAACTACAGAGGTGCCTTGTATAAAGGAATTAATTTGTTCCAAATGAAATTCTGTTAAGCAAATTTTCCTTTATACAAAGTTCCCATAGGAATGAATTAAAAACAGAGTAATCCCTAATCCCGACCATTTTTATGTTTTACAGATTCACCCCATAGACGATTCTGTTAAGCAAATTTCCCCTATCTCCAGAATTTTTATGTTGTACAGATTTTATGTTATACAAGCCATTTGTTATACAAGGGTCCACTGTACATTAAAATCTGTTATGCAGAAATTAATCAAGAAAACAAGAAGAACTGGACAGGAGCAGACCAAAAGACTGTATTGTTCATCAAGTTTTTTTCACACAGTGGACAGTTTTCCAGGAAGCTAATCAGCCAGATGTAAGGAACCTGCATCCTTGACAAGCTCCACCTCCTGTCATCCACCAATGGTCAATGAGGAGAATCTCTGTCCAACAACCACAGATTCTTCAACTCCATGGCAAGCAGTATATGAATTCAACAGACAAACCACTCCCAGTTATTTGCTACCTCGAAACTGATGCTGAGGTGCTTATCATGACTTCTGAACCTGAAATGTCACATTTCTGGCTGATTAGCCTAAGAGTGAGCAGCAATGGTTATTAATAACTGATGGAGCAACATTTCACAAATCAGTTGAATGCCATCTTACCCTGCATCTTATGTAGTAAATTCTGTAAGCTGATCCCTAGACATCTGCACTGGTTCGCCAACATGATCCATGCTTGAATAAGGGCATATACAGATCAGGGCCTCACCTGCCCTTTGCCTTTTTAGAGATACTCCAGTGCCATCCTTATCTGGTTCTGTGCCAGTTTTTGTGTGTTTCCAGGTCTCTGTGAAACAACCTTTGGGGAAATGTAACCTAATGTCCTAAAGTGCCATGCCCTAGAGCAGGGCTGTTGAACTTTGAACAGGCCAAGATCTACTTTTTCCGGCTCAAAGTGCCTGAGGGCTAGTACGCTAAAACCTCTACTTATGAATTTTACCTGTTCTGAGCACATGCTCATAAGTAAAAACTTTTGTAAGTAGAGCAGCAGTTTCCCATAGGAATGCATTGAAAACCAATTAATCTGTTCTGGAGGGAACTGATTTCAATGTGCCATGGCCCTTGAACTGCCCCGCTCGGCTGAGACAGTGGGTTGGCAGACCCAGAACTTTGCTGGGGCAGTGGTGGTCCTTGGGATGGGGGAGGCAGGGGTGAAGAACTTATCCCCTCACTTTTTTTATTGATGGCCGGCGGGCTATTTTTTAACCCTTCACGGGCTACCAGTAGCCCACGGTCTACCTGTTGGGCAGGCCTGCCCTAGAGTTTTGCAGGCATTCATCTACAAAGAGGGGGAATCCTAATAGTATAACAGGTTAGGATTTTTGTTTGTTTGTTTGTTTGTTTACAAAAGAAGAAGGCCAAACAATATGCCACACTGGCAAACATATCTCACTACAAACTGCAGATCTGAATCAAAGTCACAGAGAGCAACTGCTACAGCCTGGTGGCAGCACTCAGTGACACCCTTGTGACTCAGCAGTTGGGAGTATCCAGAAGAGGTCTTGGGTTTTTTTGGCATTCCAACACCAGTGTTAATCTTCTCCAGCCTTCCTGATACTGTGCATTACTTTCTGTTGCAGAGCTTTAAATTTCTGATACAATTCCCTTTTGCTACACAATGAAAGCATAGAGATCTGCAGAAGTAAATAGCAACTTAAAGTCTCAATAACTCACTCTGAGACGTTTTGTAGGAGGAAGAAAAAAATTATTGACTTACTAAGAAGTTGCATGGAATTACAGACCTGTGTGTCTGCTTTTTTATTGCACACATACTTACCAGCCAACTGAAGAGTTCAACAGCAAACAAACAAAACTGTTACCAGCCAAGGAAAAAGAGTAGAAAAACACTCTGTAGAGAATTCAAAGACTGGAAGGAACAATTGGTTAGCACTGGTAGCGGATACACATTCATCCCAGTTCATGCCCACTGGAAAAGTCCATCCCAGTCACACAAACTATAGGTATTCAAGGATTGTAGTGCCCATCAGCCTTCACCACCTGCTGGCTTTGTTGGGAACTGTGGTCTAATAATATCTCAGGGGCGACATATTCATCAGATGTGCTCCAGACCATGCATAGTTCTGTAAACCAAAAATTTGTCTCGTCTAAGTCGTCGTACTTCATCTTCAGCATTATCCGTATACTGGAATGTGTCGTCCAAATTCCCCCTGCTAGGACAATCTGCTGAACAAATTCATGAATCACTGGGCCCATGTAGTCAGGAGGGAGTCCTGTTCTCACCAGCTGATCTGTGCTCCCATGAGACTTATTAGGTGAGGAGGAATTACTAATTCTTAGAAGGAACACATGCTTCATGGCAGAATGCATACTTTGCATGCAGTTTGTCACTGATCAATCCTTAGATTAAAAAAAAAAAAAGATTCGGCACCTGGTGCTATAAACCATGGCCATCAGAAAAGACATAACTGAGCTAGAGGAAACAAAGCCTCTAAACCAGTGGTTCTCAACATGTGGGTCCCCTGTTGTTCCTGGACTGCAACTCCCAGAAGTCTCCACCACTTGCTGTGCTGGAAGGGGTTTCTGGGAGTTGCAGTCCCGGAACATCTGGGGACCCACAAGTGGAGAGCCACTGCTCTAAACTAATAAACAGCAACCTTTTATGTGTGAGCATGCTTATGAGCAGCAAGATAGGGGTTTTCAGGGAGCCTTGATGGATTGGATACGTATGGGGTTGACCTATTTGAAACAATGATGGATAAAAATCTTTGATGGGCGTAGCTTCTGCTCTCCTGCTACACAGCCTGGCCTTAATCCCTATGCTCACAAAGCCTTAGCATTGTTTTTAGAGCTACGCTCAACCTGAACCCTTCCATCTTTCTTTCAAAGAACCCTAATGGGACCTAACTTAGTTCTGCAACATTACTGTTTTGTTCTGGACCCCCAATATGTACCTTTAACATTTGATTGGGACTTGGAGCTGGAAGAAGCGTCAACAGGGAATCCGGGGAATCGTATTCCTGCTTCCATGTTCCCCCTGCCTTCCCATTTTTGTGTTGCACTAACTTGACTTCTAAATTTCCCCCCCCCCCCTATTAACATCTTGTTAATGCTGGGCAGGTGTTTCCCAGAGCAGGGCTTTCCATTAACACAATGTCAGTGGGACAAGCACAGATGAGAGGAGGATTATAGAGAACGATGGGGAACTGGCACCATATCTGAAGCTGCACCGAGAAGCAGCATGATGTACAAATGTGCCTTTGGAAATGTCTGTTGGAGAACTTGCGGCAGATCTCTGACTCAATTAAACTTCCCCACAGCCGCTGCCTTATGCAAACATTGGCATAGAAGTCCCTTTTCCTCCTCCTATTCCTTTATTTTGCTCAGTATCATGTCTGAATCAGCAGATTTTTAAATACTCAATATATCTTTAAATGCCAATGCACAACAAGTATAGCAGGTGTTTAATTGTTGTTTAAATATCCACATTTTTCACATTTTACAATCACAATTAAAATTAAGCAATAACACCAACGGAGTTCCGGTATGCAGCAATAATACTTACCCATATAGTGAAATTGATAAGGTTCCAGATATAATGATGCTCATTGTGGTAACCCTGTGGTGACTGATTGCTATTGTGTTGTTAGCAAACAACCAAGAAATACTTAATTTTTTTCTGAATTATCAATTTGTTTCTAGTGCATGAGAACAATGAAAGCCTTAAGGGAGGATACAATAGTTAGTGAGGTATTAAAACACTTATAACTAATAAAAACACTAAATCAAGTTAGATATGCAGCAGTGTGTCATTTCTGTTTTAATAAAAAAGTACATTATTCTCTCCTCAAAATTGCAAAATATTATTTTTTTCACTCATTGCCAGCATAAACAGAAAATTAAAAAAAACTAATAAATCCAGACTTTCTGGCATTGTCACTTATGTAATTTTCTGTTCCTTGTTAAAAAAAAACGCATACAGAGAAAGGGGGGGAAATAAAACAAGCTAAAAATGTTTTTAAAAATACATATATTGTTTTGCTTTGTTGATAGGGAGGATTGGGGAATTGCAAATAAACAAGATTTGATTTTCATACTCTCTCAATGAGTTTATTACTGGGATCTGTACATGAGTAAGCTATCAAGCATTTTACTTTTTAATATGGAGGGAATGATACATACATTATATTCTCTTAGGTAGCTGAGCAACTAGAGGGTTACAAACTGCAGTTTATATGGGAATCTAGGGGTCAGGCAAACACGTTCATTAAAACCCTTTAATGGAGCTACTGATACACATACAGTTCCTAACATCCTGAAATAAATATTTAGAAATTAAATGTGATGGAAATCATCTTTCTTTCTTTCTTTCTTTCTTTCTTTCTTTCTTTCTTTCTTTCTTTCTTTCTTTCTTTCTTTCTTTCTTTCTTTCTTTCTTTCTTTCTTTCTTTCTTTCTTTCTTTCTTTCTTTCTTTCTTTCTTGGTTTGGGATCTCAGTATCTCTCAGAGGGGCTCCTCCGATACAGAACTGCCTTAGTCACCCGTGCATCCCTGAAAGGGGGGGGGGAGATAAGAGTTCTGACCCAGAGAGAGGCCTAGAAGGTATCGACAATGATCTGGGCCTTCTCAGTGGTTGCCTTTTAGCTGTGGAACACCCTCCCTGCTGAGATCCGTCAGGCACTCTCGCTCTTGTCATTTAAACACCAACTAAAACCTGGCTGTTCAGGATGGCCTAACTGGACTCTATCCATAACTGATGCATTATTATTATTATTATTATTATTATTATTATTATTATTATTATTATTATTATTATTATTATTATTATTATTATTATTATTATTATTATTATTATAGCATGTTTGTCTAAATTTTAGAGTATATGTTAATGTCAACTAGGGTCTGATATTTTTTCTTACTTTATTATTTTATTTTTTTATATTGTTATTTTATGTTACAGTGACCCCCCTGCCTATTGCAGGGGTTAGGGATCCAACCCAACCCGCAATAATTGTAAATCCGTGATATGCCGATGCAGGTCTTGGGGGGCCTAGCTGGGGACTCTTTTACTTATTCCCAGCCTGGCGCTGCCCTGAACAGGCCTGCGAGGGCCCTCCCTGGCCTGTCAGAGGCCCAAAAAGGGCTTCTGTGTGAACCAGAAGTGACCACTGGATCACTGACAAGCATTTCTGAGGTCTCCGACAGGCCTTTTAAAATATATTGTGGTCCCACAATATAGCGGGACTGCAGTATATGAACCGCAAAAGGGCGGGGGTTACTGTATTGTGTTTCAGTTATATTTTACATCGCCCAGAGTGGCCCTTGCACCAGATGTTTTTGCAGTCTAGAAATTCAATTAATAAATAAATTTCTCAAAATGTGAGGACAAATTGATGATGCTGATGGTCCAGAAAGGACATTCCTATCCTTTACATAGAGTGCCATTGATAATGTATTAATATTTAACACTCAGAGTTAAATTCTATGTTTTCAAATACACATTGGTCGGGGGTGGGGAGTTTAGAACTAGTTTATTACCTGTCTAAAAACAATAGAAGGAAATGTGGAGAGAGGCAAAGGCAGCAGTAACTTTGTGTGCTTGACAGAAAGAATTTTCCAGTCTTCTTGGAAACGCTGGCAATTCCAAACATATTTAAATTACTCATCTATGAAACAGGCACATTAGATACTTCAAGCTGTAACATTTTATTCCCCCCCCCTCTGTCTGCTACACCTTGGTAAATATTAACTCCTTCATGCATGGCATAGAATTATTGTTGCATAGAAAGGAACATTACTATCTAGCACATTTTAAAGTTAGGCTTTGAAGGTTTCTGTTCCACAGACAAATACGAGGAGCAATTTTTTTCAACTGGTGTGTTAACCCGAACAATCTGAATAAATATTAGCTGGATAGCTCTTATTTTCCAGTTCAAATGCAGGGTTCTCCAACTGTCTTGTTAATGCTTATACCTGAAGCACCAAATTTAAACATTGCAACTCACATATCTCTTTGAAACAGGGGCAGATTTAATTCTGTCCGAGACCAGCTTGTCATCAGAGGTTGGCGGTGGCCAGCACTCAGAGTTGCCTGTGGTTTAGCAGACTTCCACAAGGATAATCAGAAACAGCCTAACCCTGCCACTGCTGCTTGTTGTCAGTGTTTACTTGCTCTTTGTGACAGGAGCAAGATGCAGAAATATGTCTGTGAAGATTCTCAGCCATCCAGGTGAATTTATCTGGAAGTTGAGTCATGGCAACTGGACTTCTTTTGTTGAGAGACTGAAAAAATATGGAACGCTTCACAAATTTCCATGTCATCCTTGCACAGGGGGCATGGAAATTCGTGAAGCATTCCATATTTTTTTCACTCTCTCAACAAAAGAAGTCCAGTTGCCATGACTCAACTTCCAGACAAGAGGCAGAAACTCTTACTGACTTTCTCTTGCACCCCCCCCCTCTCTCATAACACCAATGAGCAGGTTCTAGACTAGTTATACTTGAACTTAGGTTCTCAGGCATTGTTGGATGTTAACTCCTGGAACACCTAGCCATCATAACCAATGGTGAGAGGTTCTGCCTCATAATCCCCCAGCCAGCACAGTGTATAGTTGCTGCAATCCACAAAAGTTACGGTGGCCATCAAGACTCTAGTATTCCAGAAACTGTCATCCGGGGGGGGGGGGGGGGAGGAACATCTCTAAGCTCTTATCTACATGTACATTTGTAGACATTTCAACAATCTTCCTTTCTCTCTGGGTGGACAACACTATTCCATTAATCTGAAAACACAACTATGGGAAAGACCAATTGTTTGGTGTTGTGCTGTCATGGCTTCCCTACAGACCTTTTCAAAACAGTGATGGGGAAAGTGATGTTAAAACACAGCCTCCACTAATGCTGGTCCTGTTAAAACATTTAATCCTAGCCTTTATTGTCCTTTGCTGTGCATGTGTCCCAGGGATCTAAGGAATGATGGAAGAAACTTAGACTTATGATAATTGAGAACATGTGATGACAATGAAGAAAGAAGAATAGGATACACTGAGATGTTTGAGTCTGCAGTATCTCGCAATTATATACATACATATATATCAACCATTAATTTTAGGATGGTGAAATGTTGGATCACTATTTGGGAGATAGGCTTTATACATAATTTTTGAAAAGTATTACACATAAACGTATGAACATAAGCCCATTTTGCCTATGTTTTGCCCAAAGTCTAAAGCCATTTATGCACCTCTTTGTGTGAGAATGTCCACATTGCATGTATTTTGGACAGATGCTATTGATGTTTGTTCTTGTCTATTGGGGGTGGAAATGGGAGAGGATGAACCCTGCTTAACACCACTATATCATTTGCTGGCACTAACAAAGGAGCTGAAAGCAAAGCAGTCATGCTTCAGCCAGCAAGCCCCACTGCTAGCCAAATACAGGCTTACAATTGTTGAGATGAGAAAGAGACTACCGTCCATTCATTCCTGTGCTTAGCAGATGATGAACTGTGCTGCAACAGAGCAGGAATCAATCTTTTCAAAAGAACGTGTTTGACTATTTAGCCCAGGAAAATGTGAGGATTTCTCAAGACGAATATTGTAAAATGGCCAAATCGCCTTCACACACATACCACAGGCAGCAATTCCTAAAGCTTTCACTAGCAGAAACCATATTTGGGATTGAAGAAACATACTGCAATGTCACACCACAATGGAACAAAGGAGAGCTTTATGCTGCTGTATTTTGGACTAGACATAATACTGATTCTAGCGGATATCGGAAATTAGATTACCACTTGCTAGTTGCCACTGTCAAATATGTTGCACATGGAAAGTGAAGGGATATGCCACTCCCTTTTCCCATGCTCAAAACTAGGCTTGTTTTGCCTCCTGAACCCAATTTGTTTCTAAATGAAGACTCACCAATGAGGCCCTTTGCAACCTGCACCCAATGGAAGACCCACCAATCTGATCTGTGTCCACATTGGGGCCAGTATTAGTGAATTTCCAGGAACAGCTGGCCATATGCTTATTCATGGGCTTTATTCAGAGGTTGTAGCTGCTGGTCTCCTTCTCCATCATCATGATCTGAAGTTACTTTTGCAGCTGCCTCACAAAGTCCTGCTGTTTTCTTTTTCTATTTCCCCTGCTCTTCATTGTGTCGCATATTTTGCAGGGGAGAGAGAGGGACCACTTTTCCTAGATGTTCCTGGACTGATCTGTGAAACTGCCAGCCTGCACCATGTCCAGCTCAGCACTCTCTGCTCCAGTCTACAGTGGCCTTTGATCAGAACAAATGCTTAGTAGTCAAACATTTCTGCGAATCTGGCACCTCACCCTAGTAGAAAGTATGGAGTAACCACCTCTACATAGCTAAAGCTTACAGTTCTCCAATCAGCTATGGCCAATATGTAGTATTCCTTCCTGGAGAGAAACTTCAGAAATAATTTATCCATCACATCTAAGACTCCCACCAGCATATTGGGTTCTCTCTGACTACTATGTATTTATAGATAATGTATATTGGTTGACCCATTTGCTCTATGTGAGGATGTACAGTTTGATGGATCTTTCTTTTGGAAGTACCTGTACTTTTGCAAATGGTAGAGGTCAGGGTGCTATTGGGCAGATCACTGTTCCACAATGTACATGATATTTACCTTTGGGATTACTATTTTTTCGTGGATTATGCTGGCTGGCTAGTTCCCTGAGTTAAGATGTTTTTTCTTGATATTCAACTGAACCATGGCTTCCTTTAACATGAGCATATCCACAGTGAACCTCATCACCTCATCATTGGCAGAGAGAGTATCCCCTCCAAAGGAAAAGGAAACACCCACAAGATACAACCACATGAAGGGCCTCTCTCTTGTCTGGGTTCATCCTCAATCTGTTATTCCCCATTGGCCCCAACACACTAGCCATATAGATCTCAAGGGAAAGGACAGCATTCACTGCAGAAGGATGGAAGGAAGGAAAGAGTTGGGTGACATCCCAACTCCAAATCTCCAAATTAGGTCCCTCAGTGGTTTCAAATGATGTATAATAAAACTGGGGAGATGACCAACCCTGAGAGTACAAAGGGTGGAAATCATCTCCTCAAGTTGAATTCTCTGGGGGCAGTCCTTGAGGAAGGACTGGAACCAGGACAGAGCCAGACCATCTATCCCGAACTCAGAGAGCCTCACTATCTTATTCCTGTACCCACAAGCTGAACTGCTATTTCTTGAGAAACCACCTTCATTGTCCAGTGTCTTGGCCTCAAAAATGTGGATCAAGAGAAGAAGAATAACAGCTCAAACTAAGGAAGCACAACTTATCACACTGGTTCTCCACCTCAAGTAGATATTTTTTTTTCTGATCTCGAAGTTGCTCAAAGAGAATTCCATTTAAAAAGAGCAACATATTGAAAATCATGATATTATTTTTGCTTCATAAGCTGTCCTCCCAAAAATAATTTAAAAAATAATTAAAAACCATCCATGCAGGCACCTACTCTTTACTTTCTTTTTTAAATTGCCAACAGTTGTGATTAAGGTTCTCTTTGACCCACAGAAGGGGCTAGAGCAGTGATGGTGAACCTTTTAGAGACCGAGTGCCCAAACTGCGATTCAAAACCTACTAATGTTTCACAAAGTACCCCTACAGCAATTTAACCTGAATACAGATGGCTGTGAAGGGGTGATGTCGCATGCCCACAGAAAGGGCTCTGAGTGCCACCTTTGGAACTTGTGTCATAGGTTCACCAACACTGGGCTAGGGTAAAGATTTGGCCTCCAAGTGTCCTGGATTTTCCCATTCATGCTCTACACTTGTCACCTTTCTGCTACTTTCTGCCACTTACTCATTTGTCTGCTCCATGACACAGAATAGGCAAGTCCTGTTACCTTGCCACAGGACCAGGGTAGACCACACAATGCTATGTTGCTGTAGAGACAGCCAATTCATTCCTTTATTCATTTATAATGACCAACGTATGTTTAGGGTATTCCCGTACTTATTTATAATTCCGTTGTCAAAAGAATAAAATAAATCCAGGTATGTATTATGGAACTGATGCATCTACTCAACCATACCTCTATCTTCTAAATAGAGGTGGGCACAAAAAAGAAAGCCAATGGTTCGGTTTGTTCTGTTTCAGGCCCACCCTTTGTTCGGTTCAGTTCAAGTTCGTACATTTTTTTAAAAAAAATGTACGAACCTGAACTGAGCTGAACTGGTTCAAGTCCGACTTACCAGCAGCAGTGGTGGCAATGGTGGTGGCAATGATCCTGGTGGCAGTGGGGACAGCAGGGGCCTTTAGTGGTACTACCTTACTTGCGCCTCAATTTTTTAAATTTATTTATTTTTCCAGCACCGAACACACAGCCCCTGGGGCTGGGTCAGCAATTTTTATTTATTTATTTTATTTATTTTAGAGCACTGACCATGTGGCCCCAGGGGCTGGGTCAGCTTATTATTATTATTTTTAATTTTTAATTTTATTTTAAAAAGTCCCTAGCCGGGACTAGCTTCCCCAGAGTTCCAGGAAGATTTTCCAGCAGCAGCGACAAGGTGGTGGTGGTGGGGGGGGGGGGTAATGAAAAATGAAGCAAACAAAATGGAAATTTCTGTTTTGTTTTGTTTCATTTTTCTTTGATGGGTTGCTTGTTATTCATTTCATTAGCTAATGAAATGAATAACGAATAACGAAATGAATTAAAAGTTCATTTCTGCCCATCTCTACTTCTAAATAAACACAGAGATGACTCATTCACCACCTCTCCCCCAACATGCAGAGAGAGAGAGAGAGAGAGAGAGAGAGAGAGAGAGAGAACACGTTGATTTTATTAGTGTTGTTAATATTCATTCAGTCCATCTTTGATCACACTTATCTGTATAGGATCATGTCAATTGTCCAGTTATTTTTCAATTCTGTTTCCAGTTTAAGAGTCAAACATAGTTCAAAGGTGGAGGTTCTTTTTTTTTTACTCTAATATGCACTAACACCTCCTTAGATAATGTTATCATCATCGTCATAATCATCATCGGGCATTCAGATTCCTAACCTCTTGTTGAACCATCTCATCCTAATTATTCCAGTGCACAAATATCACACAGTATATAGGTGAAGGATTTCTACTTTATTTTAAACAACTTCTATTGTTTATGAAGTTCCTAGAACATTCTGCATCAGGGAAAAGCTCTCTCCAAGTCACAACAGTATAATACGACCTGTCAGCAAAGATTGTTTTATTTCATGTTGCTTTATTTTATTTAAGTTTATGAATGCCAGGGACAGTGCCAGTTGTTCCAGCCACTGGAGACTCTCTAAAAATATCCACTTCTTATGGGCAAGATATGATCTCAGCTTTAGGCTTCCCTGTTTGCTTCCAAATGAAGTATTGTGCTACACTGGCTTTGCAGTAACCAGAGCAAAAAAAATGTTTTGTGGAACTTTAAAGGCTTACCCATTGTATTTTGCTGAAACATTCATGGACATCTCTTCACACATCAGATGCTGTTTTGAGGGATTCCCCTTGGAAATCGAGGGCCAGATGCACGGGCCAGATGCAGGGGAGTGGTATCAGGAGACAGATATCTAGTCTCATGCGCTCCCAGACGCATCTGGTGGGGCCACTGAACTAGATGGGCCTTTGGCCTGATCCAGCATGGCTCTTCTTATGTTCTTATGTTCTTAAGAGTTAAGAATCTTGGATCCAAGACTGTCCTTGGAGTCCCAAGTGACAGCCATGTCCAAGTCAGCCTTTTACCATCTTAGGTGTATTGCTCAGATTTGCCCGTACCTTGATGGCGACTCCATGAGGACAGTTGTGCAAGTGCTGGTCATCTTGGGGATTGATTACTACAACACTCTTTACATGGGGCTTCCCTTGAACCATGTCCAGCGATTGCAGCAGGTGCAGAACGCTATGGCCAGATTGGTTGTTGGTGTGGGTCATTATGACCACATCACATCAATCCTGACTCACTTGCGCTGGAAACCACTTGCCTCCCGGGTAAGGTTCAAGCTACTGGCTTTGGTTTACAAAACCCTCCATGGCTTGGGGCCTGAATATTTGGTGGAGTGGATCTCCCAAAGGTCAGAGTCGAACCAACCCACAAGAGCATCCTTGGCACTTTTGCTTCATGTGGACACCCCCTGTGAGGCCCGTAGCCAGTGCCAGCACTAGGCTTTTTTGTGCCCAAGGTGAGGGGTGGGGGTAGGGCAGGCGGTGGGGGTGGGCAGACGGTGGTGGCGGGTGGTGGGCGGGGGCAGTGGGGGTGGGGTGGGGCAGCGGGGGTGGGGCAGGGCTGCAGGGGGTGGCGGTGGGGCGGCAGGGGACAGCGGATGGTGGGGGACGGTGATGGGCATGGGGGGGTGGGCGGTGATGGGCGGGGGCGGCGGGGGACGGCGGGGGGCGGACGGCGGTGGCCAGCGGCAGGGGGGTGGCAGGGGGTCAGCAGGCTGGCCAGCGCCCTCTGTCCATTTTGGCGCCCTAGGCAACTGCCTAGTTCACCTTAATGGATACGCCGGCCCTGCCTGTAGCATTTCCACCCATAATCGGGCCTTCTCAGTGGCTGGCCCTGCTGCATGGAATAAACTTCCTAGTGAAATCTGCCAAACTGAGTCCCTTCCAGCCTTTAAAAAACCATTAAAGACCTTGCTTTTTAAAGAGGCATATGGCAACCGGCAACCTGTTATGTTGCTCTCCCCTTGTTTGTTGTTCTCTTTCCCCCACCCTTTAATATTTTTGTCTCTTGCCGGATTTTTGTATCATTTTTGTATGCTCTGTGTGTTTGTTTTTATTTGCCTTGTTGTTTATTCCTTATTTTGTATTTATTGCTAATATTTATTTGCATTCATGTAAACCACCCAGAGTCCTGCTTGGGAAATGAAATGAAATGAAATGATATAGATAGATAGATAAATAAATAAATAAATAAACATGGCGATTCAAGCTCTCCTCCCCCTCCCATACACTGAGAGAAACCCTCTGACATTTTCCCTACTTTTTCCAAAAGCTCATGTTCTTTTTTAAAAAAAGACCAACACTCAAGATGGTCTACAGGATACTCTCTTGTGTTCACTACTAACATTCAAAAAGAGACATTAAGCAAGGGGAAATCCAAGATGCTGACTCTTTTTCATCAGTTAACCACTTGTCATCCAAACACAAAGCAGTTGTCAGGGCTGTTTTTCATTAATCCCAGTAATCCTGAGTGGCCTGACAGGCATTTTGTCCAGAAAATATTGCCACAAAACATTCAAAAAATCCTGTGAGGTTTCGCATGAGATTTTGTGGGAGGGGAAACAGAAACAAATCTCGCTGTGAGGAGACAAGATTTTCCCTCAGTTTCTCACTGAGGTTGAGAGACACTGAGATTCACATCCAAATTGTTTCGAGAAGGATAAAAGATGGCTTATTCTTTGCACTGACTAATCTGACTGAAAAACAGAAGGATTAATTTAGAGCAATTCCAAAAGTTTAAAAGTGACATGACAACAATGAGGGAAATAAAAAAACAGTAATTTTAATTTGTCCAAACCTTAGAAAGCGTTGTGAAAACAGCTATTGTTCGTGACACCAGAAACGAGTCATCAACTCTTCAGGGATATACCTGAATAGCTGTCAGAGTACGGCTCCAGTCATTAGAATTCCCTGTCTCAGCAACACTATTAGAAGGGAATGCCAAGCTTCAACCCCTTACCCTAATAATTTTGATTTTGTTCACACAGAGATAGAGTCAGAAGAACAGAGATCCCTGCTCAAAATAAACATGGGCACTGGCTTCCCCTTATGAGAACAAGAATGTCTCCTCTTCAGATGTTTCCATCACTGGGATGACAGAGATGGCAGGATTAGATGCTCCCCTCTATCTAGGCTGATAAAACAGGGAACTCTTATAACTGAGCATGGCTTGAGTGACATATTTAACACAATTTGGACCTTTTTACTTAGCTGCATTGGGAGAATTGTATTTTCTGAACTCTAACACCAGAAGAAATACGGATGGGAAAATATACCTGAATATGATATATAGGATCTTCAAGGAGCCTGATCAAACAAGTAACTTCTTCTTAAGGGTGGAATCTGCTAAAGCAATTCCTTTTTATGCAGAAAGGTTGGGGCTTTAATAGATTTTTTTCCATATTAACACAAAATTGTTCTTCTGCCTTGCAGTAGCTAATCTTCAAAGAACATTCAATTAACGTACTGTATTTTTCTACTGTATTAGCAAATATTACAAAGACAGTATTATAGTCATTATGAACCTAATAACTAGCGCATGACACAAAGCGTTATTATGTTAACACTTCCACTAACAGTTGAAAAATAGATGCAGCCTCTGAAATACCAGAAATCTTGGTATTATTTTATTTTAATCACTTGCCACAAAAATCACAGGAGATTTATATGTTCAAGTACGCATATCTCATTCCCCACACTCAAAACAGTACCATTTATGAGGAGGTGGTGGGATGGTTTGTTTAAATATACTCACCAAAGTAACTCACCGTGCTGAAGGCTTTCTCAGCTCAGCAAATACTCATAAAAGTGAACTTCTTCACATTTGTTTTACCTTTCACGCTTCTCATGCTAAATGAAAAGTTTTACATGCAGGGATGTTTTGAATGAACATTTAAAACCTGCTAGCTGATTACATTTCATAAAGCTGGTAGCTACCTAATCAAATGTTCCATTGAGGTTTCATCGTCATGAAATATGATGGTTGGAAATGCCCTGTGATGCTTTCTCATCCTAAAAATTGCTCCCCACCCATCAGAAGGTTGAAAGTTTGCACTCATAAACCCAGAGGTCTGATTTGTAGTCATCCTTTGATTTGTTTTCCCACATGGAGCAGGGGGGTTCCAACTTCACTGTTCTATGATTCTATGGAAAGACTTGGGAGGGTCAACTGAGTAGAGCTGCCACTTTAGGCAGCAAGATGTCAAATTCAACACTGTCCCACCTGACCCAGCAGACTCCCAGTGCAAGCTAATTAATTATTTGCTTGGACGGGACTATTAGTAGCTTCAGCTGAATAATGAAACTTCTAGCCTGCACTGTTCTTATCAACTCTGGTATTGCAGGAGATGGACACCCCTACTGTAGTAGCATCCTTTTCTTTCTTTTGTGAAAAACCAGAGAAGCTGGATTCTACACCGTGTTGGGGAAAGTGACACTGTGCTTCCTACCTAAGGCACTACTTGGGCTATCCTATCTAAACTCAGTGGTTTCTCCTAACAATAGCACAGTAGCTGATTGAGGATCTGCTCTAGTTGGGGTTAACATTTAGAGCTAGGCCAATGGGACCTGCCACTAAATAAATGGACATAGAATGGGCATTATCAGGGCCATCCCTACCACTGAGAAGAGCGAGACAGCTGATTTCATGTATTATGAAAGGGCCACAGATTGTTCGTTAGTTGGTTGGTTTTGAATTTTTACCATCAGGAAGAAGTGAAATGCTTCTGGATTATTCTGCCTTTGGTGCCAAATTATTATGTTGGATTCTATGTCCCATTGTTTGTTCTGTTCAGTTCTAAAGGGGAGGGGCAGGATAGCCCTGGTCGTGACGAACGTGTTGAAATGCTTTCAAGTGATCTAAATCGGATCCAAACATTGAAGGGTTCCAAATATTTGAAGT
Source organism: Phrynocephalus guinanensis (assembly GCA_037367245.1). Classification (NCBI taxonomy): domain Eukaryota; kingdom Metazoa; phylum Chordata; class Lepidosauria; order Squamata; family Agamidae; genus Phrynocephalus; species Phrynocephalus guinanensis. The sequence goes on from CM074742.1 coordinate 28,978,215, forward strand.
TTGATCACCCTGAGAATCACCCTGCAAAGAATGAAGGGATTTTAGAGTAAGGTGTTTCAAAGACAAAGGTGAAGGAAACCCCCAAAAGAAATAAAATATGGTTTAAGTTTGGATTCATTTACATTCAGAGCCCAGAATGTCATTGATGAAGGGGAAAGAAGAAAACACAAAACAAGGACTGCAATAGCCAGAAAGGTATATTTCCCCATTACGTAATACTTCCCTCTTCTCTGAATAAAGTTACAGATGTTGCCTCCACTTTTCAGAGACAGTTAGCCCTTACTTCACCCCACCGAAGAGTGTTTTGTAACAAATTTTATGGATCTTTCCTCATGCAATATCTCTGAATGGAGTTTCTGAAAGCAATAGTGTAAGTTGTCTATTTTTGATATCCCAGAGCCTTGACACTTAATTAGCAACCATATGCAAAACACTGGTCGAACAAAGGCCGTTCAATCTGGTCCGCTGAAAGTCTAGCCACCTTGCCTTTAAAGACTACAATGTCCATGAAATACTGTTTGGATTGCTTGCTTTCCTGTTCCTCTTCCCCCCCCCCTTCTTCTGTGTCATGTCTTTCTTATTGGATGTCTCTGACAGATACTGTCATGGGTTTATTGATCATATGCAAATTGTCCATGAACTGCATAGTAGATCAAACTGCATATGAACTAAGACGGAAAGATGTCGAGTAGCCCATGATCTGTCATGGACCACGAAAGGGAGGAAGGACTACGAATTTTTCCAGTGGTACACCTGAATAGGAATGTACACCATACTCTTGACAAAACACAGTAACTTGTACAACTATTTCAGTTGTATTAATTCCTTTAGGTATTGCATTCCATCAAATGCAATCTGAGGCAAGAAAGCATTAGGTTTTTTTTTTTTAAAAAATGTGTTCTTACCAGTCAGATAATTGAGATTTTCATTGTGGCAGACTAGTTTGCAAGATTTCCCTCATTGACTACCTAATTCATCCCTAATGACATAATCATTGGTGAAGAGTAAATGTGATTTAGGAGGTCAGACTATTAGTCACTAGCTGTCAAAAAGGATATTACTCTTGTGTTATCCATTCCTCTGAACAACTGGGTGAGCGGGGGCGTGGGGACTGGTACGAGGTGGTCAAATAGCATGTTTTGCTTACTGTGGTTTCCACACAGACACACACACCCATTAGCAACATAATGGGCTTCATGTAAAGTAGAGTAAATATGAATTAGTGCTTAGCAAGTGGAACTTGCAAGGAAATATTCCCGTGCTTGTTTGCAGTCTTTAGGGGTTTCACACTTGCAGCACCTAATTCTCCCACCACAGTGTTTTCTCTGCTTGCTAAATTGAAGAAAAAGGCTACTGCCCCCAAACCAGAGGACAAAATCTATATAATTCTAGGGTTTCCCGGTGTGCTGCTGTGAATAAAGTCACAGATTAGGACTCTGAAGAACCAGTTTTGAATCCCCATTTGGCCATGAAGACTCACTGGGAGAGTGGAACTGGTAAACGACTCCTTAAACATCCCATTTACTAAAAGCCTATATAAGACGGTTCTGTCTTGAGAGCATATGACACACACACAATTTTAGAGACTGGAATAAACACCCACCCAACCCTATACCCATCACTAGGATATGGCCAAATACATGTCAAGAATTTGAGGAGCTCAGTTCCCACTCATTATTTGCCGTACAATTTTTTCTGGTTCCAATTTTGCCCTAAATCTTAGGACAACTTTCCACGTCTGAAGAACTGTCCTGAAAGCTTCAGAGAAATACTTGATTTTCCAGCATACTGGATTCTCTTTTAATTAATTCTCTGTCTTGGAGACACACTTCACTGTGGCGAGAGAGGTTGAAAGAGTCAAGGAAGTCAAGAGCAGTGGCATCTGGAACTGAGGCACTCCCAGTAGGGTCCCCCATGGTAGAATGGTCAGTGCTAAGGAACCATGTGAAGATGCATCCACCCTCTTCAGGAATAAGAAGCATATCAGCAGAAAAGCATGGATAGTTCCATTGGTGATGAACGTGAAGATACTACTGGAAAGCAGCTACCTTGCAACAGCCATAGTTGAAGGTAGCCCTTGCTAACAATCTTTCACAGGCAACAGCAATGTCATTTGAGCTAACTTTTGTTAGTAGTGCATATCAGAAGCAAAACATAAAACAAGGAACATTTGAAAACTGCAGTATTTCATGTCAGCATACCAAAGTGAACTAGAATGGGATATTTTCACTTAGAAAATTGCAAGTATCCTGCTCTACAAATGACACAGAGTAAACAGAGTGGCTCTAATACTAAGGCACAGGGGAAATAACCATCATTAAAACCTATGCTCCAACTACAGATGCTAAAACAGAATTTGAAAGCTTTCATGCAAGTGCCCCTGAGAAGATTGTATCACACACAGAAAGAAGACATGCTGACAGTTCTGGGTGAATGGAAAGCGACAGTGGGAAACAAAGCTTCAGGGAATAGAAATATGACTGAAGAACAAAATAGTCAACATGACTAGAAGTAATAGATGGAGAAGTCATATTCTCTCAGCAGAAACAAGACCAGGAGCAGACTATGGTGCTGACCATAAATTGTTTTTTGAAAATTAAAGTTGGAAAAGAATACTAAAAGAGCCATGGTATCAAAATATAAACATTTTAAATCAATTTAATGCCCATATAAAGAATGGATTTGAAATACTAAAATCAGTTGAGTGTGAACCAGAACAACCGTGGTTCAAAACAAGATATTATTAGGGGGAAATACAAAAAGATTGTTCCTATAGTCAAAAGAAAGGGAAAAAAACCTAGATGGATTATGAACGAAGGGGGTAGATAGTTCAAAAGAAAACAAATAATCCACCAGGCTAGATGCCTTTATACTAACTACAGCAGTGGTGTCCCAACTTCAGCCCTCCAGATGTTTTGGACCACAACTCCCACAGTCTTTTGGCACTGGCAATACAGGTTTGGAATTCTGGGAGTTGTGGTCCAAAAGATCTGGAGGGCCAAAGTTTGGATACCCCTGAACTACAGCATAAATACCTTGGCAGAAAACTGTTCATAGCAAGCAACAACAACAAAAAATAGTATCTGCCAATTAGACAGTTTCTTTAAAAGGAAACTTGTTTTTGCTTAGTACCTAAATTGAAGATTTTTCTTTCATGTACTGATACTTTTTATTGATTATCTTTGACAAAGAAAAATGAGCTTTTGTGATATCATTGCGTAACACTTTTAATAATATTTTGATATAATGTGTATCAGGCAATGTGTAGTCTACATATTGTAATTAATCTGTAAACTGCCCAGAGACTACTTGAAATGGTATGGGGCAGTATATAAGCAGAACACTTTGCTTTGTTTTGCTTTTAATACTTTGAGGGGCATTATTGCATGGTTATTTAAATAAAAGAAAGTATAAAAGACAATAATGGGAATGTTGTAAAAGTCATTTCTCTACCCCAAAAGGCAAAGATATATACTATGTTATTCAGAAGACATTTATTTTAAGATGGTATGAATTATTCTAAGCTTATAGCTGACCTCACACCAAGTGGGACAAAGAAGAAGAAGAAGTTACACGAAAACAAAACAAAAAATAACCTGCTTCCTAAGACAGAAATGTTATTATGTCTGAAAAATAAGAGGTGGGTTGACTCCATAAAGGAAGACACAGCCTTTGGTTTCCAAGAGATTAGCAGGACTGAGAAGTGTGTGTCTCTACTCAGCTATTTATATCGCTATTCAAGTATTAAGCATCAACATATACAGGACACTAAAGGGGTTAGGAATGGGAATATTCACTCAAAACCTTCCCCCAAAATCCACACCACTCAGAAATCATGCAGAACTTAATGTATGCAGACTGAATGGATTCTGAGATCAGTAATCCCCCCAAATAGAGGTTTTTTTGAAAAACCACGGTTCGATAGATCCTTCCAAATACTTACACACTTGTGTTACCTGAGTTGTCCTGTTCAGCCGCCACTATGCTAACTTTGGATTGCTCTTTTTCGTTTCTAATTGACTGAACTCTTCCAAATAAAATGGTAGGCACTCATTTACTTGAGTGGCTGATAAAAGGGTGGTCATATTTTATGCCTTTACCATGTTAATGGAGGCATAGAAAGCTTGTCTTTGTATACAGGCATTAGGATTCAGCCAGAAAAGCAGGTCACATATATATATATATATATTTGCAACATCAAGGGTAGAATCAATCATCAGGTCCCAGTAGTGTACTTCGCTAATATGCTGATGGCTGCTTCCAATCTTAACATTTCCAGAACAAGCGCTGAATGCCCATCCCACACCTTCGCAGTACCACCATTGTGTCATCTTAATAGCCTGTACAGCTCACAAAAATAAATCCTATTGGTTGGACTTTGTAATGCGTGAAAGCACCCAAATAAAATCAGGTGATAGATTTGTTATTGCCTTATAGAAAACAAGTGAAAGCAACTGTTGTGGTAAGCAATCAATATTTTATTGCCTTTCCATAGTTAATTTTACAAGTGCTTCTAAAATGTTGTTTTCTTCTGGGCATGAATTCTACTGCAGTACTCTGCCCATAACTCATTGCCTTATTGAGGTAAATTAATTATTTTCTGAGATCCCAATTTTGTCTTCTCCTTCTTTTGTCATTCTCCACTCTCTATGATATTTTGTATAAATAAAGGCATCATCTTGGTAAATCCAAGCAGGGTGCACCCTGAGCTTGTTCACACAGACCAGCAGCTGTAATCCAGGTGCCTTGAGGCTAAAAGAAGCAACCAATAGAGCAAGGAGAAAGAATGCAAAAAGTATGACAAGGCCTCCAAGGGTTCCCACATGTCAGGACTGACTTGATGGCACATCACTATTATCACCTTGATAGATAGCTCTTTGGTTTAGGGGGAGCCAGAGGCTGAGAGTTCATTTCTCCACTGTGATCGCTTCTCGGCCTTTTGGCTAAGATCAAGTGTAATTCTCCACTGTGCCTCCTCGTAAGTAGAGCCAGCCTGTGTAGCAAGCTGTGCAGTCCAGGATGCCAACAGAACAAGGAAATGGCAAACCACTTCTGAGTACTCTCAGAACCAAGAACCTTCCATCATATGTGTAGCTTCCTCACGGACTTAAAAGAACTGCAGCTACCTGGACCACAGGTCTTCATTTTTGAAGGACAGTCCTCCATTTGAAGGGCTGGAGAGAGAGTACTCTCTACTTGGAAAGTCAATATTGACTTGATGGTACATATACACAAATACCATTGAAATGTCTCAAGCAGAAGCCAGATGTGCTTCCTACCTTACAAGGACCTACATTTTAGAAAAAGCATGTCACACCATTCAGATGCTAATTTCTAATTCTATTTAAACTCCTTTCCCACCTATAGTTGTGGCAGAGCCTAAAGCCAAAAAACATCTCTCTCTCTCTCTCTCTCTCTCTCTCTCTCTCTCTCTCACACACACACACACACACACACACACACACACACACACACACACACACACACACACACACACACACCAGCCTTCTTTGAACAAGAGTATGAATAATTATGCTTCAGAACCTGCAAATAGTTCTAGTTTTAAACTACAGTTTCAAGAACTGTCCTGCTGGTATGACCGTGAAAATTGCTATCTATGTGATTGCTTACTATGACATATAAAGCTGTAACAGCCTGTGAGATCCCCCCCATCATACATTGTGAAAGTTGTCCATGCTTTACCAATTGTGTCCTTTGTAGATTGCTCCCAACATACCACTCCCCAATGCATAGCTGCAAATATCCATTTTCTACCTCAGTCATATTCATATCAAAAGGTTTAACAAAACTTCTAAAAACACTCCCCAGACAGGGATGACAAGGGGGCTTCAAGAGAGTGTATAAGATTATTGAGAATTGGAAAATACCAATCAAATGGCTTTTGTGCCTTGTTTTACAAGTCTTCCTTAGCAAAGAGTCATTGATCATTATGCTGAATGTCGAAATCATACTAATTGAAATATCTTTCTCTGCCCTTTAGTAAAGCAATCTCAGTGTGCACTTGCTACTTATTTTTGTAAATGTGTTACTTATTTTTGTGATCTATGGCTCATTTGAAGCATAACATTGTGTTTTTGAAGAACTCATTTTGCAAATCTCCCTGTAATTTTCCAAAAAGCATTAGTTCTAAGCCATTAGTTCTAAAAGGTAAAAAAAAAAAATAAACTGTAGAATAGAACGAGATAATGCATAGTGTTGATAGAGGCTTTTTTATTGTTAACTGTGTGTGTTCATGCACACATGCAGAAGGTGCATGTATGTGTAAGCTTAAAGAAAGTAAACAAAAGGGAACATTGCAGAAACTTTGTTTCAAACCCTTTATGTTTTTTTAAAAAAGATACATTTTTGCTAGATGAATAGGTAAAAGACAGACTGAACCTACCACCTAAGAACCAACTCACACATTTAAGGAAATCTGTATTTCCTGCCAATACAGCAATTTGCCTTCATATATCCCATTACTTCAAAACCCAGGCTTGTGCTTACTTCCCCGTGATGGCTTAGAAAACAAAAGCAAGCTGATTTGCAAAATGGGAAACGAGATCAAACTTGGAAACCCAGTGCTAAACAAAGCTCAGGCTGAGGCAGTCAGAGCTAGGCCATCTGAAAGCTCGGATGAGGTCTGGGCTATTTCACATCATGAGGTCTTACTCATAACTGCCTAAAGCTGCTACTGCACTTCCTTGAGCAGCCGCTTTTTATTTCGCATCGCCTTATCTCCTCCGCGGTCATGTGGTCGCTACAGCAGTTCGGCAGTCCGCACTTCAGCGCTTGCTTAGCAATCGGCTTCCCCATTCGCACGTGGCTGAACCACTTTAAACTATGACAGGGAAACGGCAGAAATAGGGGGGAAACTGAAAAAAGGTGGCATAGTATGTCCGCAAATACAACCAAATTGCTTTAAAAGGGGGTAGCAGGGACCGATTTAAAAAAACACCACCCCCAGTGGTCGTCACAAGAAAAACCGAGACAGCGGTCAAAAATGGGCGTGGCCAAGGGGGCTCTTCAGAAAAAGCTATTTGAAAAGTGGACAGTGATTTTTAAGGCGATTTGTCTTCATTTTGATTATTTTGCAAGGTTTAAACCTCGTTTTCAACATGTATGTCTTTTTGAAATACCTTTAATTAAAACAACAGTATTTTGCAGCCATGCAATCACTCAGACAGACCAAGGGATGAAGAAGGTGTGTTACACTTGAAGGTTTTGAATACTAGTGGAATTTTTTTTTTGCATTTTACTTTGCAGGGTTGGTTTGCAGGTACAAACCGCGGCGGTCTGAGCTGGTGGCTATCCAGGGCGGCTCCGGTGGCGTCGGCAGCAGCATTGGCACCCCACCCCAACCCTCCCCACCCCACCCCCGGGGGCTGAGCTTGCGGGCGGGTCGCTTTCCTGGGCTCCTGGGCAGCTTGACGAGGCGGCAGCGGCAGCAGCATAGTAGAGAACACCAGCGTGGCCACCAAGACGGCCCTGATAAGAAAGCGCCCCCTCACACCCCTCCCCTCCCCTCATGACCTCCGCCGCCACGATGGGCCTCCATGGACTACCCACCCCCACCCCACCCCACCCCGCCGCCACCCTGGCCATTGGGCTCCTCGCCCTGCTGCCGCTGCCTTCGCAACCACCTCCTCACACACACACACACACACCTCTCGCTCAGGTGCGCCCTTAGCTCCATCTGGTGAATAGGAGGTGGCACTAATTCCCTACCTCTGGATTTTTTTTCGTTGTACAGATTTTCCGTTATACGAGGTACGACTGTACTCTTTGTTTGACTTTACTGCCTAGATGCCCTAAGCCACTGGTTCCCAACCTTCCTAATGCCGCAACCCTTTAATACTGTTCCTCATGTTGTGGTGGCTCCTTGCCCTGCTTTGAAGAGGCCACAAGCCTCCTTTGGCAGGCCACTGCCACTGGTGCCATAGAGGACTTCCCTCTACAGGCACCCTCAGCGAATCACAGCCTCCAGTGTCATTGATTGACATCCCCTCCAACCTATCAAGAGAACCAAGCCATTTGTGATTTTTTTCCTCACTGGCTCATGGCAACCCCTGTGAAATGGTCGTTCAACCCCCCCCAAGGGGTCCTCCTGACCCCCAGATTGAGAACCACTGCCCTAAGCACATCCCATCTCACCTGATTTCGGAACCTAAACAGAGTCGGGCCTGGCTAGTACTTCGATGGGAAACCACTAGGGAATAACAGGTGCTGTAGGAACTGGCAAACCATTCCAGTATTCTCGCCAAGAAAACTCCATGGACATGAGGTCACGAAGAGTCAGTCACGACTATAATGACACAACACATACACAAAAACCCCACCCAGAACAATACTTTGTAATCATCGGATCGGGGGGGGGTATAAAATTCTAATGAATGAATAAATACTCAGATATGGTTTACCAGTTGTGTGCTTTGGTACTGTTCTAGGGTCATGCAGCTTGCCTAAGGCTGCCATTGCCAGGAGCCAGGCAATCTTAGCTAGCCTCTATCCTAGAAAGAACCTTCTGGAAAAAAGGCGCCTGAGAGGAGATATTATTGAGATGTACAAAATAATGCAGGGCATGAGTAATGTGGACACAGGGACGGTCTTCTCCCTCTCACAAAATACCAGAATGTGCGAACAGACAAAAGAATTTTTTTTATCCAGTGTTTTGTTAGTCTGTGGAACTCCCTGCCACCGGATGTGGTGATGGCATCTGGCCTGGATGCCTTCAAAAGGGGATTGGACAGATTCCTGGAGGAAAAGTCCATCACAGGTTACAAACTATGATGGAGATGTGTAATCTCCAGGCTTAAAACCAGGGTACTTCAAGGGCCAGATGCAGGGGAGTGGTATCAGGAGACAGATATCTAGTCTCATGTACTCCCAGACACATTTGGTGGGGCCACTGTGAGATACAGTAAGCTGGACCAGATAGGCCTTTGGCCTGATCCAGCATAGCTCTTCTTATGTTCTTATGTTTGGATTTGCACTCTTGACTCCTCACTCCATAGCTGGTCATTCTAGCCCACAGAGCTGTAACCATTCTAACCTCTAGATAGGCAGACACGAACCTGAAGTTTCATATTGCCAACATTTCAGAGGTTAAAAAAAACATGGCTGCTAAGGTTTATCTGGTAGCTATGAAATGATCCCCTGTTATAAAAGAGATATACAAACATGGTGTGCAGGGGGAAAGTTATTTTATATAGTGCCTTTAATTTCTTGTATATATTCAAGGTTAGTGACTTGAGTTATGCATGCATGCTTTAGTTTGAAAACCATGTAGGCTTCTGTATCCATGAAGTACTGTGCTTCATGATGGAATATTAAATATACATGAAAGGTATTAAGCCTGCATAGATCACTGGAATATTTTCCACAGAACAAAGAAGCTTCAAGCCTTGTCATTTTATTTCCTTACGTGATTTTTTAAAAAAATGTATGGCCTCTGTTGATTTCTCCCATTTGGCCTTTTGTGCATTTGCCATCTTTATTTTATGAGATAGTGATAAGGATTTTGAGGAATGGGAATTAGGGGGTGCTGATGGAAGGAGTAGACCTGATGATCACTTTTTAATTTAGGAGCACTAAAAAAACCCAAAGTCACAAATACCGTGTGTTATATTTTGAAGTCAGGATTCTTATGCAGGCACATCCACAAGCCGTACCACCTATCCAAAAAAAAAAAAAAAATCATATGCACCTGCTATGCAACTTAAAATATTCTCATTCAGACTCCTACCTGAATACTTGACTGCAAAAATTCCCAAGAGGTCAAAAAATGACCTAGTCTACTGTTTTGCATTTCACCATTATGTAAACAGCAGAAACAACTAAAATCAAGGGGCTGCTGGGACTAGAACCAGGAACCTTCCATTGTATGTATGGCTCCCTCATAGACTTATCAGAAATGCAGCTACCCTGGCCACAGGTCTTCATTTTGGAAGGACAGTACTCCATTAGAAGGGTTGGACAGAGAACAGCACATCTGTACAAGATGGCTTCCATTTGAAAAGTTGTGTACTCCCAGTCCAGTTTAAACCGTTACACGGTGAACATCAGAGGCCACCTGGTCCCAAACTTTGCCATTCAAGTGAGATGCATGCTAAAGTCTGTTTCAGTTATATAAAAACAACTTTTCTGATTCAGCAATGCTTAGGAGAAAGAAATCAAATTCACAGTTATATGATGGGGTATACTTGACTCAGTAATACTGTAAGTGAGAAGGATCTTGTACTTATTGTAGACCAAAAGCTAAATATGAGGCAAAAATCTCATACAGCTGCAAAAACAGCAAATGCTATTTTAGGCTATACTAACAGCCTACAACGACAAAAGCAACAGTCAGAAATGGATACTGATTGGTTTATAATTGGGAAGGGTGTACAACAAGTCTGTATGCTGTCAGCTTGCCTATTTAATTTATTTGCAGAGTACATCATGCAAAAGGCAGGACTGGAGGAATCACAAGCCGGATATGAGATTGCCAAAAGAAATATAAACAATCTCAGATACGCAGATGATACTACTCTGATAGCAGAAAGTGAGGAATTAATGAATCTCTTAATGAGGGAGAAAGAGGAGAGTGAAAAAATGGGCTGAAGCTCAACATAAAAAAAACCTAAGATCATGGGCACTGGTCCCATCACCTCCTGGCAAATAGAAGGGAAAGAAATGAAGGCAATGACAGAGTTTATTTTCTTACACTCTCGGTAACTGCTGATGGTGATTGCAGCAACGAAATTAAAAGACCCCTGCTTCTTGGGAGGAAAGCAATGGCAAACTAGACAGCATCTTATAGAGTAATCACTTTGCCAACAAAGGTCAGGATAGTCAAAGTTATGATTTTCGTATTGATGTATGGAAGTGAGAGCTGGACTATAAAAGAGGCTGATTATCACAGAATTGACATTTTTGAGCCGTGGTGCTGGAGGAGACTTCTGAGAGTCCTCTGGACTGCAAGAAAACAAACCTATCCATCCTGAAAGAAATCAACCTTGAATATTCACTGGAAGGACAGATTTTGAACCTGAGGCTCCAGTACTTTGGCCACCTCATGAGGAGAGAGGACTCCTTGGAAAAGTCCCTGATGTTGGGAAAGATTGAAGGCAAAAGGAAAAAAGGACGGCAGAGGATGAGATGGTTGGATGGTGTCACCAATGCAACCAACATGGATTTGACCAAACTCCAGGAGGCAGTGGAAGACAGGAGGGCCTGGCGTGCTCTGGTTCATGGGGTCACAAAGAGTTGGACACAACTTAAAGACTGAACAACAGAATTATAATCTCCAGATCCTGTGAAATACTACTTCCAGTCTACTCAGCACTGCTTAAGACTCGAATACTATATTCAGTTCAATACACCATACTTTAAGAAGGATGCCTACAAACTGGGACAAGTTCAGATGAGGGCAACAAGGATAATCAGAGAACTGGAAAACAAACCCTAAGAGAAAAGACTAATAGGTGAGCATGTTTAGCCTTAAGAAAAGAAGGCTAACAAATATGATAGCAGTCTTGAAATACATACTTGAAAGATTACTATACCGTACAATGGAGGGGCAGGATCTTTTCTCAGTCATTCTAGAGTGCAGTACACATAATAATGGACTCAACGTATAAGAAGCAAAATTTCAGTTGAATGTTGTTAAAGTTTAATTTAAACTTCACATGCTATCTGTAGGTTGACTAAAAGAGAATTTTCTGAGCTTGGAATGTAGGCGATTTTCTGCGGGATCACTACAATGTAGCTCCAAAGTGTGTCTGTGCCGCCCCTGGCTTTGTGATTCCACTTTCACAGATGATAAAGATTTTCTGGAATGGACACTACCACTGTCACTAGCAAAGGCACTCAGATTATTACACTGCTGTATAGAGAAAAGCAGGGTGGGAGGTGTGGAGCTAGTAACAGAGTTGGCAACTCTTCCCAGCATAGCCCTGTGGAAATTTTATAAGTAGGCTCATGTCCCCACAAAGCACTTCTGAATGTGGCGCCACTGATCAACTGTTTGACAATGAGCAATGATCCCTTGACTGGGATCCTTGCCATCTAAGATGCTGATTCTATATCCAGCAGTGGAGCAACCTTAAGAGAAAAGACACAGTTCCTTCTAAAGTGGGCTTGCCTGGGTTTGCACTTGGAAAATTAGCTAGGTCAACTGAGTGGGTGGGGATACCATGGCTTTGTTCACATGCCTGAAGCCCCAGGCTCTCAGCTTCTAAGATCTCCATGCCTAGAGGGATAACATTGCAATAGGAGAAAACATATGAGTTCACCTTAACCTGCGTTCTGATCTTGAGGCTGGAGGTTGCAGTTCAATTGGATCGTGAAACAATCTGTGTCAGTGCTGATCTATGCTTTGCTTACTATTCCCAGTAATATCCAATTATAATGAAAAACAACAGAGATGATTACTTGCAGTTCTTGAAATAACACAAAACTAAGACAATAGGTTAAGGCAGCCACGTTGCAACTGATGAAATTCTGGCAAGGCCAGTGTTTAGTTGGTGCAGGCGTTCCTCCCCCTTCCCATTTTTACACCAAAGACAATATTTTTACTATGAGATGTTACATACTCTTTGCTGCCAGTTCCCTTTAAAGGGGGATGCTGATAGATTCTCTGCCTCCTTTAAGTTGTTTATCATTTGCCATGGTATTTTGGATTGAATTAATCTTCTAAAAACAGATTACACTCTAAAGTGTTTTACAGCTAAAAGCACCATCATGACTTTTTCACAACTTGTTAATGGAACAACAGCAACAACAACAAAAAATGCAGGTTAGATGCTGTGTTCTAGGTTCCGTAATGGGTCCCTGCAATGGTGTTTGCCAAATCCATCAGTGGTGTTCACAGACATCCAGGAAATCTCTTTGCTTCATAAATCATTGACGTTCTTCAGGACCTTTGTATAAACAAGAAATGTTCTTGAAGTGTTTAGCATCAATAATAATGAAAACTGGCACAATGGCATCTTAAGCAGCCTAAAACGCAATGTGCCATGGGGTTTAGCTTGACTTTCACTGAAGGGTTATTTATAACAAAAATACATCATCGGCTGTTCATGACAAGAAGTAGCGTGGCTAGCAAGCTATCTTGCTGAAAACTTCGTGCTGTCACAGTGCTATGTTTAGACAAAGAGTTACTGGGACCAGGCCTGTGTTCTCTGACATAGAAATCCTTATTCCAGATGCCAGATAAGGGCTGGAATTTTTATTCCTCAGTGTAAGAAAAAAATTCTCATCAACCTATTTCCTATGCTCTGTCTCTTCAGATCTTGGAAGGAATAAATCACAAAGAATTGCTTTTTCATCATTCTCATTGGTAATGACAAAGGCTGAGATCTTGTTATGTAGCTACACTTGTGTAACTCAGCATTTACATAAGTAGGAGCTCTAACCAAGCCAAGGTGGAAATGCTATTCATGAAGTGTTTCCTCAGGTGCGTTGCGCAACAGGCCGCCAAGCTTTCACAGCTTGCCAAAAATATATGCTCCCCCTCCTCTGCCAGACTGCACCTCCATCTAGTTGCTTTCCTCAGTCAGTTTTAGATCAACCCTGCGAAACCAATTAGAAAGAGGGATGGGGGGAGGTGAGAAGAAGGCAGCATTTTTATGACCAGGCATTTTCTCTCCCGCCAGCTTGCTCTTAATAGTCCCAAGAGGGAAGTTTCTAAAAGATGCAGAGCCACCCTCTGGATCTCCAAGGCCCTTTGTACACAACCCCAAACTCCACCGCAAATGGCTCCCAGCTCCGGAGCTTAAAATTGTTTCCCCACCAGCTCCGGAGTTTACAGATAATTAAGTGCGACCACGCCCACCTAAGTGCATCCCAGCGCACTTTTCAGGTACCTGCTCTCTGGAGGTGAAAATTCCTGATGCGGATATAACGTAGTGACTGCCCAGCTCTCCTTGCTTCTGTTTGTTCTTTTTTTGCCCCCCCCGCCCCTTTAAGAGATCTGAATGCAGTGCCAGGACGGCAGAACGGAGGTGAGCGGCATTCTTTTCTTCCTTTTTTTCTCCCTCCCCTCACGCAGCCAGCAGCCAGGAGTGCGGAGGGGGTGGGAACACAAGAACAGCGACAAACCCCTAAGATCTCTGGTCCGAATTTAAGTGGCCAGCGGATCTTAGGGGTCGTGTGAAAAGGCTTTTAGTTACACCCAAATTTAGTTCCTGATCATGGCATACTGAGGATGAAGGGCCTGTAATGCCCACTGGACTTGTGCCCAGCTTGACCAAGAAGGAATGCCCATGTAGTGTTAGTGGCCTGGCCTGGTTGTGCTCAAGAGCAGACTCCCTTGTACCACAGTGACATGGAATTATTGAATGGTAGAATCATGAAGTTGGATGGGGCTTATAAGGCCTCCAACCGTCACTCAATGCAGGACATGCTTGATCAAGTTCTGTTTTTCAGAGTTGTTTTTAATGCCAGTTTTCCAGCAATGTAAATGCCCTTCCAGACCATCCCCTGGAAAAGCCAAGTGCCAATCTGTAGGTCAAGTGGTACAGTAGCTTTAGTTTCTCTTTGAGTACAGCTGAGGAGATTTGGTGTACTGATAAAATGAAGAAGAGGAGGTTTTAGTCAAACAGACGTTACTTCAGCATGTTGTGGGTAGTTTGATTTATGGGTAGCTGTTATATAAAATGTGTCACATGACCAAGCCTGCGGTTTAAGTTCTTAATATGCAGGTGCTTGTAGACACCTTATTCCACAAACATACACCATTTCAACAACTGAACACCTATTGGTTTTCAGTCACACCCTGATGCGGATGTAACCTAGTGAGTGCCGGGCTCTCCTCGCTTCTGTTTGTTGTTTTTTTTGCCCCCTGCCCCTTTAAGAGACAGTAATCAGGACGACAACGGGGCTCGGGGCGGCTTCGACAGGCAGACGAAGGTGAGAGGCATTCTTTTCTTCCTTTTTCCCTCCCTCCCCTCATGCAGCCAGCAGCCAGGAGTGCAGAGGGGGTGGGAACACAGGAACAGCGACAAACCCCTAAGATCTCTGGTCCGAATTTAAATGGCCAGCGGATCTTAGGGGTCGTGTGAAAAGCCCCCAAGGGTCTTCAGCCAAACAGAGACAGGCATACAGCTGAGCAAGTAGGCATGAAGACACCCAAAACATGTTACTCCCTTCTTGTCCGTCCTTAGCGCAAAATCAGCTTCTCAAGAGCCAGCTATCACTCTTGCTTTCTCTTTCCCTCAAAAAATAATTTACGTTATGCTTGTGACAACCAGAATTCCAGCCAATGAGTTTTTTCCCCAATAGCTGAACCATAGCAATTTTTTTAGTAACTTGCCATACTTCATGTTTCTGATAACTTAGATGCAGTTCCTTCAGAACCACTTCCTATATTCTGCTCTCTGTTCTCTCTGGGTTTTTCAAGTACAGTACTCTTCAAATACATCATTCTAATCCTGTGCAGGTTTAAATGCCTGCACACTGTGCACAGGGCTATTAAATAGAGTAGCCCATACATTAAATTCTTACAGCACAAGCCTACTTCTAGATACTGCGTGTGAAGGTGAAAAAATTGGATGGAGGAAGGGGAGGAGTCTTGCCCACGGAGAGAGGAAAAAGTGTAAAAATAGGAAACAAAAATATGTATTGTCCACAGAGGAAGTCATTGCCTGAGAGAGAGTGTGCTGACACAGTAGCTTGTTTTGCTTTGTGTATCCATACACGCAGCTTGTCCTCCTTCACCAGGCAAGAGGTGAGGGAGAAAGTGTACGAACTAGCAAAGCATCACTGTGTGTATATGCACACTGCTCATCCTTTCTTTTCTGCATAGGTTCAAGAGATTGCTCATCTGAACCGATACAAATAAATCATTCTTTTTTAAGTAAAAGCCCCAGTGGTAGATGGGGAAAGCCACAGATTTGTTTTAAATGTATTTTTATTATTTTATGAAAAAAGGAAAAGGAAAAAAAAAGAGGTTGAAACACACTCCCTCTCTCTCTAACACACCTACACCCACATATATATAACACTGTACATTTTTTCATCGTATTTCATCTGATAGAGTTAATAGCTAAGTTCAACTTACATCCAATTATTATTCTATTACATCTTTTTGTGTGTGTTTTTCTGTCATGTCATGACCGACTCTTCGTGACTCCATGTCCATGGAGTTTTCATTTTAGGAATCCTGGACTGGTTTGCCAGTTCCTACTCCAGGCGCCTACAGCACCTGGTATTCCCTGGTAGTCTCCCATCCAAGTACTAACCAGGGCCAACCCTGCTTAGCTTCCAAAATCAGGTGAGATTGGATGTGCTTAGGGCATCTACGCCAATTATAAAACATATTCCAAGATTGTAAAAATTCACATTCATCTTTGTCCTTCAATCTGCATTTGAAAGACAAATATACACTATCTGTATTAGTGTGCAGCTTGTCCAAGGCCACACAGGTTGTCCTTATTTGCAGGAGGAGAATTGAACTCCCAGACTCCAACTTTCTCAGCCAGATTCTTCAGCCACTGAGTTTTCCAGCAAGCAAATAATGTCCCTTTTTTGCACAGTAAAAACAACAAGGTACTGGCTGTTACGTCCACTGCAGGGAATAGCCTACACTTAAGCTTATTTTTGAGCACCTACTTGGTATGGCAAGGCTTATGCTCTATTGCCTCAACTGAGTATATCGCTTTAACTGAATACAGTATCTTGCATTTACTGAGCATAAGTGCATTGGCAGATGGTTTCATTTACTATACCAAAAATCTCAGGTAGATGGTGATATATGCTTTATGTCTGAGAGCAGACTGGAATCCATTGAGGAGAAATAATAAAGTAGTGGCTGCTATGTTAAAAATCCTGAAAGAAAATACTAAAAATAGGCACAACAAAGGATGAGCAACTGAGGTGAAGCTTCTGTAATAAAGAGTCGGGGGTTGAATGCAACACAAAGTCCTTTCTCTATTAACTATTGCCAACATCCCTTCATTTGTGCATTATTTCAGCAAAATGGCTTACCCCAATGGAATTATGGTGCATTCATGGCAAAGCTATTTACAGTAGGGTTAAAGCTGAATAAATAACGGGAAAAGGCTGTGCAGCACAGGCAACTGCCAGCCAAAATTAAGAAGGAGCCAAATTAGGGGGCCAAACCTGGCAGCCGCTGTGGAGTTTGAAATGGGCTCTGACGAGGTAATCGCAAACCTACCTGCAAAGTAGCTAATCTGGTCCTGTAAGTGAATAAAAAGGAAAAATGTTAAGAATAAGCAGCTCTGATATCTGTGTTTAGCAAGCAAAGGCAGAAAAGAAACTTGTGGTTTTAAAAATTCCAATCTCTTCATGCCACTTACAGAGCATTAATAAATCTTGAACAGTAAACTGAGAATATTTTGTTCTGCCTAACACTTTGGTAGTAGCTTAGTTTGATGCTTGTTTGCTTGGGGATGAGCTCATCAGTTTTACGCAAGACAATACAGTACTTAGATGGAATTTGAGCCAAGATAATTATAATCTGGTTGCCAAATGTAATGTTCTGAGTTTTGGCTTGTGGGGCCTATGACCTCCAGAATACCCCCTACAGCAGGCCTGCCCAAAGTCCAGCCCGGGGGCCAAATCCGGCCCGTCAGGCCATTCTGAATGGCCCGTGGCTGACTGGCCTGCCCCTCCCTCCCCCTCCTTCACCCACACATTCCCCTACGGGGGCCACAGCTCCCTGTGCTTCCTTTGGTCCCCACCTTCCTCCCTCCCTCCCTTCCTTATCCCCCACCTTCCTTCCTTCCTCTCTTGGTTTCCACCTTCCTCCCTCCCTCCCTTGGTGCCCGCCTTCCTTCCTGCGGGTGGGGTTGCAAGGGGTCAGTGGGTGATTGTCTCATTGAATGATTAGCATCATATTGGGATGTTGCGGAGGAGAGGAGCTGTGCCATAGCTAATTAGGAGAACATTTACCTTCCACGAAGATCTTCCCAGGTCCAATCCCTGGAATCTCTATTTAAAACCAGGATTAGATAGCCTGTACAGTACTTCATTGCATCAAACTTCAGTGTCATATGCTATTGTTCCCAGCTGAACAGAACCATACAAAGTAACACTTTCTGGTTCTCTCTAGTGGTTAAATTTAATACTGTACTTAGGAAATATTTAAAAAAAGACAGGAAACAAAATTAAAGATGACTTATCTGGGCACTTGGGACTGATAGATGAACGCCATTTAAAATGCTCTTAAAATTAACTTTTAAAGGAGAGTATGTCTTACTCATTACACCAAAATAAATTGTTATACCCCAAAAAGCCTATTTGTAATTTCTAGTTACATAACGAATTATCAGAATATAACTACTATAAAAATAAAAATCTGAAAATTGCAGAGTGGAAAGGTTCCTATGGATCATCTAGTCCCACCCCTCTCAAGGAGACATCGTGGGAATTGAACTCGCAGCTTCTGGCTCCCTATTTAGCTGTATACCTAAACCACTGAGCTATTCAGCACTTCATTAGTCATGTTTCCTATATTTTAAAAAGACAGATTCAACTACAGTATTGGTTTTATTTATTATATTGTTTTTGTTTAAAGTAAAAGTCTCAAATCCAGACAAAAGTAGTCTAAATTGATCTGAATCAGAAAGATAAACTGGGTTTGTTACTCAGCAATCTCATCAGCCTCCAGAATTCAACAGAAATTCAGCTAGCCTGAGGTTAAAATATGCTGCTTCTTTCTGTGTCCCTTCTTAGAGATTCTGGTATACATATGCAGACTTCGCATAACAGTAAACACATGTAGGTGGCTTCTAAATGCTTTAGCTTCCATGGAGATCCAATCATTCATATAAATACATTTCCCACTGCCTACACTGTACAGCTGCAAGATATTGTTCAGATTAAAAGCTCAAATGAAAATGGTAAAAGGGCTGTGCACAGTGAAAATATTTATATTTCTTTCATCTCAGGTTCCTTTGGGAGTGCTTCTTTCATTTTTTCACATCATTTTGTGCACCAGTCCCTTTGTTGTACTCAAAAGGGAAATTTTCTTTTGGGTTTTCCCTTCACATCTTCCCATTCATGGAACAGGAAAATGGTAAAGAACGTTTAAAATCTACTCCAAAAAGCAGAGGCAAGGCAAGAGAGAACTAGTCTACCCCTAAAGCAGACACAGATCACAAAAAGAGCATGCAGGCACTTGTTTATATTATTACATTCAGGCCACTGTGCAATTGAGAAAAAAAACATCATTGTTAAATCTACATAGCAACTCTGGTGCAAACCGCTACTAGAACCCACTCATAGATGTGCCAAACTCTGGTGCCAAACCGCTACTAGAACCCACTCATTTGATGTTGTCAAAAATAAATAAAGTTGTTGTTGTTGTTGTTGTCATAGATGTGCCTCTAGTCGAGATAACCCATCACCACCAGTGGTGCCCACAGAACAAAAAAGAAAAGCATAAAAGGTGAACCACTAACCAATTGAAAAAGTCTTCAAGGTCAAGGAGTGGGATATTCAAGTTAACATGTGTGTATGTATGAACAACAGGTCCTTTGGAAGAAAAATAATCCTCTGCCTTATGAAAAGGGTTTTTTTACCCCATTAAAATGCCTTTTTATGCAAATATGTAGATTGTCACGGGTTACTTGGCTGTTATTAAAGTGGGGTTCATCTCAAAAACATTGGAAATCGGTGCAGTACACGATCGGAAGATAAAAATGAGAGAGCAGCTCAGCAATATGCCAGGGTGTGAATCTAGTTGTTAGTTCAACTACTGTAGACCTATTAATCACAGTTGATTGTACATACAGGTGGAATGACCAGTCATCAATTGATCTCATGGATATTGTAGTTGAAACTAGGAATTGGATTCAGACCCATATGATTAATTCTCACCAAAAACTCTCTGTTATTGAGCGTTAACAAGCATTGCTGGCGTACGTTCAAACTTTAATCCTCACTAGATTTACAGGGTTCCAGATTGCACACAGATGTCCAGAATGAGCAGAATTTTATTTATTTTGAGAGCCAAGAACTGCAATTCTTGAAACGATCACTTTGTTAAAATGATGCTTGGTCTAAGTCAAACATTCTCTTGATATTTAAGTTGTGCTAATTCCTCATCAAGGACATTTCAAAAACAGGTGAAGGAGAAACACATTCTTATTAGCATCCAACAGAAAGGTTAGAATATTCCACTACCAGGTGACAGGGGCAAATCATGTACCAAAATAGACAGTAAAGGCTGGGTCTTCATGTAAACATTAGGTACCACCCCAGCTGCCCCCGCCTCCCCAGTCACAAGCCATCTATGCTTTATGGGGTGGGAAGCTAGTTGGGTTCACTGAAAGATCACGTGCTTTGCAGGCAGAAAATCTGAAGTTTGGTTCCTGGAATGCAGCTAGAGTTAAGTCTAGGAAAAGATGCAGTCTTGAACCCTGGAGAGCTGCTGCCAGTCAGAGTCCAGAAATCTCAGATTGTCAGACTGGAGGCCTGACTCAGTATTAGACAAGTTGCCATGTTGGGGTGAACATCCCAATTAAGTTGGCACCCAATTAAGTGATAGGAAACTTGGAACCCTGGGGCTGTACACAATAACTGGAAACAACATTGTCCTTGGAAAGGGGTGCAAAGAGCACCAGAAATAGCACAAGGATTCTATACACCTGCTAAACCCACACAGTATATGATGGACATGAGGTCAGAGGAGTTCTGTGACTTTTGGCAGCCATACCCATCCTTTTCCAGCAGCTGCATTGAACCCAATAAGCTTTACTTCTGTGTAAAGATGTATAGAACTGGCTATATGTCTTTGAAATAAACAGCAATGGGCCCAACTCAATCAGCAGAAACCCTCCAGTAAAAATGTTGCTTTCCATCAAATTAATGGGAAAGAAAAACAAACCAGGCCTATTTAATCCACCTGAATAATGTACTGAATGTATCAAAAACCTAGAAAAATGTGTCAAGGGAACATTTCCAAAACAACAATTGAAAGATTGACACAACTGTACCATGGCAAAGCACTGAGGCTGAACAAATGCCTCAACTCATCGCAAATGCTCACAAAACATGCATCTTACCTCTCATTTTCAGTCAGAGCTTTTCCACGACACAGAAATTTTCATCTAATAAATTCCTGAGATATTTTTAAATGCCCTTAAATATACTGCAAGTCAGAGACCTCTCTGGAAGGTTAGTATTATTAACGAGTGTTCTTTGTCATAAAAGCTGCATTTATTTATTTAAAATGTTTTATAACACCTCTCCAGCAATGAAAGAATTTGTCAAAGTTGAGTTACTCCCCTGACATAACAGTAATAATGAGCTCAAGCTTCCTGCGCATGGGAAATGTTTGGGTGTGTTTCTCAGGTAAGAGTGAGACAATTGTCCTCACACAAGAACTTCGTTGTTTCACTTTTTTTACCCCTAAAAGCCATTCTTTCCCCCACAGGAATGATTCCGCGTGGAGGATGTGCTAGAAAAAAGGCAGCCTTTGCTTGGAAAAAAAATTGTTGCCAATTTACACCTCAAAAAAGTTAAATGTTTTTTTTAAATAAAAACAACAATCACAATTTGAAAAATCCTGTGAATGCCAACATTCAACAGCTGTGAATGGGCAGTGAATTAGAAGGTAATTTTGCCATAGGCCTGTTCCAGGGTTTCTGTATCCATATTTGTTCAAGGAAGCCATTGCAGGATCGGTCACAACAAAGCTGTTGCAAATTTCAGTTGAGGTGCAGTGGCTGGATGCAAAATACTCAGTGAGCTTCCTAGGCGAGTAGATTTTCATACTTCAGGTTCTTTACTACTAGGATAGGGCTAGACTACTTTGCTGTAGCAACAACTACTGGAATACTAATGGTTGTTGTTTTTAAAGGCTGTGATCTTGTTGAGTGCCTGTACTGTGGGACACCTGGCCTTGCCATTGTACATGTGGTAATCAAGCTGCCATCACAGCTCAAACCTATCACTTCTAAAAGTTAGAGAATACAGCCTTATATAAGGGGAGAAAACACTCAGGCAATGGTCCATTGTGTAAATAGTTTGATCAAACAGGTTCCTGGCTTAACATCCTGCCATTCACAACACACACACACACACACACACACACACACACACACACACACACACACACACACACACACACACACACACCCCAAATATGTTAATTGATACCAGTTTGGTAGAACAGTCTCTGGATTGTTTATATGTAAATTATTTCCCCCATTATATATCTTGTTTCCCCCTCTTCATAAACAATGGATCCCTTGAGGAAACCATTATGCCAACTGACCAAGGACGGGAAAGATGCAGAAGATAGTGGCAACCTGCACCCTTCAAACTGCTGGAACACACTCATAATGCCCTCCATCTGTGGGTATGTTGTTAGCAAAGGAGAATTCCAGCCTAGCAACATCTGGAGGGCCATAATTGCCCATCTCTGATCAAGAATACTGTAACAAAGTCCCATTGAAATCCAGTTCAATGAGCCTTAGTACAACTGCTTTAATCTGTGCCCAGCCTACTGCATTGAGAGACAGAAATGGGCAAGTCTAGAACAGAGTGTCCAAAATATTATCCCGGGGCAGCAAAGAGTACCTAGGGCACAGAACCGAACCCCGGATGCCCCTAAAAAATGGGGGGGGGAATATGAATTTCTACTATTGGAAGGAGCACATTTGTGAATCAAAACCAAGTGTATACCTCCTCCAAACAAAACCAGAAGCAGGTATCTGAATTCTGGGAGTTGTGGTTTGGAAAAGTAATGCAACAAATGCATCAGGTTATTTTTCTCTCTTAAGCAGGAAAGGTTTTGAATAGTGAAAGCATGTTGCCATGAACTAATGTGGAGGAGGACTGGATGCAGATATGTTATTTGTAAAGGAGCTTAATCCACAAAAATACAACCATGGCATGATCCATTTTTTCATCATAAGGTGACATCCGACATAATATGTAATATTACATCGTCTTCGTTATCATGTGAACTTTAATTTTACATGAAGTGATGCAGGATGGAAAGTCCTCTGGGATTAATCAGAATATATAAAAAAAAGAGGCTTCATTATATCTTTGTTCTTTGTATCTTGGCTTTTGTTACCGCATTTTTAATTAGGATCTGGTATCTGCAATAAACAGTAAACATAAAGAGCTTTGCAAAAATGTATTAGACTGTTTGTTTTCACACTCTAATGCATATTTGCACAATTTTACCATGAAAAAAGGAAAACATGCTAAGCTCTTGGGCTCTATCCCAAATGTCCTGGAATAGAATCTGGTAATGACTAAGAATGAAGCCATACCACATCACATTTCAGCAATTAACCTAAGAAAAGAGGTACATTCGCTACGAGAAAAACAGTCTGAGAAGCAAAAGAAGCTGTTGGGGGAAAACAGTTTATTCACCAAATCTATTTCTAGGTTTTTTGTCATTTTCATTAATGGAGAGAGTGCTTAAATAATTTTAAGGATGGAAACTTTCCTTCACTTAATTAAAGAGAAAAAGTATTGCTACTCTTAAGCCTAGAAAGAAAAGACATTGATACACATACTAGCATTTTAAAGTAATTTAAACAATAACAATTGATGGCTGAAATTAATACTAAGGGTTGCATGTTCTTTAGAATTCACCTTAAATAAATGAGCACACGTGTTTGGTAAGCACACACATAGAGGACTGTGGCTGGTTGACTTGTTTCCATACATTTGAGATGATGAAGTAACCCAGTGATGGGTCTGCATAGGTTGGAGAAATAAACTACCTAACCCTCTGAAAGACTGTTCTGGGAATTGGGATAGTTTCCATAATAAAATAAGGGGCAGTCTTGTAGTACTTTCAGAAATAGTGAAATAATTGAAAGTGCTACAGTATTTGCCAAAGACAAATGCTACCTTTACTTTAAAGCATTCCTATGAAGCACCACTAGAAAATTGTAAAGGTTTAAAATGTGGCTCTTGTGAACACTACTTCTTGATATGACACCTTGATGCTCTTTGAACGCAACACCAAAATCATAAAGTATATAAGCAATTCTAAGGTGTTAAAGTGTAGTTTTCCTACAGAGCTAGGCTTTAATGTGTTTTCAAATAAAACACAAGATTAAGTAATTTATTTTGTCATATGATTTATTTATGGGTCGAAACACTCTAAGCAACAGATAAAAGATAAAGTGTCAGATGTCAAAGTAAAAGATGAAAATCATTACATTTTATTAGCAGGCGAGAGGCGATATATAAAAATGCCAAAACAAACTCTAAAGAGAGGGATAGTGCTCAGAGGTCCAACATCTGAGTTGTATTTGCTTTTCCCACCTCCCCTAAAGGGGAATAATAGTCCTGAATTTAATTAGAAGTCCTTTTTTAAAGATTAAAGTCAGGAAGAACTTAAAAGACTCAGACACAAAGAAGGCTAACTATAAGGGTCTTGGAGAATTTAAAGTAATGAACTTGCTGATATTTTATTTCCTTGTGACTATTTGTGGGAGGATCATGATGACTGGCGATGTATGGTTAAGACAAGAATTTTATAAACGTATTAATGTTGACTTAATGTGGGCCAACAGTGGCCATGATTGCAATTAGCTTTAGAGGGCCGTGCTGGTGAACTTTTTGGTTTTCTGGCCTTTGGCAAATGTTTACCATAGCTCCTAGCTAACCTAATGCTCAGTTTCAGCCAGGCAAACCTCTACTGATTACACTTGGCAACAAACACGGTTGTATTACAACAGCTTGAAAATAGCCTAAGAAATAAGTCTAGACAGAGCATGACTTCCAGTTTGGCCTCAAATAACCTAGCCACATGGTTCCCAGAAACCTCCACCACTAGCTCTGCTGGTCAGTATTTCTGGGAATTGCAGTCCAAGAACACCTGGGTTAACCAAGGTAGGGGACCATTGATGTAGCCCACCAAATCTGTAAATGTTACTTCTTGGGACTAGCACTCCCAAAATATACAGTATTTCTTTCCTGTGATTTGCTTGATATCATTTAAGCACTGGTTTGAAGAACTAATATAATCTCTGTCGTTGACAAAGTAACTACTAAATCCAGTTTTAGATGACAAGGAGGAAGTCCATATATGGTTGTATAAGTCAATTAAAATGGCACTTTTTCAAAACCATCCAACCCTGAATTGAATGTTCCATGAAAAAGAAGAAAATAATGTGGCAGAACAAAATAACCCAACAGTCATTTCACATCTTAGTCCTATCTACAGTTGTTAATAAACTCTGATCAGATTTCATCATATTTTTCGTTCAATCACAGTTGGGTAACTATACTTATTTGTGGTTGTTTATAGTCCTGCATCTTAGCACTGCCAAATGAAAATGACTCTATCTTCTTATGTGGTGTGATTAACAATTTTCTTGATCCAGACTTCAGTGGAAGAGCTGTGTGTGGAGCGATGACAAGATTGGGCCCTGAGGCAACAGCTCTGTAGGAATGGAACTGACAGAATTTTTAAGGAACCATTTCTCAAAATGTTGGCCAAACGCAGTATCCTTCTGTCAGACATGGAGCCAACACTGCAGAAAAATAAGTTTAGTGTATTGGGAGATATTTGCATGCATGGAAATACAGACAACTTTTATATTTCTTTTATAGCCCTAATTAATTTTAGCTATTGGTCTAGTTGGAGCTGGTATAGCTAAGTCATCAGGCATTCCAATCTCCATTGGGCCTCCAATCTCCATTGGAAAGAATCGAGCTGAAATCACCGAGTGTGTGTGTGGCTGAGGGGGTTGTATGGCCTTCCACCTGTGCAGCTCTGGGCAATGCGCACAGAAACAGAGGAGGAATGGTTAAGCCACCCTGGATACTTTACATGTAGAAAACCCTGCGAGGACGGAATCATCTGGGGGGCACATCATTATTAGAATTATATTACAGTATTGTCTTAGTTTAATCTATCTGGAGCCTCATTTTAAAAGTAAAGTTTCTTTCCACTGTTAAAACTGAGTAAAAACAGGAACAACGGGATAGGTTTAGCAAATATTTCGTCTTTAGCTGCTGAAATGTTTTCTACAGACACTTAGAAAAGGATAACTGCCCTAAACACTAAAATCAACTTTGTGTAGAATTGTGGCCATGCTCAGACATGATCAAACTAAGGGTGCTGCCCGGACTGTACATGTGGTTTCTCCAACAGCCTTCTTATCTTGCTTTGACCTCCTTCTCCTTTTTAAATGTTCTGAAGACATTGTTTATTTTTTTAGTATTGCTTTATACCCAGGTTTTGGGAAAGCATTGTTTCTACAGAAGAACAGAAGGGGAGGTGAAAGGCATAGGGGGAAGACAGGAGACAAAGATGTGCGTTCTTTGCCTTCCTGTAGGGACAGAAAACAAGCCAAGTTTAGGAGAGCTGGTCAGCTGAAGCCTGATGTTTTATGAAGAAA
Source organism: Phrynocephalus guinanensis (assembly GCA_037367245.1). NCBI lineage: Eukaryota > Metazoa > Chordata > Lepidosauria > Squamata > Agamidae > Phrynocephalus > Phrynocephalus guinanensis. The sequence goes on from CM074742.1 coordinate 29,004,545, forward strand.
TTGACAAGTTTTGTAAACAGTTACTGGAAATTATCTCTACCTATGGTTAGTGTAGTATTAAGCTATGGCCACCAGAAGGCAGGTGGGGGCATTTTTCTCTTAGACATTTGGTGGCAGTTTTCTTGGGCTGACTCCATTTGCTTGTCATCCAGGAAGCCAGGTGAGCCAACTCTTTTCTTCTGCTTAGGTCCAAGTATAAGGGTTGGGTTCAGCGTCTCCCCTCAACATGACATTATTTCTGAGAGGAATGAAAATTCTTTCCCAGCTTTTCTTAGTATGGGGGCACAGGCAAGAATAGTTTTTTTGTTCTGCTTGCTGGGCCCACATAAGCTATCGGCTCTTCAGTGTAAAGAGGGAAGAATCAAACTTCCTGCATTTTCTCCATTCCATCCTCATATTCAGGCTGATCTTTGCCTTGGACCGTGGTCATACCTGCGTTTTCTGTGTAGTTTCTGTTCGGCGAACTACACAGTAAAAGATTGCGTGCTAAGCAGAAAGAGAAGCAAATTCTGCTCCCAGCCGACCACGCCCCTGAAACAGCAGTTTCAGCGAAGTTTCCTAAACAACCACCAGGGGCTAGTTTTAGAAACTTTGATGGAAAATGCTTACTTGTTTGCTTCAGTTGCAACAACAGGACACTGAAAATACACAGTAAATTCAGTTTCTCCCCTTTCTACCCAGCTAAAAAGACGGAGCCTTGGGAACTGGAGCTGGAAAGTAGGACAAAATGCGTAGTACACAGGTTATGACAGAACCAGAATAGGAAGGTATGACACAGAGGAGATGACACCAACTGCTCATTAAAAACCACGTGACCGCTCCCGAAAAAAAATACACAGGAAATTTAAATACGAAGGAAACCCAGGTATGACCGCGGCCTTGGTCTGATATTCTTCTTTTGAGCAAAGAATATAAACTTCAAGTGATCCTTGGCCTCTTAGCTGGAGGCTTGGATGTTTCCAGACACTAGTCTATTTGACCTTTAGTCCTGAGCTTGGGCAGAGGGAAGGTACTTTGGACTAAAAAATCCAGAACTCACCAGTGAGGGCTTCTGGGACTTGTCATCCAAAATACCTGAAAAACTCCTAGCTCTACTTTAGTCTTAGGGCTCTCAAATGTATGGCACCAAAATCAAATGTTCATTTATAAAATGAATGAGCGGTCGGCTTTTATAGTTAGATGTGTTCAACAACAGGTCTCTGAAACAAGAACCATCTCATGAGTCCCATGAGTATTAACTACCATATTTTATTTGACATTTTATTCTGCAGTTTGTTGTGCCATTTTGCTCTGCTACTGTTTGTGTAAATAAAACCTGTAGATTTAATTTCTGTAACCCAGCCTTCACTGGTGTTCCAATTTAATAACTGGAGGATTATTTATCCTTATCCTGTTGGTTTAATGAGGCCCCAGTTTGCACTGCAGGAGCTCAACAGAGCTTAGCATCAGGTGTACCAGCAGCTATATCAGCACCATATCACAAAACATGGCACTTCTCCTATGCTGGGATCACAGCCTAATACATATGCACATAAACATGCAATGTCTATTTAAGGCCAACAAATATAAAATAAAAATAATCAGGAAAACATGTTGCTTTTTTAAAAAGAGAAAACATTTAAATATTTATAAGATGTACATTGGAAAGCTTGGTAATAGAAGTTTCCATTTCAAACGCATCCTCTGTTTGCCAAACGTTTAAATTAAAGTTTTCCCACCATTAAGGAAACCAACTTGGTTTAATCATGTACTTGCATTCCTACATATCAAATTAATATATATCAAATTAATATTCTTAGCAATGACTACAGTGGCTATGTCAGTAGCAACATGCAGAGCTCTGGAATAGACCAGCTGCATTTTACAAATAGTCCTGTAAGTCATCTAGACCAGTGGTTTTCAGCCACTAATCCCACCTGATGTTTTGGGCTCCATTTCCCACATGCCATTGGCCACACTGTCTGGCACTTGAAGTCTAAAACCTCTAGTGTGCCAAAGAAACACCAGGAGCCAAGAAACACAATGGGCTATTTTTGACATGTAATGTAGTCAGTGAGGTGTTGGACAATGAAAACCTGAGTTCAATGCCCTGATCAGTCATAACTCTTAGATAGTGGTTCAGGGCAAACCACAGTCTTAGCCTAACCCAGGGGTGGTGAACCTTTGGCACTCCAGATGTTTTGGACCACAACTCCCACAGTCCTTTATCGTTGGCAATCTAGGCTTGGAATTCTGGGTGTTGTAGTCCAAAACATCTGGAGTGCAAAGGTTCACTACCACTTGCCTAACCTATTTCATAGGATTCTTTTTGCTGATGTCACAAATTTATGGAAACTGAGCAATGCTGTGGGAGGAAGATATTCCTGCACTGGCAATCCTATGAGCAGCCCTGTCCCCTATTTCCACCTCCCCTCGTACAACAATCACTGATGGATATATCCGTCTGCTAAGGTTACCCCCAACCAAAGTGAACTTTCTCCAGATGCCAGTTTTGCTGTCTTTAAAATATCATTCAAAAGATATCAATTCACATAGACTTTTTTTTTAAAAAGTAAGTGGTAGAAATCCTGATCCTCAGTGTAATAACCTGCTCTAGAGTAGGCCCGTTTAATCACTGGGGATTTGGTGAGTCAACTCATCTGTAAGTTCCATTGCTTCAAATGGGTTTACATGACTTGCAACTAGGGATGGGCATTAAAAGGAAAAAAATAGAGTTTTGTTTTACTTTGTTTCTACTAGCGGTTTATTTTGTTTCATTTTTAAATGATTTTTTGTAAAAAAAATTGTAATGAAATGAAACAATAACAAAACAATTTGTTACGCTATAAAATGGCTCCTAGAGGCACCAAATTTGGTGGGCATCTTTTTACAAGGGAGCCATTTTACAGACTAATGAAACATTTGGTTTTCAAAGGGGAAAAGAAGTATTTTGTTTTATAACAAAATGCTCTTTCCCATTTCATTTCATTTTGTAATGTTTCAAAAGCTTACAAAATGGCAAAACAGTGTTTTTCATAAGATGCTCATCTCTTCATGCAACTTATTTTAGCGTAGTAAGTGGCAACCGTAGTAGGCCCATTTTAGTCAGTGGAACCTGCAGAGGAGTTGACTCACCAAATCCCCACTGATTCAGTGGACCTACTCTAGTGCAACTTACTACACTAAGCAACTACACTAAGTTTGTTAATAAGCGGGTACGTTGGGACATCCCTCTCAGTACCTAACTACTACTTATTTCTGAGGTTTTTATCTGTGTTTTTGGATTCCCAGCATTTCCCTGGTAGTATAGCCAGTGGATATGTTGTCTGGGGAATTCATAGGGACACACTGGTCCAATGCTTAGCCACTAATGTTAAGATTGCACCTTTTGCATTTCAATTCCTCTACCCCTCCCAAACACCTATATACCTATCAGTCATAGACCGCGGTCATACCCGGGTTTCCTTCGTATTTAAATTTTCTGCGTATTTTTTTTGGGAGCGGTCACGTGCTTTTTAATGAGCAGTTGGTGTCCTCTCCTCTGTGTCGTACCTTTCCTATTCTGGTTCTGCCCTAACCTGTGAACTACGCATTTTGTCCTACTTTCTGGCTCCAGTTTCCAAGGCTCTATCCTTTAAGATGGGTAGAAAGGGGAGAAACTGAATTTACTGTGTATTTTCAGTGTCCTGTCGTTGCAACTGAAGCAAACAAGTAAGCATTTTCGAGCGAAGTTTCTAAAACTAGCCCCTGGTGGTGGTTTAGGAAACTTCGCTGAAACTGCTGTTCGAGGGGCGTGGTCAGCTGGGAGCAGAATTTGCTTCTCTTCCTGGTTAGCAGACGATCTTTTACTGCGTAGTTTGCCGACGGGAAACTATGCAGAAAACGCAGGTATGACCGCAGTCATAGTCTATGCATTGGGCGAAGCATACTACAGTCCACAATCACATTTGCCGAAATATAACTTGATTGTTCTGTTTGGCATACAATATGTCAAATAGACTTTGTTGTTTGTATCACCTTATGAAATTCCTCCTGATTTTTTTTAATTGCACTTTTGCATGCTGGTTGTTCTGAGTGTAGGTATTGTTGTTGTTTTGACTTACTTTGATTTTTGGATATTGTCTTGAAATTGTTGATAAAAGGCTGTATATAAAATGTGTTTTGAATAAATAAAAATAATTAATAATTGACTTCTCCGTTTCAAGCATATTTTCTCTGAAGTTAAGTCCTACTGATTTTAATAGAGTTCCTTCTTGTTACTGTTACTTTAATTATTAATATTCCACCTTTCAGGATATACAACAAAGAGACTTGTGAGGAATCTTAAAGGCTGACAAATTAATTATGACATCAGCTTTCAGGGTATGAAATCCTCCAAAGGTGGTTTACAAACAATATCAAAATATAATAATAAAATTGTAATAAGCAGGCATACTAACTCAAGAGCATACAAAATTACCAAGAACTTTGGAAGACCCTTGAAAGAATTATAGGATAAAAAAATGTAACAGATAAAAATATGCTGCTCTCTATAGTTATGTAGCAGAAAAGGCCTACATGCTGAGAAGGGTACATGTAGGGCAGGAACAAGACATTTTGTCCCTTGAGGCAAAGGACAAAATGCCATCGGGTGCCACCAATATTCCACATACAGAAGCCAGTAATTCAGTCTTACTAACAAATAGATAACAACCTCCATCACCCCCCCCCCCCCCGCAAAGCAGACAGGAATCTAGCTTGTGGGCATTAGGACTAGCCCTCAGCATCTGACATGTGAGGTAGCTGCTTCATTGTGCCTAATGGTAGGGCCAGCCTTGTGCACATTCCTGATCAATTCCACTTCTTCAAGCTGCTTCTGCATTCTAGCTCTAAACATGCCTCACTGTGTTCCACAGAATGTTTTGGAAGATCTCATCTTTGCTTGACTAGCTTTGTTGGGAGGGAGAGGCAATCGGTGTGGTTTCAAATATTGAAAAAACTGTAGTGATTGCTCCCTCTCAAGTGCAGCTTTTTGTTTCTGTTTACATAACTTTGTTTTAAAATGTTTCTAAATGATTTCAAAGGACAGGCTGAAAATCATTAGTACAGAAGTATGCAATGAGAGCTATCAGATACATAATTCTAGTTATACTAAAGAGAGAGCAGAAGCAAGGGGGCTAGAAACCTATTTGTTTAATCAAATTTAAGGAGCAGCCTGTGAAATAAAGCAAAAATACCATTATGTAAAGCACTTTCCACTGCAATCTTTGACCTTAAGTGTACCATTCAGTATACCTGTACAGTTTCCTTGCTCTGGGCTGACGTATTACCAGAGGAACATGATTTACCTAAATCTGCCTACATAACTGCTGATACTTCCCTGATGTTGCAAGGCGTATGTGTGTCTATCATTTTGGAGCTATACATAATAGAACTCATGCCCAAGCATCAGAAACAAAGAAAACTGTGAGCTTTTAGTTGCTGAGATTTCAATTTTACATGCTGCTCGATGACAGAATTTCATTTTAGTGGGCAAGTTAAGGTAAAATTATATTCCTCATATTTCTCTACATATCATTTCTAAAACTCTTCAGAGTATCCTGTGGCATTTGCATGAGGGGCACAAGTTTTGTCTCTTTAGGCCTGATTTATCAGCAGGGCCGGCGCTAGGTCTGTTTGCGCCCTAGGCAAGGGGCGGGCGGGTGGGCGGCGGTGGCAGGCAGGGGGCAGTGGCGGTGGGGGAGTGGGACAGCAGCGGGGCTGCAGGGGGCGGCGGATGGCGGGGGACGGCAACGGGCGTGGGGGTGGACGGTGACGGGCACGGGGGTGGGCGGCAATGGGCGCAGGAGGCGGCAGGTGGATGGTGACGGGCGGCAGGGGGACGGACGGCGGTGGCCAGCGGCGGTGGGTGGCGGTGGGGGCAGCAGGCTGGCCAGCAGCCCCTCTCCATTTTGGCACCCTTGGCAACTGCCTAGTTCGCCTTAATGGACGCGCCGGCCCTGTTTATCAGGAATAAGATATAGAGAAGTAATGTCAGATATTTTAGATGTCTGAAGTGACTGTGTCCAGTAGCTAATGATGCTGACTTCACAAAAAGATCTGCTTGAGGGCAGAGACACCTACAGAAATCCAAGAGTGTTACTGCTGCAAGAAACTCAAAGAAGCCAGAGAAACACTGAGAAAATAACACAGGAGCACTCATAATCCTTGCAAATAGGTCTTGAAAGCCGACCAAGCTTCTTACCCTTCACTCATCATCAGAGGCATCCGTTTTAAATAAAATGAGATGAAAGAATAATGTTGCCTAGGAAAAAATGATATACTGTACGTTTGGACAGACTTAATGTGCTGTTTGCCGACATTACCCTAGATAGCTTTGCTAAATTAAAACATATTAGCAAGCAAAATGCTATCATAAAATATAATCTTGGTGCATAATGATTAATGAGGCAAAATGAGAGAATTCATTTGTAGGTATGAATTTGGTTGCACCAGGGATACATGTATGGAACAGACATGGGAAAGGACGTTGTATGATGTTTTAATGCACCTGCTATACACATACCATGGGGATTGGTATCTCTGTCATGAGTTTCATATTCTGCCATAATGTCTGTGAAGATTCGCAGTCATCCAGGTGAGTTTATCTGGAAGTTGGGTCATGGTTACTGGACTTCTTTTTCTTGAGAGACAGAAACATTTCACTGCTCATGCAAACAGCTTCATCACTCTGGATACAGAGTGTGATACCTAGTTACAGTGCAAGACCTGGTCACCCTAGTCTGAGATAGGCTCCTAAGATTAACAATGGCCTGAATAGGCTTGTTAGGTAGACAATAGTATCCATAGCCTTAAGGTGAACAATGGCCTAAGGTGCTGAAACCTATAAATAAAGTATGGGTCATTAGTAGAGATGGGCACGACTTGAAAAAAAAATTTTTCGAGTTGTCGTTAGTCGGGCCAGTCCCATTTCGGGCGTTTCCGGTTTTCGCGAAAATTCGCAAAAATTAGTCAGCTTTTCGTTTTTTCGTTGTTTAGTACTGGTTTTTTAAGAGCCTATATTTGACCTGTGGGGTGGGTGCCTCCTCTGGCTGACTATAAAAGGGAAAGTGGGCTCCTGGAGGCACCCGTGGGTGCCTTCTGCCACTATGAAGGGGAAGCAGGCTCCAAGAGAAACCCCTCTACATGGGGGCCTCCCTCATCTTCCAGATTCTGCTGCAATATGCTATGCTTACAATATGATATTCTCATAACAGCAGATGCAGACATGAGCAGTGTGGAGTGATGAGGGTCACAGAAGGAGGTTAGGTGGGATATAGGGCTTACTCAGCAATTACTAACAATTCACTCTTTCTTAATCACCATATTCTCCAGCCAATCTGATGTCCATCTGTGACCTTTTAGCACATTAGCAGAAACTCTGTATGGTAGTTTTCCCCTAGGGCAGGTTTTAGGGGGACTGGACATCCCAAGTTTGCCAAAGTGCCAAATACAGTGGGATGGTCCAGTAGTTGTAAGTTTCTTGGCTGGCCACAGCCAAGAATCTATGGTTAATTAAAAATAACACATGGACACAGAAGGTCCATTTTGTTGCAAGAAAATATACTGCTACTATGTGAAAAATCACATTGTGTCAAAACTGAAAAATGTACCCTATTTGTGTGTGTTTTTACCACGATTTCAAAAACAACATTGCACACGCCACACATCCCACACACACACACATGGCGATGGCGACTCGCGAGTCCGGTGCCCTCGACTTACAGGCGGGACCCCCCTGTTCTGAAACCATGCGGTAGGTGCCCTCTTCAAGCAGGCAAGTCGAACTACTCTTAAGTCTGTGGTACCTATCTAAAAATTTGAAAAAATAGGTAAAAAATGAGACTGGGCTTATATATGGCTGTAAGCTGAGCAGTCCCACCATATATAAAATTTGTAAGGCGGCACCTTAGAAACAACCAACAGTTTTCCGCTCTTAAGTCGAGCTGCTCTTCCCGCCTGCTTTTCGGCCGGGTATCACTGTACATGTATATATATTTAATTTCCTCATATGCCATCGCAAATCTATATGAAGTAATGTGCATGACAAATCAGAGAAAATAAGAGAGATGCGTAGCTGAGATTCAGTGCTTTATTACTTAAGGATAAAGAATTTCTAATAGGTATTAAAATGGAAATCAAATAGCATATGCATTTTAATTTGAGCTTTGCAGCAGATCATAATGTATTGGGCTGGTTTTTCAGTGACTTTCAGAAGGTGGATGTTTAGGAAATGCTGAGGGCAAGAATAATCAGAGCTATTAACAAAGATGGCAATAAAAAATTAGAACATCAAAATTTCACAGTAGAAAGCTTATATAGAACTGTTATAGATTAAGGTACTATTGAATAATATTGCTGTTAAAGGCGCCAATTCTTTTTATGGGGCAAATAATTTTTTTCTGTGACTAATTTGCCAAAGATGACAAATACAATGCATAGTAAATGGTTAATAGCTATGGTTAATTAATAAAAAGGGGAAAGAAATTTTAACATTGTAACAATCTGTAAAAAATAAGGAGTAATAGCAAACAATGAGCAATCTCCTCAAAGAATAATATGAGGATACATACGGTAAATTCAGATCTGAAGTTACAAAAGGTGATGGGTTTGGGGGCACAGCCTTCAGATCATAAACAACAGGATGGCTCCAAAATCATCCTTATCTCATTCCCCCACTTTAGATTCTGCAGCTCCCAAATTATTAAATCCCGTCTCTAATGTGGAATCTAGTAGGAATTCTCCACTGTTGCATTTACAAAAATAATATATTAAAAGGAAATCAAATAGCCCCTGCCTCAGCAAGGCCACTGTGGTATTTTTCCTGTCAAAGGTTATTTTGGACTGTGAGGACAGACAATCAGACTATTAACAAAGATGGCAACAGAAATTAGAACAGACATTTCACAGTACAGACTTATATAGCCTCTGTTATAGATTAAGGTACTATTGAAAATATTGCTGTTACATACATACTTTACATACATAATTTTTTTTCTACATACATACATAAAATGCATAAATGGTTAATAGCCTTAATAAAAAGGGGAAAGAATTTTAACATTGTAACAATCTGTAAAAAATAAGGAGTAATAGCAAACAATGAGCAATCTCCTCAAAGAATAATATGAGGATACATACGGTAAATTCAGATCTGAAGCTACAAAAGGTGATGGGTTTGGGGGCACAGCCTTCAGATCATAAACAACAGGATGGCTCCAAAATCATCCTTATCTCATTCCCCCACTTTAGATTCTGCAGCTCCCAAATTATTAAATCCCGTCTCTAATGTGGAATCTAGTAGGAATTCTCCACTGTTGCATTTACAAAAATATATTTGAGGACACCCTGCCTCAAAAGGCCACTGTGGTATACTTCCTGTAAAGATTATTTTGGACTGTGATGACAGACAGACAGACAGACAGACAGACAGACAGACAGACAGAACAGACAGACAGTGGCCTAATGCCAATGGATAATATAAAAATCCAATACATACATACATACATACATACATACATACATACATACATACATACATACATACATACATACATACATACATAATTTTTAACCTGAAGGTCAGTATTCATTTGTCACTGAACATTTCCTATCTCTCAGTTCTCGAGCTATCTTCCCATATTAAATACCCCTGTCCCCCCCCAATAAACTATGTACTTCTGCAAACTTTGAAGTTTCTCCAAACGTTCTGTGCATAGATGCTGTCTGCGCCATGTAATTATGAACATAAAAAAGAAAAGAATTTATTAAACACAACATGGGCTCCCCCCCCCACCAAAAAATGCAGGAATGCACATGCACTACTAAAACACAGTACAAGCAGAATCTCCATTCCACTGTTTGTGCAATCACATGAATAGGGCACAGAGGCAGCCATGTTAGTCTATCGGGCAAAAAAAAAAGCAAAATAAAAATAAAGACAACCAAAATGTTGTGGCACTTGAAAGACTAATCACTACATTTTAATGTGAGCTTCCATGGACCAGTCCACTTCCTCAGATCTGAATATAGCCATTCATCTGTAAGGTAGCACAAGATTTTGGTCTTGTTCATTTTTGTTTTGGTTTGTTTCTGCCTGATATGAATATTGCACATACTCTTTCATGTGCACACGCACAGACAGAGAAAATTTTATCATGCAGGTGAGCGCATTAAGCTTCCTGATCACAGTGCCTGCTCCCTATGTGAAGCTCCCTATAATTTCACAGCATGGCTTCTCACCACCAGATAAAGGTATTCTTGTCAGATGGAATAATTAAGGTACTTGATATAGTAGACTTCAATCCAAATTCAACAGGCAAAATGCACTAGATTGGTCTGCTTCCATTCTGATACAAGCTCTTCCTGCCCATGTAATATCTCACTCTGCATTGTAGTAATCACAGGATGTTTTCCAGTAAAAGATGTCATTGTGCAGTTGCTCTGCCTCATTCACAGACTTTTATAGGGGACACAGGAGACACTGTCTTCCGCTTGTATCCCTCCGATGCTTCCCACTGCTCCTGTTTCTTCTGCCTTTTTCCGTTGACAAAAAGCCTTTTCAAATGGAAAAATAGAATAGCTGCACAATGTCACAGTCATGCTAGCAATGGTGTCTGGTAGTGCTACAAACATTTCCCTCCAGACCCTAACTAAATCCCTTGTGTCTTATGCCCAGGTCCATGTTCACCTCCATAACTACAACACTTGATTTATAGTTTTCTGCCATTGCCTCCACCACATTGTTTTGCAGTTGGACACACATTAACACTGAAGGGAAGAAAAGCACTAGCAAGTAGCAATCATTTAGTAGAGTCTAAATTTATTCATGTATATCTGAAAGATATATTAAAAATGTAAAGGCCAAATCAATCACATCAGACCCAATACTATATAAAGCCTCCAGATGGTATGCTTGTTTAATATATGCAAACTTGTGTTCCTAATACTGTCACTCTTATCTATTCTCACCCCCATACCCTAAATTTACCTATTAAGTCTCTTCCTGATAAAGGACCTTCTGTAACTTGTTAAACCTGCTGACATCATGGAAACTTTGTGTGGGTTGAAGATTCCATCATTGCACATCTTATAATTCTCTGGAATGAGAGATGCAAAACCCTTTTAATCTAGCTCTGCCCTGCATAACAGGCTAACAGCTTTCAAGAATGTTTAAAATTGAGTTAATTGTTTCCACCATCCAAGGCTCAGAAAGGGTATAACAATTGGAGAAGTGTGTCATAAAATGTATCTCACATACTCATCCTTTTTTCCCATGCTTGAACACATGATTTTACCTTTAATACATCCAAGGCCAATCTGCAGGATCTCCAAGCAGGACTGGAAAAGACCATGGAGAGTCAAGAGAGACTGTTATGGGCAAAACAGACTGATGTACAGATGTGATATAAGGCAATTTCCCACAACCATCTCTTCCAAATTAAGAGATATTGTATAGGTTCCAATCATGCTCAAGCTTTGATGGATCTCTGCATCTGCTGCATTTCCAGTAACAGACTCCAATGCAGTCCAACAAGAGTGCATTAGAATAAACAAGTCAGTATTACACAGTTCACATGAGGTTTGTTGTGGCCATATGACCCATTCAAAACAACCCAATGCAAACAAAACTACTGTACAGAAAGCAATGAGAGGAGCGGGGGGGAAGAGAGAGAGAGACCAAAGGGATAACATATCCCATTCAGCTAATACAATTAGTACAGCTGAGGTTCCATTGGCAAAGCAATACAAAAGAATTGAATACAAGTGGTGTGAGGGGGCTTATCCAATAAAAAAGTGCATGGCCATTTTCCCATCAAAATGTACATAGTGGTGAACTGCTCAGAAGAAGGTAAGCAAACCAACATCTCTGATAACAATGCACACTATAGTATAGAAATACAGGGGTCAATTTTTCTTAGACTCCTGTCTTACATGTGGTGCAATGGGACACACACAAATGGGACACATGCCAATCTTGAAAAAAAGAAACTAAAAACACTTAAAAAAACTTTTTAAAAAGTGACGACCCGGCCAGCTGGTTGGTGCTGGGGGGGGGGAGTGCCGACCCAGCCCGCAGGCCAGCTGGTTGCTGCTGGGGGGGAAGTGTTAACCCGGCCCACGGGCCAGCTGGTTGGTGCTGGGGGGGAAGTGCTGACTGGTAAGGCTGGTTGGCTGTAAAAAACATTTTAAAATGAAGAACGAAATGAATTTTTTTTAAAAAAATGTTTCATTCCAAACAAAACAAAACATTTCTAGTCTATATGGTCACTTTAAGTCAGGATGGGTGACCTCAGTGGAGTCAAAGGCCTTTGGATTTTCCAGCAGCTTTACAGTCAAAGAGAGAAACACGGTGTTTCGTGTATATTTTTTAAAAATTGCTAAATGTTTCTGCTCTGGGAATGAGCAATGAGAAATGGGTTTAATGTTATAATTACCCTTGTGCCCTCTGGTGGACATAGTTAACATAAAAAGGTATGTGGGGGGGGGAGCTGGAGGGTCTACAGGTGCTGTGGGTTGTAAAATGCCCTTGGGGACCACATCTGGCCCTAAGATTACATTTTGCCCATCGCAACTCACTATGGTCCCTGCAAGACTACTCCTTTCTTCTCAAGATTAGAGCCAAGAACTCTGACTTTTTCTTGTCAATGTTTCTGCAATTTGTGCAGGGTCCCTCTGCAAAACTAATGTTTTGTTTTTTAAAAAAATTTGACAAATAAAAAATATGCAGTACAAAAGGACAGTGTGACAGGTTTTTTAAGGGCAAAGAATACCTTAAATGACTTGTGATCCTTGAAAGTCCATGAAACAAAAGAGCGCTGTCACTTTACACAATTTGAGTTATTAGCGTTAACAGTTACATAACACTGTTTTGTGCATAATAATCATCATAATTCTCCTTATCTTCCTGAAAGTGCCATATAGTATCTCACCCTCTTCCACAGGAGAAAAAATTCGCAGTTTCCCAAGGAGAATGAGACAAATGAGGAGCTACCTCCCAAATAAAGTACAGAGATGTCCATGTTGCCAAGTACATGACTAAGGGCTTCTGCTGCCTCCTCTGGGCAATGGAACAGCTACTAATACCATATGTTTTATTCTTATTTATGTCTTAGCAACTAATCCCAGGGATGTCTCAGCAAGACATAATGAAATAAGCAAAATTAACAAGCCATTATAAGAAAATTTAAAACCTTTGGTGAAGTTAGCTGTGTTACCAGCATTAAAACAGTTAATCATAATCATCCAATAAAGGAATTCCAAGTCCTGTCAGCTACCTCCAGATAGAACCATAATCTGATAGGACACTGCTATATGGAAAACTATTTTACCAAGTCCCTAAAACTATTTATACATGTTAGCATAAAAGCTCATGAATTACTTGTGCTACCCAATTAAGAGTTTGTAGTGTGACAGACAGATAGATTTGTGCTTCAGTATAGGTGATGTTCTCTCAGCAACTTCCAGTTCCAGAGTTTTTTCACAAGCAGAAGAAATATACAGCTAGTAGGAGGGACAGAACACAAAAATAATCCAGGGCATTGCTCCTAAAAATTGTAGTAGACAGTGTTGCAGAATCAGCACTTGGAAAGTAGACCTACCCACAATTTCCTCCTTTTATGCAGGCATATATGGTATTTCTCTTTGGAAGCTGATCCAAATCAAATCAAAGCAAAGCAAAGTGTTCTGCTTATATACCATCCCATACCACTTCAAGTAGTCTGGGCGGTTTACAGTTTAATTACAGTATGCAGGCTACACATTGCAACCCCCCCCCCCAGCTAGCTGCAGACTACCAAGATCTGCATTTGCTGAAAAATGGCAACTGGAGTCAAAAAGAAAGAGAGAAAAGCCTGGAAACCTGATAAGCATTGATGGTGCATAAAACCCTGCTTGCAGAGCTTGCAATGTTGCATGCATTGTGTAGTATAGCTCAATGAGATACTGTAGGTATCCTGATGAGGAGTCAAAGTCTGGGAGTTCAGTTCCCCACTGTGCCCCCAGAACAGTCAGCCCATGTAGCTTTTGGCAAGCTATACAGGCCCTGAATGACACACAAAAAAGGGAATGCCTGTACTGCAGCTAAAACTGTGCTCACGACCTGGGGTTCAATCCCAGGTAGCTGGCTCATGGTTGACTCAGCCTTCCATCCTTCTGAGGTCGGTAAATTGAGTACCCAGCTTGCGGGGGGGGGGATGTGTAGCCTGCAAAACTGCCCAGATAATGCTTGAAGTGAAATGGGGCAGTTTATAAGCAGAATACTTTGCTTTTTGCTTTTACAATGTACTCTCTTCTTAGAAGACCCTGAAAAGGATCATCATCATAAGTTAATGTTGACTTCACAGCAGTTGACCCAGAAAGGATTTTGGCCAATGCTAGGACATTAGCTGAAGGCTGAAAATATTCTTGGAAGATGAGTATCTTTGTAGAAATCTAGTAGTGGTTCCCCAAGTGGTCTATATAGAACCCAGGGGTCTATTTCAACTTGCAGGGGGTCTAGGACAGTGAGAAAAAATTAGTGGTCTACCAAATGTAAATGGGGGTCAATGTGAGCAAACTCCATTTAGGCAGATCATCATCGACATTTCGGCGTTCTGTAATTGTCTTACACCTAACTCAAATTGTTTTGGTGCCATTTTTGAACATTTTTACAGCAATTTTTGGAAATTATTAAACTGTTTTGGTGCATTTCTCAAGTGGTACAAAGGTAGGGACTTGATCCTTGTGGTGTGTATACCTTTAAAGTCCATTTAGCATTGTGTGTGCGGGGTGGGGTTATTGTATCATTTTTCAGAACTTGATCCTTGCCATGTGCATGTATTTAAAGTCCTTTTTGCAAAGGTTGGGGACTCGTGTTTTGCAGCCACATGACAGATATTTGTACCCGAATCGTGGTCATTTGAAATTCAAATCAACTATAATTACAGTCAAATCTTGGTTAGCAAGTAACTTGGTTTATGAACATTTTGATTAATGATCAAAAATTTCTGAACATTTTTGCCCTACTAACGAGCAGTGTCTTGATATACCAGCACTCTCGTGTGTGTCACATAATCAAAGGTGTTCTAAGCCAGTGGCATCTCCCCCCCCCCCGGAAATGGGTGATTGTATGTTTCAGGTTCTGTTTCAGGCAACAGCAGCAGCAGAGTTGAAGGAAGGCCAACAGGCTCAGTAAAGGAATGAACAGTTGCCATCCCATCAACAACTGTCCCCAAAGAGGCCACCTCCATGGGGTCTTTCGACACCATTCCTGCCACCACCACTGCAACTAGGACACACCCACACCCATCGCCCCATTTTAAAAAAAACCCTCCATGGAGGATTCCCCCCTCCTCTGCTCTAGCTGGGATTCCTCCCATTGCTCAGTTTTTAAAACAGCGCCCTCTACGGGGGCTTCCCCCTCCTCTGTTCTAGCTGGGATTTTCCCCAGTGCTCCATTTTTTAAAACAGCCCCCCCCCCCTGGAGGCTTCCTCCCTCCTCTGCTCTAACTGGGATTTCTCCCATTGGCCCATTTTTAAAACAGACCCTTCCATGGAGGCTTCACCCCTCCTCTGCATCTACCACAATGGTTTTCAAATGCAGGTTATTGGTCTTTGTACTGTACTGTATTTTGTACTTTGTACTGTACTGCATTTTGCATTTTATTTAGTACCTTGTAAGATAATATAAAACTACTTGTTGCATAATCGTCAGATCATTGCAAACAAGCAAACATATTATCATGCCATATACTCTGGTTTCTCTTCAGATCGTATGGTACCTTGTATTATATTACAGTATTGTAATCAATTTTGGGGGCTGTGAAACAAATAATCTGAGTTTCCATTATTTCCTATGGGAAAATTTGCTTTGATATTCAAGTGTTTTGGTTTCAAGCATGCTTCCGAAATGGATTATGCTCTTAACCAAGGTACTACTGTATACATGTTTTCCCTAATGGAGTTCCCTTCACTGTTTTAGAAATCAGTATTATATAATTAAATCTTTATAGAAAAGATTCATTGGTACATGGTACAGCCAGGATTGAACAAGGGACCCTGTCATCTCAGTCCACACCCTTTGAAATTGCGCCACCAACGCTTACACAGTATCACTACAAAAGCAAATTTTTCTTTACCCTGATTCTTCTCTATATCTACCTAACTAAAGATTTGAATAAGGATTTACTCCACCCAAACAGCACACAATATTTCAAAATGTTTTCCAGAAATATTTCTGCAAGCTATTTTTGCAGACATTTCAACACTTTTAGAAATATTTTAAAAATATTTCCAATTTTACAAAAATGATTTAAATTTTTTAAAATATATATTTGTATGCTGTCTGGGCAGGAATCAATTTTGATTTGTGCTGTTTTATCATATTTAAATAGCTTTATTTTTGTCAACATGGCTGAGACTAAAAAGAAATGTAGGCAGTATAGCACTGATCATTTGAAGCTTGGCTTCATTCCATCCCTGTCGGACAAACAACTGCCTATGTGCCTTTTGTGCAAGAGTTTTAAACAATGATGCTATGAAACCATCCAAACTGGAGGATCATCTGAGAAGGTGTCACCCTGATAAAACAGATAAAGATTTGACATACTTTAAAACACTTAAAAAACAACTTCAGAAGAGAACCACAGTGGACAGTATGTTTGCTTCAACATCAAAAAGAGACTATGATGGTTTGCGGGTGTCTTACAATATATCACAACTCATAGCAAAATCTGAAAAACCTCATACTATCAGAGAAGAGCTTATTTCACCAGCCGTTGAAAAGGTTTTAAAAACTCTTCTACACATGCCTGCATATGATATACTCAAAAGAATTCCTTTGAGCAACAACACAGTTCAAAGACGTATTGATGAAATGAGTCACGATGTTGAAAGCTTCTGGTGTAATTATCTGAAAATGAAACATTTCTCTATTCAACTGGATGAGTCAACTTTACCTGGTAATGAAGCACTATTATTGGCTTATGTTCGATTTTTATGGACCAAGAAATCTGTGAAGACCTGCAAGAACTTTGACAACAGACACTAAAGGCAAATCAATATTTGCCTGAAAGATTATTTCATGGAAAAAGGAATCCCTTTATCAAATATAATATAAGCCGCAGCAGATGGAGCACTAGCCATGTTTGGGTGCTATCATGTACCCAGGATGTTTGCAATTCACTGCATCATTCACCAACAACATTTAGTAGCTAATAATCTGAGTGCCAGATTGCATCAATCTCTTCAATTTGTAATAAATGCAGTAAACAAGATCCATATCATTGGGTGGAAACCAGGAAATACCAAGTGCTATAGGCGCCTGGAACAGAAAATGGCAAGCTGCTTCAGTATTCCTGCCAAGAAAACTCGATGGACTTGGGGTCATGAAGAGTTTATCACAACTGTAACAATACATGTTCACTTACATCATTGTCCTGACATCAACAGTTACTTTTTGAGGAATGCTTCCTCTACATAGAAATCATAGGATCTCATGGCCTTTTTTACAAGTACCTTGTAGCTCTCATTGCATACCTGAGGCTTGTTCTCGCCCTACTCCAAGATGCAGATTTTGTTGGAGTTTTTACGACCTTGCCTGCTGCCTGGAAAAGGTATGTTTGGGGAGGACCTTTCTGGGCTGGGGTGACTGTCAATCCATCCAGCACTAACCAGTTTTCCCTCCTGCCTCTGAATTGAAATTTATTTATTTATTTAAAGGAAACCTTGCCCCTCTGCTCTGTTTCTTTCCTTCTGTTGATGTGTTGTTGAAGTTGCATTTGTCAGCTTGTTGTTTGATTTGTTCACAATGGTCAGTAAAGAATATGGTTTGCATTTGTTTCTACTATTAATTTCTCAGAGTGAGTTAATGAGATTGCAAAGAAATTTTTAAAATGTTTAAAACTCTACGACAGATTTAGAATCTATTTTCTTACTATTAGTTCCAGTCCAACATTCCATTCTATTACAGTCATATTTAATTCTTCTTCCATCTTCTAAGACTGTCAAGGATTGTAGGTTTGACAAAATGTCTGTAATATATATTTAACAAATTACAAAATGGATCCTGTGTAATATGCTATGTCATGAGCTAGACAAGAATGTGTATTAGGTCTAGGTCACAGGTATAAAGAATCATCAGTACTGGAAGGTCAGGATGATTAGGCACAGGTGGTATAGCTAAATCACCTTATCCCATGTAGTGTGTGATTGGCTTACACCATGCAAACCAATGTAAATTGGGACTGCCTAAAGTGAGAGGCAGCTTTCCCCACACTCTTTTGTATCTTTTCTATATGCTGTGCTTTGTATATTTTTATTGTTTATTACTCTTTGTCATATGTACATATGTAATATAAATTTTGTACTAAGTTCTATTGCCTTGTTCATTTGTCTCCTAGCTCCATAATCACGAAGTGCATTTATTCTTCCACAACATTGCTAATCTCTGCTAGTGGTTTATATATTTCCTTGAACCTAACAAATCCCAATCTGCATAATGGGGTTATATACTTTAACATGGATATTAGCTATCGCTCCTAGTTTTGTGTCATCCTCCTATGTGATAAAGCTTTCAATGTATTCATCTAACTCATTGATAGAATACTGAAGGGTGTGGGGTCAAGGACAGTCCCATGAAAACCTTTCCAGTTTCATGAAGAACTATCAGTGATTAGGTTTTCTATCTGTGGATCTATCTGATCATGGCTATCATTTATTCTATGGCAATGGAAGTATATCTGTAGTCACGTTTATGGTTGTCTTTACGATGATATGGGTCCAATACTCATATCTCTTTACTCTTACAATTGAACATAAATATTTTGAATAGAGTTGGCAAAAATCAGCTATGCAGCACTTCTCTAATAAAAAGAAATCTGGATGCTTATTATGCATATTTTCATTAAAGCACTCATCCTACATACTGAATACATGACACTACAGAACTTACAGATCACTTATACTTTGTCTCTAACTCCATGTATTGATTATATGTGTGTATGCAGTTATGTGTCAAGTGCACATGCACCCATTAACCTGAATCATAGTAACAATTTAATAAATCTTCAATATTACAATGCTCTGTTGAATTCTAAAAATAAAAACAAGCTTTCATTATACATTGTTTCACAAAGTGCAAAGCCTCAGCAGCTATCACACTGTTATTACTAGGGACGGTGGCAGACAGGAAAGGTGTGCAGCAACAATATAAACCTTCTGAAAAATTGTGTATTATAACCTATACAAATGAGACACTGCAAACCAATTAATATGCATATGTTAGTATACTGGTCTACATTCTCTGAAATCCAAAAACATTCTTCAGAAAGTGTTTCACACAGCAAGGCAATATTTCTTCTAAAGCTAATTTAAAATATGAATAGGCCTTGAATATTTCACACTCTAAGTTCACTTGTTAGCCAAAGCTCCACTTAACATTGCAGTGACCCTGTAAATCTTTATAAACAGGAGAGTAGTCAGTGAGACCATGGAGGGCTCAACTTGTGCCAAAGTCAACCATCTGTGGCACAGATCTCTTTAAAAGGACAATGGGTGACAAACAGTGTGGTAAATCTAAGCTGCCTCTGGAATCACAGATAAATTCTGCCCACGGAGACATGTTTGCTACCTATCTTGTTGACAAGCTCAGCCTATTCAGCATGACCTGAGGCTCACTAGCCAGACTGCAAGGTCTGGATTCAGGTTGCATAAGGTCAGCCTGCTTGTTCTATTTTATGGATCATTTCCAATTAGTATCGCTCACTGATTGTGTCCTTCAGGGAACATAGCAACTAGCTGCAGATTAAAACTGTCACTCTCTTGTAGTGAATATTAGAAGCGAAACATTAAAACAACCACAAAACAGTATGGGCATTGTATGTGTTTGTAAATACCCCCCCTCTCTCACACACACACGTTTGGCATGATTCTCTTACCTAATATGCTGGGGCAAGACAAACCCTCCTTATTAACACCTTAATCTTCACAGCAGTGGTATGTTTAAGGTTCATATAACTTATCAGAAGTAGAGCATGAACACCAAATCTGCAATTCAATATTTCCTCCTGGGTAATGTCATACAATACACCTCCAATATACCCACTGAAATTAAGGCCACACTTTCTTCCCTCACCGTTTTTCAGCAAGAAGTACTATTTGGGCACTTTCCCAGGCACCTCAAATCTCAAAATAAGCAGCCACATCCATATTCTTCTGCTGTACAAGTTTAATTCAAACCAGTAATAATGGAGGTGGATGTGACATATTGATTGACCGATTGATATACCACCAAGTTTAATTCAAAGAACAACTCTAGGCAGTGTACAAGTAAAATTAAAACAATGAAATAAAAATAACATTTTACATATATTAAGTAAATATAATAAAAACATAGAACAAACAAATCATAATAGGGAGCTAGGTAGGTGGCAAGTAATATGCAGGACTGCCAAAAGCCTCATGGTAGAGCCAGGTCTTCAAAGAATTCTTAAACATTGCTACAGATGGAGCCAAATGGATGTCAACTGGCAATTTGTTCCAAAGAGCAGGAGCAGCCACTGAGAAAGCCCGGTTTCTCAGTTTTTTGGGCTTTCCTAGGTGGCCACCCCAAGTGCCAACACTAAAGAACATCTAGTTGGACAGGTATTCATTAATCTAAGAGATAGGTGCTCCATCATATATTCAGGTCCTAAGCCATGGAGGGTATTATGAATTACAACCACCTGGGATGCAACAGGTAGCCAGTGCGGGTGAGCCAGTATGGGAGTGATGCGGTCATAATTCCTCGCATCAACCACCAGCCTAGCCACCGTATTCTGCACCTGCTGCAGTCTATGGATCAGAGTCAAGGGTAACAGAGTGTGTTGCAGTAGTCAAGCCAAGAAATCACCAGTGCATGCACAACTGCTCTCAGAGTGATCTCATCAAGAAAGGGGCAAATATGGGCGACAAGTCAAAACTGATAGAAGGCTAATTGGACACAGCTGCTATCTGTGAGTCCCAGGAGAGAGCCAAGTCCAGTACAACATCCAGATTCCTCACTCTCTCTGCCAGTTTGGAAGAAGATCCCATCCAAACTGGGGAGAGGGTCACCATAACTGTCCAAGGTACCCCCTAAGAACAGAACCTTGGTCTTATTAGGTTTCAACCTGAGCCTAATCATCCTAGTCCATTTCATAACCACAGCCAGGCAGCGTTCTAGGACGTGGACAGCCTCCACTGCAGAGGTGGTAAAGGAGTGACAGAGCTGTGTGTCATAAGCATACTGATGGCAGCAGACCCCAAATCTCCAGATGATCTTCAAATATATGTTAAATACCATGGGGGAGATAGCCGAACCTGGGGCACCCCGCAATTGAGAGTCCAGGGAGCTGACATCACATCCCTTAGCTTCACTCCTCCAAGACTGGAACCAGCCCAAGGCCTGTTGATTCCTACCTCAGAGAGCCTGCTCTGGATGATAGAATGGCCATTAACTGGTAGCTTTCGAAAGGAGAATATTGTATGTGAGAAAGGAAGCCAGAAATCCTGTGCATGTTACTTCTAAGCCCCACCCTGCCCCCATGTTGGAGGAGAGAGGTCCATCCAGCCTGCCTTCTGCTCCTGAAGCTACCTTCCTATCCCCAGGTGTGGAAGGGGCAACTGTTCCACTACTAGCCTAAAAGTAATCTTATAGTCTATTCAGCTTCTTCACATGGAACGGTGACAGGGCATCTTGATTTTTGCCAAAAGTGGCATACCTTTGGGTACTAGCTCTGGGTTATGTCTACAACTGAGATGCACAGAAAGATACAGTATGCAGTATTTCATAGTCCACAACATGTTGAAATGGCGGTCAAGATCTCTTCAGAAGAAATAGAAAGCTTCTCAAATATGTAAAGGTTAAGATAAAACAACTATATTGTGTGAATGCAAATATGTTTCCCTGCATATAGTGCTTGCTCAGTAGACTGCATATTTTCGAGATCCTTTAATTTATCCATTAAATTTTTTTGGGGGGGGGGACCTCATGGACTATAAGCCCTTATTACCCTTATATTTAGCTCCAATGTAGATGATATGCAGCACCTAGGACCCCAAATATGCCTCTCAGTATCCCAGGAACCCAGAGGTTGTAGAGTATCATCCACTCATTTAAATATCTGACACACACACACACACACACACACACACACACACACACACACACACACACACACACACACACACACACACACACACACACACACACACACACACAAACCCTCCATCCAGTTATAACATTTTCTGTGCAATTTCAGCCCATTTGCAAACAGAGATATTTACATATTACATAACTATCAGCTAATTATTATTGTAATTTTATATTTGGGGAATTACAAGTTTGTGGAAAATGCCCTTAGCTAACGCTGTCATCATGCCTGGAACAGAATATCATCTTGACTTCTTCATTTCTTACTTCAGAACACTACCTATTTATACTGTGAATAGGGCTGAGAGCTTAAAAATTACTTACACCATGCCACTGCCTCATTTCCCCATTAGCAGATTCTAATTTTAGAAGAAAGTGATTGGGTGATTTTAAAATAAGTAAGCTTAATTAAAACAGCCTGCTGCACAGTGATTCCACAACCACCTACTGTATGATGTTTCTTGTTCTATTACATGCTGGATCTCCTTGACATGCTGTGCACCAAGGCAGCCATTCTTTTATGACCTTTTTGGTGGAAGACAGAAAGGAAACTAAAACTTCCTATTGCACAGGAAAAGGAACAGTGCTGGGGAAAGAACAGGTAAGCCTGGTGTCATGGAGCCAACACCAAGTTTACAAGGGCCAGGCAGCAGCAAAAGCTCAAGAAAAATATTTTCTCCATTTGCACTTTTCTTCCATGTCTGTATATCATCAGGATATATGGTTCCACACTATGCTATGGTTAAGATAAATCTTTATTGATCCCACATCTGGGGAAATTTACTTGTTACACAGCTCCCAATATAAAAACAAGTAAAGATGGCTAGGTGCACAAAAAAGTGTAAGGTGTGTGACAGAGAAAAAAAGCTAACAGAGATTAAATAAAATAAGAAACCCAATATACAAATATTACACTAAAAATTGTATATAAAAATAAATATAAAGAGAAGCTACAGTATACCCCATATGAATATGTTAAACTGTAGAGTTGAAGAGTCTCACAGCAGTTAAGGTACAGCAAGTGAAATCAATGATATTTAAATATATGTTATGATTAGAACAGCACATCCTAGCTGTTGTACTGCTCCCCCACAACCAATCCATGAAACACAACCAGCTTTCTTTCTTCTGGGTTTGGACTGCATGACCAGGGACTCTGTAGTTGGCTATACGTATCTCCAGCAGAGCTGGCTAAAGAAGGTTATATTTGAGCACTGCAAGAAGATATCTAAATGTACAGTGGTACCTCTACTTATGAGTTTAATCTGTTCTGAATGCATGTACGTAAGTCAAACAACTTGTAAGTAGAGCAGCTGTATCTAAAAAATAAAAATTGTAAGTAGAGCAGACCGTATCAAAAATTTGTAAGGCAGCAGTTAAAATGCCAATGGTTTTCCGCTCTTAAGTTGAATTGCTCGAAAGTAGAGCTACTCATAAGTAGAGGTACCACTGTACTTTACAGTTTGGTACCTGCACAATTCATCTCTTAAAAATCTGTGGCCAGTATCTTTTCATACCTCTAATTTACACAATGTAAGTTATGCCACCACCAGCAAGCAGAGTGGCACTAATGGAAGCATTTTTCATGGCCCATAATTTTTCACTCCATTATATCAAGTCGTCCACACTACAAACTGAAAAAAAAACCCTTTTAAAATAGGTGTAATTTGCCACTGCCAGTTGTGGCACTCTTACTGCACTGGCTGAGATAGGCAACAGAACTTTGGTCACAAATTTATTTCCATAAATTAAAATGTCTTATTAGAAGAAAAAAATACAATTGAATATTCATCTTAACAGGGGACTCATCTAACATGGTGAGGAGTACCAGTCAACATTACAGACAAGGGCTGAGAATGCAAAGCACATGAGCTGACTTTTTACTAGTCATTACCACTGAGATGGAGCTCACAGTCTTGTTGGAAGAGTAAATTGTTACAATGCGCCAAACTGAACATCTTACTTTTCTAAAAGGCATCATAAGAAATATGCATTCTGCACTGAATCCGCAACAGTTGTGTAAATACAAGATGCAAAGGAAACACTCTTCTAGCTCTCCCCAATTTTAATCTAAGCACATACTTTCACTCAGTAAAATTCTGCAAATTCAACCCATGTCTCTAGACCAGTGGTTCTCAACCTGTGGGTCCCCAGATGTTCCTGGACTGCAACTCCCAGAAGTCTTCATCACTAGCTGAGCTGGCCAGGATTTCTGGGAGCTGCAGTCCAGGAACATCTGGGGACCCACCAGTTGAGAACCACTGCTCTAGACTATTAGTGCACCTATCACACCTTAGGAGGATAACATGCAAATGCCCCTGTTGAGGATTACCTTAAAATGATCTACCAGACTGCCTAATGAAACTATATAGCCTGATCTGACCTGTTCCAAAAAGATCATGTAGACAAACCCTTAGTTGTACAAGTTTTTCATACCATTATTTAATAACACCCACTTCTATCCATCCAACAGCATCAGCCAAATAAAAGTTGTTAATCTTTGTATGTGTATTTATGCAGCGGGGTACCATTATACTATGCAAACAAATGGATGACATCTGATTTCATTCAGGAAGCAGACTGCTTAGAGTGAAACTAGAGCATCCCAATATTGAGGGAATCTTATACTTATTCAGCAACTGATACCAACTTTAAATTGCTGTTACCAGACAGATTGAATTAAATCAGAATGTTTAAAAGTGCAGTCGTGAAACACCATTGTCAGCAGTTTTATTTCTAAATTTTTATATCAGAAGAAGCAGAAATAAAAATTAGCAATACACTGATCAGGAATGTGGTAAGAATTCCTTTTAATAAAAAGTTACAAACAGAAGCTCTATGTAAAGTGTCTTGTCAAATAAATGCCTCATGAACATGGGTGGCATTTATACGGTACCATTTTGCAAAAGGTTCTAAGCCCATATTGCACTTCAAAAATCTATCCTTATTGTAAAATATCATTCATATATATAGGATAGATGCAAACTGACACAGGTTTACCTAACATATGTAACTGATCAATTTCGAGACACACGCGCACGGGATCTTTGCTAAAATAAGACAGTTTCAGAGGATCTTGCTCCCAAGCAGAAGCAACAGGTGTCGCCTGAAACGCGCCTTTGCTACAAATCTGGCCCAATTTGTAACTGGGCCACCTTAAACTGCGTAGGGAGTGTGTGTGTGTGTTTGTGTGCATAGGCAGATAAACTATTTCAAAACCGACGCGTCAGGCCCGCATCTTAGAAGTCAACGTCAAGATCTCCACCTTCGAGCTGCTTTTCTGGAGGTTGCGTTTGGGTGGAAAAGGAGGGCGAGAAGGCGAAAGTTAGTCCTAACCTAAAGGCTAACGGAGAACCACTCTTTGAAAAAGTGTTCTTCATTCTGATTTTAAAAGAACCCGCCCGTCGCCTCAATGGTCCATTAAGCCGGCGAGGAGGACAACACGTGTCTATTCCTCCCCCCGCCCCCCAGGTCCAGCAGTTGTTACGGACGCCGAATGGAGAGAACAAGCAAACACACACACATAACCACCCTCCCCGGACCTTCCGTTCCCGGAGCGCCCGTCTTCCCGTTCCCCCTTGACGGGAGCCGCCTCCACTCCCGCCCTCCGGGCCGCGGCCAGGCAGCCCCCCCCCCCCCCCCAGCAGCAGCAGCAGCAGCAGCAGCAGCAGCAGTTCCACCGGGCCCGAGCCGCTTCCTCGTCAGAGGAGCGACGGCGTGTCCTCAGCCAGCGCGCCGCCGCGAGTGGTGGTGGTGGTGGTGGTGGTGGTGGGAAAGCGGGCGGCCTCCGGTTCGCCTTTGCAGCCCGGGCGCCTGCGTGCAAGAGGCGGCGGCGGCGGCGGCCGCGAGAAGCACGGCGTGGGGGGGAAGAGGCGGAGGAGGGAGGGCAGTTGCTCCCCGGCCTTTCTCTCTCTCTCTCTCCCCCCCCCCCCCGCCGCCGCCTCCGCCATTCCCGCCCCGCCCCGCCCCGTCCGCCTTCTCCTCTGCGGGTCGTTGGCTTCTCTGGAACGAGGGAGGGACGCAGGCGGGGAGGAGGGGAGGCTGAGCCGCCCTCTGCAGTGCCATTGCACCAACAAGGAGCAGGTAAAGCCGGCTGTGGACCCCCCCCCACATACCCTCACCCCCACCCCCCCACCCTTGGAAGCGCCCCCCCCCCACCGGGACCCACCGCCCGCTCCTGGCAGGATCGAGCCGCTGCTCCGCCCCGACCCGGTCCTCGCGCGGCACGCGGCGCGCCGTCCCCGGGCCCGTCTCTTGCACGCCTCCTGCCCTCGCCCGCCCGCCCGCCCGCAAGCCCCCACCCTTGTTTCTCCCCCAATTGCCGGCTGTCATTGAAGAAAAAGGAGGAAGCGGCTGCGAGGCCTGCAATGTGGAGACGGCGGGCAGGCAGGCGGGCCCCGGGCCGGCCGTTCTTCCACCTCTTGCGCGCCAGGCTCCGGCAGCAAAGCTGGAGGAGGTGCTTCTGAGCTTTTTGCTACTCTGGTTCCTCCTCCGAAGGGCGAGAGCGTCCCTTTTCGCCTCCAGAAAGAAGGGAGAGTGCCTCTTTTTTGTGGGTTCTCCTATTTCCCTTATAAATGAACTCAAAAATGTCCCTTCCCTGCTTCCTGTCCTTTTACTTCTCCAAATCAAGCTGCTCTGAGCTTTGGGTCGTTGGGTTTTTAAACTTTCCTGCGCCTCCTGAATTTTAGTTCTGGCCTCTTGTGCCCTTCATTTTCACAGACCTCTTCCTAAACCTACATTCCCTACAAGAAATTAGCCCCATTGAGTTCTGTAGGGGGTTGTTTCCCCATCCAAGAGGGTAGGGACCTTACTAACTCTGGCTCTGCAGTTGTGACATCGGCTTGTTTTCCTTTCTGTAGTTCCTGTTGATGTTTGAAAATAATAATAATAATAACACGGGCTAGAAACAGTTTTGCAACTATGGAGAGAAACCTGTAGTCGTTTTACATGTTGGTTAGTGCCAGTTGAATCACATTTAGGTCACACTGTGGCAAACTGGGGAGGAATATATCAAGACCAAGAGTTGTCACATGATGAGGGTGCTCACCTAGTAGATGACTGGGGGTGTAGAGGAGTTGATAGCCTGCTGCTCCTTCCATCTTCTCCCTTCCCTCCTAAAACAGGCTGGCATTTGAACAGTAGGAGATTACAGGCAAGGCCCTCTTCTCACCATGGAAGAGGCAGGTAGGAGAGGGCTGGCTAAGCAAAAATTGGGGTTGAGATGGGATTGTACTCCATTTGCTCTGTTTTAAAGTCATTTTTATTACACCTCTTGGCCTACAAGGCACCCAGAATGCCTTATAAAAATGAAAGCTCAGCAAACTTTTTTTTATTTTTCTACCAGCAGCCTAAGAAGGTATCACTCATAGTCTAGTTCTTATAAAAAATGAGTAATGCTGCAAACCTGAATTTACAGCCTAACAGGCATGAAACACCAGCAGAAAATTTGGGAATACATGTATGGGAAAAATCATAGCTGTATTTGATATCGTTGCTCAGATGGATGGGAATATACAGTAACTATTTTTTATCTGATTGTACCTGGGTTTCTATCGCATGTGTTCTCTTTTGGAGTTCTCTTTATATTCATGACCCTTTCTGATAATCCTGTAGAATTTGTAATTTCTTGGTGAAAAAGAGAAGACATGAAATGGTAATTTATTGCATGCTTCTCTTCTATATAGGAAGACAAAGTGGAACTGGGGATTTATAAATAATCTATAATTATTATACTCATGTAATACATTTTATTTCTCAATTCCATTATTTCATGAATTTTTTTACACAGAGCTCAGTAAAAAGTCTAGTTGATAAGCTGGCTAAGTATGGAGTGATTCCTTACTCTGCTTTCTGGGAGGAGAGCCAGCCTGTGGTCAAGCAACATTGTCTCAGTGTGCCCCCAGAAGAAGGGAATGGTAAACCAGTTCTAAGTAATGTACTGTAGTTTTCTGTACCTAGAACAGTTTGGAAAGGCTTACTGTAAGTAGGAAGTAACTGGATGACATGTGATGATTGAAACATTTATTAATAGTTCATAATTATCAAACATCTTTCACTGTATAAAAGCTTTTATTTTAATTTGTTTAAAAGTTCACTAGTTAGTCTGCAATATAACTCTAGTATAAGCTCCAGACAACTGAAAGTCCCAGACAGCACTGGGAATTTTGAGAGTTATAATTCAAAAATATAAATGAGCTCATCTCTATTCAAAACATTGAAATAGAAAATATTAATTGTGTTAAAGTCTGAAATTCTGCAGACCAGTATAGAGAGGACTTCCACTCAGTTCAACTGTGCATACCGTACTTTTTTAAATATAATTTTAAAACAAAACATGAAATGTTTATTAGTTTACAATTAGATGAGCAGTATTATGATAGCTTTAGCTGATGTTATTGTATTGCATACAGTACTTCTTAATAAATATACATAGTATTTCCCCCCCCCCCCCCAGTATCCTTTCATCAACAGTTAAAGACATGTGGCTCCATCCTGCAAGGTACTTCGAATTCTCTGCAGAAGTTCAGGGTAATCCACTAGCAGAGAATTCTACATATGTCACCAAACTACAGATCCTAATAAAGCTATATTATAACTCTGTTATGTCGATACACTGTTGGTGTCTCACAGTCAAGGCTAAGAATTGGAAATTGTAATGCAACTGGAAGCATCTGCTGTGAGTTACACATAAAAAAGAAAACTGAGGAAAGCCTTTGTGCTTTCCCCTCACCTTTATTTTAATTAGATTAACACAAATAAGATAATTATTCCCCTGTATCCCAAATGTTTTTGCAGAATAGCTTGCATTGTTTCCTCCACTGCCACATCTTTAGAAAAATGTTTGTTTGCAGTTCTGAAAAAGCCCACAAAGGAACCTGTGTGTTTCACTCAGAGCTAAATGCAGATACGTGTTGCTGTTGTCTTTGCAGAGAAAGGGCATTTTTATCTCTTTCCTTCATGGGCTTTTCTAGAGGACATGTGATACCTGCATGACTATCTGACTCATGAAGACTCATCTCCAACCTGAGCCATTTCTCCCTGGCTAAAAACACTTAGTCATGCATTTGGACCTTCTGTGGCTTTTTCTTCTCCCTGTTTTTAAAAACTATCAAGCTGGTCGGAAAAAGAAGTAATGTCAAGCTTGAATTCACATTAGTCTGTGCATTTACATTTGAGCCTAGATGAAGGTACTGTATTTCTCACATGTAGATCTCAGTTTGGATCTATAGAAGAGATGCTGATTGTCCCAAGAAGCTTTAAAGCTTGCATGAGTGTCATATTATCAGCTTATTGGCTTAAGCCTGAGAGCATGAAAGAGAGCAAAAAGAAGAGTGCAAGTCAGTTGTCATTGTGACTGTCAAAGTGCATTGATGGGAATTGGTGCAACAACAAAAAATCAATTGTTAAACTTTTTGTTTGATTTCCTGTAATATATAACACTGTTCTGTATGGAAAGAAATGGGATATTTTTGTAGATTGTTCTTCTTAGCAAAACTGAAAAGTTTCACGCTCTTATAAATCCAGTACTGAGAGATCAGTTGAATAGTTTAGTTTTCTTTATATGGGTATCCTTGGTGTTTCTATCTCTATACAGTACAATAAATGCTCCAAAAAACCATGCTGGGCCAGAACAAAGTAGGGATCTGGACTAATCCAGCCTCCTGTTTCTAACAAAAGTCAAACAAACACATATAGGATAGCCGCAAAAATAAAAAATATCCCTCACATTTACTCTTATTCTTCAGTAGCCATGCCAGAGACGATTTGATTTGATTTGTATATATTTATTTATTGTATGTGTTTTATAATTTGTATTCTTCACTTTGTAAACTGTCCAGAGTAGCCTTTGGGCTAGAGGGCTGCGGTATATAACTCTCATAAATAAATAAATAAATAATAAGAGACATGCATTCATATGAACTTGATGTTCTATTAAGTAGTCATAGGTAATACTTGTTGATAGACTAATGTTATATAAGTTGGTACTTTATAATCAAATCAGATTTTAAATTAGTGAGCAGTGGGCACCTCAAAATCTTCTGGAAGCATAAATTATTACCATACTTCTTTCATATCTTTTCTATGTCTATTGGCTGACAGTTTCATTGTTTCACTCCTGACTTCATATTCTATTATAATGTATGAGAGAATAAAAGGTTTCACTTTCTTCATACCTCACATATTTTTATGATATATATCTATTGTACGTCCCTTCATGCCTTACAGATTTCTTGCAGGGAAGATATTTTAGATAAAGTTGCTCTTTTTGCATGTGTTGTGCTATCTTTTTTGTGAGGTTTGGAATTAGAACTGCATAAATTGTGGCCATAACATGGATCTGTATACTGTATTGTTTTCGTTCCAACCCCCTTTTCCCTTTCAGTATTCCAGTGGTTAGTTCATTGGCACATCCTCTACAACTGTGGGGTCTCTTTCTGGTGAGACACTCTCACATCAGCCCCCATCCGCTTATAGTTGTAAATGCAACATTATATGCATTGAGACTCCCCCCCCCATTTTATGCTACCTTACATTTACTTACACTCAATCTCATTTTCATTAGTATTTAATATTGAATATGAATATGGATTTCATTTCTTAATTTATTAACTATTGCTCCACTTAAGAGTGTCCCTTTGGGACACACGCTTTTCAACACCTTAAATATTATAGTACCATTCATAGGCTTACCTACAGTACCTCATCACTGATGTCTTTCCTTACTTCGATAAGTAGCCCTTATTATATATGGATATTTCAGGGATCTACTTTTCCAAGACTTTGCTGTGGCTCATTCTAAACCTAGTTGCTGCTTATGTATTGTTTCAGAAGCAGGGAGATCCAGATGTTGAGTAACAATTACCTCATCTCTATAGTATTAGTGTTGTTGTTTGCTGCTGCTGCTGCTGCTGTATACAGCCTATCAAGCAGTTCCTGGATTTAGTTCCTTCAATATCAAGTAATACTCAACCAAGGAGTTTCACAGGTATTTCCTTTAAATATGTATTGTTCAATGTAAAACTGCTTTCTGCAGCTGGTATATTCTGATTTCATACTGGCCTTAGAATACAAATATGGTTTTCTAGGTCTTGAAATCATCCCCATCCAAGACATGGGCTCTGTGCCCCAATACTTCTCATATTTCTAAAATCTAGGCTATTTTGTATGTTTAATAATATTGTCATTAGTAATCCTCCCTGTCACTTTGTCTTACATGGATGTTATCTTGTAATTCCTTGGCTGTCCTTTGTGTCCCTTTTTAAAGCCTGAAGTTAACATTGGCTCCCTTCCAATCCTCTTCTATTGACGCTGCATTTTATATATTTCTTAAGTTTTTCTTAAGTTTCATGTGTTTGTTTCAAGATCAGCACTTTCAAGTTTGAGTTCTTTGAACTCTCATTTAGTGTATATCACTCAGGCCACTCAGTGACTGATTTCATAACTTGTTAGTGTGCCATACATCTGTACAGAAAAATAGCAATTCACATTTGGGTATATCTGTCACGTATATTGAATGTGAAGATAGGGGATTTATTCAACTATTCTATAATTTCCGTTTTCTCCTTTGACAGTTCCTCTACTTCTTTGCTTCTAGTGTTCCAATACTCCCCTGTAGCTGGTTTCTCCCCCCCCCCCCCCAGTGGTGAAAAGGGAAGTACCCCAGGGATCTGTCCTGAGACCCAGTCTGTTCATAAATGACCTGGAGACAGAGATATGCAGTGAGGTGGCCAAGTTTGTGGATGACACAAAACTTTTCTGTGTGGTAAAAATCAGAGATGATTGTGAAGAGCTCCAGAAGGATGTCTCCAAACTGGGGGAATGGGCTGCCAAATGGCAAATGTGTTTCAATGTAGGAAAATGTAAAGTAATGCAGGTTGGGGCAAAAAATCAAAACTTTATCTGTCAACTCATGGGCTCTGAGCTATCCGTGACGGATCAGGAAAGAGATCTTGGTGTGTTGGTGGATAGCTCAATGAAGGTGTCTACCCAATGTGTGGCAGCGGTGAAGAAGGCCAATTCCATGCTAGGGATTATCAAAAATAAAACAGCCAACATTATAATGCCATTGTATATAACGATAGTAAGGCCGTACTTGGAGTATTATGTAAAATTCTGGTCACCGCATCTCAAAAAAGACATAGTGGAACTGGAAAAGGTGCAGAAGAGTGACTAAAATGGTTACTGGACTTAGGGACCTCCCTTATGAGGAAAGGCTAAAACATTTGGGGCTCTTTCGTCTGGAAAAAAGGTCCCTGAGGGGGACACTCTTCTCCCTCTCACAAAATACCAGAACTAGGGGACATGTACTCAAATTGAGGGATGGGAGAGTGAGAACAGACAAAAGAAAAAAATATCCAGTGTGTTGTTAGTCTGTGGAAGTTCCTGCCACAGGATGTGGTGATAACATCTGGCCTGGATGCTTTCAAAAAGGGATTGCACAGATTCCTGGAGGAAAAGTCCATCACAGGTTACAAACTATGATGGAGATGTGTAATCTCCAGGCTTAAAACGGGGGTACTGTACTTCAAGGGCCAGATGCAGGGGAGTGGTATCTAGTCTTGTGCGCTCCCGGACACATTTAGTGGGGCCACTGTGAGATACAGGAAGCTGGACCAGATGGGCCTTTGGCCTGATCCAGCATGGTTCTTCTTCTGTTCATATGTTCTTATGAGTATTTGAATTGATTTTGTAGCTATGTCCGGCTAGCCCTTCTGGGATGCACAGGTAGAAGCAAGTAAAACACCCAATGGGGTTTCGCCAGTGTCAATTATATAATTAATTGTTGGTGCTCAGAAAACAGCTGTTGACAATCAATAACAATAATCCTGGTGCTAGGTAGGCCTATTAACACTTGAAATGCGTTTTAAAAGCCTTATTGAACCCCCTTGAAATATGGATATCCTATATGAAATGGAGACAACAGGAAATGTGGGAGGCAGGCACTGGAGGTGCTGGCAGGTGATGGGAAGTGGTTGGTTCTCCTCATGGTTTTCTAAGAAGGCCATAGTGGGAAGCCAGCCTCACATAAAGGGGTGTTGCTCTTCCACAGGGAGCATCCTGAGCCACTATTGTGAAGGCAGTTGTTGAGGCTACCTGAGACTAAAACATGGCCAGAGTGGGGACAGAGACTGCAGGCAATCTGATCCTTATTGCAGTTGAATATTTTGGTAAATTTTAACTGAGAAGGCTTTCATTCTAATTTTTATTTGAAAACTTTCCATTTGCCTTTAAAATTAGATACAGAATGCCATAGAAGGTTGAATTATTATTCCACTGATTGTTTGTAAATATAGCCAATTTTTGTTCATTTATTCTTTTGTGCAGAGTCTCGCCTGTTTGCCTTATGTGTAGACAGAAGCTGCCATATCACACTGAACTCTGAGCAAATGAATGAATGCCATTGTTGAGGATGACATCAAGTCTTTGTAGAGTCCTGCCAAACCCAGAGTAAGCACAGGAATGGAAATGGCTTCAGAGTTTGCAGCAGGATTTGATCCTTAGATTGTTGTTGCATGACCTGTTGCCCTAATGAACAGTTATTTTAGGTTGGGAGCTTATATCTACGCAATAATAAGCAAAAACAAGAATTCTAACATCACCATGTCATAAAACCAGCTGATCTTATATTTGACATTAGTTTTACTTTCAAAACAAAAAGGTAGATAACTGGAAAATAAATTTTCTTGTTCATATTTTGTATGTATATACATTTTTTTTCTGTATCTGTTTTGTTAAGTAGGTGTGGTGTGCAATGTTAGAATGTTTCCTTCACTGTTGCCTTGTTTTGTTTTTCTCATGACACTTTGTCATTGTTGAATAAATTATTAATTGATTTGACAGGGGTCAGACAGAATATCTGTTGGTTACTCGTAAGTTTTCACAGTGTGTCAAACAATACACTTGTTACTGTTATGGATTCTTGTGTAAAATGGATAATAAAGTGCTGGTATGTTTAAGTAGAGTAATGCATTACTTTCTAGATGCTTGCTGAGTAAGCATTTATATGAAGTCAAATATTGCAGTCATGTGTTTTAGACTGTTTGATATTCGTTCCAGGAAAGAAAAATTGGTGTGTTTTCATAGTCTTGAAGGCATGAGAATGACATGACTGCTGACTTCAGCAGTAGAATGTTTCCATTTATATAGGACTCTGAATTAACAAATCACTGTCATTGCAATCAATATAAATTTACTGGGGGGCATGGAGGAAAGAAGCTGTATATTGTATATCAAAATTAGTATGGCATGGCACTTTGCTATGTTATGTTTCTAATACGATAAAATGTTTTTGGGTTTGCACATTACTTATTTGATTGAAAGTTTATTGTTTCAAATATGACAGATCTTGAAGTTACTGTATTTCAAAAACGTTGCATTTAATGGATGATGTTTTATATATCCTTAGGGTTGCCTCTTTTGTTAGCGCTGCAGAATGATCCTTTGGAATCTTTTGAAAATGCTTCCCCCAGTCATGGTGACCCCATATGTCAGTTGTATTATATAGCTGCTTGTCCTCCTCCAGGAGACCATTCAGCCTATACTAAACTGTCATAACAATGCTATAAGAACAGTATACTGTAGCTGTATTTGGGGCAATCTAGTTGGTAAACTGTTTGGGCATGTTAAAACTATTGCGGTGAACTATGTGATTTTAGGAGCTTTTGAAGGGCAGATGTAATATTAGAGTCAGGAATTAAAGATGAGATTAAGGATTTAAGAATTGGGATAGTTATTTAGACTCTTGAATGCAGTTGGAAGCTTAAACTTCATAGAAGCAACTGGGGAATGGTGAAAGAAGTCAATAAGGTAATTATAATGATTGCAGAGACTAATTCTGGATTGATGGAAATTCTATGCTTATCCAGTAATGTTAATTACCCAAGCACTTTGACCAGGTGCAGGCATATTTTCACTTACATGGGTGCCTCTGAGTGCATGTGTCCTTAAAGTAGTCTTTGAAAGCAGGCATTTTTTCACTTCTGTGGGTGCACTGGAGTGAATGAACCCTTAAAGCAATATTTTAGTTATCCCCCCCTCTCTCTAAGAGTTTTTAATGCTGGACCACCTACCTGTGTTATGAAAGTAACAGTAAGAATTATTTCAGGAAATATTTTAAAAATATATGTACTGCATATTGTTTTACAGACTTAATGTGGATACATGTTTATTTGTGGTTATAATGAACACTGCACAAGAAAAAATATTGTGCCAATGTATACTGTTCTATAGATAATCTTGCCTAAGGTTGTGTGTGAGATATGAGCCTTGGGAAATAGGACTTCTAGTTATCCCTTTAATCTGTATTTTAAACTAGAACAGGTAATGTGAATGATGAAGCCATTTAAAGAGAGTGATATATTATTTCTGTGGTGCAAGGAAGTTCCACACAATTTAATGCACTGAGGCCTCTACTGAATA
Source organism: Phrynocephalus guinanensis (assembly GCA_037367245.1). Lineage (NCBI taxonomy): Eukaryota > Metazoa > Chordata > Lepidosauria > Squamata > Agamidae > Phrynocephalus > Phrynocephalus guinanensis. Next base: position 29,040,111 of record CM074742.1, read on the forward strand.
TGCCTTGGGGATTCATGCAACTGTGTTCGTGTTCACTGTCTCAGTTTCCTTGCGTATTATCTCTGTCTCAGCTATGATAAATTGAAAAAATATGTTTGAGAGCTTTCCTCTATTTATCTAGAGAGTTTGCTTAAATGAGGAGGAAGCAGAATTAATGGGTGCAGAAGTCTTTGCAGCTGTTGACCGTATCTAATCCAGAGGTTTAAGCATACTTTAAATGGACTTTGTTTTAAAAATCTTTGCACAACACATGTAAAGAGAGAGAGAAAACTACTAAGGGAAATAAGATGAAAAACTTCATATGCAGGAGCAGCAATAAGGCCCTAGTCCAACCTTGCTGCAGAGGAAGAAAAAGAAGTACACCAGTGGGTCTGGAGGTCATAATGGAATGCACACTGGCAAGTCTGTACATGTTACTACAACCAGTCACAGTGAGAAGAGAGAAATCTGCTACATTTTGGAAGACGATGGGAAGTGTCTGGTCCTCCCATGGTGTTAAAAGAAGGCCATGATGGGAAGCCAACCTCATATAAAGGGGCCTTGCGCCACAGGGAAGGTCCTGTGCCAATAGTATAAAGGCAGCTGTTGGGGCTACCTGAGATAGAAGCATGGCCAGGATGGGGCCAAGGATGCAAGGATTGCTCAGTGTGATTGGTTGCTGTAAACCAGCATTTGCATTGCCTCCCCATAGTTTCTACACCTGAGTGATGTTGTGGCTTCCAATTCATACCTGGTGTACTTCCCAGAAAGTTTCATTGTCCAAGACTAGAAGAGAATTTCTCTTTTCACTCGTCATTTTCAACAATTGTAATACCTGTTTCCTCTAAGAAATTAGGATGCTCAGAGGTTTGTGGTACAGTGGCTAAACTGTTGTACTGCAGCCATAACTGTGCTCAGAACCTGGGGTTCAATCCCAGTTAGCCGGCTCGTGATTGACTCAGCCTTCTATCCTTCCAAGTTTGGTAAAACGAGTACCCAGTTCACTGGGAGGTGGGGGACAATGTGTAGCCTGCATAATTAGAACATAAGAACATAAGAAGAGCCATGCTGGATCAGGCCAAAGGCCAATCGAGTCCAGCTTCCTGTATCTCACAGTGGCCCCACCAAATGTAATACCACTCAGAGAGTGCTTTAAGCACTATGGGATGATATATAACCAGAACTCTTGCGAGGGAGTTGTCTTTTGTTTTGCTTTGCTCTTAATTCATGTGAGCCAATGCGCAGGAGCAAGTGAAAAGGTAAACAGGAGTGTTTTGCACTGCTGTTAGCAGAGGAGGACAAGCATTCTGTGTCATCACCTACATGAGAAGAACCTAGTGGGGAAGCTGGTTCAGTGATTGACAACATCTGGGTCATGTTTTTCATTCTGCCTGAGGATGTAGGAGGCTGTACTTGCAAGAGCAAGCTGGTTGTCCGAGTGCAACAGCAGATACAACACCTTGGAGCCTGCTTGTCTGTGCTTTAACTCATCTGGGAAGATGAAGTTCTGGCTAGAGCAGAAAAGACTCTTCTAGAAAAGCAATAAAAGAGTTGCTTCTCGAGAAAGAGAAGAATCCTAAATGCAGGAAGCAAGTTAAGGGATATGGCATAGAGACAAAGGAGTACTAGGAATCTGGCTGTCCCTTTGGACCTGTGCATTTAGTGCCAGGTTCTCTTCGTCGCCAGTGATTCTGAGCTGTTGAAAAAGCTGTCTTAAGCTTCAAAAAGCATGGAAATGTCCATGGTGGATTCTGTGAATGGAAGGGTTTGAATCACTAACCATAGCAGAAGAGAGCATGCAATGGTGATAGGTGACCCCTGTCTAAAGGGCCTGAGTTACCATTGAGCAGAAATGAGAAGTGTCTCGGGACACTGTTGCCTTCCTGGTGTGAACATCCAAAACATGACAGGGATTTCCAAGGCATTTCGAACCCAGTGAACATGATCTCATCTCCCTTACCAATGTTTTAGGAAATGATACTTCCAGAAACACCATTCAGCATGAGTGGTTATGAAAGTAGAGCACCAGTAGGTCGTTAGCTCCTCTTGAAGGTCATGCCCAAGGAGAAAAGAGAAGTGAACAACTATCTGAACAAATGGTGTTATCAGGAAAGGGTTGTCTTCTTGGGTTGTGTATTGAGCTTTCTTGAAGGAGGACGTCTGCCAAGGCTTCTGACAAGAGTGAGAGTCAGAGATTGGGAGTTCTGTTCCGCACTGTGCCTCATTGACAGAATGGACTTGATGATCCATAGGATTCCTTCCAGCTCTGAAGTTCTATGATTCTAAGATTCAGCTCACCAAGGGGGAGTATGAAGGAGTAGCCAGCATTTGAAGTAAGCAGGTAAGGAAAGGTAGAACACAGAATGTCTTAAAAGAAAGTCAGCATTAATAGAAGATATGTCTGTATGTGGTGGGAATGTTTGGGACTAGAAGAAGAAAAACTGGAGGTGCAGAATTTCAAGAAGGAGGACTTAGTGACAGAAAGGAGTTAGAACTGCTGAGCTCCTGCTTTGGTTTTGCCCCTTCCCCAAAATAAGGGGTACTGTACTAAATTTGGCAAAAATAGAATAAATGATATCCTGAGGCAGCAGCAGTCCATAACATGTGAAACCAGCTAATTTAAATAAATGTATTTCTTCAGGGCTACTTCAAGGGTACTAAAAGGACTTGACAGTGTCATCTCAAAGTGTAAAATAAGAACAAAAGAAGAGCCCAGCTGGATCAGGTCAAGGGCCTGTCTAGTCCAGCTTCCTGTATTTCACAGTGGCCCAAACAGATGCCTCAGGAGCTCATGAGACAACTAGATACCTGTCTCCTAGTACCACTCTCGTGTGGCTGGCACCCTCCTTTTAAGCCTGGACATAACATGTATCCTCATCATGGCTTGTAACCTGCGATGGACTTTTTGTCTAGAAATTTGCCCAATCCCTTTTTAAAAAAAAATTAGGCCAGATGTCGTCACCACATCCTGCAGCAAGGAGTTCCACAGACTAACAACATGCTGGGTAAAGAAGTGTTTTCTTTTGTCTCTTCTTTCTCCCAACCATCAGTTTGAGTGGATGACCCCTGGTTCTGGTATTGTGAGAGAGGGAAAAGAGCTTCCCTCTATCCACTTTATCTATCCCTTAGATAATTTTGTACCTCTCAGTCATGTTTCCCCACAGGTGCCTTTTTTCCAGACTAAAGAGCTCAAAACACTGTAGCTTTTCTTCATAAGGGAAGAAGTGCTATAGCTGATGTCTCTAATTGAGAATTCTTGGAGACAAGGCAAGGTTCTGGCATACTGATGGTGAGTAAACCTCGGCCTCATATTCAGAAGGAAGAAAGAAGACCCACGGTGTTCATAGACATTATACTGGTGCTCAGAAATGCTCTAAAGCAAATAATTAAACCACCCTTGTGTGTACCCTTTGGGGGGGAAATGCTGTGATTGCTCAGAGCCAGCATGTGTTTCTCAAAACCAAAGTAATATTAGCTCTTTGATGAAGTTGTAAGCTTGAGCTATAAGGCAAATGCTGGGTGTAGTATGTTTTGATTTTTTAAAAAATATTTAATATAGAAAATCATAAAATTATAAAAAACAAAACAAAGCAAATGTTAATTTTAATATGGTTTTTTTCTAAGATCATCCATTATATTCTTGTGGCTAGGCTGCTAAAGCAAGTGTCAGAGGATGATGCTTCTGCTAGGTGGATTTGTGCCTGGTTGATGGGCCATATCAGGTGTTCTTGGACTGCAATTCCCAGAAATTTTCACTACTAACTGTTCTGCCTGAGGTTTCTGGGAGTTAATGTCCAGAAACACCTGAGTTATGGGAACCACTGCTATAGAGATTCAAATCAGATCCACATGGAAATAATCAGAGGAATATTATGTTGTTAGATGCCCAATAAACATTCTTCATTATAATCCAAATGCCAGATTGGGTCTAAACTAGACTAGATGATTTGGAGTCCTCACTAGTTGCTTCTCATATTTCTGCTGTCTAATGGAATAGAAAATACTGTATGCTTTTATAGCTGTGCTTGTTGCTACTTTGTACCTACCATGGTATTCTTATCTAATCTGATGTTTTATCCTATGTCTTAGTTGTTACTACTGGTAGATGGGCTGCACAGTCCTTAGAGCACAGTTTTATGCTTGTGTATAGGCACTCTCCTTACCCCTTTTGCCCTTCTGCTCTCCCAGATGTGATCTGCCTCTGCCCTGCTGTATTCCCTCTGCTTGATCAGCCACAACTTCTCTTTGTCATATAGCAGAAGCAGCAGCAGGGGTCTTTGATTTGACTGTGCCAAGTTTCAGATATTATCCATAGAAGTTGTTTATGTAGAGAGAAGTTCTCTAATTCTGACAGTTAGAGCCAACTTATTTCTTCTACTATGTGCCAGAAGAGGCGATGGTTTTATTGATGAATATGGAAAAAGTGAATAGTCCAGTGCTTTGTTCCATTCCTCTAATTTACGACATCGGTAATAATGGATGATGGATGAGATATCCAAACATTAATAAATAATCTTAAAAGGTGTACTAAATCAAAGAGGAAGAGACCAAGGAATAATCTCATATAATGTTTCAAGGAGGGTAAGGTAATTCTAGTGTCATTAATTCTGCTGCATTCAAGAAATAAACAAAAACCCATTTAAAGTAGATGCATTGTCAATAACATAAGAGCTGCAGCACTATTGGCAGTTTTTCTTAAATTTTACAGTACAGCGTTAACTGTTTTAAAGCATTATCCCCACAAATTAAAAGTTTCAAGGGCTAGATGTGGTTGTCGCTGGAAAAAAGTGATAACATCCTGGTGATATATCAATTCCTTTGCTACTGTTGGCATTTGCTTTATTAGTTAGAAGGGAAAGGGCCGAACCTTTCCGCACACACGTTTACTTTATTCAGTTCCATTTTAGTTAAAGGACTTTAAAAATGACCAAAATCCTATTAGTGCAACTTACAGTAGCCAATTGTGACTAACTGACAATGTACTGGGGTACATCTTATGTGACCAGGCACATAGTCAAGGCATGCTGTCCATTTTGGCAAGTAACTGATTGACCAGGACACATTACACAAACTCTATGGCAAACCTTTTAAAGACCGAATACGCACACTGCGATTCAGAACCCACTTATTTTTCAAAAACTGCCAATACAGCAATTTAACCTGAATACAGTGGTATCCCAGTTAGAAATGTTTTGGGTGCAACTCTTTGGGAAAGCGAGAATCAAAGAGCAGGCTTTTGAATTTTCTGTGGCCACAGTACCCTTGCTGTGGCCTTCAATGGGGTATTACACCATAGGGAAAGCCAGGAGGGAATAGCAGCGGCTTGTGGGGTTGTTCATAGCCCCAGTTTGCTCTCCAGCCACGCCACTCTGGGCATCCCAAAAGCAGCGTGGCTGGAGACTAAACGGGGGCTATGAATGAGCCCACAAGCTGCTCCCCTTTGTCCGGCTCTGTGCATGGAGCTCAGTGGCATACTCCGAGCTGAGGGGGAAGTGCTGTGGCTGTGAGGGGGCGATATTGCATGCCCACAGAAAGGGTTGGCTACTGTGCCATAGGTTCACCAACACTACTCTTTGGGAACACCAACAGGATTTGGGCCAATAGTGATATGGCAGCCATTGCTGATGACTAAACTATTGAAACAATCTGAATAGCCATTTGTCTATTTTTGAAATGATTTTGACAAGCAGTTTGTTTCCAGCTTTCAGTATTATCTCACCACCTGCAAGACATCTTAGTGCAACTGTAACAAAAAATACTATGTGTTCCAAGATATTTTAATCCTGTACATATCTACTAAGTGGATAAACATCAGTGAATTCAATATTTCAGATTGCTGCCTTGTGTGTTTTTTAATTCACATCTCCATTGTTTGTATACATTTGTGTTCCTTTCTTCAAGCTGTATAAATATACAATATATGTACAACTTAATTTATTTTCTAGTGTTCAGTTTATTTGTTTTTAAATTCATATCATGTTTAACAAATCTCCATTATTTCCTGCTCAGAATTTTTGTATGCAAACTGAGCAGCCATAGGACAATTCCATTAGTGTTTAGATTAACTACCACACTGGCAACTTCTTCCAAAATATATTGTATTGTATTGTTTAACGGAAATAGGGGGTTAGTATGTAATAGTAACTTAAAGGGCGCGGGTTACGTTTTCGACCCAACACATGATATAGGGAAATCTGTGTTATGTGGACACCTTTATCTGTGGGTCGGGCCAGGACCGGGGGGGTGCTGTTTGGGGCTTCCTATACTTACTCCAGGCCTGGTGCTGCCAAGAATAGGCATCCAACAGGCTTCCCGGGCTTGTACAGGTCCCAGAAGTGACTTCTGGCATATTGAAAGTGGCTTCTGGTTGATTGGAAGTGACTTCCAGGGCCTGCGCTGGGCCTCTGGAGCCTGTGCAGGTGCCAGAAGTGACTTCCAGCAAACTGGAACTGACTTCTGGACCACTGGAAGCCACTTCTGGGGCAGTGACAGGCCTAGGGTAAGTACAAGAGGCCCCACACAGGCCCACCGGTCCTGACTCGCAGCTTGCCCTGGGCCTAGTGCCCCTTGGCTGCTTCTCTGCTGCCCACCCACACCTGCGGTCCCGGTAAATCCGTGATATCCTGGGACTGGTATATGAAGTGCAATATGGCAGGGGAGTACTGCAAAATGACTACCCAACTCACTAGGGATGCAATGTGTTGTCTTCATAATTAAATTGTAAACTGCCCAGAGAGTTCTTTAAGCACTATGAGGCAGTATATAAGCAGTAAATGTTGAAGCTGTTTTAAATTGCTTTGCTTTATTTTTTTTTAAAAAAATAATTGTAAAAAAAGTCTGATTTTTAAATTTAATCAAAACTACACTGGATAAAATTGAAAACAAATTAAAATATTAAGATAATTAGTCTGCTTTTGACCAGAAGTGGGCTACTTCAGTACTCTTATCCTGGCTTTTTGCTAGAGAATCCTGGTAGGATACACTCTTTAGCATTGATCCATTCAGCAAGGTATGTTATTTCTTGTTCTCCATAGGTTTAGCTTAGCCTCTTCTGATTTAATATTTAGAGCTAGAGATGTATGAAGAAAATTTCTTTGAGTTTAGATTTTGTCTAGGGGAGTTGGTGTCTATGAAGTGGAAATCTTTCCGAATGAATTGAGAAACTGCAAACCTCCCCACAGGTGAGCAACTAGCGGTTTCGTTTCCAAATCCTGATTCAATTAGAAATACTTTTTCCTATGAGCACCCCCTTTGGAGCTTAATAACCCCTGAACCCCAGACCGCTCCAAATTTGGGGGGCTTACAGGGATGAGCTTGGGGAAGCTCTCTGGGTACCAATACATGGTTGTAATCCGTATTTTTGAGTATACAGTGGACCCTCGTATAACAAACGGTTTGTATAACATAAAATCTGTACAACATAAAAATTCCAGAGATAGGGGAAATTTGCTTAACAGAATCATCTATGGGGCGAATCGGTACAACATAGAAATGATAGCAATTAGGGATTACTCTGTTTTCAATGCGTGCCTATGAGAAATTTGTATAAAGGAAAATTTGCTTAACATAATTTCATTTGGAACAAATTAATTCCTTTATACAAGGTACCACTGTATAAACATAGCAAAACATACTTGAAAATATGGTTCGTACTTGAAATTACAGTTCATAAAATACACCCCTAAATTGGTGGTGTGCTCTATGCACATTCTTTCAATTAACTACCAGAACCCCCTTTGGAGCTTAATACCTCAGCCCCCTGACCCCCAAACCTCTCCAAATTTCAGGGGCTTACAGGGAAGAGCTTGAGGAAACTCCCCTGCCATTTTCTCTAGGACAAATCATTTCATTCCTAGAGGAAATAATTGAGTTTCATTTTGTGATGAAACGTGTCCTACCATTTAGTTACGTAGCAAAGTAATTTGTTATGTAATGAAATGAGAAAACAGTGTTTCATTTTTTTGTACTGTGCCAATCTAACATCAACGCTTCTGCAAATGGGGGATTGGCCAGCTGTATGCTGTTGCCCAGAGGACACATAAGTGTACTTGTAATGCTTTTCTACTCTATGCAGAGCCGCCTTCTGTGTCCCCCTTTTCCCACTGAAAAGGTAGTAGAATTTTGAGAGGTTGATGTTATGCCCATTAGAAGATTTTGCAGATTCTTTTTCACACTTCCAAACTGGACTCAACAGGTTTCAATCTGTATTGCTCCAGGATTTGCTGGGAACAGGAAAAAGAGCAAAGTGTTCCTATTTTGGAAATTCAAGTCCCCTTTGAAAAGTCGAAACCATCTTATCAAGTGTGAAGTATGTAGACCTCTTTGTTGTTTTGAGATTTGAGTCTCACAGAGTCTTCATATAAACAAGGCTGGAGTTGACTCAAGGTGCTGGATGAGACTAATAAAAACATTAAAAGCCAAACGGGCTAGCTTTAGGTGTTGGGTTGAAAGAGAATGCTCAGAAAATACAAGTCCTAGTTTCTCTGTGATTTAAAAGTCCTCTCCCTCTTCCAATATAGAATCCCTCTTAATGAATGGTTAAATTGAATGTTGCTTCTGTTATGCACCAAGGAGTGCAACTCATTCATAACCAGGGCTACTCTCTGTGTTGTATCTCTCAGTAGTCCTCTGAAGTCTTCTCAAACAGCAGGCTTACAATTTTGGTTTGAGGTACAGACACACCTAGGTGCCATTTTAATACAGATAAAAATGAGATTTGGTTATTAGAGATTATTGTTTGTAATCCTTTTAAGTAGTCCATATATACCCCATAAATACCCAAGTATAAGATGACCCAACTAGAAGTCGGGGGCCCTAATTTAAACCCCCCCCCCCCCAAACTGGGGTAACGTATTGACTTGAGTATAAGTCTAGGGTGGGAAATGCAGCAGGGCCTGGCAGCTCCTCCTTTGTGAGCTGGGGGAGCTTTGTGTGATGTTTAAAATGACTTTTAGCCATTGAGGCAAGTGCTTGTTGCTACTTTTAGCCACTGAGTCGTTGCCTCAGTGGCTAAAAGTAATTTTAAACATTGTGTTCCGCTCCCCCGTGATGCAGAGGGGTGTCAGGAGAAGCGGTGTGCGATGTTTAAAATGACTTTTAGCCACTGACCGAAGCACTTGCCTCAATGGGTAAACGTATTTACCCAAATATAAGTCAAGGGCCCCTTTTTCAGCCCAAAATTTGGGCTGAAAAACTAAACTTATATTCGACTATATACAGTACTTAATAAGAATATGATAGCATGAATTATCATTAGAGATGAACTGTGTTTATTTCATCATACTCCTTTGAATGCCCACAGAATAAATCACATAGGGGAAATAGAGAGGTGTATTGAATGAAAATGTTTAGTGATAAATTTTACATACATTTTCTACAATTCTCTAATTATAAAATTCTGACTTCTGAAGAAGCTCATCAACTCATAGAGTTGGAAGAGACCTAGAGGGCCATCCAGTCCAACCCCCTGCTATGCAGGAACCCGCATCAAAGTACCCCTGAAAGATGGCCCTCCAGCCTCTTCTTAAAAACATCCAAAGAAGGAGACTCCACCACCCTCCGTGGCAGCATATTCCACTGCTGCTCTAACTGTCATGAAGTTCTTCCTGATGTTCAAATGGAATCTCTTTTCCTGTATTTTGAAAACATTGCTTCGAGTCCTAGTCTCTGAAGCCATGGAAAACAACCCAGCCCCCTCTTCAATATGACATCCTTTCAAATATTTAAAAATGGCTATCATATCCCCTCTGAAACTTCATTTTGTAAGACTAAACATTCCCAGATCCCTAAGCCATTTCTCGTAAGGCATGTGTTCCTGACCTTTAACCATCCTGGTTGCCCTCCTCTGGATTTGCAAATTAATATCCTGTAGGCCTTGCTGTTTATGGACACTAGTGTTTTCTTTGAACGTATTAAATCACATGCATTACCTTGTTTTTAAGTATCCTAAATGGGACACTTCCATATAGTAAAAGTCAAGAACTGTTTTAAGTTTACACAAAGTGGGAATCAAAGCATTCTACTTGCTGTTGCTGATTTAGATCATTCACTTAAAGAAAAATGTATTACCGTATATAAGTCGACCCAAGTATAAGTTGAGGCCCCTAATTTAACCCCCCCCCCAAACTGTGGAAACATATTGACTCGAGTATAAGTCTAGGGTGGGAAATGCCACAAGGCCTGGCAGCTCTTCCTTTGTGAGCTGGGGGAGTGGTGTGTGATGTTGGTGTGTGATATTTAAAATAACTTTTATCCACTGATGCAAGTGCTTGGGTCAGTGGCTAAAAGTCATTTTAAACATCGTGTGCCGCTCCCCTGTGATGCAGAGGGGGTCATGAGAAGTGGCATGCAATGTTTAAAATGACTTTTAGCCACAGATGACTTGCCTCAGTGGCTAAAAGTATTGACCCGAATATAAGCCAAAGGCCCCCTTTTTCAGCCCAAAATTAGGTCTGAAAAACTAGGCTTATATTCGAGGGTATACAGTATATATACTGTTTTGGTAACTAATGCTATAAACAACCTGTTTACCATGTTAAAATAAATCCCAAGTAAAGCTTGATTTGTAATATTACATTGTTGGTCCTTTTTGATAACATTATAGAATTATATGGGGAGTATTTTTCTGGTTTTATACTCTGTGTGATTTTGAAAAATAGAACTTGGGTAACATCTGAAGTGAACTTGTACTATGAATGCTGACCCTTGATAAATGTGCTTCAGAATGCTTAGTTTGGTTGCCTCAACAGACTTGTTTTACTTCTAGATGTAGAAACTTAAAGTAACCCCTGCATACTTCCAAGGACTGTTGCTTTAAACACGAAGGATAGGATTTAGAAGTCAGCCAAGCATTTTGTCCTCCTCACATTTAGTCTGTGTATCTGAATGAGTGCCAGTTTGCACAGATTGTGTGTCAGTTTAAATACAACAAATAGGCATCAGTCTGCTTGAAATCATTCCACCAAAGACTTCTAAAAACTTTAGGTAGTCGGCAAACAGTAATGGTTGTTGCACATTAAGTTGCTTTGTAGAATTATAAAGCAGCTTTTCTCATGCTTTCAAATAAAATGTCATCCACTAATGAATGAGATACCATCTGTAATAATTAAGGTTACTCTACTTGTTTTTCCCCTGCAGCAAAACTTCTGAAGGTTTGGAGAAGATAGTAAGAAAACCAGCAAGGAGGCTATAGCAGCATTGTAAGTACTGTAAGGGAAGGAGAATGTGAAAGTAAAATGTTATAAAGAGCCAGTCTACATATATTTGATAAAAAATTAGTTGGATGAAAGAATTGGATGGAGAAGAAGGAGTAAGATATAGTTTCAGTCTTCTTAATGTGCAAACATTGCCTCATTCTTATGAAATCTAAAGTGTTCCTGTGCCAAGTAATCAGGAATTCACCAATATCAGAGAAAAATGTGTTTTTCTCTAACAAAGATTGATCTATTTTATATACATTTGTTTATTTAAAACTACCAGAATTTCAAAAATCGTTGTAGTTGTGTAGTGTTGTCATTTGTTTTAGTGACTTATTGTTTAGGTTATTTTGCGGAATTATTTATTTGCTGATTTATTTATGTATTTCATTATTTATTTATTTGATTATTTAGTAAATTATTTATCTGATGAATTATTAATACATCTTCATGACAAGGTTTAAATTATTTATAACTTAATTTTGATTTTATTGCTTTCCGACGCTGCATTGTTACTGACTAGTTTTTTTTTTACCCCCTTACTTGCTTCTTGAAAATCAAAAGTATTAGCTTTTGAAGCAAGTTTATATTCATTGCAGGACCCCTTTATTTTTGTGTGTGTTTTTCCTGCATATGAAGTATTTTTCCTTGTAGGTACACAGTTTTAGAAAGCTTTTTTATAACATGACTCTGTACATACTCAACTGTTCACTCTTTTAGTCATGATGCTTGATTACTACACCAATATAAAGGTTTAAGCTTTATACAGAAGGTGGACACATTTCTCAAGTAGAAATATGATATACTTTGCTATAGATACTTGTGATATGTTTACTCCAGATAACCATTGGAGAGGTATGCTTCCTGTTATCGAGGAGGCTTCTCCCAATTCACCTCATTATTTATATAAATATTCATTTCTGCATTATCCAATAGTTTAAGTGTGTGTTGGCTGATATTTCAAAATAGCTTTCAAAACACAGATCAGCTACTAAGAACAGAAATGAAAACTTTTCCGAGTGAACATTCTAGTAGACCACATTTCACAAATGTCACCATTGTTGATCCTGATCTGCCCCACCGAGCATTATAAACACATCCTTTCAACTGTTCACTGCAGCATCACTTCTATTTGTTAAGTCTCTCCTTCTGCCACAGACAGGCTTTGCTTCATGTGCTGTATTGGGGATATATTGCATTTGTATTTGTATTTTTATTTAACAATCTTGTCTGTTGCCTTTCAGTTCAAAGCCCTTCTGTGGTTCAATAATCTTTTGAAAGGCAGTTGGCCCATAGAACCATAATCTAATTGTATAAACAACAGCAGTAGTAGTTTAAATCCCAGCTTTCCTGGGGAGGTGGAAAAGGGATATACTCTAAATGAGTGGCCTCTGAATATTTTATCATTCTCTCTGGTGGGTTCATGTGAATGTTTAAAAAGCACGAGGGGCAGAACGATGAGGTTCCCAAAGACTTAGTGGCCATGAGGTGGAACAGAAAAATCCCTTAGAACTGTTTTCTCAGTTCATCTATCAAGGAGGGACGGAAGCCACCACATTACAGTGTCTCCCAGAAATCCTAACTCTGCCTTTTCCCCCTGGTACAATCTGATGTCTGTGTAAGGTGTCATGCCTATAGCGAGTCCTGGTGTTAACTGCATCGTGCCATCACCTCCCACCTCCAGCCCTCCTGACCATTAGATCTATGGCGCTTCTAAACTCTGTACTAAAGGCATGCTAGATGTTAATCATAGCTGGCTGCACATGCCATCGGTGGCATTGTTGAACATCCAGCTCCTAGGCTGTCCTCATGTAGAGGTTGCTGCTCCTTCAAGAATGCAGAAGGAGTGCTCAGGGGCAAGTGTTGGGTGAAAGCAGAGGCACAATCTTGTTAAGATGAAAGGTCCAGGTGAAGAAAAGCTGTTGTAAAAATGAAGAAAATAGATCATGGTGTATGACAAAGAGAAGGATAAAGAGGATAATGAAAGATTAAATGAAGGTTGGCTGAGGGCTCAGCATTTCAACAATAGGGAAAATGAGTGACAATCAACATCTAAGGGTATGTTGAGTTTTTTAGAGCTCATGGAGGAGAAGATATTGGGTTGTTTGGTAAAGATAGTAAGCTGGAATAGATCACCATTTTACCGCAAATGGCAAATCATTTGTTTGGAGTTCTGTGCATGTACACATATGTGTTATTGCTATGGCTTCAGCTGTAGTAAAAGTTTTCTAGTTAACTTTAATCTTCTAACATTTTTTAGTTCAGTGAGTCTGCTTATATTCTAGTTTGGGTATTTTTCTCTAAAAACCGTGTCTACTCTATACACCGAGCAGTACACTAGTAAATGTAAAGCTGTAGTTTCAACAATTGTGCTAGGTGCAGAATGTGGCCTTTATATTGTGCTTAGCGCTTGAAATAAATTACTAGAGAATTTAAAGTTTAACATGGCATTGGAAAGGATGCATTGTACATTTCAAGTTAAGTTCCTATTGAAATACAGTATAAATGGTCTCTGCAGATAGGTTTCACTGTAGAACTTAAATTATGCATGTGTGTATCTAAATTCCTTATTTTGAAATATTGAATGTATGAATATTTAATTGGCCTCTTGCTTTAGTATCTTCATATTCTTGCCTTAAAGGAAGCTGTTTGTTTTGATTTATATATACATGGATAAAAGCTTACATATGGTCTGTATGAATGGCTTTTCACGCTCCTATAGTAGGTGAACAGCTTCACATAATGATTTTTTTCCATTTAAACTTGCTGAACTAATGTAAAGCATGGTGACACCTTTTTTGAAATTTTTATTTCCATTATTTTTGCTTTCAGTAGTAATATTTATGGCCATTACTTACAAAGGCTGGAAACACTGTAACATCTAGCCACGGTATGAGTTCTGTTCCCCGATGCATGTCAGAGTATATGCATATTAGCATGTATTCTCTGTTTGATGTTTTTAATTTATTTTAAGCTTTTAATCTAAAGTTGAACTTCCTTGCACTAAACTTTTTTGGCATTGTTGTTATTTTAACAAGGCCTGTAAAAGTGTTGTTGTTAAATGCTGTCATTCTCTTCTGTCACTTTTTTGTGCTGCACTAGTATTAAATGCTTCCTCAACTACATAACACAGTCATCCAGGTGAGTTCATCTGGAAGTTGAGTCATAGCAAGTGGACTTCTTTTCTTGAGAGATTGAAATGTTGCAATCTCTCAAGAAAAGAAGTCCAGTTGCCATGACTCAATTTACAGATACATAATACAGTATTTACAGAGGTAATGCAAGACACTATGCATTGGCCCCAAGATAAACTACTTTGTAATTATGACAACTGAACATCATATTAAGCTAGAGAGAGTTATTTCACATCCCATTCAGTTACCAGAATATTTATGACAGTGGGATCCTCTCTACTAGATTATTATTATTATTTTAAGAATACTATAACTATTCTTTTTCAGTAACTGAAATTCTGTTGGAGTAAGTTTATGCCATGCAAATCAGTGTCTGAGGATGAAAATCTTTCATTCAATTTTATTTAAACCTTTCTGGGGAGGGCAGGTTCAGAGGCTTCATCATGATCCTTTTTTTTTTTTTGCCCTTGGGAAGCCATTGGGAGCGTCAGACCAGAGGTGAAAGGAAGCCTTTCATATTGGAAAATTGTCATCAGATTGCCACCAGCAGTTCTGGCCCAGCAGCAAGACTGCTGGTGGTAATTTTCCAATATGAAAGGCTTCCCCTCCCATCCCAAGGGTCCCAAAGACTTCCCAGTGGTGAAAAGAATTCCTAAGTGGGGCTGAAACATAAAAGAGGGAAGGATAGAACACTTTATTTTAAATTAAAGGAGATGGCACAGCATCAAGTCACACCGGCAAGAGTTCAACCTGTAATTTCTAATAGCGCATGAACTCTGGGTGCTACAGATTAAAAATTGTAATGGTAATATTTGTTACGGTCATATTAAAACAACATTCAATTCCAAAGTAAAAAAACACACATGTACAAACGTACAGTTCTGTGCATATTCTAGTTTATGGAGCTTCTTTTTTTTTAGGCAGCACCGCCCCTCCACCTTTTCCAAATCCATCTTGCACATTAAAAATAGAACAATTTAGTTACATCTTGGAGTTCATTAGTGGGAAGTGGGGAATTCCTACTGTTCTTTACAAACAAGCACTTCACTATTTGTACATATCTCAAGGAAATGATCTTGCTTCCTATTGTAGGACAGGACCTGTTAAATTCTGTCTGCAAAGCACCTAAGTAATTTTTTCCACAGCTAAGACCAGTGTGGGTTAGGGCACAGAGAGAACTCAGTGATTTCAGAATCACATGGCAGCTCTATGGAGAAATCATCTGCTGGACAACAGTGGTTCCCTACACGTTATAATTATGTCTTCATTTTCTAAATCAAAACTAAATTTTGCGAACTGTTATTCATGACAGTTCAGGAACCACAGAAACATAGAATCATAACGTTGGAAGAGACCTCAAGGGCCATCCAGTCCAACCCCCTGCCATGCAGGAGCCCTCATCACAGTACTTCCGACAGAGGGCCATCCAGCCTCTTCTTAAAAACCTCCAAAGAAGGAGACTCCACCGCCTTCCATGGCACCATATTCCACTGCTGAACAGCTCTGTCAGGAAGTTCTTCCTAATGTTCAAATGCAACCAGAAAAGTACTGTTAATAACTATGTAAGGAGAAATCAGTTTCACAATCTCTGATTGAGAGGTAGACCAGCAGTCTCTTTTTTGTGTCTTTTTATATATTTTTCATTTATTTCTGTTTGCTGAGAAGATAAATTTACCTGAACTTTTTAATGAGAAGAATTTCCAGGTAGTTTTTGTCTCATGGATGGAATCTTCCTCAGCTATAGAACAGAACCTTAGGATCCAAATCAACAGTCACTATTTTGATCACTTGCAAGATGAAAGAGAGGACTAGTATAGGACTAAGAAGCACATCATGAAGTAAAACTAACAGTGCTGAATATTCATGTTCAAGAATATGCATGTTACGAATGCTATAGTGTTGGAAGAGACAATTAGGGCATGAGCTTATGCATGACTCAAGAAATCAAATGTAAAGTTTATACCGGACATGCTTGAGAGATGGCTGATGGATGGCTACCTAACAGAAAGAGTAAGAACAGGAGATAAAGGAGAAATACAGTTCTTCATGGTCTTTGTTCATCCAATGTGCAGATTTATATCAATGTAAGGTGACTTTTGCAAGCATTCTGGAGCTGAGCTTTTCAAGAAAGAATGTGCCCTTCACTATTTTGCACGTTCAAAGGATGTGCCTCCCACCCTCCCCACCACTATAGTAGCATTAATAATACTATTTTAACTCTTACTTCCAGAACATATGACTTCTGCTGCTCTAGCTCCTTTGCTGTGTCCAATGGATTGGTAGACATATGGCCTTCTGGCTTCCGGGGGGTGGGGGGGAGCAAAGACCAGTCTCTTTTCTCAGGCTTTCCACATTTCTTCCTCTGTTTAATTTAATATATTTGGTTGTTTTTTTTTAGTCTAACGTGATGCTCTGCACTTCTATGGTTGATTGTTTGGTTTATCACCATCTTGTGTCTTAGTGCAGGTTTTACTTAGGTTGGGGTTTGTTTCCTCTCTTGTTTAATGTTTATTTGTTAATTGAATTTTAGTTTAAGTTCTTGATGCTCCTATTGTACGTCTTACAGAATAGTGGCCAAACCACTAGATGGGTAGGGTAAATAAATAAATAAATAAATAAATAAATAAATAGGCAAATCTCTTCCTGCTGATGTCAGATTGTTTTGCATTCTGTGCATAAAGTCTGTCTTGCAGATACATTTACATTTGTCTTCTTATCCTTTCCCAATATTTAATTGATATCTTGCTTTAATATCTTCATATTATTGCTTTAAAGGAAGTTGCTTGTTTTGATTTCTATACATGGATAAACTTACATATGATGTGTGTGAATACCCAATCTTTCAATACTGATGGTACTACCTTCTGCCCTAATACAAACTTCTACAAACTGAACACCAAAATCATTTACAGCATATTTCCTGTTTGGGCCAGTTGTTACTGTTGGAGTAACCTAAATAATCTAAAGGAAACAGAGTTTAAAAGTAGAATGCAATGTGGGAACTCGCTGAAAATAGCAGCAAGGGCATCAGAAGTATTAATTGAGAAAAAAGGAAAGGGGAATAGCAAAATTAATAGAATTTGATGTAATTTGCAGAATAGACATTATGTTTTAAACCAAGAGATCAAATTGTGATGCTAAGTAAAGAAATGTGTACAGTAAGAATTTAACTGGATTTAATTTTGGTAAGGAAGCAAAGAATAAGAAAGTAAATAATTAACAGGAACCTTGGCAGGAACAGCAAAGAAAAGTGTACTAGAATCAGGTGTAACTCAAGTGAAAAGATCCAGAGTAATAATACCGAGGTGATCAACAGTAACAAAATGCAAGAAAAATAAGACATTGTTGTCCAATATTGCTGGCCAACAGAGCCAAAGTGCTATAGTTGCTAAGGGACTATGTGATGCATGACCTAGCATGACACATCAAAGGATTCTTTGTGTGACTTTCCTGGTGTGATTCAATGTGGTTCAGAAACAGCACTGCAGAGTTGCATCTGAATTTTCTCTATGGTGGACAGTTCAGTGGAATCTCAAATCTTTATCTTTTGTCTCATAGATATGGAAGTATATTTGGCAGAGGACAACATGTTTTCCTGCTGTGCTGAAATTTGTCTTTATTTTCTTAATTAGCCAGTTGTTTTTGGCAGGCTAACTGTCCCCAGTTTCCATTCAAGCTAAAGCTTCACATGTATATTAAAGTACATAGTACTAGAAGATATGCCAGGGAAACTGTATAAATACAGGATTGCCAGAGAAGTGAGGCATGAGATTTGTGGAATAAAGGTTAAAATAGATGGTTATGCTCATTTTCAAGACAAGACAGGAGTGTATCGACAAATGTTTGAGCTCATAGTCATGACAGCATGGTTGTGCATTAAGAATCAAAATGAGCATTTTGCACATTAAAATGAAAAGAGACATTACAACATATGATGCTGTGAGTTAAATCATGGAAGCACTATGTGATGTGTGTTTGGGGGAAGAAAACCCCTCAACATATTGCTGCAGTGACCAAGAGAAGAGAATGGGCAAGCAGTTTGAGTTGAGGTAGCAGAGGAAATTCCCCTGATAACTGCTTGCAGGAAACCGAATACTAGACTAGTGACTTTTAAGTCAAGAAGGGTAAGTATTTGTCCTGACTGATGTAAAAATCCCATGAGGAAATTGTTATGCAAACATGTCAAATCAAGAGGAAACAAAACAAGATGAGAAATCAGCTATGATACAGACCTGTGGGTACAGTCCTGGAAGTCAAGTTGGACAGAAAATATGGTGAAATGATAAAACTGTTTTGCATATACAGTAGTAGCAGCAGTCCTGTAGTACAGGGCTGGCAATACATGTTTTAATAAGATAAGAATTATAAGAACGTTTCTTCCTTATTGAAATCACTGAGCTTTCATATATACATAAGTAGTAATAACTGTGTGCTATCAAGTTAATTTTGATTTATGGCTTTCCTTTCTAGAGTTTTCTAGTTATAGAGTGCTCAGAAGTGGTTTACCATTCCTTCCTTCTAGGTGTGCCTTGGTACTGTGTGCAGCTTGCTCAAGGCCATAAATTCTGGCTGTACTCGTAGTAAGTACACAGTGAAATTGAACTTTCAATCAGATACTTAACTCACTGAGGTATCTAGCCAGCATCATGTTAAAAATCACAATCAATGAAACAACTTGGATAGAGTGCATATCTGTAATTATCCGAATATACTCGAGTATAAGTCGACCTGAGTATAAGTCGAGACCCCTAATTTAACCCCCAGAAACTGGGGAAACGTATTGACTGGGAGTGGTGTGTGATGTTTAAAACAGCTTTTAGCCATTGATGCAAGTGCTTGGCTCAGTGACTAAAAGTCATTTTAAACATCGTGTGCCACTCCCCTGTGATGCAGAGGGGGGTCATGAGAAGCGGCATTCAATGTTTAAAATGACTTTTAGCCACAGATGACTTGCCTCAGTAGCTAAAAGTATTGACCCGATTATAAGCCGAGTGTCCCTTTATTCAGTCCAAAATTAGGGTTGAAAAACTAGGTTTATATTTGAGTGTATACAGTATTTGATGGTGATCCATTCATGTTATCTGTTCAGTGTATGTGCTCTATGTACGTACATAGATATAGAATATAGATGGAAAGAGTGCAACTTTTAATCAGCTAATTTATTACATACTTTAAAGTGTAATTCCGAGAATTTTCTCAGAAGTAAGGCTCAGTGTTTTTACTGGGGCTTCCTCTCTCATAAATGTGTATAGCATTGCAGCCTTTATAGACTTCTTAATTATACCCTTAATTAATTGACAGTAGATTGTTTTGTTTGTTTAAAAGCTACTGTTTTTAATACCAACTCTAGGAAAACTGGCTGTTAAGAAACATATAGTTAAGGAATTGGTGCTGTGCTCCATTTTAAATGGATGCATTTTTAAATTGCTTTTACAACCAGATGTGCTTTAATATATAATGTGTTTAATTGGCCTGAATCCTGTTGGTAGTTTACATGTGCATAAGTGAAGTCACATGTGTTGCAGTACCAAATTACCACTAATTAACAAGGTGCTGGGCTGCACTTCTCATTGTACAATGGGCATGCAACAAGGAATGTGATTGATGTCTTGTTAAGTGGAGACAATTTGCCTCTGCATTCTATGCAGGTTCATGTACATACAGTACATACAAATTGCTGATGGAATATTAGTTACTGTGTTTTAGCCTTGCAGCTTTTTGTATGTGAATGGCACTACTTGTTTTTATCTATTTTTACCCATGCCCGTTATAGATAGATAAACCTTGCATCCCTGTTGTAAAAGGAAAAAAAACATTAATGAAACAAATAAATTAGCAAATATCATTTTAGAGCTATTCCTTCGTTACCACACATGAGAGAATATCTCTTCCAAGGCAATACCTCAAGATTATTGTTTCATGTGGACTGAAACTCACACGCCCCGTCTATGCCAGCGACTTCCCTATTCTAAATCATTACTTCTGCCAAACAATTATTTTCCTCGGTTTTCTGAACTATATTGCTTATTTTAATGGAATGCAGCTTGAAATTGATGACTAAAATCAAACAGGCAATTCGGCTTTTATAAAGGGGTGCATGGCCAGGAGTACACCCAGCACCTTGTTAATGAGTGGCAATTTACCTGTGCAACTTACTTGATTTTCTTTATGCTTGAAGTTGTAAATGATTGGTAGGATTCTGAACTATGAGGAGTGTTAAGAATGCAGTCAGCCCATAGTGCAGACATTCAGTTAATAAAAATTAATTATAGGTACATTAATCAGTTGGACCATATTATGTTAGCAGACATTATTAAGCGATCCAGTTATATTCAGTCTAGAGCAGTGGTTTCCAACCTTGAGTCCCTAGATGTTCTTGGACTACAACTCCCAGAAATCCTGGCCAGCAAAGCTAGTGGTGAAGGCTTCTGGAAGTTATAGTCCAAGAATATCTGTGAACCCAAAGTTGTAAAACATTAGTCCAGAGGAATAGTTTTACCATCCTTTTTAAAAAAAAAGTTATATAGTACACAATAGAACCTCTATCTAAGCTCACAGCAGGAAAGCCAATGATATAATTATCAGCATAATATTAGCTCAGTGGGTTTTTATTAAGTCCACTTGATTTCCTGGTGTCTGTGGTACAGAATTGTTCATGGTAGTGTGACTTACCAAAGGAAACCATATTTCAATAAACTGTGACATTGGTTCTCTGATTTCAGGACCCCACAGCTGTTCATTCCATTTCTCCATATGCAACACTAGCCACACCTAGCTGTACCAAAACTTCAGCCCTGAATAATTGTTTACATTGTATCTACAAATATATGTTTATCTTAAAAAGCTAAAAATAAAGCATCTATTTAAGTTTTTTTCCAATTTGAAATTACTTGATTTCTAAGAGATTTTCAGACAGTTCACTCACCTGTATTGTAAACTTATCACTATTTTTGCTTTGCAGTAATACAAACATTCTAACTCTGTAACACAGACAACATTCTTCTGCTAAGTACTTGTATGCTTCACATGTCACTTGTAATTTCATATTGTCTCCAACATTATATAAAAGCAAATGGTAACTGAAATCCCACCACATCCTGGCCGTTTCAGGAGAAGCATATATGATGAAATTATGAGCATCTGCCTCATCATTGAAAAATTTAGGGAATTGAGTCATTCATTGATTGTGTGCTTCATTGATTATGCAAAGAAAACCCACTTGATGCCATCTGACATGGCTGTCTTTAGGGATACTTGAGGCTTCCAGACTGTCTCATCAAACTTTGTTGACTGAATCTTTTGTTTGCTTATGCCGTTGACAAGACTCCCTTGTGCAGACAGCAAATATAGCCAATATATGTCTTGCAAAATTTGAAACCCATACAACTGGAGTCAGTTTGAAAGTCCTGTAATAATTGCTAGGAATTGTTTTATACACATTGCCTTTCAATTTGAGTTTGTTTGTTTGTTTACCACCTGATTTTCCCAGAGGAACTCTGGGTGGTGAACAGCCAGGGAAAATAATGCAAAGTAATAATAGCAAGTAAAAAAAAATTAATAAGACAGGCAAAACCAAGATGGAGCAATTTCTAGCAAAATTGTAAATGCGGTAAAATACACCTTGAAAATGATAAAATACGTGATAATGAGTAAGGATTTCCCACAGAAATGTAAGAGTGGCCTTGATTAGCAAAATTGCCACTTAATAGAACAGTTTTTAACGGTGTGAAGTTCAATAATGAAACCCATAACTTAGCTTCCTAGAAGAGATACAGAACTGGCATGATGCACAAATAAATGCCTTGAATATATTTTTAAGAATGAATGGGGGCAAACCTGCCAAAGACAGTTTGAGGCAGCTGCCTTAGGTGCTAGTTGCTACTGGTCGCAGGTTAGTGGCAAAGTACTGGAGGGAAAGAGTTACATGTGACATGCAATCTGATTTGGATCCCCTAATTTTGTTTCCAGTCTTACATTTTATTGCAAGATGCTGCTGTAGGCTCCAGGGTTTTAAGTTACTGCTCAATAGATGCTTTGTTTCTTGGAGTGAAGAGTACGCTGTCTTGGCCTGCATGTTAGTCAGCAAAGTGTTTCTGGTCTCAGAATGTATAACATGGACTAGGCTCAGAAACAGCACGAGTGTTTCTAGACTGGTTTTATTTAATATGTAAACACATGCCAGGTGAAGCTTTGGCAACCATGCCTTACTGTATGTATAGTGTCTGAACCCTTTTCAGCAGCAGCCCATTGGTGAAGTATATGTCCATAATGTAAATGTAAGGATTGAGATCCTGTTAAGAGCACCTATGATGAGAAAGGCAATTATGCAGTGAGTTTTCTCTTTCTTTCATCTGACCAATTTTGCAACCAGCATGTGGCTGGTCATGCGAAAGAGAGCTTCCTTGGGGTGTTGATGGTGGTAATATGATTGTTCTTTGATGATCAAAAAAGCGATCAGCATTCTGTCCAATGTGATTAAAACATAGACCATTGTGTCCTTCCACAGGGAGGAACAGACATGGTGAGCCAGGTAAGACTGAGCAGACTCTTCTGGCCACTGTCAGCACTGGACCACTAGAGAGCAACAGCAGATCTATGCATATCCCAGAAGTGCAGATTTAATCCATCTGAATCTCATCTAGAAAAATAGGAAGGTGCCTTGCACTGATCCAGAGCTTTTTCTAACACAGTATTTACTATTTGAATTGACAGTAGCTGCATTCAGAGTTGTCTTTCCCCCCTACCTCTATATGGAGATCCCTGGTTTTCCTAGTGGTCTTCTAAGTACTAGACTGGTCTGAACCTGCTTGACCTCTGAATTCAGATGAGATCAGGTGTGACCAAGAGAGAAGGTTTTTCCAAGCTGCTGGGGGAAAAAGAGCAATAGGCATTATATGATGTTTGATGATTACTAGCCAAAGAAATCCAAGTACTCCAGAGTCCGGGTGAGCATCAAGAACCCCCTTATGGCAAGAGCTGTTTGACAGTGGAACAGATTACCGGAGAAGGTGACACCTAAAATTACTTCCACATCTGTAATTCTGATTCTGTGACCTCTCCCACTACATTCAGGTGTTGTGTTCTGTTTCACTTTTGTTTTATAACTGTCACATACCTGTTTTGTGATGTTCCCATCTTTCCCTCTTAGTCAGGTATTATGTCTCTGGGCATACAAAAGAATGCTAGGAACTGGCTTATTCAATGTTTTATTTATTAAAGTTCATTCTGTTGGTCTGGATAGAAACAGGAAAAGCTGGTTGAACATAAACTGTGTTATATTCCACAAATTAATTATATTTATGAGTTCTAAAAGCATAGGTGGATCTTACAATGCTTTTGACAAGCGTAGAATTAAAATAGTTGATGTGTTTTGAACTGGATGTAGGTAACCGAATTTCTTATTTTCTTGCTGTATTGATACTAATGAGAAGAAATATTCTTAATACACGCACCATAGCGATTATAGTCCATTTTTGTTGCTGATAACTCATTTCTTTTCAGAGTAAATTATCATTGGGTGAAAGCCCTATTTATTAGGCTTCATGGCTTTTTAGAGATTTCCTTCTAAGCATTTAAAGGTTCTGTTGTCTCAATCCCGCAGGATTAAAAAAAAAAAAGCTGTTAGCACCATGAAGTTCTTCTTCTGAACATTTCCAACAGCTTGAGGCTTCTTATAAGAATGCAAATATTAGCACATTTGTTTCATTAACCTCTATAGTAAACATAGCAGCAGAAATAGTTTTTATACAAAGTCCTCCATGCTTCTTTATATCTATGCATTTTTTAAAATATGAAAAATATGCCATCCTGTGCTTATAAACAGATGCTGCTTTAACAATGTAGTATATATCTGTTTTTAATCATGGATACTAGTTTAATGAGACACACCATCTCCTAATACAAAAAAATGAATTTAGGATGTGATTTAGTTTTCTTTGTTTTTGCTATATACTGTAATGGGCTATTGTAACTTAGTGCTCTAAATTTCTTCATAGTGGGGATCCAGCTAGGCAGAAGATTCAGTATCTTGTGCTTCTCAGTGAGAAAGGAGTAGTAATGTTAATATATAAATAAAAGTACTGTCCAGAATCCTGCTACATACACCAGTGTAAGTCAAATAATGAACGTAGGTCTCAGTGGTGAATTACCACTAATTAAGAGGTTATTGCTTGTCATTCTTGCTGCACATTATTCACATGATTTGGCAGGGAACAAGAATTACAAGTATTGATCTCTAACTAGTAGAAACGTGCAGCTGATACGAATCTCGTCTTATGTACACTAGCATATGTAAATATTATAATTCTGGTGTTAATTATACAGATATGATATGTTTTGTTCAGCTTAGGTCCAACTTACTCTTGATGAAATCTCTATCACTCATGCATATGTAGGAGGGGTTCTCTATCAAGGCTACATAATAATTTTAAAGGGAAAATGCTGCTAATCATGTTGACCCTGATATTTCAAATACTGTTGCTGCTGTTTTGCCACTTTAATTCTCATTTTTGTTTCTTTCCTGTAAATTCCCTGAAAACTTTTATTGCTTACTATTGAAATGATTTTGATTTCTAACAATGAATTCGCTTCAATTGACATTCTTACCTTTAAATGCAGCAAGATACACACTTATAGGGTGAGTATCTGCATATTGTGTTTTTTAATTCAACTAAACCCAGCAGAGTTACATGTAGTTTGGAAGCACAGGGAAGAATTAATGATTGGAAGATACAGAGTGGTAAATTATTTATTCTGGCCCCGAGGAAGCTGAAAAGCTGAGTGAAAGACTAATAAATCATTTGTGGTAGTGCTGGTTGTCACTTCCAATTATTTTAGACGGTTTTGTGATAAACTGCAGCACCTGCTAGATATCCTGCACCATCCCTTGATGCTGGCAGTGCAGCTTGTTCTGTTGATTATCAAAGGCAAGTTTATCTAAACTTTCTACAGGTTAAAGGAAGAATGGCTGTTCTTCACCCCTGCCTTTATGTTTGAAGATTGCCTTCAGTGTGTGGTACACCAAACAGACGCTGAACAGCTCAACATCCTGCTAGCTATTTGTTCAAAATTCTCCATAGACCTCACCAGGAAATAACCATTTAAACTTATTCAGGAGCATCCATTTTAAGACTTGATGGTTTATTGAAATATATAGCTTAAAACCAGTCTGTTTTTGTTCTTACGTGCCATCAGGCTGCATCCAATGTCCTGACAACTCTATGAATAAGTAGTCTCCAAAACGACCCTGCCCTTAACTGCCCTGTTCAGCACTTACAAACTCAAGCCTTTGACTTCCTTGATCAAGTCACCCCGTTTTGTATTTGGTTTTCTTCTTTTTGTGCTGCCTTCCATTTTCCCCAGCATTATTGTCTTTTCCAGAGAATCCTGCCTTTTTAGGATGTGCCCAAAGTAGGACAGCCTTGGCTTCAACATATTTGCCTCCAGAGTTTTAGGGGATTGGTGCCAGATTTGTGGAATTCTCTTCCAGTGGACATAAGGCACATTTAAGGCTTGTTTGGATTTAGGACCTATATGTCGGTCATTCTGGGAGACCAGGCTATCCACAAAACTCTCCTCCAGCACATTTCAAACAAATCATTTTTTCCCTCTCCAGCTTTCATACCGATACATGTAGATTGGAAAAAGAAGAGTGTAGAATTGTAGATGATCTTGTTTTTGTTCTCCAGTGATGCATCCTTAACACTTAATGATCTTTACTAATTACTTCATTGGTCCCCTTCTTAGTCTCTTCTTCTGATTACTTGCCTGTGGTCTCTGTTTGGATTGATAATTGAATTGAGGTATACAAAATCTCTATTTTTCATTGTTAAGTGTTAAAGTTGTGTAGTTATCCTGTAGTCAGGATTTTTGTCTTCTTAATAGAGAGAGCAACATTTTGTCAAAGTAGAGCCTGTCCACTTTCCTGAAACCATTCAGCTTTATTGACCTGGCAGGGAAACAACAGTAACATCAGAAAAATTGCCATTTTGTTCATATGAACATGATAGACAGGGTCCTTGGAGAAAGAGAATTTAGGATATTCTTAATACCCTAATCTGTGAAGATTCTCTCTTGTACATGGTGTAAATAATATGTTGTTTCCACTGTAATGGATTTATTATGGAAAGAATGAAAAAAGGAAGACTGAAGGAGCAATAGGGACGCATTGACTAAATTTTGAATGGAAATGACTATTCTGTCCCCCTCCCACATCCCATAAATGAGGCACACCTATTATGCAATAAAAGCCTGTTTTGGAAGTAGCATGATAGTTTTTGTACAGAAATGGTTCTAATCCAGAAGAACATGTTTTATGAAAAAGACACTCTTTTTAAATAATCCATATTGTGAGTAAGCTCCAGTATGCAGTCATTCGTTTAGTTAGTACTTCTTAATTGGCTGAATATCAATATACCTGGAATGTCTGTTTAGGGTCATAGCCAGTCAGTTTGTTTTTGCAGAGTCTCTTTTGAATCTGCCACAATAGTTATAGGCTTGATTGTTAAGGTTTAAAACCCTATCCTCGTTATTTAAGAGTTTGTGTTATCCCAACCCAGACTCTGGGCATCCACAGAAGCCTTAATGGTGATGCTGCATGTTCCTGAGTTTCACATTGTTTTAGGGCAATGGTGCCAGCTTTGTGGAATTCATTTCCAGTGGACATAAGGCATATGCAAATTACTGAGCTTTCACCACGTTTTAAAGTGCTCCCCACAGATTTGATTTTGCTACTACTTCCACTGATACTACTTAGAAGAAAAGTAAGAAGCATCTTAAAACGTGTTTCATTCCAGCTAGTGGCTGAAATCCCAGTGCCACAACTGCTTACAGAAAGCTAATGATGTCATGAGCAGGGGGAAATTTCCTAAACCTCTTGCCACTTTCAAAAATTCCCTACCACTGTCCCATGGCTTTTCCAACTCTCATCTAAGTTCTTCTATTAGTGAAAACCTCTCCTGTTGGTGACATCATCAGCCTGCTGCAGGCATAACTTATTCAGCAGGATTCCATCCCCTGCATTAAGTAGTGTTTCTCTTACTATTTTCTTGTGTTGCAGTCGAAGTTCAGATTTTGTAATTTTGTAATATTTAAGTATATATGAATATATTAAATAAATACTTTCAAAAAATTCTCATCACTCAAAGTGGTGCCACCTGCTGCTGATGCATCATCTGTGTACTTTGTACTTGAAAGGATGTAAAAGAAGATCCCTTTCGTGGAAAGGCTTTGAACTTGCTAAAGAAAGCTGAGACTGCAGCGCATGTATATTTTGTTTTTATTATGATCTTTGTATTTTGTTTTTTTAAAAATGTATTCCCTTGTTGTCTTGCCATGTTATACTATGTTGTAAAATGCCCAGAGTAATCCTAGGGCTAGATGGGCAGTATAAATGTCAAATAAATAAACAAATAAATAAACCAGCTTCCTACTTGTTAGACATGCCTTCTGTCATGACTATTATGGTTACTGTTGCTCCTTCAGCTCTCATTGTCTTCAGAGATCACTATGGAATACAGGAGTGACAAGGAAGGGAAGAGGAAAGAACATACGTGAATTTGATTATAGATTTCTTTAAATAAATGCATTCAGTCAACATTTTAGATAATTGTAGGTTACTGAATATTAATATCAACTGGACATTGCTGGAAAGTAAAATTTCACAAACTCTTTCTTTCTTTCTTTCTTTCTTTCTTTCTTTCTTTCTTTCTTTCTTTCTTTCTTTCTTTCTTTCTTTCTTTCTTTCTTCTAAAAAAGACCCAAAGTAGTTTAATAATATTAAAAGTTAAAAACTGTTATTCTAATACATTTAAAAAGAGCAAAGCAAACATATTAAAATATTAGATAAAAGCATTACTACACTAAAACAGATTTCAAAGCAGCAGAGATGCAATCCCATTTTTAAAACCCCTCTTAGAAAGCCAGTTTCTAAGAGAAAACCTGCCTAAAGAGAAAGGTATTCATCTGCTTGAAGAAGGAGAGCAAATATTGGGACAGCCTTGCCTATTGTGGGAAGGAGTTCCAGAGTCTTCATCCCCTAAAAAGATCTAAAGCCAGATTGAAATGTATCTAGATAATTCATATAATCCAGTAACCCCTGGGGTTAAGAAGTAACAAGCTGCTCCAGATTTTACCCAAGAATTATCAAATACTGTACTCCCCCCCCCCCCCGACAAAGGTCTTACTAATGCTCCTCTAAACATTCTAGTATCCTACCTTCCTGCAAGGAAACATGCACAAGTCCTCTTACCCTCTCAGCTAATTCCTCTCTGGTGGTTATTATAGGCCAAGACTGGCAAGAGTCCAGCAGACATGCAGTAGTCTTCACCTCTGAAAGTACCCCATCCACATCAGTGGGCTACAGAAGCTCAAAGCTTTCCATTAACACAGGACAAGCAGAGGCAAAAATGACTTTCACATCACCTGTACTAAGAACAGCACTTATGTTAGAGCAGATCCATGCAATTTTGACTGCAGTGTGCCTTGCAAATTCTTCACAGCAGGCTCCAATGTTGTTTACATTATCTTCCAGTGGGCCAACATGAAATAGGTCTTTTACCTCTTGAAAGAGCTCTGCTGAGCGACTGTGTGCAGCTACAGTGATAGCAGAGAAGAATGACTTCTTGACTACCACTACTGCTTGTCTGCTGTTTCACAAGATTTCCAAGAGATGCAGATTCTGAAGACAGCACTTAAGGCCTGTGGATATCAAAGTGGGCCTTCAGCAAAGCAGTGTGCTGACCCAGAAGAACAATGGATCAGCCTGAGACCCAGAGCCGACAGAAGAACCTGGTCATTCCCTACATGGTTGGAGTGCTGGAAAAGCTTAAAAGGGTTTTAGGCAAACACCACATCCCTGTCTGTTTCAAACAAACAAACACAATAAGGCAGAGACTTGTCCACCCAAAGAACTCGAAAGCAAAACACAAAAGGAGCAATATAGTATACGCGGTCCAATGCAGTGAGGAGCGTGCAGACCTCTACCTTGGAGAAACTAAACAGATATTAAACAGGAGGATGGCTCAACACTGGAGGGGCAACAGCTCAAGACCAGAATCAGCAGTACAACTTCACTTGAAGGACAAAGGGCACTCATTCAAAGATGAAGATGTAAACATATTAGACATATTAAAATCCCTCTCTCAACAGAGGTGGGGGGCTCAGGCACAGTCTATCTGCCACTTATCAGGCACTGATTTCAACAATACCCAAACAAATAAAAAATACTTCACGCCTTTAGCACCAAGGCCATAGCTAATGACCCATACTTTATGGGTTTCACTACCTTAGGCCGTTGTTCACCTAAAGGCCTATTGAGACTCTTGTCTACCTAACGAGCCTATTCAGGCCATTGTTCATCTTATGAGCCTATTTCAGACCAGGGTGACATGAGGTCAAAGGGAACTAAAATGGAGGACTCGCAACTAGCTTTCTTTAGACTGATGAAGCTGTTTGGATGAGCAATGAAACATTCAATCTCTCAAGAAAAGAAGTCCAGTTGCCATGACTCAACTTCCAGAAAAAGAGATGCAGCAATGCCTTGGTTTAAGAGTAACTTGGTTTGAGAGCATTTTGCAAGACAAGCAAACATTTGTTCTAAATTTTGCCTTGATCAACAAGCAATGTCTTGATATATAAACACTGGAGCAGGTCACATGATCACAAGTGAGTCAGTGGTGGCTCTGTCTCCCTCCCTCTCCTGATTTTCCAAAACATTCCATCTCAGGCTGCCTCCAAAGCAGAAGGAGGAGAGAGGAATAGAGGTCTCCCTTACACCAGCCAGGAAAGTGCAGGTTAGGGTTTTATTTTTTTATATTTTACTTAATTTGTTTTCAACATTCTTTCTTATTTTTTACAAACCATTTCTAGTCATGGGGCAGCTAGTCAAGTGTGCATTGGACTACAAATTGCACTTTATTATTGTCACATTAAAAGCACAGAGTAAAATCCAGTTGTTAGCCCCAAGCACAGCAGATTCAGGTATGTAAACCATGATGTAGACGTGGACGTCTAGCCAATTTCTTTTGTGAGTTTTGGCATTTTGTGTGTATAGTACGTGGTCTATGGCACCCCAGAACAAATAATCTGATTTTCCATTTTTTTAAATGGGGAAATTTGCTTTGATATGAGTTTTTTGGTTTACAAGCTTGTTTCCAGAACTGATTATGCTTGTAAACCAAGGTATTACTGTGCTTTAAAATCAACATCGAGTTGTTTATGTTTCACTGGCTCATGGGATAAATGATGGCTCTGATTTGTTTTATAACTTAATAGTATCTGACCTTAGTGACTTTGGTGACTAGTTAATTTAATGGAAAAATGAATTTCCAGATGGAACTTCAGTGGAACTTCTGATTGAGTTGTGTTGCCTTTTAGAGTCTCTTAACATCTGCTTTGGAAATGTATGAAGCATTATTCTAAATTTTTACCAAATTAACCACTCTCAGGAAAAGGTTAATTTTTCAGAATTGGTAACTGGATTGCCAATAGCTTCTTCACAATACTTGTAGTCACCTTGGTTAAATGTGTTTATTGATCTAATAAGTACAGGGGTCCTTCTTGCACTTTTTCTTTTACATATTTTAAAAACGGTTAAGATGAGAGGTTCTCATAAAGTACTTGATTGTATATATGAGGAAGAGGGAGAATACAAGTGAAATATAAATAGATAACAGATTTAGTTTTAGGTAATGCTGCTTATTCTGGATTAAGTGTTTTGTTCTGCTCTTTTCTCTCTTTTGAATGGAAGTTCATTAGTTGAACTCTGCTGAAGAGTACTGTAAGTCAAAAACTCATCTACTTCTGTGGCATGTTAGTTGGTTCCAAGAAAGGTGTTGCCAAGAAAGGTATTGCCCATTTGTTGATTTTGTTTTTCCTCGTGCAATATCCCAGTACCAATTGAGAACAAATTTGTTTTGGAAAGTACTGCATTTAGCTTTTAGGTCAGAATAGAAGACGACCTTCTGTCACTTGAATGATGACTAGACTTTTCTATATTTAAATTTAGGTTTATCTTTCCTACAGCACTCTAGCAAAAAAGTTCAGGACAGGCTTTCAATGAACCTGAATATTGCTGTATATTGAAAGTTATTTTGGGACCTACCTCAGTCTTCTTTCGCATGAAGTATGGCATAACTTTAATCTTCAGTCAGGTGGTTTTCTATGTAGTAGAGTTAGAGCTAAGTAGTACATAGAAACGAAGAAAATAAAATAAGCTTTACAATGGTAATGCATTAGAAAATTGTAAACCTTCAATGGGTATTGTTCCTTTTTTCTTTGATATGATAAAATTAATTTTTGGCATATGCAAACATCCAGATGCGTAGAATGACTCCCAGGAGACCAGGTTTGCATGCTAGCTACAGAGATGAAGCAGTTCTTAAACCTCTGGTATGTGCAGAGTCCTAAATGATAGATTTCTGTAAGACTTTAAAAATGTTTGGCATTCATTTCTGTATTAATGCTTTAGAAGACTGGAAGAAAGCAAATACTGTACTAGCTTTTATTTGTGCTGTTAAATACTGGCAGTGTTATTATTGAAAGACTAAAACAAGTATGCATGTCTGGTGGATTAAAATACTTTCTGGAGTTTAAACGTGCTTTTTTAAAAAAAATAAAAAGACTAATGATCATAAGAAGAAATGTTAATTTATATATTTTGAATTTTAGCAAGAACTGTATTTGTTCAAGGATATTTCTAAGTCCCATACAGATGCCTTTTCTCATACTTTTTAAAAAGAGAATCTCACCTGCTTTCTTCATTTATTATTATAATAGTATATTAGATATCATATGTTAGTCATTTTATCTGCCTTGTTCTACATTGCATACATTGTGGATTTTGTTACTTTTCTTTGGAATACACTGTCTCGTGTGTGTGCACATGCACACATGGTGATTTGCAGCAGAAATAAACAAATATCCAAACTAACTTTTGCAACAATTTTGTCTTTTAAATGTAGCATAAACATAATACAGTACGAGTTTTAGGAATGTATTCCCCAGGTTTATCTATTTACATGGTATTTGATTCAGTACCAAGAGGTGGTGCCACATATTCTCACTTGCAGATTTTGTTTTTCTCAGGGAACAGTGTGTGGAGTGTAAATTCCTAGAAATGTGCTGTTGATCAGGTAATTACTGATTAAATGTTTAATTATGTATTTTCAGTTGAGCTCAGTTGAGTATTTTGGGCACAGAATGGTCTGCAATAATTGGCAATGCACCGTGAACTTGAGGGACAATAGTATACTTCAATATTATTCATGTGGAACATCAGTCACTTGCTAATGCATATTTTTTGTAATCATACTCAGGATTCTTTGTTTCTTTAAAAGATTGTTTTATGCTATGCAGGAAACATAAAAATCAATAGATATAACTTCTGTAATTTTTACAGTGGAACCTTGACTTACATACTGCTTGACTTGCAGCGTATTTGACTTGCAGCAAGAAGGGGCCTGTTTGACTTGAGTCGCAGGCTTTGACTTACAGCTCGGAGCCCCGGTACAAGGCACCGGAATCGGGCGGCAGCCGCGACCCAGCATCGCAGCTGCCGCCTCCAAACTGCTCCTGCCTTCTTTCTCTCCTCCGGCAGTGGTGGCTTCAGTGAGGCCAGCTCCGAGCACCTGGAGCTGGTCCTCGGCCTCACCGAAGCCGCCGCTGCCGCTGGAGGAGAAGAAGGGCCAGGAGCTCAGGACTGGCCTCGCTGGTTAGACAGTCGGCTCAGTCTTGTAAAAAATCTGGCTGCAGAAGTCTGGTCCACAATGGAAGCATTTTCGTTGGGGAGCTGTACAGTTGTGGGACTCTAATGGTAAGCATAGAGTTGTTCAGAACTTGGAACGTCAGGTTAAAAATCAGTAAAACTTAAATGATAGACATTGTTGCTATGAACATTAAAAAGTGGAGGCATATAACTTGTGGACTATAATTCCACTGCCTCCTCCTCTCTTTAAAGAGACATTTCATTTACATCCCCGGAAGGAATCTCCTATCCCAGTCAAATTTGTGTTAAATTGCTGTTTTCGGGGATCTTTTTCATCATCTGGAATGGATTAATCCACTTTCCCATTACTTTCTATGGGAAAAGTTTGTTTGACTTAAGGCATGTTTGACGTGTCTAGACCTCTGGAACGGATTAATGATGTAAGTCAAGGTTCCACTGTGCTTCATTAAATGCACCCTTTGTTGCTATGGCCTGGATGTTCCTCTGATTTAGAGAGGCAAGTATTGTTTTCTCAGTCTGTCTCCATGTCTATTTGTCCATCTGTCTATCTATTTTAATATACCTCCCAATAGTGCGATACTACCACTTTCCCAGCAGCAACAGAAGATGGTTGAAAATTAGTTTCATACCCTATTGTTTCTATTATTTGAACTTTCTCTGTGCTGTATTCAAGGAAACAGTTCAGAAGGCTTATTGGTACTGGTAAAAGTGCAACAATTTAATTATGAAGGTAAAAATTAAGGCCAAGAAGTGACTGTTTATGCATCATACCAACAGCATTGCTTTCATAGTACTCACACAACAGAGTCTAGAAGCTCCCAGCAGAAATAGGCTACACATTTCTAAAAAGTGTCTTTGTTTACATGAGGGTGATCCACTTTCTAGTGGGTGATCTTCCATTGCATTGATGGAGGTATTATGGTACTAATCAGGATTCCAGCCAATGTAAGAGTTAAAATTATCACTATAAATAAGCAAACAAACATTATCTACATGGAGAAACAAGACTGCTCTCACCTGATGTATCACACCAGTAGGGCCCCCCGGGAAGGCATTCCAGATGACTTAACAGAAAGGCCTCATAGCTTCCATGGCCTCTCTAGCATTGGGTACCTGGAAAAGGACACCTCTCCAGATTGTTCCATGTAACAGATATGACTGCTTGGCAGTTGTGCTGAGAATTTGGGATTGAAATAGGTGAAGGACCTTTATGATTTGAAGGAAATAATAATTTTCAACTATTTCCTTGTAGTCCTCCAGATCATGGAGATTTTGAAAGCCCCCTGGAATAGATTGGGAGTACATGAAAAGGGGGCTCTCAGGAACACTCAGTTCAAGGATTGGAACTCCATTTCTGGAATTTAGTATACATTCCATAGCCCCTGTCAATGTATATATGACTGTGAGGCTGAACCTGAATTTGGTCATTTTCATAACATAAACATGCAAAGAATGGGGACCTTCTTAGTTTTCTGTTTGCTTTTTCTGGAGAAAAAGCAAAAATTATTTCCTATTTTGTTAACGCATTGACGATCCAAGGTTTAGGGCTGATATTATTCTAGGGTATCTGGAATTTGATGTGCATCTCTCTTGAATATAATGAGGGGGAAATGATACATTCTTGTGCACTGATCAGGAAGCACTTTTAGCATTTCTAGAATTGGTTGGAATGTGCCATTAATTTTAAAATGTCTCTCCAACTCTTTGTAATCTATTTCAAGAGGGCATAAAATAGAAAAGGGCTAATAACCACTAACATATTACATATATTCACAGATAGGTGTTTTATTTGTTCAAAGAAGAGTTACTGTAAATTTCCTGGTGTTTTTGGTTGGTTGGTTGGATAAACAGGAACACTAGCTTAGCATGTCACTCCCTTTAATTCCTTCTGTTATTCATTGTGCTCTGTGAAATCAGAAATAGGTTTTGATCCAGTTAATACTCTAAATAACTTTTTAAATTTCATGTGTCACAAATGATGAATCTTTATAAATAAGAGTGCAGAGCGGTATTTTGGAGTATCACTTGTGTATTCCTGCTTTTTCTTCAAAGTTATTTTGACTACAAGAAAGGTGTCTTGAACTGCTATTGTAACTGCCTTTCGAAAAGAACTCATGAGCATTACCACTTCCTGACAGCTGTAAGACAGCCTCTGGGCATCTTGCTAAAATTTCAAATGTAATTATACACTACACTTCCTTTAACAATTTGTGTTCCCTGCTATAATTATAACAGCTCTACTTGCTTCTAGCCTGTTCCTTATCTTAGTATCCACTTCCATATCTCTTGCTACAAAATAAATCTGTCCACTAGGGTTGAGTAATTTAAGGTAGGGACCTTCATTTTGGATTAAGACCATAACTTTTCACTGTCTCT
Organism: Phrynocephalus guinanensis; assembly: GCA_037367245.1. Lineage (NCBI taxonomy): Eukaryota > Metazoa > Chordata > Lepidosauria > Squamata > Agamidae > Phrynocephalus > Phrynocephalus guinanensis. The sequence continues at coordinate 29,075,519 of CM074742.1, forward strand.
TGGAAGGTACCTTTTATCACCATCTGCATCCTCTTGAAGTACAAGCCTTACTGTGGTGAAAGGGCTTGAGTGTGAAAGTAAAACTATCAGGAGCCTGGACTCAGTTACAGGTCTATACTTCAACCAAGGACAACCAAGGCAGAATGACCAAAGCTGAAGCATTAGACTAAAACATATTTGTCCTTTTAGAGAAATGATGGTTGTATCAAGTAAAGAGAATTGATACCTCTAGAGGTGACAGCAACTGGACAGCATCAGTCAATGATGACATGGCAGAGGATCTTTCGTAGGCAATGGCAGTAATGTTCAAGCTAATGCTTATTATTAATAGAATGCAGAAGAAAACAATGGTGAGCCACTTCTGAATATTTTATACCTTGAAAATCTTGATTCTACTAAAGGAGGATTGTAGCTGAAAGTGCAGAAGGCAGAAATGGGCACGGACACTTGTTTCGTGGCCAACTGCCTGATTCATGGTTTAACACCTCATCCTGATTTCTTTGGGCATAGTTGCTGAATGAGTGCTCACTGGAGGGGACACAGCACTGAACTGCAGATCAGCTGTCTGGCCAGGAAATGAACCCCGCTGAACTGCCAAATCAGTGGTTCATGCCCACTCATGACTATAGAAATGACTATAGAACCGCAATATTGACAATAAGAATGATAAAAAATTGTTTAAGACTTCCTGTAGTGTGGTTTAGTGATCAGTATAAACAGATATTTCAGGCAAAAAATTAGAAGAAGATGCAGGGGAAGGGAAGCTGTGAAGAAGCTAGAAAATATATTTATGTGTAAAGAGGGGTCGCTAGAGACCAAGGCCATGATAATCCCAACTGTAGTATTCAAGATTAAAATGTATGGAGGTGAAAGCTGGAGAATGAAAAAAATACAAGATGGCATGCTTGTTCAAAATGTGCCACGGAGCTTTATAGACACCCGTGGACTTCCAGAAAGACCAACAAGAGGATCTGAGTTCATGTCTTAAATTGCTAAATTAACCAGATTGGAGTAATGTTACTTTGGTCATATCATGAGAGGATTCCCTGGGAAGAATAGTCGTGCTGCAAATAGTAGAAAGAGGAAGAGGAAGACAAAGAGGAAGACAAATTTTCAGATGAATTTACTTAATAAAGGAAGTTATGATCTTGAATTTACAAAAGAAAGACTGTTAGCAACATAATTACAAACTTAGTGGCACAGAATGACAACAGTCATAGATTAAATATAAAGTTGTTATCCAATGTACTTTAAATATTATGAGCCAGCTTGATTTGTGACATGGTGACGTGCTGGAGATTAGCAGTGGGTTTCCTATTTGTGTGAGAATTTAGAATTAATTATTCCCAGCCCAAGATAGTATATATCCATTAGAACACATTGGCTGTTGACATTTCTAAACACTCCCCAGTTCCTCACTAGTTTTTACCTGAAGGAGTGGCATTAAATTCTACGGTTCTGAGAACTTTTAGCAAGGTGAAATCAGATCTAGTGCATGTCTTTCTTTTCCCGTTTTTATATTTAATTTGTACATTCAATTGGAATAGAAGCCACAGTTTTATTATAGTTATCTTTTAGAAAGATGAAGTATTCAAAATATATTTATTATAGTACATATGTGGACATTATTGTTACATTTTAGCAATTAGAACTAAAACAATGAAGATAGTGCAGCTGAATATGCTGACTTGAGTACGGTTGATTAAATGTCAGCATAACAGTCAAATGTCTCATGCTTGCTTTGTAAAATAGCATTACATATGACGGTTGCAAAAATCTTAAAATACACCTTTATGGTTGAAATATATTTAAGATAAACAGTGCTCAGCCAGCCTATTAAAATAATTTAGTGTCTGCATTGTTTGTTTTGAGTAGGGCTCTCCCTACAACAGTAATTGGTTGACACTGCTTGACCTTAATGCAGAGCTACAGTACTTAATGAACTGACGTGGGGAATAAAGTTTTGATAAATAAGGCAATTTCCTTGAAACCTTTAAAAAATCCTCTTGAAGTCTCTTACTGTTAGATTGACATCTTTTCTTTTAAAAAAAGGAATAAGTGAATAATTTAGGGGTATATTTCATGTTTTCAGATCTTCATTCTGTCATATAAATAATAGACTGTTCAAAAGCTGAAGTTCCGTGGTATAACACATCCACATGTATCTTGAAGGGGAGTATTTTCTTCCATCATATATCACTGGACAGAAGTGGGAAATTATACACGTATGTGAGTTATTAATGGGGTAAATAAGTCTTAATTATAAAGCACTCAGCACACTAAAAACTGGTCCAGAAATATGTATGCTGATAATGATAATCTGCAAATGTGTATTATGTGTTGGTGTTGCCCTACTTATTCCACAGTGTAGTGTTAAGAGGAAAAGTAGCGCTGTCAGCCAGGAGCTATGTAAACTGGATTTGGAATTTTAATCATGCCACTTTTTTTTCCTTTTAGAATTATATTGAGAAAATAATGCTGATATCCTGAACCCCTCCTATTAGTGAAGCAGAGTTCATATTTATGGAATATGGGCTTTCCTGCCTCTATTTCTAGCAGTAGCCCCACCATCACCTTGTAGCCACTGAAACTCTTTTCTTATGAAATGAGGAACCTTGAGAAAGATGGGGCACATGTTTGGGGAGGGATACCAATAGAAAGGAGACAGCTAGATAACTGTTCCCCTTGTTGTGAATAGAAGTTCAAATTAAGCTGCAGAAAATAAAATGTTTTGCTACTATGAAGATGATGATGGGCCCACAGAAGTCACAATGGCTACGTAGATTATTGCAGCCAATTCGTTATTAAGGATCTGCTTACTCAGTAATATTGTGCTTTTGTCAGAGTATGTGAGAAGGGTTGTGATGAGCTTTACTTGTAAGTTATTTTATTGAGTAACTACTTGTTTCCCATTTTAGTGTTAAAAAGTTAAGAAAATTAATCTTTCACAACGAATTAATTAGGTACTTGTGTAGCTTTCTTCCTTGTTCCTAATGATCAGTTTTTAGCTATCAGGGTTAGCTTGCTATGCCTAGGAATTCTTCATGAATTCTTTACATCCCTCTGTCCAATCATCATTAATGGGCAAAGTTTTAGTGCTTCTTGGTGCCTATGGGAAACAGTTTATCAAACTAGATAACATGTCATCAGCCATACTGGCTGGAAGGTGATGGGAGCCATAGCTCAGTTTTGGAAGGCCAACATCTTAAATCTTTGTTACTGCTGGCTGAAACAGAATCAACTCTTGGTGCTAGTGTATTGACATATTTAGCTTGGCTGCTAGTTAGGGGTGTAATGGGGAACAGGATCCTTCGGCAAAATCCAAATGGTCATCTTAAGAAGTAAGAAGCGGAGCTCCTTTCTTGTGCAGCTTCTTGAGTTTATTCAACACTGTACCAAATTCATGAAAAATTTGAGCACAGTAGTATTAAGCTTCTTATATGGGCATACATGTTATAGCAGCAGTGCAGTTTTTCCTTTTGTGTTCTTTTTCTTTATACACGTTTGAGAAAGTATTAGTAATGGAAATTCTGTTTATATACAATATAAATAACAAATTCTTATTTTTTTAAAAAGGTAATGAACAAAGTATTGTGATGGAAAAAGTCAATACTGTACTGTTGTTCATGAGTCAGGAGCTTCACCCTCACCCCAAGTGGCAACACAGAACAGGTACTATCTGCAGAAAAATTATGTGTATTAAAGAATAGATGTATATAAGCTCTGTTACCAGATTATTACAACTCCACTCATGAGCAACAGTGAGCTATTATGGAACCATTTTCTCTTCCCCCCCCCCCACATTAAATAGCACAAAAAGGTAAGATTTGTGTTTTTCTTTCTGTGGAGGAGAGCACATTAGAAAAACATGTCTCAAAGTGCCCTCCTTAAGTACTTAATGACCATTTAATGGCATCAGGTAGAAGCACTGCATGTTATATTTATTAGAGGGGCACAAGAGAGCATCTATGATACTGTATGATTAGTCAAAACAGACTAGATTAGTCCAAACTAAATGTTATAACTTTGGAGCATGCAGATTGCTAGTAGACAGTATGGGCTTGCTCTGTATCAAATTTAGAAATGCTTTAAAACTTCCAGTGATTTCTCCTATGTCTTTCTTTATTTGAGATTGATCTGTTGTGTCATTTAGAAGATGTAGAATCTTAAAAATGTTTGTTTTACGTAGGATTTTTTAAAAATAAATTCATTTTCCACATACATATTGAGGTATGCTGCAACAATTGCCAAGATGTATGTCTAGCAGTTTAGGAAACAAATAAGTCTTATTGTGGTGAATAGTGCTTACTTACAGTATGGGCGGAATGGTTGAGACTGAGATTTCAGTCTTACCATAGGAATGTATCTGGACAAATAAACACACAAACAAAGTAGCCAGGGGGAGGGGAAGAGAGAAAAGCAAATGAAGGAGGCACAAGAGGTGGGGGTGATAAGAGAAAGAGAGAAGAGGGAGAGAGTGGAACCACAGTGGGAGCAGAGGAAGGAACCAAAAAGAGAGAGAATAGAGTCAGGTCCGGGATTTTTCATTGCGTGGTTCTGTTGCAAATGGTAATAAGCACAAGAGGATCAAATAAATCATCTTGGTTGCAGGCATTGGTGTTGTCAGCATTTAGGCTGGTCTTTACCTGTGTAACAGTTGGCCAGCTCTTTCCTGCTGGCAATGCAAGCACACTATTGCAAGGCAATATTGGGCCATTCCTTGCCATTTTAAATTTTCTTCCTTGAAAACACCATGTATATTTGAGCCAAATAAAACAAATTGAACAGGAATGAAGTTTTTGCTTGCTCTTAGTGATATTTCTAGCAGCAGTTCTAGTTTTTTCTTCTTACTTTCCCTAGTACTTTTAAAGGCACTTTATAGTTCATACTGGTTAGCAAAATATAAAGTTCTTCGGTTTCAAATTCATTTTGCATTGCTTAGAATTGCAATAGAAATTCTACACCCTATATAGTGAATTAAAGTGTGTCTATGCATCAGAACAATTTTCATGCCTCACTCAATTCCTAATGTAAATTAGTAGGAACATTGGTTATCCATTTGAGAAATTGAGTTGGTATAAAAATAAAAATGCACTTATGCTGTGTGGTGCTTTGTGTATCATCTTGGGAGTGTTTTTCTGTTTATCTGTCACTTGCATTAGAAAAAGCAATCACTGGCTGCAGGTGACATTAAAAATTAAAGGTTAACCTCAATTTCTTTACTGACCAGACTTGGGGCAGAAAGTTGTTCTGGATACATGCATAGGTTTGGGAACTGTCAAAAAAGAAGTTTGAGAAATTGACTTGTTTAATATCTTATTTGAGATATTAAAGGTTTTCCAGTACTGTCTTGGACCAAGTAATCAGTACATGCAATTTGCTTGAAGCTTAATTCTCTACGCTGGTTCAGAAAAAACAGCAACACTTTTTAAAACTGATGAGAATAATTTGAAAATGACTTCTTTTAAAACTAACCAGTAAAATGGTATGAGATAAATAAAATACAGGGGAACCTCGTATAACAAACAGTTTGTATAACATAAAATCTGTACAACATAAAAATTCTGGAGATAGGGGAAATTTGCTTAACAGAATTGTCTATGGGGCAAATCCGTACAACATAAAAATGGTTGCTATTGGGAATTGCTGTGTTTTCAGTGCATTCCTATGGGAAATTTGTATAGAGGAAATTTTACTTAACATAATTTCATTTGGAACAATTAATTCCTTTATACAAGGTATCACTGTATTTAGTTTTATTGTTTTTAATTAGTTGGAATCAAACAAATCTTACATTAAAGTACATGCAGTAGTCTTTAATGTTCTTATGAAATCTAAGAGAGGTTGAAGCTTATTGTTATTGTAATCAGTGATAAGTCATGGGTATTTTTTCTTGTTGATTTCAGTGAGATAGAATTCAACCATTTAGTCATGACCCAACTCCATATGTAGTTAATTAAGCCTTGTAAATAAATCTACAATTAATCTTTGTTGTTTGGGGCTACCATGTGAATGCTTCAGTTCAGGCTTGCTTTTGAGTACTGTGCATCCTAAAGCTCATAAGTCGGTTTCTATACTTTTGACAGTTGGTTACTGTGAAGATACTTAACTTTAGTCTCTGATATCTTAAACAAGTAGAAAGTAAGCAAAAATAATTTGAATAGATGGTTTCCCGGATCAGAATGTGTCTCTATATATAACAGACCTGCCCAACAGGTAGACCGCAGGCTACCGGTAGCCCACAAAAGGTTCAAAAGTAGCCCACCGGCCATCAATTAAAAAAAAGTAAGGGGATAAGTTCCCCATCCCTCCCTCCCCCATTCCAAGGACCACCATTGCCCCAGCAAAGTTCTGGGTCTGCCAGCCCCCTGTCTCAGCCGAGCGGGGCAGTTCAAGGGCCATGGCACATTGAAATCTGTTCCCTCCAGAACGAATTAATTGCTTTTCAAAGCATTCCTATGGGAAACCTCTGCTCTACTTAGAATTTTTTTTACTTATAAGTATGTGCTCGGAACGGATAAAATTCGTAAGTTTTAGTGTAGTAGCCCTCAGGCACTTTGGGCCAGAAAAAGTAGACCTCGGCCTGTTCATAGTTGAACAGCCCTGATATATAACTTTCTGGAAGTAGCAGGAAGAAATGGTTGTTACCTTGCTTGTAGGCTTCCCACAGGCATCTGTTGAGGTGCAGTGGGAAGGTAATCCAGGCTATATAGACCTTTGAATGTACCGTATTTTTCACTCCATAAGACACACCTAGTTTTTAGAGGTATGTATGTGTTTAAAAATGCACACATACATACTGTGGTTGGGTCCAGAGGTGTTTGCAGAGGTGGCTGCTGAGTGCTTCCACAGTGACCGCCACGGGGTCTGAAGGTCTCAGTGGTGGTGGTTGCGGCAGCCACTGGGCGCTTCCACCCGGCTCAGGTGCTTGTCCATAAAGGTGCCCGAGCAGAGGGGTAGTGGTCTCCTCCCATGCTGATTGAATGAGCGCCTGGGCAGAAAGCCAGAGTGACCAGTCTGGCTCCATCCACCACTGCAGCCGCCACTGCCACCCACTGCTCTGGGGAGCATGCCTGGCTCAAAAAAATCCACCCCCTACCTGGATGCCACATTCCAGCCCCCCCAGTCACTCGCCCCATGCTGTCACCACCCATGCTGTTGCCCTCCTGCAAGAGCCAGAAGGAGGAGGGGAAGGAGGGGAACAGAGCCTTTTAGAATGAAGTAGGGGGTCTTCCCCACTCAGAGACAACTCAGCATTCTGCATCTTCAGTCAGTGGGCCCAAAGTGAGAGGGGTGGTGACAGATGACACTCAGCATCAGAGAGCCATGCGTGTAGGGGCTCACTGAGCAGGGAAGACCCCCTCCTTGGCACAGCACGAGTTACTCAGGGGACTGGGAGGCGGCGTCCATGCTGGAGGCAGATTTTTTTTTTTTAGTGAGGCAGGCTCCTCAGAGCAATGGTGGCTGCAATGGCAGGTGGAGCTGGGAGGGTCACTCTGGTTCTCCACCCGTGCATTTGTTTGATCAGCGGGGGAGAAGACTGCTTCCACTCCGCTTCCTGGGCACCTTTACCGATGAGCACCTGAGCCAGGTGGAACCGCCCAGCGGCCACCACCACAAAGACCTCCAGACCCCATGGTGGCCACTGTTGAAGCAACTAGGTGGCCTCCGCTATGGCCCATGGCTCCCTTTGGGGGAAGATAGGAGCCATGGCTGCTTCGGTGGGCCCCACCGTGGCTGCCACCGAGTCTGGAGTTTACTGCAGCAGCTGCTCCGGAATCTTCCAGTGGGGCTGTATTCGCTCTATAAGATGCACAGGGATTTCCCCTTACTTTTGAGGAGGGAAGTGCATCTTATAGAGCGAAAAATACAGTATCCAGCAGGGCAATCACTTTCTAATAATGATTGAGAAAAAAGCATGACTAATATTTGCTCAATTATTTAGATATCAGAAAAAAGTTGGAAAGCTTTCTAGAATACAATGCAACTGATAAAGATGGCCTTTTTATTTAATGATATCACAACGTGATTGGATTTGTGAAAGGCTAGTAGTATCACAAATGCTAAAAATTAAATATTACAAATTGGCTCTGGATTAGACATGGGAACTGGTGTCTTGGAAGGCAGTCAAAACTGACCCGGATAAAACATCATTCTTATTTTGTTGGGTCTGATTTCCTTTTTGGTAAGCCTCATGTCAGAATTCTTACCCAGCCACTATCATGCTTTCTAGTTTTTATTGTACCTTCTAATTTTCCCCAGCAAAATCTTGTTCCTAGAAGAAAATAGGATGGAAAGAGTGGCAATAAAATACATCTGTGCTGGTTTTGCTAGTCACTCCTCCCATAAAGCCTGACTCTACTAAGGTCATTCAAAAGCAACAAGTCAAAAGACGCCATCTCTGGACCCTAAACGAAGCTCTGTTTGTATTCAATCCTCTTGGAGGAAGCTTGTGGTGTGGCCATGCACAGCATCTTGTGCCAGCACTAGCTCCTGTTGTTTTCCAGGTTTGACCACCATGACCCAGTCTTGGCATGGACAGTAAGGCTTGGCATATCTCGCTTAGCATGTAATGAGTCTATCACATGTACCTGTATTAGTTTCATCTTTTGACTTGACTTACTGAAATAAATGAACAGAAATCCTTGAGAAGGAATGAAAGCATACTTTCAAAGCTTTAAATTACAGATGAGCATGAAATGAATCATGAACCAGAAAAAAAAGATTAATGGTTTGTTTTGTAGGTGATTTGGGGAACTATGTTTTTGTAGGATGTTGTGAGAAGTTTAGTTTTGCTGTGCTTTTGGTTATATACGGGGAACCTTCAAAGAACAATGGGCTCCCTTCATAGCTGAGCTACACAAAATGTCCCCACTTCATTTAGGTATGAGCCCAAACTGAACAAACCACAAACCATATCATTTTTTAAAAAACTTCTGAATTGTGTGTTTACTTATTAAAAGAAAGAAATAGCCTCTTTGATGTCATGGTCCATCTACTACTACTACTACTACTACTACTACTACTACTACTACTACTACTACTACTACTACTACTGTCCATATTAGCACTATCAGTAGTTGTGATCCTGTTCACCATTCCTGAAAAGTAGTGTCAGAATTAGGATGAAATAATAGGTGTTTGTAATGTCTATGCATATCTCTATCTCATGCTACAGTTCAACCACGTCTTGTCTCTGGCCTGTAGCAGCCTAGATCCTAACTACTGTTTGGCAGTTTTATACAGTACTTCTTTCGTTTGGACATCCACTGCTCTTCAATTTATTATTTACTTATATATTTCATTTATTTCCCACTTCTCACCCCAACATGGGATTCAGTCAGTCAGTCGTTATTATTTCAAATGTAGATCAGCCCCCAAAATATTCTCTTTTTAAAATTTCACATTTACTACACTAAAATATACTGCAAAATGGGAATCAAAACAGTTTGTGTGGGAATCAAGACGGATTTTGTTCTTATTTATGAATATACAACTTTGAATCTACTATTGCTGCATGGTGAACATTTCTTGGCCATATTAAGTTGAAAACACGGACAGATTTAGGAAATGTTTTATTTATTCTAATGCAGAAAACAAATTATAAAGCTTTTTGGAAAAATGAGATACGTAGCTTTTGAGCTGAGAAATTGCAGAAAAAGATTAAGACAGTTTACAGGAGCTATATAGTTAGCTGAAGTTGAAAGCAAATATATAGAAGCACTTTCCTTAGAAGTCTCCGTTTGAGCAGAATTCTTAAGCACCTGAGATACTGTGGGAAATTATTGATTTATATTTTTGAAATATTTTAAGCATTTTTAGGAAAAGCAGCACACAGAAACCTTAATCTCAGTCTTTCTGATGTGTATGCTTCGAAGTTAGCTTTTCGTAACTTGTAATTTAAGATCACAGTTATTAGGTGTATTTCTGCATTTTATATATCGTTCCCAGATGCTACAGTATTAGTTTTTATCACTGCATATTTTATGAAATGTCAGCCTTCTGTTGGCTGTTCGTGCAGCATTGTTAGTGATCAAAGCCATAACATAAATGAGAGGAATCTAAACAGTTGGCTTATCTTTGTCCTTCATTGTGACACAAATACCATAAAGTTACTTCACTATGAAAAGAGAAGCAAAAGACTAATGCAGCAGACTCCGAACACATTTTCTGAATTTCTGCAAGATAGGTTCCTTTCATATTGCTGTTTGACACTGAAATAAACATGTTTGTGCCCCGGTTTGGGCTTTGGGACAGGAACAGTTCTCCTATTGTAAGCTCTGTTTTTCAAAAGAAAATGGCTTCGGTAGAAATGACGTAAACTTTCATAAACGCTGGTGAAGACATGTAGCTAAATATTGCATGTTTGTGATACATGCTACATAATCTGCCAGATGTTGCAATATAAAATGCTAATTATCTGAAATCACTGGCAACATAATTTTTTAGGATTGTATAATTTTAAACTCAGAAGACTGACTAGTTGAGAATGTTTCTCGTGCTTAAAGTTTTCTTGTCGTTATTGCATAGTGTACAACTCAACAACCTACAAAGAGTTCCTGAAAATTAGCACATTTTTAGACAGATAAATTAACTCTAGGATAGAAACATTGTATTTCAAGTTTGTAGAGACAACAAAAAAATTAAGAAGTGTCTTAATATTTTAAAAGTGTCTTCTTTCAGGTAGGTGCTGTTTTAGAGAACAACCACTTTGCCAGCTACAGATGTCTATAAATATTATTTTGAACAAATGTTTGCAGCACCTTTTATTGCAAAATAATGCAATGCAAGCAATATTAAACTATTTTAATATGATATTTAAGAACTCTACATTCACTTTCTTTAGCTATTATTACTCAAGGAATAAACATCTGAATATTCGAACTAGTTTTTAAAATCAATGTGGGATAAATTATGGAAGAATTGATGTCCAGTAGTGCATAGAGTCATGTAAAAATCCACATAAAAGTATACCTTCAGAAACATGTATGTGAAAAACTACCAAAGTCTTATGGTACTTTTAAAATTCAGATTTATTTTGGTGTGAACTTTTGCAGATTACAATGCATATTATTAAACATATGTACAATGTTTAAGCCAGAGATTTATGTACACAGTGTAAGTGTTTCTGAGAAGGCAGTCAGAGTGAAATAGGACAGAAAAGATGATGCTTGTGTTGATAGCACTGGTGATGATTTTTCAAAAGTATTGATTACTTGAACATCCTCAAAGTCATTTGAGTAAGGAGCTAATGTTAATGTCTCCAGCTAATAAGACACCTGCTGATTTTTCTCTTGAAGTGCCAGAATAGTCAGCACTGCTATGCTGATGCAGAGTCTTAATGAAAAATAAAATATATTTGGCTATAATGTTGGGAAGCCACTTTAAGGCTCTTAAGGCTTTAGCCTCTTAAGGCTTTAGTAAAAGACTCAGATTTAGAGATACAGTAATACCTTGTCTTAGAAGCATAATCCATTCTGGAAACATGCTTGTAAACCAAAACACTCTTATATCAAAACAGATTTCCTCATAAGAAATAATGGAAACACAGATTATTCGTTCTGGGGACCCACAGACAATAAACTGTACACACAAATTCCAAAATTCACAAAAGAAGTTGGCTAGAACTCCACGCCCACACCATGGTTTACTGGTACCTCGCTGCAGAATCTGCTGTGCTTGGGATTAACAACTGGATTTTACTCTGCGCTTTTAATGTGACAATAATAAAGTGGCAATTTGTAGCCCTATACACACTTGACTAGCTGCCCTGTGACTAGAAATGGTTTGAAAAATTGTGATATAGCCCTATGACTAGAAATGATTTGAAAAATTGTGATATAGCAAATTCAAATCTCCTGGTAATTTTTCTGCTTTTACAGTTTTATTAAACAAACTTTCAGACAATAGAACCTCATGTTTTATTGTTGTCTTTTCTTCAGCGACCGACTGTGGTTCAGTCCATTTACTTTTAACAGTCCTGAACATTGTTTCCCTATCACTTTCAATAGGTGCAGCAGGTGTTAAACATAAAGTCTCTGAGAACACATCCCTAGGGGTCTGCCCATGTACTTCTTGGTGAGCTCAGTACGGGGTGTGGCTCCCACTGTCGTGGTGTGGGATCCCAGTGTCCTGGAGGTAGAAAAGGTCTTGCTTTCAGGGAAGTCCCATGGAAAGTGTGACATTGTCTGGTTTCTCTCAACTGGCACTCTCGTTCAAAGAATGCCCACTGTCTCTTGCGGTACTCCCTTTCTGCAGTCTCTCCCCAATATGGGGGCTTCCAGACTCATTGTTCTCTCCACTCCTTCAATGCTGCCTCTTTCGGCAGTCTGAAAGTTATCCTCTCCCCTGTCCAGGGGTCCTCTTCCACCTCGTACAACTCTTCTTCCTCCTGTACGTTTACTATGCACACCATCTCTACCTTACACCCAGCTCCCTCTCTCTGCTCTCCCTCCTCATGCCTTCCCACCCAATCTAACAGTTCCTCCCTTTCCCTCCAGATTTTCCCATTTTTTCCCCTCTTACTAATTGTCTCTTGTCCCTGATTGGTTGGCTCTTGTTGAGAGGAGGGTGCTCTGTTCTTCATCTGTTGTTCATAAAAATCTGAAAGGATGTTGAAAACAGACAGAAATGTTTGCTTGTCTTGCAAAATGCTCTTAAACCAAGTTACTCCTAAACCAAGGTATATTACTCAGCTATCTCCTTTGCAGATCTAGCTTTGGAACTCCTTGTTCTCTATCTGGAAAAGCCTGAAAGGGTCACCATGATAGAATTGACTTGATAGCACATGATTGATGATGATGATGATGATGATGATGATGATGATGATGATGATGATGACAACGACGACGACAGTGAACTCAAGGTTGTATACATGACTCATACATGTACATGTCAGATAAGACCATGTGTCTGGGTGTTATGAAGATTTAAATCCAGGCTTCTTGAATTTGTAGTTCAGCTCACTAACATAGCATTGGCTCAGAGAGAACAAGTAGATCAGCCTTTTCGTGTAGCATTTTTGGAGCCTGGGCAGGCCAGTCTCCACTTTAAGTATAATATTGTATTTGTAGTTTAGGTTTCATGCCCTTAAGGACATGTTTACTTGTTTACGTTTTCTTTTTTTCACCCCAAGCGTGGGAGGTAGTTTAGTGGGAAGAGTCTGGAATAAAACCAAGTTGGGTACGCTACAACCCAAATGCTGCAGTAGAGGCATGCTAGGAGAAATGCCCTTTAGTTCAGCTGAAGAGCTCATTTTTCATTTTCATAAACAGAATAACAACTTAACCTTTTTAGTGAAATCTGATGCATCTGGGATTTCTTAGTATTGGACATTAAGGTATACCAGGAGATGAATGGCCTGAAGAAATACACAGAAATTTGTGTGCTGCTTTTTTTGGTTACTTCCTATGATGACAGCAGTGCATTCATATTGTGTGAACCGCCCAGAGTTCCCGTTGGGAAATGGGGCGGTATATAAGTGCAAAAATAAATAAATAATAAATATTGTTCCAGCTTCCCTGAAGTTTTGTTTGTGGTTTTTTGTTGGTTATTTGGGCTATAGATTGAGGGTTATGTATTTATTGGTCTCATCTCCAAAGTTTCACTTAGACAAAGTTTAATTGTCTTTCTATGCATGCAGATTTCATTGTAATCTGTCATACAGGAAAGAACGTTTATGGTATTTGGTTGATTTTTCAGTGGTATATGATAATTACAGAAATTTAGATTTCTGAATTGAGATTCAAGTTGTGAATCCCAGTGTTCAAATTGTCCTGAGCCAAACTGCTCTGTTTTCTGAACTGGTTAAATTGTGTGAGCGACCCCCGCCGCCCCCTCCATAATGAGGTGCTTAAAAATGATGTAAGATAGGCTTTTATTATGTTCACTGGAGTTCAACACAGACAGAAAACACCTCAGCACAGTTCAGTGGTGCTTTGCCCCCTCTGGGAATTAATAAGGCTTCTTTTTCTTTAGAGCAGGCCCTGTCAGAAGTCTCTCCATCTGGTAGTAGTGCCTGGGTAGACTGTCTTTTAACTTCAGAGCACAAATAACTTGTGTTTCTCCCAAAGTCCCAAGACACAGCCTCTCAGTTCTCACTCTTCCTTACAGGTTTTACTCTGTGCCTGTGTAATTCCCATAGAGTGGGGAGTTACCTCACTCCCTCACTCCAGAAGCCAACGAATGTCCTGGTCAGTTTAAACAACACAGTCTTCATCAGGCCGGCCCGCGTTGTCTCCCTTTATTCTTAGTTCTCAAACACTGGGCTGCCTCAGGGAGGGGCTGAGCCCATGAACTGTCTTCCTTCGCTCTGCTCCTGGGTTGCATAGAGGAGACTTTATCCCTTATACTCCTTGGCCCCGGCCTTTAATGCTCACCTCCTCCAGGTTGTCCGACTGGCCAGGCTTCCTCCTTATCCAGGGTGTCCCTTGCATCCTCCCAAACCTCCGTCTCTCCTTCCTCCTCCCCCACGATGATGTTTTCTCCCCCTTATCTCTAGGCCCGCCAGAGCTCTCTCCTCCCCCCAGACAGGTGTTACATTTCTCCCTAATTGCCTTGCTGCCTCGGGAGGCTGACCACACTCCCAGCTGCTTTCAGCTGTCTCACACATCCCCCCTTCCAAGTGGGCAGCCTCCTCAGCAGGGTCTTCTGTCCAAGGGCCCTGGCGAGAGAAATAGTCCACATTAGCATGCTGGCGACCCTTGCGGTACCGCACCCGAAACGCAAAAGGCTGAAGGGCCAGATACCAGCGGGTTAGCCGAGGGTTGGTATCCTTCATGCGTTGGAGCCATTGCAGGGGTGCATGGTCCGTGACGAGCAGGAAAGGGGCCCCTAACAGGTAGTAGCTCAACGCCTCCACTGCCCATTTGATGGCCAAAGCCTCCCGTTCAATCACTGCATATTTTTGTTCTCGGGGGGATAGTTTCCGACTTAGAAACAGGACAGGATGCTCTCCATCCTCATAATGTTGGGCTAAGATGGCGCCTAGTCCCCGCTCTGATGCGTCAGTTAGGAGAATGAAGGGCCGTGAAAAATCAGGGGCTCGTCGGACAGGGGCTTCACAGAGCCGCTGCTTTAGCCTTTCAAAGGCCTGTTGCTCCCTGGGTCCCCACCGCACCATCCTTGGAGCCTTCCGGCGTGTAAGGTCTGTTAAGGGTGCCGCAATGTCCGAGAAGTTCGCTATGAACTGGCGATAATAACCGGCAAGCCCCAAAAACTGCTGCACTTCCTTCTTAGTACGGGGTGGACACCACTTTGACACTTTAGTCACTTTGTCCGCCATTGTCCGGATTTCTCCCCCACCTACCAGGAATCCCAGATAAGGCACGTGAGCCTGCGCCAGCTTACATTTTCGAGGGTTCACGGTTAACCCCGCCTTCCTTAATTCCCTTAATACTGCTCTTAGGTGCTCCAGGTGTTCTCCCCAAGACTGACTAAAGATGATGATATCATCTATGTATGCGGCCGCAAAATCTTGCACTGGTGCCAATACCCTATCCATCAGCCGCTGAAATGTTGCTGCAGCCCCATGCAGGCCAAAGGGCATATAGGTGAATTGATAGAGCCCTACTGGGGTGGTAAACGCTGTTTTCTCCCTATCCGCCTTCCGGAGTGGGATCTGCCAATAACCTTTGGTTAGATCCAAGGAGGACAGGTAGGTGGCTTTCCCTAATCTCTCTATCAACTCATCCACCCTTGGCATAGGGTAGGCATCAAATTTTGATACCTCATTAACCCGGCGAAAATCAATGCAAAACCGGGTACTACCGTCTGGTTTGGGCACCAGGACGGGATGGCTCCGCCATGGACTGCTAGACGGTTCAATGACTCCCAGGTCTAGCATAGACCTGACTTCATCTATTATGACCTGTTTGAGGTGCTGAGGCCAGGTTCGGGCTGCCGATCTTACCACCACTCCTGGCTCAGTCTCAATTGGGTGTTCAACCAGGGTTGTGCGCCCCGGCCGGCTGACTATGACATCTGGAAACTCCTGTTCCAGGATCCTCAACTCCTGCTGCTTTTGAGGTTCAAGGCCCTCATCTAGTTTCCACCTATCCTCTAGGTCGGTGGAGGACCCTTTAGTCTCTGGTCCCAATTCTACCTCTTCTACTTCTCCCAAGAGGGCTTCCCTATCCTTCCATTCCTTCAAGAGATTGACATGAAAGATTTGGGTTGGCCTCCTCCGGTCTGGCATCCTAACTTCGTAATCTACAGGTCCAACCCGACGTATTACTTCATAAGGTCCCTGCCATTGTGCAAACAGCTTAGTTGGTTCGGAGGGTAAAAGCAGGAGCACTTTCTGTCCAGGGGTGAACTCCCGCAGTTGAACTCGGGCATTGTACCGACGCCTTTGAGCCATCTGTGCTTCCCTCAAATGTCCCTGGGCTAATTCGGTGGCCGTACGCAATCGTTCTCGCATCTCCAGGACCTGCTGTACTGTACTCTGGGCCTGGTCTTCCCCTGATTCCCACTGCTCTCGCACCAAATCAAGAAGTCCCCGAGGTTGCCTTCCATAGAGTAACTCAAAAGGGGAAAATCCTAAGGATGCCTGGGGCACCTCACGGATAGCAAACATCAATGGTGCCAACATTTGGTGCCACTGAGTGGGCCTATCTTGTGCTATCCTGCGTAACATAGTTTTAAGGGTTTTGTTGAACCTTTCTACCAGACCATTAGTCTGTGGGTGGTAAACTGAGGTTCTCAAAGGCCTTATGCCCAAGAGCTTCCACATTTGCTTTAAGGTTTGACTAAGGAAGTTGGTGCCCTGATCTGTGAGGATAGTACTGGGGAAACCCACTCGAGAAAATATGCCCAGAAGTTCCCTAGCCAAAACCTTGGCTGTAGTGGACCGGAGAGCCACCGCCTCTGGATAACGGGTGGCATAGTCAATCACTACCAGAATGTGAGAGTGTCCTCCAGCTGATTTAGGGAGGGGTCCTACCAGATCCATGGCTACTCGGTCAAAGGGTTTGTCCACTAGGGGCAAGGACACAAGTTCCCCTCCAGGACGAGGCCGGATCTGTGTTCTCTGGCACACTGGACACGACCTGCAATACTGTTCTACCTCTGTATACAGACGGGCCAAAAGAACCGTTGGCGTATGCGGGCGTTCATCTTGTCTGCTGCTAAATGCCCAGCAAGGGGTGGGTCATGGGCTAACTTTAACACAAACCCCCGAAGTCGTTGAGGAACTACCAGTTGAGCCCCTGGAAAGGGTGGGTTTGGGTCAATCCGGTAAAGAAGACCATCCCGCATCTCGAAACCCACTTGCCCTGCCGGCGTTTCCCCTTCCGGCCTAGCCCCTGCAAGAGCATGGGTTAAAGCAGGGTCTTCCTGCTGCCATGCCCTCACCTGAGCTCGGGAGACCTTCCCTAACTCCAGCTCCCCTTCTGACTCCCCTGCAGCTCCTACTGCTAGCTGTGGGGATGTCACCAATTTTTCCACCCCCTGCCAATTCCTCCCCAACAGCATGGGCCATGCCAAGTTTGGTACCAATCCCACCCTCAACCGTCTTCTCTCGGCCCCTATGGTGACCCATACCTGTGTAGTGGCATATGGCTTCACATCCCCATGAATACAACGAATTTTTACCAAGCCTTCCTGTGACCCCCCTGCTTGAGATCGGAGCAAGGTAGTACTACAACCTGTATCTATTAAGGCCCTGACTGGTTTCCCATTTACCAAAACATCCACCTGCCACTCAGGGCCGGTGACCTCGCCTACCTGCATCGCTGCAACATAGGCATTAGCCCACGAACAGTCCATGAGTGGGCAGTCCCGTTTCAGATGGCCTTCCTTCCCACAGGTAAAACAGGCCATACGTTTGGGGGTCCGGCTTTGGGTTCCCTGAGATCCCCCTCCTTTGCTAGCCTGGGCCGGAGCTGACTGGCTTGGGTTTGATTGAGTCCTCTGGGAGGCCTCCAAACCAGGTGAGTTGCCTCTGTTAGGAACCGCACGATGAACTAACAACCGGTGTCTCCCTAAAGATGACTCCTTCGGAGGGGATCCAGCATTCCTTGGCATCTGTTCCTTAGAAGAATTCCGGTCCTTCGGCGACAGGCTCCTAGAATCCCAGGTTTCCTCAGCACACCAATAGGCTTCTAAGGCAGAGACTGCTTCTTCAATGGAATCCGGACGTAATCGTGTCACCCAGTTCCGGGGGCCTGGAGGCAAGGTGGTTACCAACTGCTCTACCACCAACAGCTCAATTATCTTCTCCCCTGAGTTACTATCAGGCTTGAGCCAACGGGTAGCATAAGCCCGCATCTTCTGGGCCACCGCCCTGGGATGACCATTAGCCTTAAGACGTAACTCCCGAAAACGCCTGCGATAGGCCTCGTCTGACAAATTCAACGTACTCAGGATGGCTTGCCTCACCTTATCGTAATTGGCAGCGTCCCGGGCATCTAAGGCATCAACTACTTCTTGGGACACCCCTGTGAGGCAAGGTGTGAGGATCAGGGCCCACTGCTCCTTTGGCCAAGCCGCAGCTGTGGCCACTCTCTCAAAGGTGTTGAGGAAAGCTTCTGGGTCATCCTCAGGTGTCATTTTTTGCATGCGAATGGGTGGAGGACCAGCCACCCAGGTACCCGAAGCCGTTGGGGTGGCTCTCAAGACTTCAGCCATTTGTTGTTGCCCCACCAACATTTGCTCCATCAAAACGCGCTGGTTTTCTGCCATCTGCCGTAACAAGTGTTCTTGCCTCTCGGTGGCCCAGGCCAACAACTGGGCGGTGGTCGCTGGGGCATCTGGAAGTGCCCCACGTTGGGCGCCAATGTGAGCGACCCCCGCCGCCCCCTCCATAATGAGGTGCTTAAAAATGATGTAAGATAGGCTTTTATTATGTTCACTGGAGTTCAACACAGACAGAAAACACCTCAGCACAGTTCAGTGGTGCTTTGCCCCCTCTGGGAATTAATAAGGCTTCTTCTTCTTTAGAGCAGGCCCTGTCAGAAGTCTCTCCATCTGGTAGTAGTGCCTGGGTAGACTGTCTTTTAACTTCAGAGCACAAATAACTTGTGTTTCTCCCAAAGTCCCAAGACACAGCCTCTCAGTTCTCACTCTTCCTTACAGGTTTTACTCTGTGCCTGTGTAATTCCCATAGAGTGGGGAGTTACCTCACTCCCTCACTCCAGAAGCCAACGAATGTCCTGGTCAGTTAAACAACACAGTCTTCATCAGGCCGGCCCGCGTTGTCTCCCTTTATTCTTAGTTCTCAAACACTGGGCTGCCTCAGGGAGGGGCTGAGCCCATGAACTGTCTTCCTTCGCTCTGCTCCTGGGTTGCATAGAGGAGACTTTATCCCTTATACTCCTTGGCCCCGGCCTTTAATGCTCACCTCCTCCAGGTTGTCCGACTGGCCAGGCTTCCTCCTTATCCAGGGTGTCCCTTGCATCCTCCCAAACCTCCGTCTCTCCTTCCTCCTCCCCCACGATGATGTTTTCTCCCCTTATCTCTAGGCCCGCCAGAGCTCTCTCCTCCCCCCAGACAGGTGTTACATTTCTCCCTAATTGCCTTGCTGCCTCGGGAGGCTGACCACACTCCCAGCTGCTTTCAGCTGTCTCACAAATTGATGTCCCAATTGATTATACATATTTCTCTAGCATAGCTTTGGGAGTCTTTCTTGAAATGATAGGATGAAAAATTACTTGATATCACATTGCTTAAAAGGAGATATATCAAAGGTATCTGGATTCTGATTTGAAGCAACAGTTTATCAATTCCTGATATATACTGATGTTTCTGTTTCTGTCTTATCGTCTTTTATTTATTTATTTATTTATTTATTTATTTATTTATTTATTTATTTATTTATTTTTTTTTTGTTGTTGTTGTTGTTTTTCTCTTATGTTGTTTTATGTAAACCACCCAGAGTTCCCTTCTGGGAAAATTGGTTGCGGTACACAAATATAAAGATAAATAAATAAATATATTGATTAAATATGGAGAAATAATGTTATTTGATGTTAAAGGTGAGAGGAAGAAACATGTTCTGTTGCTGATGACAACCCCACCACCTCATATTAGTTGAACTACTAGAGTATAAGAGGTAATATACAGTAGGATTATGGGATAGCAATTGTGTCTTATAGATCAGGCAAAGTACAGCCTTCTAAATATTTTTGGACTGCAACTCAGCATTCCTTATCATTGG
Organism: Phrynocephalus guinanensis; assembly: GCA_037367245.1. NCBI lineage: Eukaryota > Metazoa > Chordata > Lepidosauria > Squamata > Agamidae > Phrynocephalus > Phrynocephalus guinanensis. The sequence goes on from CM074742.1 coordinate 29,095,674, forward strand.
CCTGTGCTGGCTAATTGATGGAAGTTGTAGTTCAAACATGCCTGAAGAATTAGATATTGCTCACTGCTGTTACAGATCATGACTGCAATCCTACTTGTAAATATGAAAGAGCTTTGCTTTACCAATGCTAACACAATTTCTAAATTCATTTCAGATCATTTTCTCAGATCTGGGTGGTTTATCTACCGTTTAGAAATATAAGCCAAATATACTTGATATTTGTCAGAGATCCACTTAACACCACTATTGTTTGGAACACAACTTTTTCTTAATCATCGACTCTGCACTTTGCTTCATTGCAACATTTTCATGCTAATGCCCCCATTAGCTGCAATGTGCATTGCTTAAAGAATTGACATATTAAGGAAACTATATCAAATAACATTTTTTTAAATGATGGCAATTTTTGGTAATTTTAAAATGTGCATATGTGTGTGAGAGTGTTGTGAGGCAAGAGTTTGTGGATATTTGGATTCATTACCTTGGAGAAGAACTGGAAATGTAAATTGTTTACAATGAATGGTCATACTTTGTTCTCCAGTGTATCAATTCCTATTTCATTTGCTTTTGCCAAGGTAAATAAACCAAGGCCCTGTGGTTGAGGGAAAAGCTGAATACAGATTATCCTTACTTCAGATTCAGAAGTTTATTTGTATTTTTCCATTTTGAAAATTTAGATGTTTAATCAGTCTGTCTGTAAATCACTAGTGAGTAAGATTTCCGAATCACTAATCTGTTCCCCTTTGAACCCATCCAAAATGGGAGCCATCACTACAGCCTATGCTAAGGATCCCAGAGTTTAACTGTATACTGTATAAAGAAGGATTTCTTGATCTCCCACCTTTCACCTTTGATGGATGCACGTAGGTTATAATATTATAAGATAAAGGCAGCTGTAACTTCCTATCCAGTTACTAAATTCTGTGTATACTATGACATCCCTGTAGGGATTCAGGAGAGTATGTAAGCAGTATTATTTCTCCTTTCTTTGGAGGCTAGAAATCACTATTCCACCCCTTGTGCAGCAATTATTAATTTATATAATAGTCATTGCTAGGTATTGTTGTGCAGCCTACGTATAGAATAATACCTTGGTTTATGAACATAATTCATTCCGGAAACATGCTTGTAAACCAAAACACTCTTATATCAAGGCAATTTTTCCCATAATAGTCTGGGCCCCCATTTTGTGCACTCAAAATGCCAAAACTCATAAAATAAGTTGGCTAGAAGTCCACGTCCACACCATGGTTTAGGTACCTGGCTGTGGAATCTGTTCTGCTTGTACTAACAGCTGGATTTTACTCTGTGTTTTTAACATGACAATAATAAAATGCAATTTTTACTCTTAACTAGCTGCCCCATGACTATAAATTGTGTGAAAAATGAGAAAGGATGTTGAAAACAAATTAAAGAAAAATATAAAGAAAAATCAAAGAAACCCCTAATATGGATTCCCCTTTGAAAATGTTCCTGGCTAGTGCAAAGGAAACATCAGTTCCCCTCTCCTCCCTCTGCTTTGGAGGCTTGCCTGAGATAAAACATTCCAGAGAATCACCCATAATCCAGTGGAAGGGAGAGAGAGTGCCACCATTGGCTCGCTTGTGATCCTGTGACCTGCTCTAGTTACTTGTATTGCAAGACATTGCTTGTTGATCAAGGCAAAATTTAGGAGAAATGTTTGCTTGTGTTGCAAAGTGCTCTTAAACAAAGTTACTGTTAAATCAAGGTATTACTGTATCTGTGTTGTGCACCATTCTGGGTTTCTTTTGGAGAAAAGAATGGCATATACATTATTTATATACATTTAAATAAAAATAACAGATTTATAGTTGTGAACACATTTATGTTTCCTCTTACTTGCCCTTTTTCCTGAGCTGAAAAAAGTCCTTGCTGCATAGGAATGTTGACCCAGAATCCCTGGTTAATTTGGTTCCTTTCTTCTGAAGTTTGTTCTTTCAGTAATTTAGTTGGTCACACACACTGTTCTCCAACATGACAGTGAACTACTTTTCATTACTGTTGTACAATACTGTCTCTTTGGCTAACCTGTAATGCAGAGGTAAAATAAAGGATGATGTTTCAGAGTTCTACTGTCTCAGGTTAATCCTAACCTGCTAGTGAAGCCTAACAGAGAATTAACTGCATTTACCTTTGAGCTTGTATTGTTTTTTTTTTTTTTGTTCACCCAAGTTTCACACTAAATAAGGAATGAGTACAAAATACATTAAAGTCCTGGGTTTCTCCACTGACATCTATTGGCTGCTCTTGGGTACATTTAAAGGAGCTTACTGGACAGAAACATGAAATTGCTTCTTGAGTAGATCTTTTTCTTTGTAACACTTTCTACTTTTACATGTCTCCTGCTCTGTTTACAGATGCCTTGTTCTGTTTCCCTCCAACCCAGCTGTCCAGTTTATTCGACGAAGTCCTATGTCTTGAGTTTAATAAATATACTAAGAGCAGCATACTTTGAGTCGCCTCTGTGCCCATTGCTCTTCAAGCATTAAGGGCAAATCTGGATAGCAGGGAAACTTCTATACATACAGGCATCACATATTTCAGGGCTGTCCAACTTTGAACAGGCTGAGGTCTACTTTTTCCAGATGAAAGTGCCTTAGGGCTACTACACTAAAACCTCTACTTAAGAATTTTATCTGTTCCAAGCATATGCTCATAAGTAAAAAAATTTGTAAGTCGATCGCCCCTTCCACTTGCCCAGGCTTTTTTTAAAATGTGCACTTTCCCTCCCAACCCGCCCAGGGCCTGACTTGACTACTTCTCCTCCTGTTTCCCCCCTTCTCCCTTCCAGCCCCCTTGCTGCCACTGCTGCTGCCGCCCATAGCTCTCACTCACTTCTGCCGTGTTCGCTATGCAGCTTGGATGGGCCAAGCCAGCAGCGGGGCAATCACATCGCCACGTCGATGCAAGGAGGAGGGAATGGCTCAGAAGGGGAGCAGGAGGAGCAGAAGATCACAGTCTCTGTGAGGCAGCTTTGGGGTGGGAGGAGGAGGATGGGAGGAAGGAATTCTCCAAGGGGGGAGAAGAGGGGGACATCACCACACAAAGGAGGTGGGCACGCCCATGACCCCACCCCTCGCTGTCCCCTTCACTCCCCTTCCTCAAATCTGCACCAACAACTCAATTGGTCACGAGACAGTGGCACACCGATCATCTGGTAGGTAGGGAGAGCATGGGACTGTGCCATGGCCCTTGAACTGCCCCGCTTGGCTGAGACAGTGGGCTGGCAGACCCAGAGCTTTGATGGGGCAGTGGTGGTCCTTGGGGTTGGGGTTGGGGAGGGAGGGGTGGAGAACTTAACCCCTCACATTTTTTATTGAGGGCTGGAGGGCTACTTTTGAACCCTTCACGGGCTACTGGTAGCCCCCGGTCTACCTGTTGGACAGGCTTGACATATTTCTAAACCCTAGTATCCTAAGATTCCAGGTCAGAGATCCAATTGTAGAATGATGTTTCAGTCTCTCAGCAGCTGAAATCCTGTTGCTTAACATAATGAGGTATGCTAGAGTGGGTCATTGAATCAGTAGGGAATTTATGGAGTCAACTGATTCAAATGAGCCTACTAAATGTAGCAGGTCAAAACTGCAGTAGGCCCATTTGAATCATTGGAGCTTATGGAGGAGTTTACTTAGCAAATCCCCACTAAACTCAGTGGATTCAGTGGGCCTAGGCTAATGTGGTTAGCTATGCTATGCAACAAAATTTCAGTCAACATCATATAAACTTGAGTTGTAAGTCTTTTGAAGTTCCTCCCCTTTAGATTGCTTTCCCTTTTAAATACTCATTCATATATTTCCTCTGTGTATGGGTGGTATGATATAGGGTTCTACTTTTTTAAATACTTGTTTTTGTCTTCCCTCGGATGTGATTTTTGGCTACATAAGTGTGAACTCATAAAGATTTAAAGTTCAGTATGAACTCAGTACAAACATTCAGTATGATTCCTATTTGAAGCATATTCCATTATGTGTATCAATTGAGTGTACCTACATTTCCACAGGAATGCTTGTTTACTATTCACTGAACGATGTCCCTAGTTAAATATAAGGGTCTGCCTATTTTTGGATTACAGACCTTTTTTCAAAAATGGAATAGAAATGTCAAGGGGAGGGGAGCTTCAGTAGCAAAAGAAGTGGCCTAAGTATTTCTGCATTAAATATTTATGCTAATTAGAAAAAATATGAAAACAGATGTTACATAAATTATTGCAGTCCCTTGGTAACAGTAACTTATAACTGACAATAAGTTTATATGTGTATGTTGTGATATCTGTTTCTGCTTTTTCTCGCAGCTCATGTAGTGTAACTTTTTAAATAGTTGTAATTAGAAAAACAAACTTCTTATGTTATAGAATTCTTAAAATCTCATGCATCCTTGAGAAGAATTGTGTATTTAGTTAATATTATTAACATGATTAATAAAACAGGAGTACATTTTAAGGCACTGGGGAGGTTCTCTTGTCCTGTATTTAAATATTTATTGTCTAATATTTATTTCTAACAAGCCATATGGTCGACTTTACATATAACGTCACAAGTCAGTGGTTATGTTGTGCCATAAAAAGCCTGAGGTTTCACAGGATCCGTTACACCATACTTGATCAACCTTTATTTTTCTGTTGCCCCACCTGACTGTTCCATCATTCATGAGCCATTTTCCTCATGCATAATGAACGTAAGGCAACACCCAAACCTCTAGAAACAGGGGTGTCCAAACTTTTTGCAAGGAGGGCCAGATTTGGTGAGGTGAAAATGTGTGGGGGCCGACTAGTCAGCTGCATAGACACTTACCTGACAGACCTCGGAACTGGCTCCAACTCCGGCACTTCATTCCATCTGCTGTGACCAGCTGAGCCAGCCAGCCTAGCCTTTGCTGGAACTCAAGACCTGTAAGTGTCGGCCTGCTTGCTTGGCAGCCCTCTCAGGGCTGAAAAATCACCTGTGCCTCTTTCTGGGCTTGTGAGAGAATCCCAGAGGGAGAGTCTACAAAGGCTGCAGGGGAGGGGCTGTGCAGAGAGACACTTACCTGACAGACCTCGGAACTGGCTCCAACTCCGGCACTTCATTCCATCTGCTGTGACTAGCTGAGCCAGTCAGCCTAGCCATTGCTGGATTTCTTCAAAGCCCCATCTACAGTAGATGGTGGGCGGCAGCAGCGGCTGTTTTGTTGGCTGCGCTTCGCATTTTTAATTATGCTGCCCTGTTTTTATTTTCATGCTTAATTTTTCTCTGGGCCTGCCAGGGCTTTGGAGGGGATTAAAAGGGCTCACCTGGGGACCCTGAGAACGCTGCTACTGGTGTGCATGCCTAAGACCATCTCCAGGGAATTACTCCTCAGTGGAACGGGATGTCGCTGCTGCGGTTGCCTGCGACCCCACCAGACACTGTCACCTTCCTGGCGGCGGGGAGTTCGCCCGGGAGTTGCCTCTGCCGCCACGGCCTTCGCCGGCGGTCCCACACCGGATGCTGCCATCTTCTCCGCTCGGGGGACTCGTCCTAGGAGCTGCCGTTGCCGCAGCTTTCCCTCGGACATTGCCACCTCCCCCGGTGTGGGGGTTCCCTTCTGGGAGTCCTTGCCGCCGCCGCTGTCCTTGCCCCCCCCCCGCCGGATGCCGCAACCTTCTCCACTGCAGCCATCTTGCGGACCCCGACGGACATTGCCTTTTCTGCGGCTGGAGGCCGCCTCTTGTGCTGTCATCCCCTTGCGCCCCCCCCCCCGGACTACTACCATCAAGCGGGCCTCTACCTTGGAGGCCGCACCGGCTGCTGTCGCTGATAATCAACACCTAGCCTGGCAGGCCTCTTTGAGATTCTGACAGGAGGCGTATATAACATTGATCCCAAAGGAGAACTCGGATGCGACGGATGTCAAAAACTATAGGCCTATTTCCCTTTTGAATGGAGATTATAAATTATTTGCCGATGTTTTAGCCAATAGATTAAAAAGGGTGCTAAATGAATTACTACATAAAGATCAAGCGGGGTTTCTTCCTGGCAGACAGATGAAAGATAACATGAGAAATATAATTGATATAATAGAATATCTAGAAGTCAGGAAGGAGAAACAAGCTGCTCTGATATTTATTGATGCTGAAAAAGCTTTTGATAATGTTTCCTGGCAATTTATGAAGAAGAATTTGGAATATATGGGAGTGGGAACAAAGTTTTGGAATGGTGTTAATGCAATATATAATGAACAGAAAGCAAGTTTATTGGTTAATAATGTGATAACAGAAAGTTTCCCTATTGGGAAAGGTACAAGACAAGGGTGCCCATTGTCTCCATTGCTGTTTATTACTGTACTGGAAGTATTGTTAGTTAAACTGAGAGATATGGGGACATTTAAAGGTATAAGTGTGGGGGATAAGGAATATAAACTAAAAGCATTTGCTGATGACTTGGTTTTGACATTAGAGAATCCTAAAGAAAGTATTATTGAGGTGATGAAGGCAATCGAAGAATTTGGTAATTTAGCTGGCTTCAAACTGAATAAGAATAAGACAAAGGTCTTATTGAAAAATGTAACTAAGAAAGATAGGGAAAAATTGTCTGCTCTCTCAGTTGTGAAAAAAGTTAAATATTTGGGAATTAATCTATCTCTTACGAACTTGAATCTCTTTGAGGATAATTACATTAGGGTTTGGAATTTGAGTAAGAGAGATTTGGAAACATGGAATAGACTGAATCTGTCATTGATGGGAAGAATTTCGGTGATAAAGATGAACGTGCTACCAAGGTTGTTATTTTTATTTCAAATGATCCCAATAATTAAAGGGACAGGCCACTTTAAGGAATGGCAGAAGATATTGTCTAAATTCGTCTGGCAAGGCAAGAGACCGAGAATAAGATTCAAATTATTAACAGATGCTAAGGAAAGGGGAGGTTTTGCCATGCCAGACCTGAGATTATATTATGAAGTGGCCTGCCTCGGTTGGATAAAAGAATGGATAACTTTAGTTGATGGAGATCTTTTGGATTTAGAAGGTCATGACAATAGATTTGGTTGGCACGCTTATCTTTGGTATGATAAAGTGAAAGTACATAAAAGTTTTATGAATCACGTAATTAGAAAGTCATTACTTCAAGTCTGGGAACGATTGAAACCTTTATTAGAGAGACACACCCCGAGGTGGTTATCTCCGATTGAAGCATTGGCGATCAAGAGGAAAGATGCAGAAGGAGTGGGGATCACATATAGGGATGTGTTATTCTTCTCAGAAAAAGGCCCAAGACTGAAATCTTATGAACTGTTAAAAGAGAGGTTAACAGGTTGGTTTCAGTACTATCAGTTACACGACACTTTTCAGAAAGACAGAAGGATGTCTGGGTTTGGAGAGAAGGAATCTAAGTTTCAAACCATAATTATGGGCCCAAAAAAGAAATTGTTGACTAGATTATATAATTTTTTGTTGGAGTTGAATTTAAAAGATGAACAAGTCAAAGAATGTATGATAAAATGGGCTATGGATTTGGGTCATAATATTGAGTTAGATGTGTGGGAAAGATTGTGGAAAAAGAATATGAAAGTTTACCGCATGTACTTTGATAAAAGAAAACTTGTTGAAAATGATGTATAGATGGTATATTACCCCAACGAAATTAGCAAAGATGTACAGGATGAAAGATGATTATTGTTGGAAATGTAAAAAGAAACAAGGTGACTTTTATCATATGTGGTGGACTTGTGAGAAAGTGAAGGAATATTGGGCATGGATATATGATGAACTCAAAAAGATGTTAAAGTGTACATTCCCAAAACGACCTGAACTTTTTCTGTTAGGGTTGGTGGATAATGAAATTAAAGGAGCAGACAGGACGTTATTTTTATATGCAACAGCAGCGGCACGAATGCTCCTGGCTCAGAACTGGAAGACAACGTATATACCGTCTTTGGATGAATGGAGGGCGAAATTACTGGACTTTGCAGAGATGGCCAGACTGACTTGCAGACTGAGGGATCAAGACAACCAGAGGTTCCAAAATGACTGGCAAAAATTTAAGAACTACATGGAGATCAACTGTAATGAATTAAAGACTCTTTCCGGATTAGGATAGAACTCGAAGGACTATTACCTACTTTTAGAACCTTTTCTATAAGTATATAGAATGGGTTTGTTGGAAAGGAAGGCTGGGAGATGAGCAACGTTAAAACCGCGCGAAGAACAGAGGGAAGCCGAACTTTAGTGATAGATTGACTTTATATGGTTAATGTTTTGAATATGTTCTTTTTTCTTTTGTACTTTAAATTCTCTAATAAAAATGTTATAAAAAAAAAAGAGATTCTGACAGGTGGGGGGAAGCCATCCTGCTCTGGGTCCATCTTCTCTTCCAAATTCCACCAACATCTTTGGCACCAGTCTCACCCGCCCTGGCGTGTTTCCTCCTACGGGAGGGGGCCAAGCCGCTATCCCTGGCTGTTCGGGAGGCTCCGACAGCCTCCGTAGGCTGTGGATTTGCCTCCGCTGGCGGCCACTGTTGCCGGCTGGCCCTCCTCTCCCCCGTCCCCCCCCCGCTTTCCATCAGCAGCCTACGTGAGCCCAGTACTTTTTACTTCTTGCTTTTAGTTCACTTTGCTTGGTTACTTTATATTTTTTATTTGCCAGTATATTGTGTTATGCTGTTGTATATTTTGTCTGTATTTTAAATTTGATTGCTGCTTAGCTTTATATTTTCCTATATTCCTGTTATAGTTGTATTTTGTGCATTTTTTTCCCCACCATGCAGGCAGGGACCACCATACCTGTTGTGTCGGGCCGTGGTCGGTACGCTAGGGGCTGGGGGGTTAGTCGGTCAAGAAGAACTCGGGCCAGGCAACTTGTGCCTGTCCCCCGTTCTGACTCCTCAGCTTACTGTCACGTGCCTCGGAGCCACTCCGCCAGCGCCTCCGATCTCACCTGCCTCCTCTTGAACGCCAGGTCGATCCATAATAAGACACCCATCATCCGTGATACCATCGCCAATGGGAGGGCCGACCTGGCATATATCACCGAGACCTGGGTGGGTGCAGAGGGGGGGGCATCCCTCGCCCTGCTGTGCCCCCCTGGGTTTCTGGTACAGGGGGTGGGAAGATCGGAGGGTCGTAAGGGGGATGGGGTGGCCATTGTTTACAGGGACACTATTCAAATAAGTAGGGCCTCGACGTTGGTGATTCCGGGGCTGGAATGTGTCCATCTGTTGGTTGGGCAGCGGGACAGGTTGGGCATTGTGCTCGGTTACCGCGCTCCCCGCAACCCAGCACAATCCCTACCAGAGCTCACCGAGTTCATCACTGCTGCTCTGTTGAGAACCCCCTGCCTTTTGGTGGTGGGTGATCTCAACGTGCATGCTGGCGGTGACCTGTCTGGTGCCGCTCTGGATTTCATGGAGTCCATGACCTCCATGAACCTGTGCCAGCATGTTTTATGCCCAACCCACAGATCTGGACACACCCTGGATCTGGTATTTTCCTCCACGTCTGAGGATTCGTGTCTGAGGGTGTGGGACATTGTCCCCACACCCGTGTCATGGTCAGACCATCACCTGCTGTCTTTCTCTGTATCAATCGCCGCCCCACCCCGCGGGGACCTTCGGCCAACTGTTTGGGCCCGCCCCTGAAGACTCCTTAACCCTGATCGGTTTCGGGAAGTCTTCGGAGGGCCTCCTGGCGGACTGGCTGACGATCTGGTAGACTCCATGGTAGACCTATGGTTTGACGAAACATCCCGGGCTGTCGACCAGATCGCCCCTAGGCGCCTCATCCGCTGCCGAGCTCGTCCCTCACCGTGGTTCACGGAAGAGCTTCGAGCGATGAAGCAAGAACGGAAGAGGCTGGAACGCAGCTGGAGGAAGAACCGGTCGGCGACTAAGAAGGCTGCAGTCATCGCACAGTCCAGGCGCTATGTTCATGCACTCAGGGTGGCTAGAAGATCTTATAACACCCTGAGAATTAGTGAGGCCTCAAACCGCCAAGCGGAGTTATTCCGTGTGGTTCGTGACCTCACTAATCCTGGACCGTCTAGGCCTCCTCCTACTGATTTTAGTAGTGAGCAATTTGCAGCCTTTTTTCGATCAAAAATTGAGGCCATCCGTACCGGTTTTGAACCCTGTTGCTCTAGCCCACTCTCGGCACCCCCGGCGGCTGTGCCCCCTCGATCTCCTCGCATGGTTGAGTTTGGGCCTGTCACCTCACTTGAGGCCTCCAGGGCTATTGCCCACTGCTGGCCCGCGTCCACCCCCTTCGACCCTTGCCCATCATGGCTTATGAAAGCCGTTGGTGGTAACATGTTCGAATGGGCATCTACCATCGCCACAGCCTCCTTCAGGGAAGGGATTTTTCCCTCTCGCCTGAAGGAGACTGTGGTAAAGCCCATTCTGAAGAAACCCAATCTAGCATCGGGCGATTTAACCAACTATCGCCTGATCGCTAATGTTCCCTTTATGGGCAAGGTGATCGAGAGGGTGGCCGCGATCCGGCTTCAAACACATCTGGAGGGTGAGCATATCCTGGGTCCGTTCCAGTCTGGGTTCAGGCCCGGTCGGGGGACCGAGACAGTCTTGGTCGCTCTGCACGATGACCTCCTCTGGGGAGCCGACAGGGGGTGTTCCTCCCTGTTGGTCCTCTTGGATCTGTCAGCGGCCTTTGATACCGTCGACCACGGTATCCTGCTGGATCGGCTCTCCAAGGCTGGGATCGGAGGCACTGTTCACAGTTGGTTCCGGTCCTTCCTCGGGGACCGTCCCCAGAAGGTTCAGCATGGGGGCGAGTTGTCGACCCCTTGGACGCTCCCTTGTGGGGTTCCACAGGGGTCATCTCTCTCTCCCATGCTGTTCAACATTTACATCAGGCCGCTGGCTGAGGTCATTAGGGGACATGGAGTCTGCTGTCATCAGTACGCTGATGACACGCAGCTCTATGTCTCCTTTTCCACCGCTGCAGATGAGGCTGTCCGGACCCTCGATCGGTGCCTGGGCGCAGTCATGGAATGGACCAGGGCTAACAGGCTCAAACTCAATCCCGATAAGACCGAGGTTATGTTCTTTGGGGCTACCCCTTCCAGCTACGGTGGCCCGTTTCCCACCTTGGAGGGTGTTTCCCTCAGGCCATCGGACTCTGTCCGGAATCTGGGTGTAGTCCTGGACCCGGCGCTCACAGGTGTCCGCTGTGTCCAGGGCTGCCTTTTTCCATCTTCGCCGAATTGCCCAGATTCGCCCGTACCTGGATGGGGACTCCCTTAGAACATTGGTCCAGGCGCTGGTGATCTCGAGACTGGACTATTGCAACGCGCTCTACATGGGGTTGCCCTTGACTCTCATTCGGCGTCTGCAGCGGTCCAAAATGCGGCGGCCAGACTGGTGGCGGGTGTGCGCCGATTTGAGCACATCACCCCAGTTCTGGCCCGCTTGCATTGTCTACCCGTTGCAGCCCGAATCAGATTCAAGGTCCTGGTTTTGGTTTACAAAACCCTCTATGGCCTAGGACCTGGCTACCTGACAGAGCGGATCGACCAGCGGTCAACTTCGGCCCGTCCGACTAGGTTGTCGCGGGCGCACATGCTGCGCGTGGCCACGCCCAGGGAGGCTCGGAGAACTTCCACTCGTTCCCGAGCCTTCTCTGTGGCTGGCCCAACGCTGTGGAACCATCTCCCAGCAGAAGTGCGCCTAGCAGAGTCTCTGCCTGCCTTCCGGAAGGCTTTGAAAACCCTTCTCTTCCGGGAGGCGTTTGGATGATTTTTTTTCTCCCCCCCCCCCCCCCGCCATCGCCATTTCCTGCAATTGTTGTCTCATCTGCTTAGTTTATTAGCTCATGCAATTTGTTTTCCTTAATTTGTTGTAAACCGCCCGGAGTTCCCCCCCAGGAAGACGGGCGGTATATAAGTCCCATAATAAATAAATAAATAAATAAATAAATTTGCCCCCCTGGCCGGATTTTGGACAACCCTCTAGGACATGCAAGAAGGCAGGGAGGATGCTGCAGCAACGGAGCTGGGGGTTGGTAGGCTGGGCAGGTGGCTGGGGGGACAGATGGAGGCAAGGGAGGGCAGGCAAACAGTAAAACTGCAAGCTGACATCTCCATCCAGTATGGGGAGGAGCCAGCTTTTGGGGATGTGTGACAGGCTAAGACAGTGGGGAGAAGAGGCTGCGGGGCACTCGAAATTTGAAAACTAGCCACATTTGGACCCCGGGCCTGACTTTGGACATGCCTGCTCTAGAATTAACTTTGATTCTAGAGTATCCAAAGGAGGTAGGATTATTTAACTCCATGTTCACATACTATACCTTTGATACATAGGAATTTTCAAACAGCATCCCCTTCTCTCGGCCTTCTTCTTAGTTAGCAAGAATATAGCTATCCTTAAAAATAAATGATAGAGAGATTGTACTATAACTAAAAAGGATTTGATCCACCATTTGTAATTTATTTATTTATTTATTTATTTTTAAATTTATATACCGCCGGATTTTCCCAAACGGGAACTCAGAGTTGATAAAAAATATAAAATACAATAATTCCAGAAAAAAGAAAAGGAATGATGATGATGATGATGATGATGATGATGATGATGAAGAAGAAGATGATGAAGAAGAAGAAGAAGAAGAAGAAGAAGAAGAAGAAGAAGAAAGAAGAAGAAGAAGAAGAAGAAGAGGTTCCACAGAGTAACAAAAAAAAGTCGAAAGCAGACAGTGGAACCAAAATTTAAAAAGTTAGAAATTCAAAATAGTGCTTGGCATTTAAAATGTTTTGAAGCAGTTGGCCATGTTGAAAATGCATTGTCTCGGTTACATATCCAAAGTAAAATTTTATATTTCACTTATAAAATTAGTTTTTAAATAGCAGGTAATCCATGTTTTCAAGTTTCAAGTTAATTGATAGCTGTGTTAAAACAGTAATGAAAATAGATGATGTTTCAGTTATACCATAATATATTTGTGTTGGCAATGGCAATTTATTTATTTATTTTACTATTTTGTATCTATTAAGGTAGATTTGGTGTAATGTTTGATTTTAGCAGTCTTTAGTTCTGGATTTAGTATTCAAAGGCTGAAATACCTGTTTTAAAATATCATTTAATGTGATTTGATAATGCAACCCCTATTGTTTGGTTGAAGATTTAAAGGAAAATTTGCACTTGCAGTGGTCAAAAGCCTTGACATGGTTTTAATCTGATAACAAATGGCTTTAAGTTCATGTTCGTTCAGTTCTTGGCAACATATCTAAACCTCTGTTTTTTTGGATTTATGGAGATAAGTCCTGCTTTGGCAATCTTGTAGATCCTCAAGAGAATAGTTAAACAGTGATTAATCATTGTTTCTTCACTGAGTGTGCAGAAAAGAATGGAAAAGCTGCATTTCACACTTCTGAAGCAATTAATCCCCATGATCTTAGCCAGGTTTGTCTTGAAGATAAGTCGGGATACAAAACTGTACCTAATTTATCAATGTATGCATGCCATAAAGTATAAAACACACAATTTATTTCATATCATTTATAGTCAAATGTAAAAAAAAGTGACTTTGCCATATCCAAGAGTGTTTCTTAACATTACCTTCATATAAACTAAGTACCAGAGATTACAATGGGATTCCTGTTTATTGTGCACATCTGGTGCAGTCACTATGCATTTTCTCATTCACTTGCTGGCATTTTTAGTGATTGTGGCATAAATCACCTTGCTAATCAGAAACATAAGTGACGCGAAGTCATCTCCTTTTTTTGAACAATGGGAAAAAAACATATGGCTTCTTAGACAGGACTTGGCTGTTATAGTATTTATGTGGCATTATATTCTGTATTTAGAATTTTCATATTAATTGCAGTGCCTTGATTGAATCCTTATAATGGCCCATATTTATGGTCCAAGTGTGGCTTTTTGCACTATGCACGTGACATGCTATACTGCATTTTCAACATCTCATATTAGTCAAAATAAGAATATAAGTACTCACAAAAGTGCTTATTCTTAGTGGTTTTCCAGTTCTCTCCATGCTGAGACTCCCTTCCAAATGTTCCCTCTGCTTTGCTAAGATTCCCTAGCTCCTCCCCCAATGTTCTCTATTGGGCACCTACCAAATTCTGCACTGTTTAATGCCATTTTTGGTGAATCTGGCACAGGAGAGGTGTGACTCTGGAGAGGAACTGCAAAAACAAAACAAAACTGCACAGCTTGGCCTTTCTGCTCTTTCCAGTGAATCCTATAAAGCAGTGGTCCCCAACCCCCGGGCCGCGGACCGGTGCCGGTCCGTGGACCGGTTGGCACCGGGCCGCCTGGGGAGGCCGGGGAGGCTCCTCCCCTTTTCCTACGCCGCCCTCCTCCTCCTCCTCTTCTCTCCCGCGGGCAGCCGGAGGAGGAGTCGCCGCTGCCAGGCACGGCGCACGGGCGGGGTGGGGGGGAGCCCGGGGCTCCTGGGGCGGGCCCCGCCTCCTCCTCCTGTTGGCGGCCGGAGGCAAGCGGCGGCGCAGAGGTGCCCCAACCGAGGCGGGCCGCAGCGGCCACGACCGCGGCCACGGCAGCCGCCCGGGTTCGGCTGTGGCTCCGCGGCCAGCGGCGGGGGCGCCCCGCCGCCGCCGCGGCCGGCTCGGCGGTCCCGGTGGCGCCCTCGGGCCGGAGACGCCACCCCCAACGGCCTCCCTCCCCTCCCCCCTCCCGCTCGCCCGCCCGAAGGCCGCAGCCGAGGCAAGCGGCAGCGCAGAGATGCCCCACCGAGGCGGGCGGCGGCGGCGGCCGCGGGGCGCCCCCGCCGCTGGCTGCGGAGCCACAGCCGAACCCGGGCGGCTGCCGTGGCCGCGGTCGTGGCCGCCGCGGCCCGCCTCGGTTGGGGCACCTCTGCGCCGCCGCTTGCCTCCGGCCGCCGACAGGAAGAGGAGGCGGGGGCCCGCCCGCCCAGGAGCCCCGGGCTCCCCCCCGCCCGTGCACGCGGGGGAGCGCACGCCCGACGCCCCCAGCCGGCGAGCGCCGCCACCGCCGCTCCTGTGGCCCCCCCAAGGTACACACGCCAAGCCCCCCCCCGCACCTCCTCCTCCCCCTCCTCCCTCCCCCCATCCCCCGCCCCCCACACCCTACCCTGCCCCCCCACACCCCCTCCCCACCCCACCCCCGGGCCACGGGAAAATAATCAAACAAATACCGGTCCGTGGAGACAAAAAGGTTGGGGAGCACTGCTATAAAGGATGGATGCCGTTCTACAAAAGAGTGATTCTCCCAATGATATAAACACAGATCTCTTTTCTCACTGCACCTGTGTTGCAGTGGCTTGTAGTGTAAAGCTATGAGTGTCAGCAATTAGAGATGGGCACGAAATGAATTTTTAATTCATTTCATTATTTGTTATTTGTTTCATAATGTTACAAAACGAATAACGAACCCCACTCTGGAAGAGAAACAAAACAAAATGAAACAAATTTCTGTTTCATTCTGTTTCATTTTGTTTCCCTATAAGAATGTATTAGTAGTCCCCCCCCCCAATGTGCCTGATGGGGTGTGGGAAACCACAGGCTTTTGGCCTCCCCCAGCACCAATCAGCAGGCAAAAAAATAAATTAATTAAAAATCCCACTTTTTCCCCTGCATGGGGAAAAGACGGGAGATTTAACCTTTTTTTTTTGCCTCCCCCGGCCGGCGCGCCAGCTGATGAGTGCTGGGGGAAGCCACATAAAAAATAAAAAACCTCCCACCTTTTCCCCACCGGATCTTTTTCTTTTCTCCATTGAAATGATTGGCTCATTCTAATGAGGAATTGCTGGGGCGCTGTTTGTTTTTGCCTCCCCCAGCCCACGAGCCTGCTGATGGGTGCTGGGTGAGGCAAAAAAACCCACACAAATCCTCGCCTTTCCCCCTCCTGATTGGGCGTGGGAAAAGGTATGAGGTTTTTTCTTTTTCTTTTTCTTTTTTCTTTTGCCTCCCCCAGTGCCCATCAGCTGGTGTGTAAGCAGGGGGAGGGAAAAAAGTTTCAAAGTGAACTCCCACCTTTCCCCCACCTACCCAATTGGTACAGGGAAAAGGCAGGAGTTTTAAACTTTTTTTTGCTACAACAGCGTGCCAGCTGATCAGTGCGGGGGGCGCCAAAAAAAGTCACACAAGCACCACACACACACACACACACACACACCACCACACATAACGAACCAAACCAAAACGAAATACGAAACGAACCCCCACTCTCCCCAAACTAAAAATGAAACGAAACAGAACAGAACTTTTCATTTCATGCCCATCTCTATTGGCAATGCAAGCTGCTACTTTGTCTTCTGGTGCTTTGATACAGATCATGTAACTTTAATGTTGACAATAAAGAAACTGATATACTTAGTGATTTCTATGTTTTGTTCAGTTGCCAATCTAAATGGAGACTACAGGCAAGAGATTTAGAATACTGAGACTTGGAAGGGCAGCCATTGATCCTCAACAATGTGAATGTATTGCTGGAAACCAATAACAAGATCATTCTCATGCCAATTGTTATGTATGGATTTGACAGCTGGGCAGGAAAAGATTTGAGTAATTCAAAGTGTAATGTTGGAGGACAGCTTTATTATTAACATGGGCTACCAGAAAGACAAATGAGTAATTTCCAGATCAAATCAAGCCAAATCTCGGCCTAGAAGCAAAAATGAAGAAGCTAAGGCTATTAAACTTTATGCTTGTCATGAAAAGACAAGGCTCAGTGGAGAAGGGCTTGGAAGAGATGATGGAACAGGAAAGGAGGAAAACTGAATATGAAATGAGTTAACTGAATAAAGGAGGCTGTGACCTTGAGTTTGGAGCACCTGAGGGTAGTTCATGATAAGATGTTTTGGAATTCACTGATTCATGGAGTTAATCATCATAGTGTGTAAGAAAAACACAATACCATAGCGTTGGCTAAAGGGCTCCTCACAATCCTAGGTTGTAGATATCTTCCCTAGGATCCTGTGTAAAGGCGTTATCCATCTACACGGGGCTTCTGAAAAGTATCATCTAAAGAGACAACTCAAAAGCTTCCAGTCTGTGAACATGCCTGAGAAGGTAGAGTTTTTATCTTGGTCGTATAATGTACTTTCAAATAAGCCCCCTCTGTCCAAAAACAGGTATGAGACCCAAAATATGTGAAATGGAAATTATTCCTGTCCAATGTCTCCAGTGTGTGCTTTAATTGCCACCATGGTAGTACTTTTGAAAACTTTTGAATAGTGCTTCTCAAGATGTGTATTGCAGTGTTGTTTCAAGTGTATTACCACATTTTTTCCATCTATAAGATGCCCCCATTTATAGGATGATCCCCATTTTCAAACCCCAAATTACTGTTTCACAATTGCATGGTTCTCTCCTTGGCTTGCTTCTGTAGACATAGTCTTACACATGGAAAAATACAGTATTTCAGTGGAACTTTAATCTGTACCTCTTTCAAGTGTGCCCATATCTAGAGGAATGTTGCTCTGCATTACCTGTTACTGTGTATTGTACCCTGCTGAGGTTCTGATTTGTTGATTGGAAAGAAGATTTTTATTAAAATCAAATTGATTTAATGTATGATTTAAATCACTGCTTAGAATTTGTTTAATCAGTTTCTTCCCTCCAAAATGCATTTTCAGTGTTTACTGAAGAATGAGTAAGCACTTGATCTCTCTCTCTCTCTCTCTCTCTCTCTCTCTCACTCACACACACACACACACACACACACACACACACACACACAAGGAAAAAAATAAATATATTTTCACACGCAATACAGTGGGAAATAACTAGTATAATTATATTCAGTACAGACAGTACAGTCATATAGCAAGACATGCTCCAGTTGGTTAGTTTTCCTTAGAACAGGAGCTTGTCTTGCCAGTTGACCGTAATAGAATCCGCAGTTCACATGGACGCTGGTAAAGCTGGCTTTTCATTGCTCTGTTTCATTATTTCCATGAAACACAGTTGTATCCTAACCAAGCAGTAGAGAAACTATGGCTTAGTATATGCACCCAAAGTATTAAGTACTAATACATGCTGGAAGTAATCATTCTCCTTTTATCTTGCTGCTGTTGCTCAAACTATTGTGACCTTCTCTAGGAGGTCTGTGTCTGACGTTAGAATTGAATGAAAGCTGGTTAACTGACCAGGGTTTCAGATCAACTGAATAAAAAATGTTTTGTGAAACTTTGCTGGAACAAATTATTCCAGCATTGTACTTTCTGTACTGCATGGAGCTGTACTTGTTACCTCCCACGGATAATGCCATTTGACAAGTGACAGAAGCAGACATCTCCATTTCAGTCTTTTGCTTCTACTCTGTACTTGAGGTATCTTCTCTGATGACTGATTGCCTTTTAGCCACTTCATTAAGGAATGCCTACTGGTATTCCGAGCATCACACTGCAAATAAAATGTCTCCTGAATGGTTTGGGTGAAAACCAAACTCATGTGTCTGATATGAAAATACATGTGATTGTTTTGAGTGTGACCTATGTTTTAAATCAGGCCTGACTACTTGAGTCTTTCCTGGTGGCTGTGCATATTAATATATATTGAAACATAGGTCCACTCTCAAAACAAATATATGTCCTTGTTTTCAGCATCTACGGTAATATAAACCGTTGTGCTGGATATGCATTTTATACTTATGTCAGAAAAGGGCTTCAGAGGGGTGTTCTAAAACCACCTTTTCAGCTCCAAATCGCTATTGTGTACATATGGTAAGGTACTGCTGCTTAACAATTAGTAACTGCTTTGATGAAACTAAATTACATGTTTAAGTTCCCATCAGGAAGTCGCTTCACATATCTGTATTAATGTATTCAAGGCTCGAGAAGGAAAGTTAATTTTCCAGCTTAAATATTTAATTCAAGCTTAAAATTTAGTCTGTAATTAGAGTTCCCAAATGGCAGAAACATGGAGTATTTGTCCATTTTAATTAGATTGTTGTTTACCTATTAATTATATATCATATCTTGTCATATAGTTTTGATGATAACAGATGGTGCTAGGAGTTAGTAAGGGTTTGAACAAAATAAGATTCCACATGATTTATTAAGTTGCACTTTATTAGTGTGAGGTCTGTTTTAGTCAGGTTATTCTCCTGAATAAGAACTTTGAAATATTACACACATGTTGATTATTGATTTATAGAGACCAGGGAAATGCTATATTTATCTTATCTTCTTTACCTGGTATGGAAAAAGCACTAGAGTTGGTGGTACTTCCATTGAAGTAAATGAGTCATTGAATTATTAGTGTTGAAGAACAGGGGGCATTATTTTTTTAATGTTTTTTTTTTTGTTTACAATTATGATGCCTTTTACTTGAAATTATAGGATAATCTGGACTTAGATGTTTTGGCTTCCTTGCTTACAAAATCCATAAAATATAAAAGTGCTAGATTTGTGTACTGAAGACCTGGGTCCAAATCCTTTTTCAGGTGAACTAGCTGAAATAGTTCTAGCACAAATAGTTCCCACGTCTCGTGGGAACCCATGAAAGGGCCTTCTCGGCTTCTGAGTCCAGACTGTGAAACTCCCTCCCAGTAGAGGCCAGGAATGCCTCATTTTTGTTGTCCTTCTGGAAATAGGCAAGGACCTTTCTCTTCAGGCAAGCTTTCCCTGAATGATGGTCTACCATTATGTGTCTTTTATATGAATCTATAGGTTCACATAGACTTTGTGTTTATAACTACTTATAACCTTGTAGCTTTAATGTAATGTTGTCTATTAATGCTGTAAGATGTCCCTCTATTCCTTGTTCTCAATACTTGAACATGTCTTAATTATATTGGACCGTATATTATCCCTCATTACTGTAAGACGCCTTGGGTCCTTTTCAAGGAGAAAGGTGGGGTAAAAATACTCTAAAATAAATAAATAGTTACATCCTTTCAAAGAACAAGTTGAAATAGTTATGGGTGCCTTATTTTCCAAGCAACTTTGGAGACCAATGGATCCTTGATATTTAAAAGATAGCTTGGTTCTTGGGAATTCTTTGAAGTTGTTTTGGCTGAGATTATGATGTTAGAAATTAACATGCAAATCCAAAACTTTTATTTAGGGAAATAAGCCGAAGAAAATAAGCTGTGAGCTTGTCCTCAGTGCATGCTTTCCACAAGGAGATGGTAACCGATGTTATCAAAAAGCAGTCGCTGTTGCCATATGGGAAAATAAACTTTCTTCTGTAGGCCATCTACATATCCTCAAATGGTTGTCTGCAGTCAACTTATAATTCCTCCCTGTTTGAAATAAAACTTGTATTTACCATTGAAGTTGGTTAAGTTCATGTTATACAGATTTTTTTCTTCTTCTAAAATAAGAAACAAGCATGAGGGAGTGATCAGTAGCAATATTAGTGTTTTAAAATATTGACAGTTTTTCTTCTGAAGATACGGTCAGAGTTTTGTTAGTGAAAATAAACAGATGGCTACAAGGAATGCTGTAATTTCAAGACTTGTTTAGTGGGCGACTCGACAAACAGTTGATCTATAAAACTGCCTCCTTCTTCTGGCACTGATTCTATACATTTATGCATACTGCTAGAACAACAGATGCTCAATGCTGATTCCTTTCCTGAAACCTGTAACTTTTCCTTCATCTACCTAATGCATTTACAGTGACTTCTTTTTCTTTTTGAAAAATTGTTCCTCCCAGGACACGCAGTGCTTCAAAACTGGATTGTTGACTAGACTTTGAGGCAAAGAGGGATGTTTTATACTGCGTGAGCATCTTGGATTTGCTTCTGAGCCAAATATCATTTTGCCACTATTTATTTACATGTATACGGTTGGCAGCATCAAAATCAGTATTCAACTGTTTTTGTGACAGGTTGCCCAGTCTTTTTGTAATGTACTTATTCAACAGAAAATCAGAAAATTATTTAATTTGGACATAATTACGTTTTTAAACTGTGAGTGGGAACAGGTATAATGCTTTATTTTGCTTTGCAAGTACCATCCCAAGTGATTGTAGCCCAAATGTTGCCTCCCATCTCCTTTCATGCACTTAATAGTGCTATTTCTTAATAGAAGTAGCTCTTTCATTTTTTAAAAGAATTAATTGTGCATATTTTGTTGGGTTCAGTTTGCTAAGTGGAAAGTTAAATAATGCACAATTCACATGAATTGTTTGCTACCCAACTTTGTTGAAAGAAGCATGTTAACAACATGCTTTGCTTGTATCATTTAGAAGCACAAACTGTGATGGTGTATTTGTATTTTTCAATCATTTTGGGTATCTGCAGATACCCAAAGAACTATTGCATCTTTCTGTAACGCTGCTTCTCTTGCACATTTTTTGTATTCCAGTGTTTCGTACCGTTCATAAATAGTTCACTCCCGCACCACCAACACCAGTATATATTGGCTGAAATCTTGTTCTCAGAGCTATGCCATGTAGGCTGATGACATCATTGATCATCATGATTTTGGAAATGAAAAACTTCCCTGCATCTCAAGGCCCCTAACAGCTTCTTTATGACAAAAAGAGTGTTTGCACCTTCACCCAAAAGGAGGTTGCAAATTGGTTTATTTATGAAAAATTACCACTGCTGATATCACCTTGATGCAGCATATAACTGCTACATCACATAAAAAATAAGAAGTACACTGATGCCTTGAATGATGAATGACTTAAATTACAAAAAAAAAAAAACCCTTGAATTACGAAGGGAAATCCTGAGCTGTCAAAATCACCTGGTTGTGATAGCCGCGTGATTTTGAAAACTCCACAGCCACTCGAAGACCGAGGACTCCATGCAAGCAGCAGTGACAGATCTGACCCACCACCACCACTTGCCTGGGCTGCTGGAGGACTAAAAAGCCCTGGGCTCCAGCTCATTGGTGCTGGGATGGGGGAGAAAAACCTTCCCCCCACCCCAGCGCCAATGAGCTGGAGCCTGGGCGTGGGGAAGGGGGGAGGTTTTAAAAACACAGGCTTTTAAAACCTTTTTTTCTCTTCCCCACACCCCGGGCTCCAGCTGATCAGCTTGAGCCCTGGCATGTACTGTGGTCCTGCGATATAGCGGGACCGCAGTACATGAACCACAAAATGGCAGGGGTTACTGTACAAAAATTTTGAATTGCGAAAAATCCATTGGAACAGATTTCATAACTCTAGGCATTAATGTATTTACAAATTGTTATGGAAAACGCAGGTTCCATTTCCTAAATGAGACATTGCTCCACCAAATAAATGTGAGTTGTTAATTACACTAATGCAATACCTTGTGGCTTGATACAAGTTATATTTTATATTTGATGAATAGTTTTGTCCAAGTGTCAAAGTCATTTGCAGCAACTTTGTTAGGTAAGCCTTAAGCCTAGACATCTGGAGGCGCCCAGGAGGGTTGTGGAGAGAGACGCAGGCCTCCTGCGTGGCTCCGAGGCCCTCCGGAGGCGCTGGGGGGCGCGGAGAGGGATGCCAGCCCTCCCCGCAGCCCTCCCGCGCGGTAGTGCCAGGGGGCGACGGAGAGCGACGCTATCGCCCCCCATAGCCCCCGTCCCCCAGGCTTCTCGGAGATGCGGGGGGGTGTGCACGGAGCGACCAGATGTCCCCCTGCGGTGCAGGTACTGCGATCCCGCGATGTAGCGGGACCGCAGGACCTGAACTGCGAAATGGCGGGGGTTGACTGTACCAGAGGATTTAGATCAAAACAGGAGAAAGATGTTTTTGTAATCATGACAGTCAGAGTTCATTACTTGTGTCAATAGGAATAGGAATAGGAATAGGAATCTTTATTGTCATTGCCCCCATGCAGGAACAACGACATTTTGTGGTTGCTATATTCAACTCATTTAAAACATTTCACATAGATTTAAAAACAGGTACAACACATAATATGACATATAAAATGACTAAAATATGACATATAAAATAAGCTGACTTCAAAGTCCACAATTTCCGTTTAAGGCCAATATTGCTCTAAAAATACTGTTTTAACTTTGAAATTGCATTTTTGTGCCTGTGTATCTTCACTGCCCCCTACAATCATAGTGTGCATAAACCAGTGATTAAATATTTCACTCTGTATTGGGAAGTACATTATAAAGGCCACCGTGAAGGAAGTCTGTTTGTCTTTAACATCCACAGTAGTATCGTTCAATTTTCAGAAGTGCCAAAGCATTATCATGGTGGTGAGTTTTTGATTTGCTTCTGAGGAATGACTTAAATTTTGTACCTTTATTTACACAACAGGATTTTGGACATTGAGTATTTTGCAGCACCACAGCAGCCCAGCCATATATAGGTAGAGATATGAAGGCCCGGGAAAAATTTGGGGGGGGGGGGGGAAAAAATCCAGTTTTTTTTCTTGAAGCCTTTTTTGGTTTTTTTCTGAAAAATTTGAAAAATAGAAAGAAGAAAAAGAAAAAATGATTATGGAATGTTTTGGTTTAATATGATGAATAAAATATTTTAAGACAGAGTGTTCAAATATTTTCCAAATCATTTTTAAAAAATATGCATAGTATCAGATTATTTTAATTTCTGTGCAGGAGATTGTTACTCCATTTGTTACTTACAATTACAAATAAATATTGTTTAAAAAGTAAATTCTGTTTGTAATAATTGTTTGGATAAACTATATTTTTATATGCTAGTTGTGATAATTTTATGCCAAGCCAAACTGTCCATAGTCATATGACAGGATGACTTTCAAGCTGTAAAAGGAGGGGGTGAGTGCTAATGTAGCATTGTTTTCAATTTCTCCAAAAACTTCCTTTTTTCTGGGGGGGAAATGGGAAAATTTTTTTTTTCCGAGCTTCAAAATTTCTGGGAATTTTATATCTCTCTATATAGGGCTATTATAATTCTGGTTCTCCAGTTAATATTTTAAAGGTTAAAGGTTTTATTTGAAGCTTTTCCCCTTCCTTCTGGGTCTGTAGCAAGTTGTTTAAAGCATTTTAATGCAAATGTCTTTGATTTTAATTTGACACCTCATTCATATCTCTACAACCACCGTTAAGTGCTCCATCAGTTTATGCAAAGACTAGCTTTTGCTTCACTTTTAATATATAGATTTTACACATCTATTCAGAGAGAACCTCAAAAATAGCAGCTGTTCTTAGACAAGTGTTTACATATGTGGTATATGTAAGATGATTTCAAAACAGCTACTATTAGTTCATGTAATAAAAGAAACTCAGCTGGTTTTTAAGATCATAAGTGTAAACTATGTCCATGCCATTCATACTAATAGTGTTAATGCTGCAGATTCTGCACTTCATAAAATGTTATTCCAAGCTTCATTTGGGATATCCTGTTTCCTTTTCAGAGGGGGCAAACTCTGAAATATCTTCATTATTCCTTCCATGAACAATGATAGGAAGATACTCCTGTGAAGGAAGCATTTTTTCAGGCTCATGCAGTCATTATCTGTAATCATCTGTATTTGCAGATTTCGTAACAAATTCTTTCTGTTTAGATTTACTATAGTAACCCCCTGTCTTTTGCAAGGTGTTAGGAACCCGACCTGACCCGTGATCATCGAAAATCCACGATATGCAGATGTAGGTTGGGTCGGGCCTGGGGGGAGGCTTAGCTGGGGGCTCTTGTACTTATCCCCAGCCTGGCACTGCCACGAACGGGCCTGTGAGGGCCATTCCAGGCCTTCTGGATGCCCCAAACGGGCCGCTGCACGAACCAGAAGTGACTTCCAGATTGCCAAAAATCACTTTTGAGGTCTCCGACAGCCCTGGGGGGGGGGGTTTCGAGAGAAGCTGCACACAATGTTTAAAATGTCTTTAAGCAATGAAGACAAGCTTTATTTACCCACCCCAGTGGCAATCATCTGGAGTCCAGGCCTTGGGGAAGGGTGGGAGGAAAGGTTTTGAAAGTCCATGTATAAAACAACCCTAGTTTTTCCTAATCCAAAATTACAGTTTCACAATCACACGGTTCTCCCTTTGGCTTACTTCTATGTATAAGACAACTCTCAATTTTTAGTTTAATGATTTTAGATAAAAATATAATCTTAATACAGTAATACCTGGGTTTATGAGCACTCTGGAAACATGCTTGTAAACCAAAATGCTCTTATAGCAAAGCAAATTTCCCCATAAATAATGGAAACTCAGATGATTCGTTCTCGGGACTCACAGACCACATACTGTATACACAAAATGCCAAAATTCACAAAAGAAGTTGGCTAGAAGTCCATGTCCACATTATGGTTTTGGTACCTAGCTGTGGAGTCTGCTGTGCTTGGGACTAACAACTGGATTTTACTCAGTGTTTTTAATCTGAAAATAATAAAATGCAATTTGTAGCCCCATCCGTGCTTCATTAGCTGCCCCATCACTCGAAATGGTTTGAAAAATAAGAAAGGATGTTAGAAAGAAATTAAATGAAAATATAAATATAAAGAAAAATAAAACCCTAACCTGCATGCTCTTTTGATAATGTTCCTGGCTGGTGTATGGGAGACCACCCTTCCTTTCTCTTCCCTCTGCTTTGGAGGCTGCCTGAGATGGAACATTTCAGACAATCACCCACAATCTGGCAGGGGGAAGGAGGGAGGGAGGGAGAGCCACCATTGGCTCACTTGTAACCATGTGACCTGTTCCAGTGCTTGTACAATAACCCCCCGCCTATCGCAGGGGTTAGGGTTAGGGTTAGGGCCACCACTGCTTCCCAGGCTGCTGGAAGACTTGTAAAATCCTTCCAGCAGCCCATGCAAGGGCGGTGGATGATCTGATCCACCGCGCTTGCTGCAGGGCTATTCCACCCCCAGCCAGCGCCAACCAGCTGTTTGGTGCTGGCTTGGGGCCAGCGCTCCCCAGCAATCTCCGTTGAAATGCATTGAGCCAATGCATTTCAATGGAGATCGCCCGGGACTGGAATGGATTTTTAAAAGGATGTGCCATTTCTCTGGAGCCCCCGCGGAGGTAGGGGGAAGTGGCATGCCCATTTGAAAATCCTTTCCAGTCACTGAGGGGGCCGCCCGAGCATGCCGCCGGGAGACTTCTCACAGCGGCGTGCCTGGGGCGCCTTGGGGGATCGGATCCGCCACCGCCGCCCGAGCATGCCACAGTGAGGCTTCTTGCAACGGTGCGCCTGAGCGGCCTTGGGGGATCGAATCCGCTGCCGCTGCCCGAGTGCACCGGAGGGAGACTTCTCACAGCGGTGTGCTCGGGCGGCCTTGGTGGATCTATGGGCTTGTCTCCGCTGCCAAGAGCCCTTTAAAGATCGCTCCCTGCAAAGATCGCTCCCTGCGGTGCCCTCTATCCCCATGGCCAAGGATTGATGCACCCGGGGGGGCGGGCGTGGGGATCGATGTTTGGAAAGGGCTCCCGGCTGCAGGGACAAGAGCTTCCGAGAGCCCTTTAAACATCACACGCTGCTCGCCCACACCCCCAGGGGAGCAGGTGAACTGTGTGCGATGGCTCCCCTTTCCCTCAAGCCCTTTCGGGGTACTGCGGTCCCGTGATATAGTATGTGAACCGTGAAAGGCGGGGGACCACTGTATATCAAGACATTGCTTGTTGATCAAGGCAGAATTTAGAAGAAATATTTGCTTGTCTTGCAAAATACTCCTAAACCAAGTTACTCTGAAACCAAGGTATTACTATACACAGAAAAATACTGTATCTTATTTCAATTAGTAGTGCCAATGTATAGATTTCTCACTGCACTGGACTCTTATAACAGCAGAGACAAGATGGAAACTACTGTACTTTTTACAGTTAGTGTGGGTGGGAAACTGTGCCTCCTCAGATTGAACTCTTACTTCTACCTGCCAAGCTAGTGATGAGATATTGATGTGACTAAAAAATTATGCAGCCCCCAAGTCTATTTCATGCAAACTTGGTTCCCTCTTTCCCTCTGGCAATAGGGTGAAACAAAAGCCTTCAAGTGTGGTGATACACCCTCTGAATTTGTCACAAGATTCCCCTAAACCTACACAATTTAATCCAGTTTAAAACAGGAAGTAGCTAATCTTGCCATTTCTAGCTTCTCCTTCATGCACGTCGACATTTTTGGCAGCCCATGTGGCCCCAAGAGGATATTGGGAGTGGAAAATTCCCCAGCAGGCCAACAAAAGTTGCCCACACCGTAGCCTGCTGCAACAAAACAGAGGAAGCATCCTGTGAGTGACACTTTAAACAATTTTGATAGCAGTCCACAAAAGCTTTCAGCTGGCAAAGATGGTCATTTTTAAAGAGGCCACAGGAATTCTTTGTTGGTAATATAAACCAAGCTCTTCTTGAAGAGTATGTTTAAGAACTAATTGCAACTCAGTCTGAGGAGGCTTCCCTTTTCTTGGTCAGCCTCCACTCCTATTAGAACCTTTCCAAAGCATGCTGTGTTACTTGGATTTGCCAGCCCATCTCCTGCTTCACTTAATCTGCTTCTGCTGTTGCTGCTTTTGCCCTTGATGTCACCTGCCCAGAAATATTAACCCAGAGAGTGTCTTTCTGGGTTTGGCTTCATTTTGTTGGCACCAGTAATGGAAATTGCCCTGTTTATCACCTTTTCAGTACGCAGATACTGTACTGTGTTTACTGGGTTATTGAGTTTACTGTGGCACGTTGGACACATTTACTCCAAGGCTAACCTGAAAAGAAATATTTTTTTAAAAAATATAGAAAATCTGTAGTCAAGTATGGAATCTTATGTACCATATGTTTCAGCAAGAGAAAAATATAAATATATAGTGAAAAATCCCCCCTTTTATGGCTATCATAGCATAATAGATTTAAGTTGCATATTGCATTATTTTACTGGAAAATAATTTTTGTGGTTATGTTCCATGTTTTATCACTGTTCAGTATTTAAACTCCTTCAAATGTGCAAAGATTAAATGTTTAATAAAAATTGCTTGTTGTTTTCAGCATCTGTGTTCAGAGAACAATGGCTCACTGGAGTGCAGGAAGCTTGTAAAGTTTTCAAATGTATTGAGAATGACAGAAAGTTCAGTGAAGAGTTAGCTTTCCTCATTACAGAACTACTTCTGTGGCTGCGATTACACTAAGAGCATCTTTAATTGCTTTAAAATCTGAATGCATGATAAGAATGGATTAATTTGATTTTTCTGTTACTACAAGTAGCAGATGGTTTATGTCTTAGGAATGCTCATGTTGTAAAATGAGATCCCCAGCTCATTCGTGATTGGTCACTGTTAATGAAGCATGCTGTGCTGATTATTGATTTAGAAAATGAGGATGACATGAGTATTGTGTGTGTTGCTGTAATAAATTAAAGAGGAGTATTTTAATAGCCGGCAGACATACACCTTAAATAACATGAAATATTTGATTTTCTATTCAGGTGGTCTCTGCCCTGTCAAACTAATTTTATTGTTTATTAAAAAGATGTACTTTTATAGTTTCAGCTAACAAGCAGATGGTCGTCTTTACTTATTTCTGTTTTGTATTGCTGTATGACCGATCAGATGCATGATAGGAACTCAAATTAGCTTGTTGTCTGCAAAGCAATGGTATAGCCAGGGGAGGAAATCTTACGAAGGTATTGCATCTATGTGCATGGGCATGTATCTTCCTTTCTGTTGTATTTAATCCTTATTTGTTAGTATAGGGAATGATGCTGGAATTGCTCAACTGCTTTAGAACTTCAGAACATTATTTTTAAGTCTGAGAATGTTACAAAGTACTTAAAATTGATACATTTAAAGGAAAATGAGTACCATATTTTGGAAGCTAGTTGCAAAAATGAAAAGAAGGATTTATGATCTTCCATTGTGGATTTGAATCGTCAAGCTTATAGCTCCTCTGGGCTGTAATATAAAGCAAAATGTTGCTTATACTGGTCTCCGGTCAGATACTGTATGTATAAAATAACGTGCTAATGTACAGAGTGCATATGATGCATGGGGCACAATCCACCAAGTCATTGTACTATCTAGAATCTTTTAATTTTAGAAGGGTGTTTATTAGCATCCTGTGACATGGAAGATACGGCATACAACAGCAATGTGTTGTTGACTGGATTTATGGATTTTTGCCAGACCTTAGTAAAAGGCCATTGTTTTACTATTCAGAAAAATAATAGAGACATATTGGTTAAATATTCTGAGCTCTGCTGGCATAGCTTGTTATGAATAGAGTTTATATGAATACTAAGTAAGAATGGGTTATTTTGAATATTAAAACATTTATTTAAAAATCTGTTGTTGCCTTTTTGCAAAGATTCTAAAGTCTAGTTGAGAAAAACAATTCAAGGTGTTGCACACACATTGTCATCTTGAGTCACTGTGATTTCACACACATTCTGAGATAGATAGGAAACAAGGAAAGAGGGTAGAGCTTTCTTGACATATAAATAAAATGGATAGGCCTGTGCAAATAAATGAACTACAGTATATGACCCAGATGATTTTGTTCTGTTGATTTGATATTGCCTAAATATACGGTATATCCCATATAGAAGATATCCATTGCAGATATGGATGTTTGACTTTCCAATGCCCATCATGCAATTAATCTTTCTGATAAAACTTGCTTCATTTGCTTCCTTCTTGAACCTAAGAAGAAAGAGATCAGTTGTCTTCATAGTTACAACCAGCAGACACAAATACAGTACTTATATGCTTATACTTATGTGACAAAAAATTGAGCTACAACTCAAATTGTGAAAGCATGAACAGGATAACACAGTTGCTACCCTCGACATCTCAGTGTATTGTCATATTTCCTTCTCTATTCCACTCCTAGATCTGAAGTGAGTTTTTGATCGTGTTTGTTTCAGCACACATAGAAACCCACGATACTCAGGCACTCTGGTACAGTACTACAAGTTCTAAATCACAGGTCAGGCTGTTCGGGGCTCAAAAAGGGGTTGATTTGAATGAACAAACAGGGAAAGAATTCTAGCCTGGCTTCATGTTGTTTCTGCAAGGAAAAGGATTGGCTGAAAGAGAAGAGATTAATTCAATATTCATTTGCAGCCTTGAAACCAACAGGTAATTTTAGGAAACCAGTAAGTGTTCCAGTTTGGTAGAATGGAATTTTCTATTATAATTTCTCAAAAAAACAAATATGCTAAATCCGTATTTGTAAAAAAAGGCGGCGGCAGTATCATTTGGGATGAAAAGGCTTTTCCCCAAGTCCTGATTCAAGTAATTTAAGGACACCGGTACAAGGATCCAGTAACTTTTTCTATCCAAACAATTTCTGACATTTCACTCCGTCAGAGAATCTCATTGTGATCCCACAGAGACCAGGAGATCTCCCAGGGTGGCAGCAGAAGGAAGAAATACTGAGCATTGTCTCATTTGAAACAAGCCCATGTAGGAACCTGAAAAGCAATAAAGGGAATAAAAAAAACCCCCTCTGAGTTATGAATGTGGGATATTGTGCTTCTGTATCAATGTTTTGTTTTGTTTTTTCTTAGTTAACCACTTCTTACCCAAACACAAAGCAATTGTCAGGTCTGTTTTCTTTTGACAAGTTGGAATGGTAATGAGCACAAGAGGGCATCCTGTAGTAGACCATTTTGAATGCTGCCATTGGTGGTGTCAAAATTGTATGCTAAATGTGCTAGCATTTCTTTTAACAAGCCTAAGCTTGCATTGTGCCTAAATATAATCAGAAATCAGACTCTCACTTTCTCTGCCTTGCCCAGAATATCAAAGTTCTTGATGCAACTGTTTTGAAGATCTTCTCAGAAATCTGTTCTCCGTGTGTTCACTGCTTATCCCCTGATTTTTAGGGAAGAGCTGTTTCTTGGAATTAATGGTTGGTTCCTGCCATGGTGGCAAACCACCCTCTCACTTGGTGCAGCTCTTGAAACAAGAAAGTGTAAAATCCTGAAAGTATTGGACAAATTATTGAGACAAAACATGCCAGTCACTGGAACTGTAAGAAGGCAAAGCAGAAAGCCCATAGGAGGAGGAGGGAACCTCCCTGGAACCTCCCTGGTTCTCCTCTCTCATTTTTTTGCTCCTCTTGCCTTAATCTTCTATGAATCAGACACAGATCCCCTCTTCTGTCATTGTGCTACCATTTCTGAATGGGAGATTCAGGTAGAGGGAAAGGCACCACTGCCTTGGCAGCAGCTTTTCCATCCGGCCATTACTATTCCTAGCCTGGACCACACGCTTGTCTCATTCAGTCCTCTTTGAGCCAGGCTCACACTTGAGTATGGAGGGCGGAGAATGTGGGGAGAATGTGGAAGAATAGATAGTAATAGGTTAGAGTGGCTCTTTCAGAAGGCGTAGGCATGATGCTCATGCATAAAAAAGAAAATCCGCCCAAAATGGTACAGAAATAATTGAGAACTCTATGTGGGCTGCAGTTCCGGGTCACATTAAAAACATCTATATGTAGGCCAAGAAGATTAAATAAAGCACTTTTGTGTTTGCCTTATGTAATACAATATATATAAAAATAATTTCAACAGTGGCAGTCCCCAGTAAAACACTTTGTGGCTCACTTGGGGGTCTGACCCATAGGTTGGAAATCTTTGCTCTAAGCCAAGATCTCCCTCCCCTCCCTGCATTAACAGGTGAAACAGACTCTTCTTTAACTCACCAATCTGCTTCAAGAACAAGTGATGCTCACTGCTAGCAGAAGTTTGAATTGTTCTTCCTTCTTTATGCCTCCTTTGTCTAGGATTTAAGACGGTGCTTCTGGATGGGTAGTTTAATACTGGAACTGCTACTTTATTTTCTTCTGCATTTAGTTCTGAACAGCAGCAGAGCTAACTTGGATTACTGTTGAAGTCATTCTTGAAATTCTGCAGGTGATTCGGGGGGGGGGGGAATCCCTAATTTAGTTCTCCTGGGCAGAAATAGATAAAATGTGTTTTAAAAAGTAACATCCTCCGTACACCCTTCTCAAAACTAGGACAAAGCAGAAGGAAAATGAAGTAGCTATACAGGAAGTAAGGAAGCATTTTACTACTGAATTTTATGTGAGATAAATTAAGGCAGTTTGAAAAAGTTGTTTTGCTCCTAAGGTAGAAGCCAACCAACATAAGATTCTTAATTACAAAGTGTAAAATGCATTTGAACAGCTATAATCCCAATAAAATTTAAATATATACATGTGCTTTGGATGATACCATCTGACCCTCATCTTTTGCCCCCTTTATTTCAACAGTGGAAGCCCACCAGAAAACGCATTTGTGACCCAAATGTCTAAATTAATGTAATTCTCGCTGTGGCTGGCAATGCTGCTTACAGAAATAGAATGAATAAAGGTGTGTATTGTTGCATTGTTACAGTCATGACCAACTCTTCGTGACTCCATGTACATGGAGTTTTCTTGGCAGGAATACTGGAGTAGCTTGCCAGTTCCTACTCCAGAATTATCAAATGGTAAAAACTCATAACACTTAGTTAGGGGAAGTGTACCTGCTACCTCTGTGTGCTGTTAGTTATTATATTCTAAATTTCATCCTCTCTGCTATTACTTTCTGGAGATTGTTCATTAGGGTTCTATCCCACGTCTTTTAAAATTCTGATCTAATTTACTGATAAACCAGCTCCAAATATCTTGTCACCACGGTCATCGGGCTTTTAAAGTAATCGGTTGGCACTTTTAAAAAAAATAATTTTTCCTTAGCGCCTACCAACTGCCCCTGGGCTGGTCAGCGCTTTTAAAAAATTAGTTTTATTTATTATTTTTCCCTAGTGCCAATCAGCTGGCTCTAGGGCTGGTCAGTGCTTTAAAGGTTTTTTTAGTTTTATTTCCCCTCCCCTGTGTCAGTCAGCTGGCTCTGGGGCTACTTAGTGCTTTTAAATTTTTTTAACCCCCCCCCAGTGCTGACCAGCTGGCCTTCGGGCTGTCAGTGCTTTTTAAAAAAAAATTCCTCTGTTTGAAGCAGGCTAGGGCCGTGGGGACATTCCAGAAGCAGAGCATAATCCAAGGTACATGGGAACTCGGAACCCACATCCTTAGTCACGTGGCCAATTAAGGACAAAAGTTGGAGTTTCACATTAACCACATCTTCCCTGTCGTGAGATAGCGCCCTTAGAGTTTCCAAAGCAAAAGAAATTAGTCTAGAACAGGGACAGCTGCTTTCCTGACAAGTCATGCGAAGTTAACAAAGTTATGGCTGTGATACGAGAAAATACCCAATACCTTAGTAAGACCTGTGTACTGTATTTGATGTGCAATGCTTTTCTGCATTGTTACACTCAAATCCTCAGAATCTTCACTTTTCCTGTCCTTCTAATGACATGGAGGTTCAGGTTAAGCAACAAAGCTCAAGAACACACATACAGTGTGCCTATTTTAAGCAGATTTTTTTTTAGCATTTTAAGTTTTTAAGCATTTCAAGTCTTCAAGCAGATTTTAAGCATTTATTTTTAGGCCATTTTAAGCAGAATGGTATTTATGTGGTTTTTGTTTGTTTGTTTGTTTGTTTTTGGTTTGTGTAGTGCTGGGACAGCACTTAATTTCGTTGTACTTATTGTGCATATGTACAATGACAATAAATTTCTATGCTATTCTATTCTACAAGATGCAAGGGATGCTATAGTGCTAGAATTACAATTTGATAGTTAAAGGCTTCTAGTATACACAGATTCATTCCCCTTCCAAAATATCAATCCATTAGAGAGATCAACCCTGTTGATAACCATGTAGAGCACACATACAATGTGTTTTGAGACAGGTAGGCTCCTGTATCCATATAATTTAATGAAATGGACCTGCTGTTTTATTCTGTTGCATGTTGAAAGGGATAATGTGACAGTGGGATTAATTAGGTGGGCTCCAAATACTTTGCTAAGGACTGGATAAAGCTCTGCTGACATCTTTAGTTGTACAGGCCGTTCACTGAGTGTTACTTTAAATCAGTGTTACTTTTGACTGCTATTCCTCAGTTTCCCCACTATCTGGCACAAGAGGAGAGTATTCTTCATTTTAATGTTGAAATGTATCACCTCGGTAAGTGCCCCCCCACTCTTGTTTCACCACCTTGTGAAGTAGGGGTAGCTCTGGTATCCTCTTCCAAGATAGAGGATCCTTGTAACAACAGCTTAACTAAATAACACAAGAGAGGCTTTTACAGTCTAGTATTTTGTTTCATTTTTTAAAATGTGAGGCTTTTAAGAGATATTTTGGTCTCACTGCTGAGAAATTAAAATGTAAAAGTATATCACAAGACATGCAAAGTTGTGTGTGGGAATAAGGTAGAATAAATATGCCTCCTTGTTATCACTTAGAGTATACTAGTAAAGAACCCTACTGTTTTTGTTTTGTTTTGCTTTTTAAAACCCCCTGCTGCTGTTGATTACACCTAGATCTGCTACTGATTGGAACTGTTAAAAAGCAAAGATAGCGTGGATGGTTTCTGGATCATTTAATTGTAGCACTAATAAGATGTTTTCCCTGGGACATGATGGAATGGATGATCTAAAAAATGTCCATGGAAATTCCTATTGCCTTTATATTCGTATAGGAGCAAAACTCATTGTGTCCATACACTTAATGTAGCAAATCAGGTGTGAGATTTTTTTTTTAAATCAAAGGCTGCTATTGAGTTCAGCTGAATAGGAATATTAAAAGGGAAAGAGTTGCAAAAGAAAACAAAGAGGATGTGTTTTGCATGTTTTTAAATTTGCAACTGGTGTCAGGGTACAGTGCAGGGAAAGTGGAACATACTTTGTTCAAATGCCTGTGATGTGATTGTGATTGAAATTCTGAGAACAAAGATTTATAAGAACAGAGTATAATTCATGCATTGCTTGTGTTTTACATAAGGAATATTCAGTGAAAGTGAACACTCTTAATTTGTGTAGATGAAAGAGGAAATGAATCAAGAACTGCAATATAATGTCAAGATTTCAGTACTTGTGTTCCTTGTATTTGCTGTCTTTCTGTGGCTTGTCATATCTCAGATTGCCTCATAGATGGATGTTTGGAAATAGTAGTGTCTGAATAGCTTAAGTGTAACTTCTCCTAAAGTGGCTTTATATTACTTTCCGATTCCTGAATTGTGTTCCTTTGTAAGATACCTTTACTGTGCAACCATGGTGGACTGTTTCTTTAAACTCTGAATAGTCTCAGCAATGTATTGAACAAACAACTAAACATAATTAGGTGTGGAAAGATATACTAAATGTATTTCAAATTTTTTGCTTACATGATTTTGTTTATCAATATTGGCTATTTTGGGAGGAATTGTCCAGTCACATACTGCTCTCAAACTTGGGCAATACAACATCATGTTTGTGCAGAGATGAATAATACACATTTTGTCTAGTTACTGCACCAATACAATGCTAGCGAACCTGAACAACTAAGACATCTTTTGAACTTATTGCACATACTTGCCGCCATCTTTGCTGCTTTTAAATATTATTTTTATTTTTATTATATTTATTTGATGTTATTGTTTCATTTTGTTTGTTGTGAGCCACCTGGAGTTCCATTGGAAGACAGGTGGTATAGAAGTACAAAGAAACAAATACTTTATTTACTGTGGTATCTCATCACATTTTATACCAGTATGAACTGAAGTAACACAGTGAAGTAGTTGTAGCATATATTTAATCCTCCTGCACCATGCAGGAGAAAACCCTCTGAAGACTGTTCTTTGTAGGGTTTACTAATCTCTCTCTCTGATAGTATGCCTGGGGAGACTCCCTGGAAGTTGACATCAGGTATGTCCATGAAAAGCACAGAGAAAAAAACTGTCTTGGGCTTTACTTTGTTTTTTTCCATGTTATATTTTGCCCTCTTAATCTTTTCAAATACTGTATTCTAAAATAATGTAGATTTAAAATATACTAATTTTATACTATAATTTTAATACTAAAATTTAGTAATGTCTTATTGTATTGTGTTGAATTATTGTATTGAAATATGGTAATATTTCATTATAGATTTATATTTGTTAAATAGATTCGTAATCTGGAACACTTCATTTTTAAACTTACAAAAGAGGATATGCATCTTATTTGGGAAGATGAGGGCACAACAGCAGATAGGGTTTCAGCTAGATTCTTCGTTGTTTCAGTTAACGAAGACTGAAGCTGACTGCTAGTTTCCAGTTGACACCTAATGCAAGCACTTTATTTTCAGTAATTTTCAATTCTAAGAGTTTGCTGAGTTATGATGGTAAGCTTCCAAATTCTAATAAGTTTGAATAAACTTAAAACGTGCACTGTCTGTTAATAGATATTTTAAGGAGCTGTTTTCTCTTGCAAGCTGCTGTGAAGTGTCAGCTGTTTGTTATCAACTTAGTGTGTATATCTGCTACCTGGCGGAGCGCATCTCCCTGAGGGCATCCGGATCCAGACCCACAAGATCATCGCAGGCGCGCTCCTTGAGAGTGGCCACACCCAGAGAGGCGTGGAAAACGCGTACGCGGAACCGCGCCTTCTCTGTGGTGGGGCCCTCGCTCTGGAACCATCTCCCTCCTGAGCTGCGCCTGCTGGAGTCCCTGCCCGCCTTTAAGAGAGGGCTTTGAAGACCTTCCTCTTCAAGGAAGCATATGGTGCCCTTATTAGTTAGTGTTTTTTTTTTTTTCTCTCTTTGCCTCACCGTTTGCCGCCATCTTGTCCTCTGCTGCCCTTGCTTGGTGGCCTGGTTATCTTCAGCTTTTAGCCTTTTTAGCTTTTAGCTTTTGCGTTGTTAGCCGCCCAGAGTTCCCGTTGGGAAGATGGAGCGGGATACAAGTATTTAAATAAATAAATAAATAAATAAATGAAAATTGGCTGACTTAGTCCTCTTTCCCAGCACTCCATCTAATCTGGTTCCTAACTTCTGAGATATGTACCAGGATTGGCGGGGGTGGTGGTGGAGAGGAATCACTGTTTCTCATCCCTTTAAAGCAGTATTTCCCAAACTGTGTGCTGGGGCACCCAGAGGTGCCTTGGAATTCAGTAAACCTTTCTCCCTCTCTTTTCTTCACCCTCACCCATATAGCACTTACTTGCAGTTTCTCTAATATCTGTGCATTGTGGTGAAAGAAAACCCTGGCCCAGCACTGGGTTTCCTGCCCTCTTGTCCGGAAGGTAGCCTTCTCTGTCCATCCTACCAAGTGGGTTTCCTATAAATTCCACCTTTGTAGCATAGTCTCTGGTTCCATCTAATGGCCAGTCCTGGTAATACACCTTGTGAAGGTATGTTAAAACACATTTATTTTTTTTATTCTTTTCAGACATTGGATAAGTGAAGCAGTACTAATTCCATGCATATGGCAGTTCTTTTGTACTGAGAAGCCATGCCCAGTGTCCAGTACGTCAAAGGAGCTGCACGTCAAAAATGTTTCCATGGGTGCCTTGGTGCATGGTTTGAGAAATATGGCTTTAAATAAATTCCCCATATTCTAAATTTTTGCGAATCGTGTGAAATCCTGAAAAACTGAGATTAATAATCCAAAATCTTTCCAGTTATCATAGGTCAAAACAATCGAGTATGCTTCAGTAACACTACCAGCAGCTGTGTTACCTTATCTTTTTAAAATTATTTTGAAGAAGATATTACCCTTTAATCTGATTATTAAGAGCTATTGAATATGGTAGAATAAGGGTTTCAAGTGTCGAGAAATAATTTGGTATTTTCACCACACCATATTCAACAACTCTCAATAAAGTGTGCAAACTCAAGCTGTCATATGGAGTGCTACAGTTAATTTGTCCGATTCTCTTAAACACTCTTAAGTATCCCAGAGCATCACACTACATATTCTTGCATTCTTCTCCTTACAATGGTAAAGCTCTCTATCAGTTTATTAATAAATTCAAATAAAAAAGGATTCCCTTGTTTGTAGACCATAATAATTGTCACTGTAGTTTACAATCTTACCTCACTAACTTTCAGATTAGAAAATAACTTGATTAATTCATAGTAGTACAGTGGAAGTCAAGTTCTTATTTGAATTTCCTGAACAACGTATGGCTGAATCAGGGTCAGGCAAAAAATATTGATAGGTTTGGCAAATGAAATTTATTTATTCTCCCTAAACTCCGTTTTCCCTTTCGTTTGTTGACCAGAGTGAATTTATTCAACTTAAATTTGAGAACCCAAATATCTATTTCAGTTTTAAGATCTTTGTGGTGGCATCTCTTCTTAAGTGGAAAAACCATTTTCGTTCACTGAGCTAATAACAATCTCTTGATCACAGATGTCTTGTCCTTTAAGTTAAATCTCAAATAATCCATCCACTTAGGCATTTGAAAAGGATGATTGGCATGCACTTACTCTAAAATGTATGCCATACTGACAGATCTTGCTTATGGCAGAATGTTAGAGGTTAAAAACAAGTGTGAGGAGATCTTAGCTGTAAAATCAAAGATGAGTTATGAAACTCTCCTGGGAAAGGTTTCAGTAAAATAAATTTCTTCTAGTGTTCACATGTATATTGTTAATTTGATATACAGCTGGTATTTGACTTTTCCCAGAATTACTTATATCAACAGGAGTTTGAGTTCTGTGACCGAGTATTGTATGTGGTGGCCCTGCCCAGTTATTTCCTATTTTTGGATGGGGAATAAAAGTCAGGATATATGTGGCTCGGAACAGCTTCCTTAATATGAAATGTTGTTCAAATTTAGTATACAATAGTCCTCAGCAAGAAAGTATTTGTTCTAATGCAGTGCTACCAGTGGTTACTCTAGGCCATTTCTGGAAAGATTTATTTCAGGTTTATATGGTAGAAATGTATGAGAAGATGGAATGTGTATGAGCAGAACAAACAATTACTCATTTCATAGTAGTTTTGCCAGAGGCCAGTCTACATTCAACCAAGTCATAGGAAGCAAGATTATGTATGTATGTATGTATGTATGTATGTATGTATGTATGTATGTATGTATGTATGTATGTATGTATACATACATACATACATACATACATACATACATACATACATACATACATACATACATACATACATACATACATACATACCCTGCCCATATGGCCATATGGCAACGGTGGGCGGCTAACCAATTAACCGATCTGCCTGCAGGGCCAGAGTGTTGGAGTCAAATTCCCCACTGTGTCTGCTTGACAAGGGATGGCCTAAACTTGGTCTCTTCCAGTTCTGCAGTTCTAAGACTATCATGGTGTGTTTCCATGAGGCTTAAAGTGTTTCCATATGTTGTGATCTTGGTTTGAACATAGGGGCGTGGGGAGTTAGAAAAACTGAATGTCTGTACAGAACATTATTTTCCTACGATGCACATGCTGCTCTCCTATCATTCTTTGGCTTGTTATGTTTTTCTCCTTTGGCATAAACTCCATATTCAATGAGAAATAGCACTTGTAGATAAACTGCAAATATCTTTGCATGAAGCACTGTGTTTTTTTTTAACAAGTTAACTGACAAGTGTGCAAATTTGAAGACACACTTTCTGTAGCTATGTAACAGCTGATCAGTAAGGAAATAGAATCTTTAATTGCTACTGAGGATTTAAACCATCATTCATTCATTCATTCATTGCTGGAACTATGAACTATTCATACGTTGCCACAGTATGTTACTTACACAAGACTGACACTGAAGGAAGTAAGAGCTAAGATGCCTCACAGACATAGACACTGGGGGATTAACATGTCCTGTTCATTAATATATATGTACATAAATTAATGCTAGAGTATTGAAACTAGTTTGCGTGATATCTGAATAAAGTTGTTCAGTAAAACCTATACAGTATATAGTTGCTAGTTTTTCTGATTAAAACGTTCATCTAAAAAAATCAACTGACATTATTTGAACCTAAAACTAACTATACAATATATTGTTCCAAATATAACCATTCTTCCATTTCCCGACACTATCCTTCCCCTTTCTTTCCTCTGTATGTACACATGATTGCTCGCGACCTGGGGTTCGATCCCAGGGAGCAGGCTCATGTTTGACTCAGCCTTCCATCCTTCCAAGGTCAGTAAAATGAGTACCCAGTCTGTAGCCTTCATACTGTAATTAAACTGTAAACTGTCCAGAAACTACTTGAAGTGGTATGGGGTGGTATGTAAGTAGAACACTTTTTGCTTTATCAGTGGGCAGGAAACTTAAGACTCTTACTTGTAGTATAGACAGCGGTCTGATTTTCAGAAATACTTCAATTTCTTAGGTCTCACTTAATTCACATTAAGGTGCCTATCACTCAAATACAGCATGGCAATGTAGGCAAAAAAAACCCACTGAATTACTTCATGACAAAGATTCCTGATGCATTGCCCACAATGTATATACATTAAATACTTTCAAAATAGCAATTCAAATCTTACCTGTCTTTCAGTACAATTTAAGTGGGAAGTAAAAGGGCTTGGAAGGAGGTTTTCAGTATTCATCAACTAACATTTACTGTACAGTGGACCCTTGTATAACAAACAGCTTGTATAACATAAAATTTGTACAACATAAAAATTTCAGAGATAGGGGAAATTTGCTTAACATAATCACCTATGGGGAGAATCCATACAACATAAAAATGGGATCACTCAATTTTCAATGCATTCCTATGGGAATTTGCATAAAGGAAAATTTGCTTAACATAATTTCATTTGGAACAAATTAATTCCTTTATACAAGGTACCACTGTACTAAGATTTCCTCGATCACAAAGCAAGATATAACTCTATAACAAGCCTGCCCAACAGGTAGACCCCGGGCTACCAGTAGCCCGTGAAGGGTTCAAAAGTAGCCCGCCGGCCATCAATAAAAAAAGTGAGGGGATACGTTCTCTACCCTTCCCACACCCATCCCGAGGACCACCACTTCCCCAGCAAAGTTCTGGCTCTGCCAGCCCACTGTCTCAGCCGAGTGGGGCAGTTCAAGGGCCATGGTGCATTGAAATCTGTTCCCTCCAGAACAGATTAATTGGTTTCCAATGCATTCCTATGGGAAACTGCTGCTCTACTTACAAAAGTATTTACTTATGAGCATTTGCTCGGAACGGATAAAATTCGTAAGTAGAGGTTTTAGTGTAGTAGCCCTCAGGCACTTTGGGGCGGAAAAAGTAGACCATGGCCTGTTCAAAGTTGAACAGCCCTGCTCAATAAAAACGAGTACGGCAATGATGGATTTATTATTTATTATATAATGAGACTCCTAGACTTGTGTCTCCAAAATTGAGCAATGCTGTTAACAAGAAGACCTTTTTGGGGTCACTAATTAGTGGGGTCACCATAAATTGGAAGCAATATGACTGCATGTAACAATACATCAGTACAGGATCGGAATTCTGATGGCCACTGAGGAAATGATACAAGCATCAACTGCTCCTGTGAGCTGTCTAAAATCTAGAAGGATTATTTTCCAAACTGAAAACTAGAAAGGCAATTTAGAACTAAGAACCTCCAAAAAGATATTTCGTAAATACATTTTGGGCCACAGGACAGAATAACCCATGCTTTGCATATATTAGCTCCCAGGTTCAATCCATGGCAGTGCTAGTTAAGAGATCTCAGAGAATTAATACTGAAAAAATATATATTCTGCTGGAGTCCTTCTCAGGAAATAATTTGAAAGAGTTTCACTTTTATATGTTGTTGGGCAAGTAGCCTGTAAATATAACGAGAAGGATAGACTCAGTATTGAGCTGAAATCTTATTTGTAACCTAAACTGAAACATAACTTTCCATTCATTAGAGCTTGATAAACAAATTGCCACTGCTGTGATATTTGGGTCACATATATGCACCAAATCAGCCTAAGTGGTAGTGCCCAAGAAGTGCAATATTGGTCATTTGTGTTCATTTGTTTACCACAGAGAAACAAATGGAAAGTTACACCCAGGCAACAAGGAAAATTTGAGCCTTTGAGATTTCTGCCCAGTAAAAAAGGTGAAATAAGGAATACTGATTATACCCAAATTACTCCCTAAAAACCATTTATAGGAGTTAATGTATATTCAGTTGCTTTCTTGGTTTGTGTTTCTTCATGCAGTTCAGGATGGTATTTTTCTACTTTGTACAAGAAAAAGAGGAACATATATTTCCAAATTGTGGTTTAATACAAACATGACAAGGAAAAAAAATAAAGTCTTCAAGAAATAGTTGCGGCAACTGCAGTGCAAGTGTAGAAATCATCATTTCACTCATTTTCCTCGCCTTCTCTTCTTCCCCACCCCCTCAACTCTTACTATAATTAGCCAGCATTAACAGCAAATGTTTGCTTTGGTTAAATTATTCAGAACATTTATTTTACTTGTCAAAGGTTAGATCAGGTTGTTGTTTGAACTGATAATTAAATGCAGGCTAATACACTATCATATTTATATGCACTGTAAGCCCTGTTTCCTTCTCCTTCTGTATAATTTTATAATGTTGAAGGTTGACATTTAGAAAGACTTTTCAACTCAAGATGTGCTAACCAAGCCAAGGAGGCAGACGTAGTTTGTATATGAACTCCTAGCTAACCATGTTCGTGCCTGGTAAGAATTTGCTTAAAGACAATATGTTAAATTAAGTTTACATTTTAAAAAAAGAATAGGCTGCAAAAAAGTTCTTTTATGGCATATTATGACAGAAGCCTAGGAGAGTTGTCTTCATCTTGTAAGGCTTAAATTTTCAAGGAAGCACATATATTTATACTGTGACATCCCTTGTTCTAAGGGAACAGGCACCAAGCAT
Organism: Phrynocephalus guinanensis; assembly: GCA_037367245.1. NCBI lineage: Eukaryota > Metazoa > Chordata > Lepidosauria > Squamata > Agamidae > Phrynocephalus > Phrynocephalus guinanensis. Next base: position 29,138,108 of record CM074742.1, read on the forward strand.
TTTATTTATTTATTTATTTATTTATTTATTTATCAATTTTTATACCGCCAGTCCCAAAGAAACTCCGGGCAGTGAACAAAAAGGACAAAACAGACCCAAAAGAAAACAATGCAACAATCAAGGAGAAAATAAAAAATGGCATAAAAGATAGATAGATAGATAGATAGATAGATAGATAGATAGATAGATAGATAGATAGATAGATAGATAGATAGATAGATAGATAGATATAGATATAATAAAGACACCTCAACAACAAGAAGAAAAAACCTAAATCAGGTCGCCAAATGCCTCCCTAAAAAGCAAGGTTTTTAGTGCTTTTTTGAAGGCAGGCAGGGACTGTGCAAGGCGCAGCTCACTCGGAAGATGCTTCCAAAGCGAGGGGCCAGCCACAGAGTCGGCGCGGTTATGTGTAGCTGATTTCCGCGCCTCCCTGGGCATGGCCACTAGGAGTGAGCATGCCTGCGACATTCTAGTGGGCCGGGCCTCAGTTGATCTTTGGGAGATATGCTCCAACAGGTATTCATCATCAGTTATTGCTCTCTGGTGGCTTCCCTTGTATTGCTATCAAATATGTAGCACCTGACTACTATTCTTAATATAATTGCATACCCTCAAGTTAATTCTAACCTACAACAACCCTTTTCACAGTTTTCCAGGTAGAGAGTACTCAGAAGTGATTTACTGTTTCCTTCTTCCGGGGGACCCCTGAGACTGGGCAGCTTGCCCAGGACCGAAAAGAGTGTGGCTCTTCTCCTAACAGGCACAGTGAGGAGTCAAACACCCATCCTCTGGTTCTGCTGCTAGCAGCTACTGTCCTTATGCCTCCATATTATTCCAAGTCATATTGCATGAAGCTGCGCTGCAGCTCTTCTTTGTCAGCTTTCAAATGTCATCTTCTAACTCACATGCCCCGAGGGAATGAAAAGTTTTCCCAGCTGCACACATTGCATTCATGTGTCACAGAGGACCCTAAGAAAGTATTTTAGTTTAAGGGAAAGGGGAAAGGGAAAAAGAGAATCCCTAATTAGAAAGGCCATTCATCGAGTTATTAAGGGATAGATATACAGTGGTACCTTGTATAAAGGAATTAATTCGTTCCAAATGAAATTATGTTAAGCAAATTTTCCTTTATACAAATTTCCCATAGGAATGCATTGAAAACAGAGTAATCCCTAATCTCAACCATTTTATGTTGTATGGATTTGCCCCATAGGAGATTATGTTAAGCAAATTTCCCCTATCTCCGGAATTTTTTGTTGTACAGATTTTATGTTATACAAACCATTTGTTATATGGGAGTCCACTGTACATATACATAGCTGGGTCCAGGCTGTTCTGGTGAGGATTCTTACAGTCTGTCCGCCAGTCAGAAGGGCCATGGGAGAGACTACTGTTTTATGGAGACCTTGATGAGGGAAAATTGCACTTGTTTGGAAGCAAGAATCATGTGGGGCTTAATTTTTTTCTCAAGGTGCCTTTGTCAAGTCAAGACCACCTAAATCCACAAGAAAGAAGAATGTAGCAACTCTGTCCTATCACTTAGGGCCAAGTGTTCTTTCCATTACAGAAGGAATGCAGAACAAAGGACAGATGAGTTCTTTTCTGGGAAAGATACGAGGAAGGAAGCTGTTTGCAACAGCTTGTTTCTGGCTCGTATCTAAGATGAGGCTGATATTACTTTGCTGTAGTATTCATCCTGAGAATATGGAGAATGCCTAAAGCATTTTGTGTTCTGAATCAATGTTTTCTACTTGATTTCTGCAAGCAGTGATGCAACTGATGGTTAGGAAAAGTACTTTGGGTCTGGGTTTTATTGCTAACAAAACCTGCTACCACAGCTTTTCCACATTTATACAACTGAAGTCCTCTGCATTGTGCTGGTTAAAAATATCATGAAATATGCCTTACAGTTGCGCTACTCCACAATTTTTATTTGTACTGAATCATATGCAATAATGGGTTTGTTATAGGAAAAACTACTCCACTAGTCTATTTGGTGTCAATAGAGGTTCTAGTGGAGTCCTCTATAGTGGCTGAAAAACAGGGTCCTCAAAGATATGTTAACAGCCAAAACAATATGAGACAGCTTACAAAGACTGCATGTAGTACGTACGTATTTTGGTCTTAAGACTACATGCCCTGACTTGCATGAACAGAAGTACTTGCTGTTTGCACAAAAGTATTAAAAGATATGATCCCAAAGTCATTTTCTGTTAAAGGCAGGATTGTTTGGAATAAGTATACATAAATGAGTCTTGTCAAATGAAATTCCTACGTCTCATTTTTGGTGACTTCAGTGGACATTTGAAAACAAACTTAGTAGTAAAAATGAATTCGAAAAGCAAACTACAATAGGCTTCTTAAAAACAAAAGAAAAATAAATCAGAGAGATTTATGACAATCACTTGTTTACATCTCTTGTATTTTTAATAAAATGGGCTTAAAAGATTAGTCATAAGGTGCCACTAGATTTATATAAAATATAAAGCCAGATGTTGTTCTTAAACTATTCTTAATGTTCAGTGAAAAGATGAAATTACTATTTTGTATTTGTTGCATACAAATAACAAAGCAAAGCTTCCATGAAAATCAAAACTCAAGAGCAGACTGCACATTAAGTGCTAAAGAGACTTGTATAAACTAGAGCTAGAAGATGTGTTTGCTTGCCATGTATCATGGATTTGTAAATCCATTTGCTATTTAGAAGTGTTGGAATAGGACACGCATGAGATCAAGAGTCCCACAAAGCTTCTTCCAGCCCTGAACTTTCAATGTCTGATAATGTTCAGGTATCTGCCAGTGGGGAATGGGTGGGGATGAAAAATTGGGAATGCAGCTGTGTTGTTAAACAATAATTGGATATATACAATCGTACATATAATTAGTTATAATTACGTAACATATATTATAGCAGAAATTCCACTGCACAGCTCCAAATTCACAATGTGTGCAAATTGCTGCTGATCGAAGGCCGCCTCTGATTTTGAACTGCATACAACTTTGTTACCTTTTATATTATTCAGGTGAACCCATGAATTCCTTTATATCAATAGTAATTTGCCGCTATTGATGACATCATTTCTGTAGTGCAACAGCATTTCAGCCAATGTAGTAGTAGTAGTAGTAGTAGTAGTAGTAGCAGTAGCAGCAGCAGCAGCAGCAGCAGCAGCAGCAGCAGCAGTAGTAGTAGTAGTAGTAGTAGTGAGATAATACATTTGCATCACCATTAACTGTAACAAGAAGAAACAGTGTTCCAGGAAAATTAAGAGCATAGAAAGAAAGAACATTTGCCATCAAAAAAATCCTCTGAGCATCCTATTAAACAGATAACAAATTGAACAGACATTAATAAATAGAAGAAGCAGCGATCTTCTACTGATTTTCTAAAAGCATAAGTTAAGGAAACCTGTCAAAGGAATTGTGCCAGGTAATGTCCTCAGTCCAGGGCAGCAATTTGGGCTCTCTGTCTTGAAAGAGAAGTCCAGGAATTCAGGTCCAGAATACTTCAGCAACAGACTGAGATAATCGAACCATCCTCGGATGTTTAATATCTAGGCAAGCCAGCAAGAGGGACAAGATATCTTATATGTGAAACAGCAATTGTGTTTTGGCCATGAGAGGACGGATGGTATAACTATCTGAGCAAATACTACAAAAGTAGCCAGAGAAAGAAAATCAAAGTCTATTTAGACTTTCTTTTCTCCTTGCAAATAGGATTAATGTAAGACACAATATAGTGAAACATGAACCCAAGAATAATACTGTATAGTAAAAACAAAGTAGCCAGTGCATTCCAATGTAGGGATATGCAACTCTTCTTTGATGAATAACCTCCCTTAATGGATTTAAGTTACTAACATGACAGAGAGGGCAGCAGTGCATTCTATTTTGGGGGTAAACAACCACAAATATTCTCTTTGTTGTAGAATACATAATATACCCCAGAAGTACGTCCTATATGACCTTAATGTGGGGCCAGACTGATGAAGCTGTGAGTTATAGTTCCTCAGCTATATGGGTCTCAAACTATTTAATACCTGAGCACTCTAAACTTAGCTCAGAATCAAGTAGACAACCAATGTAGGTCCAGCAGAACTGGTGTAAAATAACCCTCCAGTTACAATTCTGGAGCTGCAGTCTTCAGTAGCTAGAGATTCCAGGTCATTTTAAAGAGCTACTCCACTTGCAAGTATTACGGCATTGTAATTAGTAGGTTGTGTGTGTTGTCATTACAGTCGCGACCGACTCTTCGTGACCCCATGACCATAGAGTTTTCTTGGCAGGAATACTGGAGTGGTTTGCCAGTTCCTACTCCAGGCACCTACAGCACCTGGTATCCCCTGGTGGTCTCTCATCAAAGTACTAACCAGGGCCGACCCTGCTTAGCTTCCGAAATCGAGTGAGATCGGATGTGCTTAATTGTGACTTGTCTGTCCCCATCCAGAAATAAGTTATATGCCAGTAAGAAGGCCAAAAGTGATCAAAGATGTCAGCTGATATCTAGTCCTTAAGTTAAAATACTTTGTCAAGAAGTAGAGTTGAAAAACCTGGATCAAGGAGTAGCCCTAAATGGTGTAACTACTCCTTCAAGAAAAGTGCAGCCCCATCCAGAACGTATTATTCTTCCAGTTTCTGGACATGAACCCGCCTACCCACCTATCTTTTATTTTTGGCAAAGCAGACTAGTTCCGCCATTGCGGAGGCTCATCTGACTCATGAAAAGGGAAAACGGAGCCTAGTATTACCGGACTACTGATTGTATCTCATTCCACATCTCTGTATGACCTTGCTCATCTGATGCTTAAGAAGCATGGCGAATAAAATGGAATCTTGCAGAATCCCATACTTCAGCTTTTGAGTTCCTTTTTGTGGGCACTATCTGATAACTGCCCAACAATATACACATTGTATTCCCATTTCGCTGAACCTCATTCCATAGAACTCTTCCAGTAAGGTACCATATATAATGGCATTATTAGTTACTTAGAGAACATAGTGCATCACTCCCGTTCCTTTATCTCCTGACAAAGGTCTTTCTCAGGATGGCCTATGCCCTTTCAGTCATAATGAAGTCTGATTGAAGCTCATTTCAATCCAGAAATGCCAAAATCCGCTCCAAGACCCTGCATTCGAAGGGGATATACAGTTGTTAAAAACTCTTTTAAGTCCAAGAGGGATTTCTTTCCACGGTGAAAGTATGTCCAACTCTTTTGTCCAATAAGAAGTTTGGTCAGCAGATCTTAACATCTCTCGCTGGTCTTTAATTTTTTGAAGATTTCCCCCCTCTTAATTGTAACACAGTTTTAGCCCCAAAAATATACTGGGCTTCTAATGGCTTGTTTTCCATATGTTCTGTGTGGTTCATATTATCTTTCATGTCTGACATTTTAATTCTACACAAAGTTTATGCCCTTTGTGTTAAGTGCTGCTAAGACTCAAAAGAATGTAGAGTTAAATTTGCAGACAAGATTTTAAAACTCCTATGATTGTTCTTAGATGTGTACTTCTGCATTATGGCTCTAGAGACAACTGTTTAATAGACAACATTTGAATAATACAAATGTGTGGTTGGTTAAAATAAATTAAGGTTTCAGGATGGTACCAAAGGGTGATATTTAATATTGAATGACATGTATTAAGACAAATGCTTTTATATATAATTTATTTGGCATTGTAAATGCATTTATCTTGTGAGATACAGACCCCCTGATGCAAAATGAAGTATTCTGGAAAGGTTTTGAGTAAATAAATAATAAAACTACTTTGATACACAATCTAACAATATTAAATATTAAGACTTCCACATGATTGATTTTAATACTTAATTAACTTATTTAAAGTCCAATGCAACTCTTGTTTTAAAGATCAGAGAGATAGTATATAAAAGTCGATAATTTTTGTTAAATGTTATGAAAAGGAACTCATAAGATTTGCTTGTTACCAGTGACAATTCATTTGGTGACATGAGCTAGTGCACTCTGTGTTGGAATCCAGCTGATCAACTTCATACCATTAGGCCGTTTTTTTATTTGCATCATTCCATTTTAATGATCTATAATCTGATACAGTTTATGAAAGAAAACATGCTTGCCTTGCGCTATCTAAAGTATGCCAAATTGTGCATTTTTTATATATCCAAAGAAAACGTCTCCTGAATGACAGATGGTTGGTAGTAAATTATGAAAGAAGCTTGATAGGTGAATGAGAAAGTTCAGTCCTTGATTACTTTGCTTGCGGCATCTAATAGAAACAGGGAAGTGATGCCCCTCATATCCACTTGGATAGTGCTAGGCACATAACATCTTTGAAGAAGTTATTGTTAAATTGCAAATTTAGAAGTTATGAAATATAGAACATGGAGAACGGGATGTGCCCCTTGTCTTTCACTTCCTAAGAACTTCCTTGTTTAGAGGATCCAAAGAATACTTGTACTAAATACTTGCACTGAATACTTGTTTTCTTTACATTTTTTGACCAGGTTCTCTTTGCAAATATGTTTCACAAGGTCTTGCAGGTACTGATGGTACAGTGGTTTCTGCAAATTTCTGCAAACCCTAGAGCCAAACTTAAATCATCTTCTTAGATATCACCCCCACCCCCACCCCAAGATGATGGCTAAAATCAAGGAGGCTTTCTACACACATGTAAAGTTCTAAATATTAAGCCAGAAGAGGATAGGCTAAAGGTGCTCTCCGTGGAGAACACCTTGCCAAATGGATGAATGATGAAGAGTATCTCCCACCAGGACAAGGCTCTAGCTGGACCATCTGGAAGTCACTTTAATAGACTCTGAAGCGAGTAGGAAGATAAAAACAAAATCAAATACTGAAAGATGGAGCTACTTGGATACAGGACAAATTCATTGCTACTGTGACAAATTCAATCAAGTGTAGCATTTATGTGCATGGAGTTTATGGCCCACCGTGTGTAAAAAAGATGTAGCAAATGACTGACATAACGTGTTTGAAGTGGCCCACTGCAAGGAAACCACCCCTCTAAACATTTGGATCTTTATTGTCTCTCCCTTCTTCCATGAGTCGGATTATCAGAACTAACTCTGTACTCTTGGTCGAATGGCAGGCACAAGATTCAGAGTCTGGGTTCCCTAAAACAATATCCAGACAATTAATTTTTTTATTAAAGGAGAAGAAATAATTAAAACAGATCAAAGGATAAAACTAGTCTGAGTGTCAGGAAATAATGTTGCAAAATCAAGAAGCAGTTACACAAAAAAAAGGAACAGGCTTTTGGACATATGTAGGTTAAGAAATACTCGTGTTTTAAGGCAGTAAAAGAAAAACACCCTAAATTCCTGCTGTGCTATCAGCTGGAATTTCTTAAACATTTTGGATGATAGCACAAGGTTGTAGGTGGCCACTAAGAATTAAATTCTTTAGAGTTCAGTGAGATTTACTTTTTTATATTTAATAAAGTATACTGAGCTGTTATTTTTAATTGCACACCATTTTAGCTGAATTCTACTAACTAGACCAATAGCAGTTGTTGGTTTTTTTTCATGATGCCAAATTGTCTATCAGATTTCTGTGACCTGCCTGATCTTCATGTTACACACACACACACACACACACACACACACACACACACACACACACACACACACACACACACACACACACACACACACACACACACACACACACACACCTATAAATGTCCAGGTATTTTGACTACTTTACATGTTCCTTTTTTGTTTAAAAGGTAAAGCAAAATGTTCTGCTTATATACCGAGCTATACCACTTCAAGTAATATCTGGGGCTGTTTATAGTTTTAATTACAGTATGCAAGCTACACATTGCCCCCCAGCAAGCTGGGTACTCATTTTATTGACCTTGAAAGGATGGAAGGCTGAGTCAACCATGAGCCTGCTACCTGGCATTGAACTCCTGGTCGTGAACCCATTTTTACCTACAGTACAGGCATTTAACCACTGTGCTACAAGGCTCATGTGGTTAAATTGAGCATTTGTAGATATACATAGGAAATTAATCATACTACCTAAATATCTGGACATTTAACGCAACTGATCCAAATGTCTTTTCAGAAGTAAAACTACAAATTTCTAAGCCAGTGATTCTTAATCGTGCATCTCCGTTTATAGTTAGATCTTCCAGAATCCTGACCATTGGCCATGCTGACTGATGCTTTTTGAAGCCCATTAGCATCTGTGGACTACTACTGTGAACTACTGAGCAAAACTTGTTAGGTTTTCCAGGCAAGCAATCTAATGGATCTAGTTTTCTAGGATAGAAATGCAGCAAGAAAAATAAACTACTTCTGGACTCAGGGAGCAGCTAAAAGAGAAATGCCAAACAAGCAGTAGCGCTCCAGATTTTGATATAGGCAAGTTAGTAAAGTTTGATTCCTGTAAAATGTATAGCACATGTTTAATGCAAAGCCTTCTCATTTTTTTTCCCAGATTACATAATTATGTCCCATCAAGACACTTTAGATTTATGGAGAAACTTTCCATAGAAAACAAAACCATAGTCTTATTTTCATTTTTATTTTCATTTTTCACCACGTGTTTGGCCAGGAAACTGCCAAATTCTCTACCCTGAATGCCCTTTCCAGTGTTTTCTTAGTTTTTCCTCTTCAATTTCCATGTAAATGCCACACAGGAAGAATGCTATACTGCACAGGAATTGTAATAATCCTTTGCTGCTTGGTAATTCTTCCAGAAAACATTGCCATAAAACTTCCAAGAATCTAATCAGATTTCCCACAAGATTTCTTTGAGGAAGGAGAGTGTATGTGAAAGGAGAAACCTCACACAGAGAAGTCTTGCTGAGAGAAGAAAAACTGTTTTTTATTCCACCGGGGAATATGAAATTGTAAGATTTTTCACACCTAACAATGTGGGAAACCAGCCCACACTGATGGTTTTTGTTTTGTTTTTTGAAATCTACTCTCCTTGAAAATGCTCATCCAAAATTCTAAAGTTGGATTCTGTAATTTATCTCAAATTAGACCTGATTGGTCACATGCTGGCAATATCAGCACCCATGGGGCTGAAAATCTCTGCAAGATACAAGGTTTAATCTATTTCTTTAAACTAGGCTTTTGGATTAAACTGCTCCCTCATACACAAGGGTGAAGATAATTTGCACATAACTTTCCAAGTGGCGAATAGACCAGGGACCTCACATTTCTCCGGTCTGAAATGTCTTGAAATGTCTTGTCATACTGTAGTTTCTCACCATCCAATTTTTACGCCAGTACAACAGGTTCCAATGAGTCTCTACATCCAACATCTCCAAATTCTCAACATCAAAAGATGGGGACAAGGAATAGAACTGCCTGTAGCTTTTTAATGTTCTGTAAAACCAAATAGGAGATTTGGAAAGGTATAGTCCTCAAATACATCTTTTTGATGGGTCACTTGTATACTGCTTTTATGATGCTACTTGCCACTTCACTATGTGAGGTCTAACCCAAGCTCTACAGGTCTTCTTACTCTAAATACCACAGCACAGAGTTTATAAGCAACATGCATTACTAACTTCCACAGCCAATGGTGTGCTTTTATGCAATTTGTGGCTTTAGCTATCCTATAATACAATTATAGATACAAACATATTTTAGAAAATATTCAAATGTGAACATGTCTAGCATTGGCATTTATACTTTCGGGGGGGTGGAGAAGATTTCCACACACATATTCCCGTTTCATTTTTCTAAGTGGTTTGATTTCTATTTACAGTAGCTTCTAATTTCCAACATTGTGATTTTTATAACTAATATTATGGTTATTCTCATCGGATCTTCTAAATACAAAAATCAAAGAAACACAAAGCAAAACAAAAGACACAAAACAGGTGGCACCTTAAAGACTAACTTTCATATTTTAATGTAACGTTTCGTGGACACGTCCACTTCTTCAGACATATAGCAGCAGAATGAGGTGTGTAATATAATATGTGATGAGATGTACATTTCATACCAGATGTCATTGTTTTGTTTTGTTTTTCTTTGATTTTTGCCTGCAATTCTTGAAAGGACTAACACGGCTACCCTCTCTGAAACTTCTAAATACAAAGTATTCAAAGTTTAAATAATGCCCGCGTCTGGTGGCACTCTGAAGCTGCCCAAGGTATCAGAACATATACCTGTAACTTGAAGTGGTATTTCAATTTTTCTGAACTTTCACTCTCAAAATTCACCCAGAATCTCCCAGGCAGAATCAAAAACATGCATGCAAAGAGGAGCTCCTATTCTTCCAACTGTTCTCCCATCTGCTTGCTTCTCCACTGAAAAACAAGGAAATGACCGCAGTGCTCCCTAGGAGTCACAAGGCTGCAAAGAAGTGGGTGTTCACCAAAAGGCCATCTCCGTAAATAATTGGTATCTCTTCTCCTATAATGCCTTGCAATTCCCAGGGAGTACTGGACCTATATTCTTGTGCTTCAGTGGAAAAACACTCAGACAGGAGCACAAATATACTGTAGATGTATGGAAAGCTCCTCTCTCTACATGTTTTTGGCTTTCCTCTCTTGGGATTCTAGGTAAATTCTGGAAATCGGATTCAAAAAAATCTGCAACTCCTATCCCTGCACATAACCCAGTCAGTCGCACATGCCATAGGTGATCTCAGCTGGCTCCTTAATGCTGCTGTATTTTTAAAAATGGGCTTATTGTTGAGGTAATACAGATGATCAAGTGTCAAGTAGGCAGTATGATGACATTATGTTGTCAGGTAGCTTTGAGATAGAACACAGGAGCTATGCATGAAAGATAGTGTGAGTTTAAATAGGGGGTATTTGCATTATGAAACAAAAATGTGATAATGGATATTTTAAAAACCTCTTCATCATCCTTTCCGATACACTAGTAACTTAATAGCATGCTTATAAGTTAGACAGCATTCCATATGCAAGCCAATAAATGCATAGTTCTCTGACATCTTAGTAGCTTTAATATGCAGTACAGTATGATTGATCATTTGTTTTTGGTTTTTCACCCAGGTAATTATTACACTGACTGCAAGTGCCAAGTGTCAAAATGTATCATTCAGTTTCTGGAACTACCCATCCATTACAAACTGAAGAGCAAGAAATCGGCATTGATCCCTTGCAGAGTTATGTGAACAAGACGGATGAAGGTACGTCTCATTTTACACTTAAATTTAGAAATTTGGGGTTATGTCTCTTATATATTACAGGGTTGGGAAACGTGTCGTCCATGGAGAACAAGGCCATTGTTATGGCCTCCAGTTCTTTGCAACACCCCCATCTTTAAATAATAATAATTTAAAAAGACTTTGAAAGACTCCTTGTGCCATCTACAGGGCATTGAAGGAATTTTGCCATGTTCCGAAGGTTCCCCAACACCCTTATCCTCCATTAACTTCCCTTTTTTTTTCAAATAAAAAAGTCAACCACTAGAAGGTATGTGTCTTTTTTTACTTTTTAAAAAGTTAAACCCGTATTTCAATTGACAAAAAAAATTTGCAGTAGCCTTTACAGTATGTAACTACTGCCTTTTTAAAGCAATTATATATTTATTTTAGTACCACCCATTTGGGAGTGGGACTTGCAGCCTGCCAGCATATTTGCCAAGTGGCCTTTGACAATTGGTAGCCTCTCCTCTACATCTGTTTTTAATGACTTTAATTCCGTCCCTGCAGCTTTTTTGTGGTTTTTGTACAAGTCTTGTGTAAGAGCTTCCAGTTAAAAGTATGAAAAGGCAACTTATACCTGCATAATGAATTGCTGGCCAAATGTCTGAGTCATTGTTACCATTTGTAATCACAAACGAAAAAGTAATTTTATCATCAGCATATAGAATTTTCTTTACTTAAGCATATTGCAAAGACAACTTGTTGCTATCTTGATGTCCTCTTTTATTTGGTTTCAACACCATTTCAGTAGTTTGTTTGCTTGATAAAGTTTTGATAGTTCCCTATCATATTTATTGAAGAAATAATCCATACCTACAGTTTCTCATCTCCTTTTATTTTCAGTCTTTAATAAAGTGACTATCCAGATTTAACACCTTAAATTTACCTACAGGAGTAATCTAACCCTGTTGGTTGGAATTTACACTGCTTACAACTATAAATTCCATTTCTTTCAAGATATCTAATTTGAATTAGCCCTATAGTTTGGGTATACTTATTTATTTCTTTATACATTTAAAATGTTTAAAATATGTTGTGTTCTACTTCTTAAACACTGAATCAGAATGATAAGATTAAAAACAACAGCAGTAACCACATCAACAATGTACATTAGTATATAAAGGGAAGGGCAGTGTTCTAAGTTTTGGATCTACTTCTGCATATCAAAGAGGATGGAGTTAGGAGTTTGGACTGGACAAGGGCACTGCAAAGGTGATATGCTGTGGTTAAGATAACCATCTAACTTCATTGATATCTCCCTGTTTTCAGAAGGTATGACAGTGTGAAAACTGTGGACAGTGATCCTAATTTTAGGCTCATGTGATCCTTCAGGTAGCTGTCTGGAACAGCCTTCCATCACCTAAATTCGTGATGATGTATCAATACTTCTATAGAATTTACTTAGCAAGATACTGCAAATGCAGTTTAGTAACTTACTGTTACTAGCTACAGTAGAGTTCATCAGCTGCTCTATGTGCCTAGTACAGTGTTGGCAAACCTATGGCACGTGTGCCAACGGTGGCACCTGGAGGAGCCCTTTCTGTGGGCACCTGACATCACCCCTTCACAGCCACTTGTATTCAAGTTAAATTGCTGTATTGGCACTTTGTGAATAATTAGTGAGTTCTGAATCGCAGTTTGGGCACTCAGTCTCAAAAGATTTGCCATCATTGACCTAGTACAAAGGGGAAAACAGGACCAAACTCACTGACCTCTACCCCATTTTTGCCCTGGCTTTGGTCCCTTGGTGTGGTTCCCACACACGAATGAATACATTCAGGTATCTCCTTCTAATACTCCACCAAATGTGCAAAGGATGAAGAACAGGCTTGAGGGTATGCCTTCACTGGTGGTGAGAGACCAGTTAGGAGCTTCCAAAGGCATTTTTATTCCTTGTACTTTTCAAATCACTTTGTACGTGCATCAAAGATAGGCATGGGAAAACAAGATTTATGTCTTGGGAGGCGGGGGAATACTAGTATGCTGTTTCAACAGTTTTATGTGAATGTATATGTTTTAAATGATACAGAATATACAGGTAGTAGTATCAATCTGCTTCTGAGAATAGTGTTGCTTGTTCCATCATTTCCCCCGAAGACACATTTATTTTATTTTTACAACTTATATGCCCCCTACTACCCAAAGTCCTGTGACATGAATGTATCTATAAGAGTTACTATGCCTGATTTTTGACACTGTTGCACTGAAGACACTTTGTCCATGTGAATCTTCCCTCTGGCACAAAAACTGAAAACTGATTGGTCGTAGCTCAATTATTCAGATTCATCAACCTTCAAAATCCTTTAATTTTCACATCCCACAAGCCCAATGGAAAAATAAAAATGTAGCATTTGTACTGAAAAATGGGGAGTACTATGGAAAGAAAAAACATTCAAGATTTTTGTCTTCATGGGAGCTTATTTTTTCCTGCATCATTAAGGCAGATATTGGGAATGTACTGTTTAAAATAGAAAAATTATAAATGATAAATCTATGAATTTTAGACCTAAGTTATGTGTTCAGTCTCGCTCAGAAACACTTGTAATTTACTGGATTTTTCTTTGGGGTGTGCCCAGGATCAATTAGCTACCCAGATGGGGAAGACTTTGGAGTTTTTATGTGAACCTTAACATTGCTGCGAAATATAAAGTTATTAGTATTGAATTGGTGTTTAAAAGTGCCATTAATTCATTTACCCCAAATGTTCATTAACAATGTAAATGTATGCTGATGTTCTATGAGACAAGGAAGTGACTAATGACTCTTCGCACTAACAACACTTAAAATGAATAGAAACTTAAGATAGCTAATCTTGAAGTAATCAAGGCCCTCATTCAGCTTGGCATCTCTGTATGCTCTAAAACAGCTGTCAACTGTTAAAAATATATACACAACACAGAGATACGCACATGCAAAGATAGAGATATGTAAATACATGGCTCCCCAAAGTCATAAAGGTTACCAGCCATAGTACATTTTTACATTCTATATGTAAATATTTTATATAAAGCATCCATTTCATCTTAGATTTTTTACAGTGAAACACAGACTGCATTTTAATATGGTGCCATATGCTGTCACGATTCATCATTTTTTAGTTTTATACCATTATTTAAAAATGAGATATGTTGTGGATACTTGGGTATTGGTAGTGGTGGGGTATCTTGGATTTTAGCATCTAATTTTCCTAAGCCATGAATTCAGTATCAAGAGTCAGCAACTGTTCCATAACAACACATCATAGGAATTGAGCTTAATCTGTTGCATAGAGTCCGCCCTCTTATCCATCTACGTATTGACTTACATATGTACATGTAATTCGGTAAAGGAAGCATTCACAAGGTAACATTGGATTTGCATTCCAAAGACAGAATCTGAGATCACATAAAGCTGCTTCATGGACTGAGTATTAAAGCCAGGAAACATGATATTTTTGGACTACAACTCCCAGAATCCCACAAGCATCATGCTACCTAAAGGATTCTGAGAGTTATAATCTAAAAAAGTGAGATTTCTAAATTCTGCTGAGGACCAAACTACTGTATATGTTCCATAGTTCACACTCTAATAGAAGCAGGCTTAAGCTAGCACCTTTATTTTGAAGAAAAAACTGTTTGTGCTGCATAAAATGGTACAGATGCAGCTTCAGCCCACTGTATGTCATGGGAAATATATCTGTGTATTAAGACAGCTATTGGTCAAAATATTGCCTATGGAAATTGTTCACAAGTAGCTAAGATATTCTCGTTATTCAAGAGTGAGCCTGAGTGAGCATCTGTGGAATCTTCTGACCCTTTTATCTTCTATGCAAATGGTAAACTGTCAAGTGCAGAAACTGTTTCTTAAAAACTTGTACTTGACATATAAAAAGAAGACATGCAAGATTGACATGTTAGTAAGTTGTATGAGCCATTTGTTGTTAAAGAGTGCTACTCTTTTGCAGTGTTGGTGAACCTATGGCATGGGTACTAAAGATGGCACTTGGATGGGCACCAGACATCACCCCTTCACAGCCACCTGTATTCAGGTTAAATTGCTGTATTGGCACTTTGTAAAAAAAATTGTGGGTCCTGAATCACAGCTTGTGCACTCGGTCTCTAAAAGGTTCGCCATCACTGCCCTATTTTAATATTTTCATTGTGTTTTTTGGATTGAACATGTTGCCTCAAATTCAGCTTGTTTAGGATATCACTCGAAATATTTTTGGCATAATGCTGAAAGGAGTGAACCTTAAGACTTAAGCAGAGCACTCACTAGTGAAACCTATCTAGTCTGCCATATTTTATCCTCTCTAAATAGCAGCAAAATGTTCTTCTGCCAACACCAGATGCTTACTTAGCAAGCTTTTAATAGTCATTTATTAATAATAGCTTCTGTGTAGTTTGATTTTACTTGAACAGCTACAGATCTGTAGTGACAAAGGCCATTGGTATATCACTTCTTAGTTCTGTCTTGTAATAATTCTGCTTGTCATTTGCTTCTTAAATAGTGCTCTCCTCCTGTCTTGTAATCACTTTAATATTTTCATGTACAGTGTTCTTTTTCAATAGCACATTACACGTAGGGAGCAGCATTTTTAAAAGAATTAACACCATATAAATAATGCATTTCAATATAGTTAATTTAAACAGTTCTGTGTTCACATGTCACCTGTATTAGATAATGCTCTCAGATCTTTCTGATTGTGTCTTGAAGGTTCTTCATGTTCACTTAGCTGAGAAACTGAAAAGTCAGTCCTGTTTAAAATATTCTAATTCTGCTGAACCAACTGTAGGAATTTTTGGCCTCCTGTGACATTTCATTTTTAAGAAAGATTATTGCAAGATGCAACTTTTTAGTGATCAGATACACATATATGAAAAAACACATTTGCATGTCATTTAAAAAAAGACCAACAGCCCCGAAGTGGTTCATAAATCAAGTAGCTCCATCCCAAGAATGGTGATAGCACAGTCTGTTGTATCACCATTCCAGAAGTGTAAATGGCAGACCGTCTAGAAAATTGTCATTAAAACTGAAGAGTATTTGAAAAAGACCTTATAGAAAAGCAAATGAAATCTTGAGTTGAAGTCCTTTGAACCCCTATTTGTATTTTTGCTTTATGTAACACCAAGTTTATATTACACAAAATAGAATGAGTAATTAGCCTCATAATAACATTTCTAGATTTTGTAGGTAAGATAATGGCTCTAGAATGGCACACCTACTGCATATTTAAGGGCTGAAGTAGGACTACGAATTGAAATTCATGCCCACATTGCATTGGCAATGTACTGGCTGAAACTGACCTGTATGTGTGACTCTCGTCTACCAAAGAATTGTTATAAAGAACAACTTCAGAGCCCTTCTAAAGAGATTCTTAGGTAAATTCATTAGGAGCCATACTACAGAATTATGGGATTAACACAGAGTCCTTGCCCACCTTTGCCTCTGGTAGACTTAAGCAAATGATTTTAAGTGCCTGGATATATCTGCTATTTCACAAATGTCCTACTCTGGTTGCTTCCCCTCATACAAAACCCTCAGCTTGGAAAACTATTTTGTCAGTCTAACCTCAGCCCCCCTGAGGAAAGCTTTCATAGCTTTGTGATTTCAGTACATGCCATCTGCCATCTTGGAAGGGAGGCATGACAATGTTCCATTACAACAAAGACTCTGCTTTTGTGGAGCAGGAGAGGTTGAGGATGTTCTCCATTATTTTTTTCACTTGCCCTTTATATGAGTACCCCAGAAGTAAACTTCTTGCCAGAGTCCTTAGACCAGGGGTCCTCAAAGTTTTCAAACAGCGGGCTGGTCCACCACCACCCAGGCACCACTGGGGGCCGGATCACAGTCCAAAAGCAGCTGCGGAGGCTTGCTTGCTCACAAAACAGGGGATAGGTGGGGGGGTTGCAATTGGTCCCAGGGGCCGGATTCAGGACCTTGGGGGGGCCGCATCCGGCCCCGGGGCCTTAGGTTGAGGACCCCTGCCTTAGACCGATGGGCAGGGCTGGCGCGTCCATTAAGGCGAACTAGGCAATTGCCTAGGGCGCCAAAATGGACAGGGGGCGCTGCCCAGCCAGCTGCCCCCCGCTGCCGCCCTACCCCCGCCGCCGCCGCCCGACCCCCCTGCCGCAGCCGCCGCCCCACCCCCCTGCCGCCGCCGCCACCCCACCCCCCTGCCGCCGCCGCCACCCGACCCCCTCTGCCGCTGCCGCCGTCCGACCCCCCGCCGCCCCGCCTCCCCGCCCCTTGCCTAGGGTGCGAAAAACCCTAGCGCCGGCCCTGCCTATGGGTGATAGATACCCCCCCCCCCGACTAAACTCTCTATGCTACTTGTAGAAAATTTGCTTTGGCAGCAAATAAAATATGGGCCATGCATCAGAAGCATTACGGAGGGAAGCCATATCATTATATATATTTTTAATCTATGTACATATATGCTGTATCTGCACTGTGGGGTTTTTTATGTTTTGTGTTATTGTAATGACCTATGGTGTGACAATAAAGCCTGATTGATTGATTTTGTAGCATTAATCTATCTGTAAAACTTTAATTAATTTAATTATTTTAGATGCCTTGTTTTCTAAATAATTGTGGTTCCTATCATCACTATAGTAACTACTGTATAAAATTCCAAGAACTTGCTATAGTAACAGCTTAATAATCTATGCTTTAATTCAGGTAGTCACATAGTTGAACATATTTCTTCCCCTAGGTTTTCTTTTGCTTCATTTCAAAATACAGATGCAAAAAAAAGTATTGTAATGTTCAAATAAAACCTGCTAGCAATACAGAAAGAAACATGCATATGTGGAGTTTCTTGTCTTTCTTTTAGTAACTGGTAATTCCTAAGATTGAATTGCCAACTAGTATCGATGCAGGAGCTAATTTAAAAGAAAAAGAATAAAGAGAACATCCCAGATGTATGTGAGCATACTCGGTTCTTCTGGAATTTGCAGCCCTAATTTGTCATTTAAATGTTAAGTTGCAACATAAATGCCAAAAGTGGACTAGTATGTCTAATTCTGTCCTTGGTTACTGTCCTGTAATACCTTGGCTATTGTTGTTGGTGAAGTTTTTAAATGCCATCAGAGTCTGCCTGATTATTTCTTGCCATTTTCAACAAGGTGTGTGTATTATTTATATACACAATCTGGCCTTTTTAACAAAGAAAAATATGCCTATACTTTTATTGCCATTTTTACAAACAAAACAGCTGATAGTTTAATGAACACCATACTGAGGGCCATGTAGGACATAAGGCAAATTAAGCAGGTTACAAACTGCACATCTTCTATTTAGATATAGGACATCTTCCCAGCCTGAACAATTAGTTGTACTAATCAGACAGGCTGACAGTAAAAAACAGAAGGAGACTATTTGTATCAATTTGAACAGCATAGATGGTAATGAAGTGAAATAGTCACAATAGATAGTTTTCACCTCTACTTTGGAATACATCCTTTTACTGTTATCTTCTCCGTAAAATATGTATGTTTAGCAAATGTCATGAACTGATGATTTCAAGCTGAAAATAAAGGGGAAATATAGAGGGAATCTAAATCCCCCCCCCCAAAAAGTATTTTCTGTCTATAGCAGTTCTTTGTGGATAGACTTGTTTAAATGTTAAATGTGATTTGTTCTCGCAATCTGTTTTTTTAACTGCAATGTGTTTTTTAAACTATAAAAAATCATCTGTGAAACCAGAATAGGTGACTGATGGCGAAGAATATACAGAATGAGCCAATGTTTTGTTTCTTGTTTTATAACCTTTGGAAAAAATGCAGAGCAATCATGTTGGGGGGGTTGTCTTCATTTACTTTTAAATTTCTTTCATAACAATTATTTTTACTTTTCAGCATTCCATGCTGACTAATAGTTCTGATTAGTTGAACTAGTTTTCTCTTCATTGTTCACTGTAAATGCAGCGCCTATTAAGAACAAATGTAAGTAAGCACTGAATGCAACAGAAAAGGTATTTTTAATCAAACCATAAAGCAGTACTTGAGTACAGATCTTGAGTTGAAAGGAAGGAAGGAAGGAAGGAAGAGAAAGAAAGAAAGAAAGAAAGAGAAAGAAAGAAAGAAAGAAAGAAAGAAAGAAAGAAAGAAAGAAAGAAAGAAAGAAAGAAAGAAAGAAAGAAAGAAAGAAAGAAAGAAAGCTGATATTGAGTAGTCCAGTATTTGGAAAAAGTCTACAGATACTGATGGAAAGTTTTCCAGATGAATTGTTTGTTTCCTCCCACGTACCCTGTTCCTAGATGACAGCAGATGTATGGGAACATGTGCGCACATATGCACATTTCACCAAAAGTTTAAAATAAATTATACATTTTAAAAGTTCATCCCAAGTACTTACTGATATGCATTTCATTTTAACTTTCCTCTGATTGTCAGATCTGTTTATCTCTCTGAAACAGTAATCATATAACTGTATTGTCTGAAAATATAGTGTAAATGGCATAGAAGAATATGTAGCAGATGAGATTTAGATTTCCCATGTGGTGTCCTCTAATATATCTTATTGTTATTGGTACAATATGTGAATCTTTTCAGGGGAAGTGTGATCTGTTTATCAAGACAAACACCATAATTTCTCTCCCCCCGCCCTTCAGTACTGGCACATGAGGAAAATTTAGAATATATTTGCCCTTATCGTATTACTTTATATACTGTATAAAAAAGAGCTAGTGTTCATATGGATGAATTGATTTGGATGATTCTTTAGGAGCATTATTCCATACCTTGTTTCTTCTTCTTTTATTATAGGATGAATTACCAATATCCTTACTGAGCTAAACTGTTCAAACTGATCTTAATAACTATCTATAATATATTTATTTAAAAGTCACTCTTTTATTCGTAATCTTACTCTCAAGGTAATATGGTTAAAAATGGTGATCACTTTGGGTTCATCTGCCAATGTCTTGCTCTATGGGTCAAATAATTTGAGGGCCATCATTATTGAATATATTGATTCGATAATATATTAAAGTGGGAGTTATTTAAAATTGTACTTTAGCCATATACACGGCCTCTTTTTTTATATCTACCATATCGGCTGTCATTCAGAATTCTTATATGTTAGGGGAAAGAATGCACGTGTAGAAAACCCAGTTTTTCTAAGTTCTCTGCAAACATATTTACATTGGGCAATATTCAGTGGCTTCCTTCTTCCAGAAGGATCTGCTTCAGCCAGTGGATGGAAGTGAGCGGAATAACTCTTCCCTCTACTGCAGTCCCACAAGCACCATGAAAGCCTACCTTACACTTCTGGGAAACCCTCCAGAGTGATAAACACTGACCTAAATTCAGTTATAATTCTGAGTAGACCAATTGAATAAATGAAAACTTCATAAGTCAGGACTTGTATAAATTCTGTTGTTATAGGTTTGCTTTAGTTAGGATTAAATAGCTTGGAATGATTGAATTTAGGCCTTTGAGCTGTGAATGTTTAAACTGACTGCTTTCCTTTGCTTATAATTAATGTAACTTAAACTTTATTAAATATAGCAGTGTGGATAGGATGAAATTAGACCTGCTCGTGGGGCAGTGGCTAAACTGCTGTGCTGCAGCTGTAACTGTGCTCATGAGCTGAGGTTCAATTCTAGGTCGCAGGATCAAGGTTCACTCAGCCCTCCATAGTTCTGAGGTCAGTAATATGAGTACCTAGTAGATATGGTTTTGGAAGCAGTAGACCAGTGGTTCTCAACCTGTGGGTCCCCAGATGTTTCTGGACTGCAACTCCCAGAATTCCTGGCCAGCTCAGCTAGTGATGAAGACTTTTGCAGTAGACCCACACAAGCCCAGGTGCTGTTTGGAACCATCTAACACACAAGGATCCAATCATTTACTTTGGTCTATACCCATATGGAGCTGAGCTCCAATGTGAAAGCAGGCTGCAGCGTCGCTCCCTGGTTGGAGTTTAACCCCGTGCGAGCCCAGACAATTGGCTCTCTCTCTCTCTCTCTCTCTCTCTCTCTCTCTCTCTCTCTCTCTCTCTCTCTCTCTCTCTCTCTCTCTCTCTCTGTGTGTGTGTGTGTGTGTGTGTGTGTGTGTGTGTGTGTGTGTGTGTGTGTGTGTGTGTGTGTGTGTGTGTGTGTGTGTGTGTGTCAGAGGGTTCCAAGCACCACCTGGACTTGTGTGGGTTGATTCAGAACCTACTGGTTTGGAAACTAATTGCCTACCTGTAGTACCCAGCTTGCTGGGAGGGCAATGTGTAGCCTGCATAATTACTTGTAAACCACCCAGAAGGCTGAGAGAGACTAACTTGTCTAAAGATCACAAACTTCTGTGAACTTGTAAATTCTCTGCATAACGCATATATTATTTTAATGATAGGATCCAGAGAACTACTTGGGTGCAAAGGTTTGTTTGGTACAATGGGATTTCAGATGCATGTGAGCTGCCTCTGAGTATCAGATTCCAGGATATATCATAATTTAGAAATGTCAGGCAATGGAAAATAAAGCCTCTGCACTTTTGATCTGTAGAGGCCCATCTCAAAGTGTCCCTTCTAGTAGAGGTGACCTATACATATATTCACTAGTTCAATTAATCTTCTTAAACTAATTAAACTACTCAGCCAGTTCTCTGAATCTTAGTCCTGTGGTTTTTCCACTAGCTGGATCCCTTTCTTACTGTCTTTGTCTGTCTAAACTCGGCACAGAGTTCAGAAGGTGCCTATGTGTCTCTCAAAATGAGACAACATATTTTTACAATGTGTTGCAAAAGTGCTAAGGTAATTAGGAGATGTTTTTATCTCAGTCCTGCCATCTTCACTGGTGTATTTCATGAACACCCAGGAGAGAGCCTTCTGTGTTAGGAACTCCCTCCCACAGGATGCCAACCTGGCTCCATCTTCGCTGTCCTTCCACAAACAGGCCAATAACTTTTGTTTCAGGAAACCTTTCCCTCAGTGACTGGCTAGTTGTTACATGATTTTTACATGGCTTGTTATGCATTATGGCTTTGTCTGAATTTGTGCTACTATCCATATTTCTCCATTTTAGTTTTCTTTCTCTCAGAGCAGCATTTTTCCTTTATATTTGCTTATTTTTCTTAGCTTTAATATTGCATTTATAACTACATACGATGCCTCTTCACACTGATTGTCCTTAGCTCTGAATATAGACTTAAACGGTTCTTGGCTATATACTTATTGCCTCCAAATTTATATACTATCTTTCATTTTTGTAAGCTGCCTTGAGTCCTTTCCAAGGTGGGGTAAAAATATATTAAATATAAAAATAATGGAACGTCCTCCCCCAATAAAACAGAATTGTAACAGTTGGCAGAAAGGGAATGATGTAACTCACAGCCGTATCTTGTGACTAATTAACAAGTTATTGCTTTGATCCTTCCTTGTGCACCAGTCAGGTGGCTTCCTGGATCTGTGAGCAGGCGTTTGTCACTGTGTTGCATCATTTCCCTTTCATCGATGGAACTATGCAACAGGATTTGGGTTAGTGAGTTAAACCTTTGAGCAAAGCCTACTATAGGCTCTCTGAGCCTTTTGTATCCCCTGGATCTTTTTGACAGGTATTTGTTGTTATGTTCTGTCAAGTTATCCCTGATGCACGGCAACCAAGCAATCTCCAAAATATCCTGTCCTCTACTGACATACTAAACTCTTTTAAACTCAAACCTGTGGGTTATTTTAGAGAGTCAGCTCTTCTTTTTGCTCTTCTCTTTTCCTGCTGTTTTCCACCTTTTCCAGTATTATATCTTTTTTCAAAGAATCTGTCTTCTTGTGGTATGCCCAAAGCAGCTTACATTTTATTTCATTGTACAACTGTAACCAATTGGAAGACTGTCTTGCCCCCAAACCAGGTTACAGTTCTGTGGACATAAATGAATGAATGAATTGTTACTGGAGGTTTTTTAACCGAATACTAAAGGTCCTGGTTGACCAAACATCTGTCTTTTGCTCCCAACACTCTGTCTGATAAGTAGCTGAAAGGGCAAGATTTTGCTCCTCACCTGTAAGGACAGTGAGGAATATTCTGGGACACTTGACTGGACATCTAATAAAGAAGCAGCAAATATAGTAAAAAATATATGAAGAAAAAGTAATTTGGGTAACTGAGGTAGTGAAAGTAATTGAGAAATGCAGTTATTAAATGTTCACCTCCAATTTTCCAGTCAACGTGGACTTTTTAAAAAGGAAACTATAGCAAATTAGCAGGACCATGGTCCAGGAAAGATTGTATTATGCCTCCAAACAATAAGATTTGTTTCCTTCTTCAAAAATCTGGGATTGCTAGTTTTAGATTGGTGTGGTGATCTCAGTTCATAAATAGCACCAGCAGAACCAACAAAGGATCATGTATACTAATGGGCTAATGTAAGACAACTGTTTTTCAGTAGAGGGAGTACCAAAGATGTGTACTGTGTGGCAGTGTACATACAGTAACTGAAATCCTGTTTCTTAGCTTATTAAGTCACACTAGTGTAGATTCATTGAATCAGTGGTGATTTGGTGAATCAACTCCTCTATACATTCAGTTGATTCAAATGGTCTTTAACCAGATGTGACTTACGGTACTTTAACAGAGTAAGTTGCAATTAGGGTAGACCCATTTTAATCAATAAAACTTAGGAAAGAGTTGATTCCTGCTGATGCAGTTAACCTGGTGAGACTTACGGTACCACGATTAAGCAACAGGATTTCAGTCAGTGTTGCATTATGGTGACATAGTCCCTTCCATATTTGAAGCAACTGGAAAACATGCTCCTCAAATCATTACTGTTTATAAATCATAACTGCTGTACTGATTAGCCCCTTCCCTCTCCCCCCCCCCACTTTTTTACCTGAAATCTAGTTGTGCTGCTACACCAACGGCATAACGTTTAAAGATGAATTGCCTCAAGTTAAAGAATCTAGATAGATTTTGCTGCTGTTGTTGTTGTTGTTGTTGCTACATACTGAATCTTGCCACTCGGGCTGCACGTTAACAGTGAATCTATAGAGACTTAACCACCATCACTTTTGAATTGCAGAGCTCGAAGGGACCTCATGGATCATTCAAAAGGCATAAGCTGCCATTTTTGTGTGGTAGTACAACAGGAGTTCAGCCTCTGTCTTTGTATTTTATTGCAGGACTCCAGCTCAAGATATGATGGTAGTACAAACAATATGTTAGAATATTGCTGCGACTAGCACTTGTATTTATTTATTTATTTATTTTCAGATTTATATACCGCACCTACTTCCCAACGAGAACTCAGGGCGGTTCACATAAAAATTAAAAAAGGCTAAAAACAAGCACAATAACAAAGCGGTCCAAGTAGGCAACATAAGTAGGCTGAGGCAAGAGAAGGGGGGGGGGAGAAAAAAAAAGAATTGTAAAAGTAGGGTGAGGACAGGTGATTTTTTTTAAAAAAAAATGCACCTAAGGTCCAAGTGCAAAGCTGATCCTTCATCCTCACACTGCTTCTGCACAGCTCATTTTTTTTCCACAAAAGGACTGTCAGTCTGAAAAATGCAGCAAGGAGAGGGTGGGGACGACGACTATTAGAATATATCAGGAGGGTGTTCCCCACTCCTCTTCAGGTGGGAAAGAGGTCCAGCATTCCCCTGTTCCTATCCCTTCTTTGCATGAAATGGGTCCCTCTGCTCCCCATTTTAATATTTGTTTGGCATGAACATGCTGAAATTTTCTCTTTTAGAAGAACTTCAAAGTGAGCCATAGAAATTCAGAAGTGGCTCAGTGGCTCAACACACTTAATTTTCTTCTCTCTTCCATTAAGATAACATCTGTTCTGGCCACCAGTCAGCAAATCAAATTTGATGAGAATTCATCTGAGCACAAGGTAGAAATGCCTGCTAATGGACAGATTTATGATTCCTCCCCCTTCCTAACAAAGCTCTTAAATTTTTGAATTAAAAAGTAAACAGAAATAACTGTAGGACCTTGATAAAAGAAACAAAATGGCAAGCATATGGATATTTCTTTCCACAGTCCCTCATTTTAAAAAGTCTATTAAATGTTGAGTGGGGGGGGGAAGCAACATTTATGAAGTCACAGAAGTCTGTTATTTGCAGTATACTGACTTGACACACACAAAGCACATTTTTGCTTTATATTCCCGTCTTTTAATATAGCTTACCGTCATATCTTATATCTACAGAATTAATCTTTAGATATACAGAATTTACTTTTTTTAAAATTCTTCTCCCTCTTCTCTAACACATCTTGGAAAGCAAAATATGTTTATTTATGGGGTGAATACTTAAGTTTTTCAAGCCGTATAATAATGATGGCAGTGCATCACTTTGTTTTTATAAATAGTCTTCATACTATAGAGATGTATTACTGATCCCAGTCTGGAGTTGGGATTGCATGTATCCTGCTTGGTGTTGGAGGCAAAATTTGCAGGCAATGGTGAATATATGGTGAGCAGTGTTGGCTTAGGTCAGGCATGTCCAAACTTTGGCCCTCCTTATGTTTCGGACCACAACTCCCAGAATGCTAAGCTTAGATTGCCAGTGGCAAAGGACTGTGGGAGTTGCGGTCCAAAACATCTGGAGGGCCAAAGTCTGGACGTGCCTGGCTTAGGTGCTTATCGCTGATTTAGAGAGGTGGAAGAATAGTAGGACTGGGCCTTTTTCCAGGAAGTGATTCATGTAGTTAAAGCTGGCAGCATTGACCATGTGTTGAGTGGAGCTGTGAGCCTAGATATCTTTGGATCAGGGTCCATGCCTGTAAATCATTTTCAGGTAAAATCTGATCATAAAAAGGACGTTGCTTTTCATTTTCTATCTTTCAGATCATTCACTTCTGATGTGTAACATGCACAGAGTTATTACATTTTGCTTCTTTGTACAATGCCCAGATCCAAGCAGCCAACATGAGGAGAGGCCATACTAGTGGAAGTATTCTGACATTTATAACCTGGAAAAGTAATGTTGCCAAGGTCTCAGTGTGCATACTTTTACATACCCACTTTTTATCCAATTCTTAATTTGGAGACATTTTAACTTTCCCAACTCCTTGGCTGCCCCCCCCCTTTCCTGGTGTTTTGTGCTATGCTCTTGTTCTTTCACTCTAACAGGGGTGGTGAACCTTCAACATTCCAGAAGTTTTAGACCACAACTCCCAGAATTCCAAGCCTGTATTGCCAATGGCAAAGGACTGTGGTAGTTGTGGTCCAAAACATCTGGAGTGCCAATTGTTCACCACCATTTGAGTTCAGAATGACAGCAGTCACCACAGAAGAGGGATCTGTGATAAGTACTTTAAATGTTTCTCATTCCTAACAATTTTTCCAAGTCTCGTAAGGATTCTCTGAGATTTCTTGCATCATCAGCAAATTTCTGACTTCCCACCAAATAAAGACTGCAGGTTTGCTTGTCCCTTTCTTTTCTTGTGTTTTGCCTGTTGCTTTGCACAGGAAAATGCCAAATAAACACAGCTTATTGTGCTTTCAGGACATCCAGAGCAGGAAAGGTGCCACAGTATGCTGGAATTGTAATAATTCTACTCAGTTTGCCATTTAATCCAGAAAAATGATTCCAAAGTATTCTGCAAGGTTTCCCACACAAGTTCTTTGGGGAAAGTCCCGCTCAGAAATCCATAAGAGGAGAGTGACTATTTTTCTGGGTTTATGTCTGAGAGAATTCACACATCCCTGTCTCCTAATAGTAGCAGACAGAGTAACCTTGTGGCATTTACAGAAGAAGTCTGGGCAAAAGAAAAAAGAAACATGTGGCAATATCTTAGTATAATATAGTAATAATACAGTACTCATAAAAGCAATACAGATCAAATTTATACAGCTAATAGTTTGCTAACTTCTTTGATGTAGATTGCAGTGCAGTACTCAAAGCCTTCACTATATATCCATTGGTATATTATTCTGTTAGTCCTGCTATGTCTTTGTGAACCAGCATTATGTTTTGTGCAGTAATGTGAAGAGCCTTAGGGCCTTTTTACACGACCCCTAAGATCCGCTGGTCCCTTAAATTCGGACCAGAGATCTTGAGGGTTTGTCGCTCTCCCTGCGTTCCCACCCCCTCTGCACTTCCTTGTTCTGTCTGCGTGAGGGGAGGGAGAAAAAAAGGGAGAAAAGAATGCACTCTTACCTCCAGAGTGCAGGTGGAAGTTGCTCCGACCCCCCGTCACTTCCTGGTTCCTCTTAAAGGGGCGGGAGGCAAAAAACAACAACAAAAAGAAGCAAGGAGAGCCCGGCACTCTCCGCATCAAATTTTTTCACTCTCCCAGAGCAGGTACCTGAAAAGTGCGCTGGGTCGCGCTTAGGTGGGCGGGGTCGCACTTAATTTTCTGTTAGCTCTGGAGCTGGTGGGGAAACATTTTTAAGCTCCGGAGCTGGGAGCCATTTGCAGCGGAGCTTAGGGGTCGTGTATAAACGCCCTTAGACTGCATGGGAAGAGGGGGAGTATATTGTGTATCTCTGTTAACATTCTGAAAATGATGTTACTCTATCCAGCGTGAAGTACTCTATGGTGCTCTCTTCAGATGGTTTAAAGTTTTTGTATTAACCCAGCATTGCAGCTACTGGTCAATTACAGTAGCTGCTCACACTTTGCTTTCAGATAAGTGGCCAGAAAGAAGGAAAAGAACATCTTAAAAGAATAATAGAATAACAGACTAAAATTGAACATATTACGCTGTGGGATTCTGGGAAATGTAGTCCACAAAGTCAAGTTTCTAATCTGGGAAACTATCACCGCCTAAAGTGTGATACAGGCAAAGAGTTCAAGTGCCTGCCAGTGCACCAAATATGAGATGTTCAAAAATCATCATTATTCTTATTATCATAGAATTGTGACATAGCTTTAGAATTGTCATGTGTATGAGTGTGCATGTATGAGAAAGGGAGGGGTCTGTATTACAGATTATTTTCAATAAAATGAGCCTTACACCAGAAAAATGTTTAAAGATGATAGCTTCTATCTTTTGGTATAGCTTGAGGGGGAAAGTCTACTAGTATAAGAGTTAACAAACACAACTGCAAGTTCATTTGATCTTTCATTTTAATGTATTTTTGTCTGCATAAGTTATGCTCTAATAAAAATTAAAGAGCAAGTTGCATTTGGAAGATCAGGTCATCGTAATTCATTGACATTAGGCCACATAACTGAATAATGTCTTACTTCAGTGAAATACATCAAATGAGATCAACAATTATGACTCATAAACATGCCTCGCAGGCATAAAACAGCAGGGAATTAGCATGTGAGGCTGATAAATATGCATGTAAATAAGCTCCCAAAGGAATAACACGGGTTTGATTGATAGGTTTAGAATTGGAACATATGTAAACCCCTTTATTCCTCATTCTGGTGTAGCTAAGTAAAGATGCACTTTACTTGTTAAAAAGTTTCAGTAACTTTGTAAATCTTTGCTCCACATCTGTGTGTATGTATGACTGTCTATCCAAAAATTAATTGAACTGTCTGTAGAGAAGATGGCCTGTTCCTGGAGCACAGTTTTTGTAGAAAGTTTGTTTTTATGTGTTGAAGCTTATATATGTTTTAAGGCTTTCCTCCAACTTACAATATTGTGATATATATTATTTAATTTATTATATAAAAGTGTTTTGTGAAATAAAGTTTGCATAACAAGAACATGGCTGTTTCAAGATTCAAGATGGTAAAACAAACCCAAAATAAAAACAGTTGTATACAGTATTGTGACCTATGTAGAATGCTTCCAGATGAGACTTTTACTGTGTACAGTAAAAACGCTGTCTTTTTTCTTGCAAGTGTACAAGAGGTCCAGGCATCATCATCTTTTGATACCGTGTCCATGGTTTCTTCTGCCTTTTTGTTTTTTCTTGCCAGATACTGTACAATCAATGAAGAAAGAAAAGCAGCCTTAGAATTCTGTATACAGTGCTGATCACTGCATTCCCTGCCTTTAAAAAGACATGATCGATCAGGAAAACTTGCAGAAAGGGTCACACATAAGAATGATGCAATGGAAGTAGAAACAGAATTAACCTTGGCAAATGCAAAGCAGAAAATACAGAACTATATGCAAAAGCAACATGTAGTCCCTGTGTTAGACTGAGTTCCTGATCCACATAGCTTCTTCTTCTTCTTCTTCTTCTTCTTCTTCTTCTTCTTCTTCTTCTTCTTCTTCTTCTTCTTCTTCTTCTGTATTATTATTATTATTATTATTATTATTATTATTATTATTATTATTATTATTATAACTACACAGTTATCTACGCTGGATATTACTATTACTACTACTACTACTACTACTACTACTACTACTACTACTACACTCATCCCCCGCTATATTGCGGGACCACAGTATATGAAGGTAAGGGCTCCTAGGGCAAGTGGTGTGAATCTGTCTGGGGCCTCCTGCACGTACCCCCCCCCAGGTCCAACCTGACCCAGCGTCCGCATAATGGTCAGGTCCCTAGAGCCCATGACAAATGGGGGATTACTGTGTTGTTGTTGTTTTTGGTGGTGGTGGTGGTGGTGGTGGTGGTTAATAATGCAGTGGTACCTTGTATAAAGGCATTAATTTGTTCCAAATGGAACTATCTTAAGCAAATTTTCCTTTATACAAATTTCCCATAGGAATACATTAAAAAGAGAGAATTCCTTAATCGTGACTATTTTTATGTTGTACAGAGTCGCCCCATATATGAATCTATTAAGCAAATTTCCCTTATCTTTGTAATTTTTTATGTTGCACAGATTTTATGTTATACAAACCGGACAAGGGTCCACCGTAATAGGATTTCTATACTGCAGCATCTAGCAATAAGGCCACTCTGGGCAGTTGAAGTAAAGAGAACCCAGAATCCATCTTACATTTCCTTCAAATTGTCCAGTCTGCCTTGTATCCAAAGACATCAAGACCAATGTAATAACATGTAAAAACTTTCCTGGTTTCCTATGGTGGCCAGAAATTATATGCAGGTGAGAACACAATGTTCCAAACAAATGTGTGAGTGAGATAGTGGAGGAGGGACATTGTTTTTTCTTTCCGTTTGCTTGGTTTCCATGTTAGCTGTAGAGGAAGATAGAAAAGATTGCTCCTCCACTCCTGCAGCTTCTTATATGTTAGAAGATTATTCTTTTTTACTAGCCTGCTAAGGGAAAATACCCAACAATTCTTTGGTGTCATAGAACTTGCCTATGTTCTGTAGTCAGTCTGATTTAAAAAAACCTGAAAGATATTAATTTATGGTATTTGCAAAGCACAATTGATATAGGATGATATTTCTTATTCTTCTTAAAAAATTCTAAGAAAAAATATTTACCAAATCTCAGTAGTTCAGATTTGAAGGGGAATAAATAGATATTTCCAATAAATAAATAAATTTAAACAGTATATTCTACATTTGCCAATCTATTTAGGGTAGGAGGCTTAATTTAACTTGAGTTCTTATTCTAATCACTGACTCCTTAATTTATATCACTTCATCAGAATTTTCTGTGGAAAGGTAGATTGCAAGTGTCAGAATTCTTCTTTCACCTCTCAAAAATAATGTTGCTTTTTCTGCCTTGGTTTACACTAAATAGATAATTTGTAATTTATATACCTCAAAACTGTTCCCAGTTTGATCTCTCCTGCACTTTCAAGTCAGATGCTTGACATTATTGTGCAAAGTTAAGTGCTTGGGGTTAATGAACAGCATTAAATTTTATGAAGCTGTGTCCACTAGTTGTTAGAAGAAGCTTAAGGGAACTTTCTCACAGAAATTAATATTGGCAGGAATAATGCCTCAGAGAGCACTGTTGTTTAGATGAAGTAGAGTTCGGTGGCATGCAGGCATTTTGATGATGATGATGATGATGATGATGAAAAAAAATGAAAGACTGTAATTTTGAATAATGACTGTAAGATCAGTCATTATTTATCCATCTAAGCACTGGAGGTGACATATAGATGCCACAGAGTAGGTTAACATAAGGAAATATTTACTTTCTGTTGGGGCCATAGTAATACTTAGAGAAATGTTATAGTTAATTAAATTTAGACCAAAACGGAGTTTTAGTATAAAGCTTTGCTGTCTTGATATCCTTTTTACAATGAAATAAATTTATTTACTGTCAACGTTGCCTATTTGATAGTGTTGTGGAGGTGTGTATAGGGCTACAAATTTCATTTTATTATTGTCACATTAAAAACACAGAATAAAATCCAGTCATTAGTCCCAAGCAGAGCAGATTCCACAGGCAGGTACCTAAACCATGGTGCGGACATGAACTTTTAGCCAGATTATTTTGTGAGTTTTGGCATTTTGTGTGAACAGTATGTGGTCTATGGGACTCCAGAATGAATCTTCTGAATTTCCCTTATTTCTTAAGGCTGGCAGAAACCAATCTTACCTGTCTAAATGACTAGGGTCACTTGGGAAAGTACCAGGTTGTTTATTCTACACATTCTGGTGTGAGAAGTTTGAAAAGTGTTAAGGCATACTCAAAATGGATCATCATAACAGATGTTATGCTTTGATGTCTGACTTTGCTATCCTGTGATGCCTGGTTTTGTTATCATTTTGCTCATTAATGGGGATGCTCTATCATTTTGCCAGTTAGTGAAATATACTGTAAACTCATGAGAAGTTTGAGGGCAGAGATTGCTTAATCAACAGGTAATGCTCCCAAAAAGTATATAAAGTATTCTGCCTATTGCTATGCTTTGCCTCAGGGTAGACCAAGTCAAAGAAAAGTACTATGGAACTTCTGATTCTAGGAGTCACCCACTACTATTCTGGCATACAAAAGGAACGAGCATACTCAGGCCATTGTTATGAGCCTATTTCAGACCAGGGTGGCATGAGTTTAAGGTGAACTATAAAATGGAGGACTTGCAACTGGCTTTCTTCAGACTGACGAAGCTGTTTGGATTAGCAGCAGGGTGGATAAAAATCAATGATTTTTTTAAAAAAAATTAAAAAATCAGATTTCAAAAATTTAAATTGGATTGTTTGGATTCAAATCAAATTTTTATTTACATTGGATTTTTTTAAATTTAAATGCTTTTTGAGGAAAAATCTCTCTAAATATGCTGTTCTAGTTAAGATACATTATAGTCCAAAGGTTATTCATCATGAAATTAGTTTTTAATTATGTAGCATAAGGCTATATTAATCCATTTACAATGTTTTGCTTTCCTAGAGGTTTCTGATTATTTGGGGCAATTTTTCTATCTGGAAGATCCGTTGCGGCCCGGATCAGATTCAAGGTCTTGGTTTTAGTTTATAAAACCCTCCATGGCTTGGGACCTGACTACCTGGTGGAGCGGATCGCCCAGCGATCAACCTCGGCTCGACCAACGCGGACATCGCGGGCACACTTGCTTCGTGTGGCAACCCCTAAAGAGGCCCGGAAAACTTTGACTCGTAACCGGGCCTTTTTCGTGGTTGGCCCGACTCTTTGGAACCATCTTCCAAGCGAAGTGCGCCTTGCAGAGTCCCTGCTGGCCTTTTGCAGAGCTTTAAAGACCCTGCTCTTTCGCGAGGCCGTTGGTGACCTAGTTTAATGCTATTGCTTCCCCCACCACCATCTGTTTAATTAGTTGTTGTTGTTTTACGCTGGGGTGCATACTTTGTTTTAAATTGTTTGTATTGCATTGTCTGCTTTTTTGTATTACTAGGCTGACCTGGTTCAGCCCCTGTACACCGCCCAGAGTTCCATTAGGAAGATGGGTTGTATAGAAGCTCTCATAATAAATAAATAATAAATAAATAAATAAGATATTATCAAAGATGCTTGGTTTTGCTATTCTCAAAACTGCATTTGGGTCTGCAAAGATAACATGCCTCCTTCATAGCAAAAATGTTATAAAATGGACATCAAAATTGAGGAAAAGACCTTAATCTCATTGTTCCTCTGCAAATCTGTGTACTGTACACAGTCTCCTTATTTCTTAAGTGCTATGTTTCAAGAAGTTCATTGACTAGAAGGTTTTTTGGAATGGAATAGGTATGCACAAGGAGCAAAGTTTGTGGAGGGAGGGATATCTCTCAATACCATTTGCAGGGAATCTTGAGCAGGTGAAGACATCTGATTGGGAATACCCTGAAGCAAATGGTGAGCCACTATGTGAGACAGAATGCTGGACTGGATGGGCTGTGGCCTGTTCCAGCAAGGTTGTTCTTAAGTTCTTATGAGGGGCAAGTAGTAAAATGAAAGTAAAACTTTCCGAGCACAGTACTCCACATCTTGAGGTCTTTATGTGTATAGCGGCCTGAGGGCTATCATATTATTCTCATTCTCTCCCTTGAGGAGGAAAAACCTGTAATGGCAGCAGGCCGTAAAAGAGGCCCAATTTGGGAATATTTTAATGAAGTTCCTCTATCTGTGGGTAAGGCAGACATGCGTGCAAAATGCAAACACTGCAACAAAGAAATGTGAGGCCTTATGGCCCAAATGAAACAACATCAGTGATGAGATGCATACATAATGCATACATAAAGCATACATAATGCTACAGTATATAATGTTACTATTTTGGTAAATAAAACTATTTAAATTGTTATTATTAAGGTAATGATTTCTTCTTCTTCTTCTTCTTCCAATAAACAGTTGTCCAAATATGAATGATTAACCTATTAAACTGGGGATAGTTCATCTTGCAATAATTTCATACTACTAGATAATCACCAAATCAGTAATTTTCTGATATAACTGTAATACTAATCTGAAAAGTTATTATTCTAAAATGAAACATTCTTCTGGTTGTAAATATTAAGATTAAAACAACTCCAGCAAAAATGGGTCTTTATGTAGAAAACCATGATTTAAATCAAGCCTTAGTGAGCCTCGTGGCGCAGTGGTTAAATGTCTGTACTGCAGGTAAAACTGTGCTCACGACCTGGGTTCAATCCCCGGTAGCAGGCTCAAGGTTCACTCAGCCTTCCATCCTTCCGAGGTCGGTAAAATGAGTACCCAGCTCGCTGGGGGGGGCAATGTGTAGCCTGCACACTGTAATCAAAATTGTAAACCGCCCAGAGACTACTTGTAGTGGTATGGGGCGGTATATAAGCAGAACACTTTGCTTTTGCTTTGCTTTACTGACTAGTGATTTAAATCATTATTTAAATCAATTCCACCCTTATTGAGCAATGAAACATTTCAGTCTCTCAAGAAAAGTCCAGTTTCCATGACTCAACTTCCAGATAAGCTCACCTGGATGACTTTGAATCTTCACAGAAATATTAGGAATGGGAATTTTAGGAAGAGCGGACAACATAACATGGAATTCTGTTGCTTTGCAATATGTGAGCAGAGCTGTTATCTATAGGATATTTTGGAGATCGTTAACTCATACAGTCAATATACATCAGAAGTTATTTATTTGATAGCACATAATATCTTGCTGGCCAACCTGTTCTTGCTGGCAGGTCTGTTCCACACATGCTCAGTGTGATAAGAAATCACTGCTTCTCCCTTTCGAAAGGGCTTTTTGAGGACCAGCATTTCAACCCCATGGCCTGGATTATTTCCCAAAAAAGAAAAGTAGGAAGGACCAATGATTTGTTTTCCAGATAAGCAAGATTGAAATGTTCAGTTTTTGAGAGCTATTTTAGATCTCGGCTTGTTTAGGTTTGCCTGTTTCTGAACAAGGGGCAACTTTATTTTTAAACATTCCTAAAATAAAAACCCTTGTTCCAGAAGACCCCAAATTTGGCACAGAGCAAGAGCAGACTGTCTGCTGCAGTGGTGCCAAAATGTGGTGCTCATCCAAAGCTGAGTTTATAAGTTATAAATGTTTGTTCTAGTTCCCTCAATTTTTAGAATTCCCTTATAGAATATTGATCTGCTCTGTCAACATAAGTTCATTGGTGAATTCGTGTGCCGCAGTAATTTAAATTTCAACAGCAATGCCTTTGCCTTGTAGACTGCATTGCTGTAATCACATAAGTAATTTTTCTTTCTTTAAAAAATTCTGGAGTACGTTTTGTATTTTTACTTGGAAAACTTCAACTTCCTCAGAGTGTAATGTACCTCAATTTTGCAGCCTAATAATTATTTTATAAATATCAGAAGTGCAATGCACTTAATTCTTTAGCTGAAGGCATTATATTCAGTTTCTCCATACACTGCTTCAAGCTTGCTCCATTTAATCATTTTAAAAGCTTAGTTGGTGTAAATTGAATTTAACACTGTAGTTGCAAGGGTGTTATGTAAAAAGTCCAAAAGGAGTGCTTATGGCACAGGATCTTATTGATCTTCAACTCTCTAGCACCCTCTGTTGTTATGCAGATGTAAGATCAAGTTACGTATTTTACAACTGCATATCCATCAAAGTACTGTATGTTCAAGTCAGATCCTTCAGATTAGTACTTTCTAAGGTACATGATTTATCCAAAACTGCATTTTGCAAGCAAATATTTTTCCTTTTTTCATAAATTTAAAAATTTGAGGTTTTATCCCTTCGTTTTAGCAAGTGACGTTTATAACATTTTCTGTAGCTTTTTTACAAGGCATTTTGTGTAGGATTTGTTTTACAGAAATGCTCAAAAACTGGAGATCTAACGTGTATAATGTACAGACATACAAATTATCTATATAAATTATCTATTTTCTATTAACTCTGCAGTCCTCAGACTGTGCTCCTGCGAAACAGGAGGAACCTGAAATTGTCCATGCTAAAATTAAGAATATATAACTGTTTGGAACAGATGTTTTCATAAACATTTGCTATAATTAATTTCAACTGGGGATTGAGGAAACAAAGCAATTGCTCCCTTTTCTAAACTTTAATGTCTTTTCCCCATACAGCAAATTCAAAAAAAAAACCCCAAAACCAAAACAACCTTGCCTTGAATACTGTGAACAAAATAAATTCTCTGTTTGGTTTTTACAGCATGAAAGAAAAGTTTGATTTGTATTATAGTCTTCTGAAACAGTGCAAAACATTTTGTAAACATTTTGTTTCACCAAGGGAGTCTTTAATGTTACTTTAATAAGAATTATATAAATAGTTCATAAATCACAAACATTGCATGGTACTGTTTCTCATATCTAGCATCTGCATTTTTACTGTAGGTATTTTTTCAGTTTTCTATGGAGGATGAATTTTGAGTAAAATTTCTCTTTCAATGTTATTAGGCGTTTATACACGACCCCTAAGCTCCGCCGCAAATGGCTGCAAGGTCCGGACCTTAAAAATGTTTACCCACCAGCTCCGGACTTTGCAGACAATTAAGTGCGACCCCGCCCACTTAGCGCGACCAAACTGCACTTTTCTTGTA
This sequence comes from Phrynocephalus guinanensis, assembly GCA_037367245.1. Classification (NCBI taxonomy): domain Eukaryota; kingdom Metazoa; phylum Chordata; class Lepidosauria; order Squamata; family Agamidae; genus Phrynocephalus; species Phrynocephalus guinanensis. The sequence continues at coordinate 29,174,427 of CM074742.1, forward strand.
CCTGCTTTTTGAATGTGACAAATATTTGATCCGGTGTAAGGATAGTGAGTGCGGGGCTCTCCTGGCTTCTGTTTGTTCTTTTTGCGCCCCGCCCCTTTAAGAGATCTGAATGCTGCCGGGAACAAAACGGAGCTAAACCGGCATTCTTTTCTTTCTTTTTTCTCCCTCCCTCAGGCAGCCAGCAACCAGGAAGTGCGGAGGGGGTGGGGACAGAGGAAGAGCGAGGAGCCCCTAAGATCTCTGGTCCGAATTTAAGTGGCCAGCAGATCTTAGGGGTCGCGTAAAAAGGCCCATTGTTGTTAGCTGCTGGAATGACGTTCTATGCTGCTTTGTATAATTCTGTTCTTCATATTCTAGTAAATGAATTTTATATGCTGCCATGTAACCTTAGCATATCTCTTCTAGAGACCTGGATTCAAGAGTAATCTATATTAGCACCATATCTGAATATTATGTCTTCTGTCTTTGAAAATGGGGTGGGGGGAGGATTATCCACTTATCAGAATCTACAGTCTTTGATGCCTTTTTATTTCTCTTGCTATTTCTGCACTTTATAAAAAATATGACTTAATTGAGAGGACTTTTTTTAAAAAAAAGTTTTAAAATAAGCACAGCCTAATTGTTCTACACCTGAAAAGCTCAACTGCAGCTGCGGGAAATTTTGAGCAAACCAGTATTCTTTACTGATCTGTCATCTACAAAGTGTGCAAAGAAAAATAGGTAGCTGTCATTAAAATTACATTTCAGCTTTCAATAACCATTTAATGAGTAGTGTAATTATATAAGTATGGTACCTCAAGTACTTCACTCAATAATTAAAAATAATCTTATCTTTAAAGTGAAAGCTCTAATTATTATTTGACTTAACCAAGACCACTGTTATGATCTCCAGTGGCATCTCAAGAGTGTTTTGAAAGTATAAATTAGAAATGAATAAATCATTAAATTATTAAGCTTTAAATATGTTAAAAGTATGTAGTATTTTAAAAATATCTTTATCATAATTTACAAGTTCATTATGTAAGAAGTTTCTTTTCTATTACTTTTTTCCTCTCTGAGATTACAAATGATGCCCTTTTAAAATTGTACATGATTTGGTATATGAGTTAATGTCTTTAGAACAGAAACCATGGTGATTAATCATTGCCAAGCATTAACCATTAAAATATGATCTAATACATTTGTTGACTAACCAAAATACCTTTTCCTTTTTGTCTATTGAACATAGAAGTTAGAATTGCAAAGTGTTCTGTCATTAAAAACAAAATCCTAGTTTTGTTTACTATAAGTCTAAAAATAAAACCTTTCAGGCATTATATAGGGTTAAAATGAGTGGTGATACATAGATGTCTTATTTGAGGCCATGTATTAATATTTTTCATACCTTATCTTTACAAGAATAAATATTACTTCTTGGTATGTATTTCATATGTTTTCTCCATGGGATTTATTTATTTTATTTGTATCTTGTATTGAAAATTCAAATTAAATGAAATACAAATGAAGAATACAAATTAAACACTATTAAAAACACAATATTAGGAATGTTAAAGACTTTTCTGGAGCCCTTAAAACAGTTCTCAACCTTCCTAATGCTGCAACCGTTTAATACAGTTCCTAATGTTATGGTGACCCTTTGCGATGCTTGGAAAAGGCCACAGGCCTACTCCTGCAGGTGCCATAGACAACTTACCTCTAGAGGCACCCTCAGCCAATCACAGCCTCTAGTGCCATTGACTGACATCCCCTCCAACCTATCAAGCTGTAACTCACTCTTTCCCCCTTCTCCTCCAGACCTAAGCCGTTTGTGCGTTTTTCTTCACTGGCTCATGGTGACCCCTATGAAATGGTCGTTCGACCCCCAAAGGAGTCCCGACCCCCAGGTTGGAAACCACTGCCTTAAAAAGATACCACAACACCCCTCTTTTGTGTCTCCTCAATATGTGACTCCAAGAACACACAACTCTGGTAGTAGAGCCTCTTCGCATTGCTTTCTAGGCCCACTTAAAGGAGGTGTGAGAGAGGTCTTTCTCTGTGGCTACTCCCGAATTGTGGAAAGTTTTCCCTTAGGAGTTTAGGTCAGCCCTTCCCTTCTATCCTTCCGCCAACCCTTGAATACCTTCCTCCTCAGGCAGGCTTTTAATTACCATAAATGAGTCCTTGGATGCTGAGTTTTAGCTAAATACATTTTCTTTTATGTTTAAAATATTTTAATCACAATTTAAAAGAAGAGGAAAATATTTTAAGTGCTTTTAATTTTATTTGTTTTAAATTGTGAGCCACCTTGAGTTGCCTGATCAGGAGAAAGGTGACTTGCAAATGATGCTATCTATCAATCAATCAATCAGTCAACTTGATCATTTAGTAAAGATCCACAGTGAATGTTTCCAAATATAACAGGCCTAGTCCACAAAACTACAGGTTCACTAAAAGGCTACTTCTTCTTTCCTATGAATTCTACCTGTTATCTTTTTGCAGGCCATGGTCCATATATTTTACTATAAATAATTATTAATTATATTTATTCTTTAATATAAATGATTGTCCTTAAAACTTTCACATTTGTTTTTCTAGATGTGTCAAATGAGAATGGAAGAACGCAACCTACCTCAGATTCCGATGGAACATTTCTTTCATATAGGTGAGAGTTTATCATGTTTCATCTTGGAAAGCTTTCTGAGGTTCTCTCATACTTAAAGCAAAAAGAATAATATGCAAATAAGATTTATCTAATGTGGGTTCTATAATTGCTTTTCACTCAATGTAGCCCTGATCCTGAAAGCCGCGATACAGTTGTGATGTTTGACTCTTAAAGACTGCCCACCACTGTTCCAAGGCTACCAAAGGTATCCTCAGGAGTAAAAGGAATCCTATAGAGCCTCAGAACTTGATAAAAGATAGGAAGGTTTTATTGAAATCAGTTATTTCCAGTACTAGATCCGATTTATAGCAATGTAATTTTACACCACTAGGATTTTGTTCATTGATGTTGAATGGTTTCTGGTTTGGAGAAATCTTCAGTTAAGTGAATATGAAAGATATTTGAAAGGTTTCATTTCCATAACTTGGGAAAAAAACAGCTTAGCAACACATAGTTGGAAGTTGTTCCAAGCATAAGAGCTATCTTTGACCAATAAATGCATTTATTGTTGTGAACTTTCTCACAGCAGATTTATATTTGCCCATCTAGACTCTTGCTTTACATCTTTAGATATCTACATTTTAAAATTGGATCAGATATTTAACAATTCATTTTTAACATAATTGAAAAGAAATTAACCTTAAAACTAGAAGACTTCAGGCACCTGCAAGTTATAGGAGTGATATTCTTGTGGTCTTTGATGATGGACAGTTGTTCTTGGTAAAAAGACTCCAAAATATGTCAGGGGGTGGGGACTGTGTAGCCCAGTGGTGGCCAAACTTTGGCCCTCCAGATGTTTTGGACCGCAACTCCCACAGTCCTTTGTCACTGGCAATACAGGTTTGGAATTCTGGGAGTTGCGGTCCAAAACATCTGGAGGGCCAAAGTTTGGCCACCACTGGTGTAGCCCTTAAAAAATACAAAAGCAAGACTAGACTAGGTGATACCTTTATAGGCTACTAGTAAAATAACAAAGAAATTGCGAACTTTCGAGGACATGTTCTCTTTTTCAAAGCATGTACCAAAAGTCCAAACATGGCAAAATATGTGTTTTGCCAGGAAATGTTTCTTAGATGTAAAGTTCTTAGCTAGATGATAGAAGCCAAGCTGGTATTCTTAGGATGAGGCAGGAAGCAGCAGGGTTGTTGTAAATATGTGTCTGAAGTCAGGTATTGGATTTCACATCTCAGTCTTTCAAAGAGGCACAGGTCATGTTTCCCCCTAAGGAGGAGTGTTAACTAGAGATACAGATATTATTGCATCTTCATTACCACAATAATTATGTTCCTACAATCTTCCAATTATATTTATTTAAAACTTTTAGCAATCAGGGTCAATAGATTAGTTTTTTACATAAGAGTTAGATTATATTTAAGAAAGGAAGCACTGATCTGGTATTTCCTTTAATCTGTGCACCATATCATAAACCTTGAAGTCTGCTAAGGAATTAAAGTTACAGTATTTGAATGAGCAGTGCAGACATCCAAAATCTGAACTGATATTTTTCCTTTCTCAAATCTGTTAGTACTGTTCTCTAGAGTAGGAGTGAGCGTGGGAGTTTTATCATGTAAGAGTACAATTATTACTAGAAATCTTACTACAAAGATTTTGTAGCTTTTTTGTTTTCTTCCAAATCCCAGAATTCTCCATTTTGGGAACTCCCAGACAGCTTCTTTTTCTACATGAAGCTAAGTTGGAGCTCAGCCTATCATGGGCTGAGCTCCAACCTAGCCTTTCTCCAGGTGATCACTATTTAGGTGTGGGTGTGGCAGGTAGAACTCCCAGAATTGAGAATTAAGGGATTTGGAGGCTTAAAAAAAACCACAGTGGTACTTCCATAATTACTATCAACCTAGGTAGTAGTTGATAATTAAAACAATTAGCAGGAGGAAATGGAATATATCCTGTTTCTGCCTTGTATGGTTCAGGAAAAACTCCTTTCTGAAGCCAGTTATTTGTTACAAAAAACCATTTTGGTACCAAGTAGAGATTTACCCTCAAAATCAAGTACCATCTCCCAAAAAAGAGATTTTGCTTAGTAGGGAAGAAAAGGGTTAACATATCCCATGCCTACTTTGCTGCTGTCAGTTATCAATGGTTCCCTTTGTTATATTTCCATTTTTAATAAACTGTATTTTTTAAAATAACATTGAAAGACATATGTTGGTCCTTACTTTCTAGTTGCTAAGTTCTCCTTTGGCACACAAGCAGGAGCAGCAACTAAGCTTTGGTCAGCGACTCTTTTTAAGCTTATCCACATTAAATAAAAGGAACACCTGTTTATGGCTGGCATGGTGCATGTATCATTTGGGAGCACTAGAGAATAACCGGCGGGAGAGAAGGAGAAGCTGCATACCTGCTAACTGCAGGAAGAGAACACACTATTATGCAAACATTATGTATAAGTTGGTTGAATAGCTCAGTGCTTTAGGTATCTGTCTACAGAGCCAGAGGCTTGTTCCCCACTTGGCCTCCTGCAAGTAGACCTAGCCTGTGTATCCTTGGTCAAAGCTGCACAGTCCCAGTGTGCCCCCCAAAGAAGTGAATGGAGAAGCACTTTTGAATATTCTCTGCCTGAAAATCCTGAAATGGATTAACACTACATGATGATGATGATGATGATGATGATGATGATGATGATGATGATGATGATGATGATGAAGAAGAAGAAGAAGAAGAAGAAGAAGAAGAAGAAGAAGAAGAAGAAGAAGAAGAACAACAACAACAACAACAACAAAACAACAACAACTGTGTGGTGGAGTGGCATGAGCATGACACTAGGGCTTTTCAACTTTAATGAAATAAAGTACAGTGTGCAGAACACTTATCACTCAGATAATGCTTAGCTATGTAAATTTAGAAGTATAATTGACCATCACTCTTGCTTTGATCCATGAGAAACAAAGGAGACCTGGCACCATTGTATCTGAGAAATACAAAAATAAAAGTGCAAGAGTAGGTTATACCTTTTATTGGACCACTACAAATAAAACAAATAGCAAGCTTTCATGGATGAAAGCCACTTCTTCATGTTCTAAGCATACCCCTTTCATTAATAGTACAATACAAATTATCCAAAAATTAATATTACATATCTGCCAGAAATGGTCAGTTGTTCTTGTGAGACCGGACCTCTTAATGTCTCTGTAGCAGGGTTTGGAATTTTTACATCCTGGCTCCTGAGATCCAAAGGTTGTGAATTACCTGTAATTGCCCCTCTCTGGAAAAAAAATCCTTTAGCTATTGGGTTGGGTAAAGACAACACAACGACACAGCAGCTTTAAGCACAAGTTCTTTTAGCACTAAAAATAAAACAAATAGTAAGCTTATTTGGATGAACTCTACTTCTTCAAACTTGGAGCACACATCCTTCATGGATGGTGCACCTGATGAAGTGCTCCTGATCCACAAAAAGCTTTCATATTGTATGAGGCCTGAGAAAGTAGGTTTCATCCACAAAAGTTTGTTATTTGTTTTCTTTTTTCAGTGGTCCAATAAAAAAATATCATACCAAATAAATTTTTAAAACACAGTGAAGAACAAGCCTTGCTGAGGGAAAATCAGCATGGCCTCTGTAAAGGCAAGTCTTGCCTCAGTAACATTTTAGAGAGTCAACAGGCATGGGTATGCAGGGAAACCAGTGGATATTGCATATCTGGATTTTCAAAAGGTGCTTGACACAGTCCCTCACCCAACGCTGCTGAGAAAAAGGGGGGGGGATAAGAGGGCAAGTCCCCCTATGGATTGAAAATTGGCTGAGAACCAGGAAACAGAGAGGTAGGTCTCAATGGGCAATTTTCCCAGTGGAGAAAGGGGGAAAGCAGTGTGCCCCAGAGTTCTGTCCTGCAACTGGTACTTTTCAATCTGTTCATAAATGACCTGTAGGTCAGGATAAGCAATGAGGTGGCTAAGTTTGAAGATAACACACAACATTTCCAGGTGGTTAAAACCAGAAGAGAATGTGAAGAGCTCCAGAAGGATCTTTCTACACTTGGAGAATGGGCAGCAAAATGGCAAATGTCTTTCAATGTAAGAAAATGTAAAGTATTGCATATTGGTGCAAAAAAAATAATCAAAACTTTACTTATCATTTGTGTGTTCTGAGCTGTCCATGGTGTATCAGGAAAGAGATCTTGGTGTGTTGGTGGAGATCCCGATGAAAGTGTCAACTCACTGTGTGGCGGTGGTGAAGAAGGCTACTTCCATGCTAGAGATCATTAAAAAGATTGAAAATAAAACAGCCAATATAATGCCATTATAGAAAACAACAGTAAGGCCACACCTGGAGTATTGCATATAGTTCTGTTCACCACATTTCAAAAAAGACATACTGAAACTGGAAAACGTGCAGAAGAGAGCAACCAAATGATTAGTGGGCTGAGGCACCTTCCTTACAAGGCCAGGCTACAGCGTTTGGGACTTTTTAGTCTAGAAAAAAGCCATCTGAGTGGAGACCTGATTGAGATGTACAAAATTATTCAGCAGATAGATCAAGTGGATAGAGTGACGCTCTTGTTCCTATCACACAATACCACAACCAAGGGTCATCTACTCAAATTGAAGCTTGGGAGAGTAAGAACTGACAAAAGAAAATACAGTATTTATTTACCCAGTGTGTTGTTAGTCTATGGAACTCCTTACCACAGGTTGTGATGATAGCATCTGGCCTTGATACCTTTAAAAGGGGATTGAGCTTATTTCTGGAGGAAAAATCCATTGCAGGTTGCTAGCCATGATGGAGATTAGTGTTACCTCCAATCTTAAAAGGAGAGTACTCCAAAGTCCCAGATGCAGGTATCAGGAGACAGGTATTTAGTTGTCCCATGTAGTCCAAGAGGCATCTGGTGGGGTTCCTGTGAGACACAGGAAGCTGGACTAGATAAGCCCTCGGACTGATCCAGCAGGGCTCTTCTTATGTTCCTTTGTACTCTTGCATTTGTGTGATCTTCAAAACCACACCACCCCGTCCCTTATTCATTCTGAAAAGTAATAGTGGTGTTTCATTCAGACCTTTATAAGAAACAAGAACACCCATTGCTTCCTCTCCTTCCTTCTCCATTCTTCAGATGCCTATTCTTAGCTCTATAAGATACACTTTCCTCCCCTCAAAAGAAAGGGGAAATGTCTGTGCCTCTGATAGAGTGAATACAGTAGTCCCCACTATATATATTAATGTATCGTATTTATTGCATTTACATGTTTTTATTATTCTAATTTTATTGTATTTTGATGTTTTAATTGTCCATTTTGATTGTGAGCCGCCCAGAGACCTTTGGGTAGTGGGCGGCATACAAGCTATATAAATAAATAAAAATAAATAAATAAATATATATCACAGATTTTAATTTAGAGAGAAGTTACCTGCACGGAGCCTATCCCATCCCCTGCTGCAGCCGGGATTCCGCAGTTCCAGTCACCTCACTTGCAAAGAGGCTTCCTCCAGGGAGCCTCTCCCCACCCCTCCCCTTCTCCAGCCAAGTTTCCCAAGTCAAATATTACCTTGTTTGCAAAGAGATCTCCTCCATGGAGCCGCTGCCCTCCCCTTTTGCAGCCTGGATTCCCAGTCCTTATCACTTCATTTGCAAGCCTTCCCTTTTGCAGCTTGGATTCCCCAGTCAAAAATCACCTTGTTTGCAAGGAGGGGCTTTTTTTACACGACCCCTAAACTCCGCCGCAAATGGCTCCCAGCTCTGGAGTTTACTGAAAATTAAGTGTGACCACGCCCACCCAGCGCACTTTTCATGTACCTGCTCTCCGAGGGTGAAAAATCTTGATGCGGATGTCCCGGGCTCTCATAGCTTCTTTTTGCTGGTGTTTTTTGCCTCCCGCCCCTTTAAGAGAAGGAATCCCAACGACGGGGCGGCGTCCACTGGCACCGGAGGTAAGCCTGCATTCTTTTGTCCCTTTTTTTCTCCCTCCCCTCATGCAGCCAGCAGCCAGGAAGTGCGGAGGGGTGGGGACGCGGGAAGAGTGACAAACCCCTAAGATCTCTGGTCCGAATTTAAGGGACCAGCGGATCTTAGGGGTCGTGTAAAAGCGCCCGAGGTCTCCTCCACAGAGCCTCTGCCCTCCCCTATTGCAGCCAGGATTCACCCACCATGAAACCTTAGCCTAAACATTTTTTCTTGTTTTCCTCCTCTAAAAACTAGGTGAATCTTATAGAGCAAAAAAATATGGTATTCTATTTGCTACATACAAGTTTTTCTTCAAGACAGTTTTTTAGACTAGTAAACTAATAGACCGGCAGGGCACAGCAGCACCTTTTGTGAGGGTGTTAAGGACTGGACTTCATATCTAGTATTAATGACAAATTGACCTTAACTTTTTTGGAGAACTGGACAATACTGTGTGTGGGGGGGGGTCCTTCCTTGTTTTCTGCTCATTGTCTCATAATAGCTCTAAGGTTTCACATGAGAAAAGTCAAAAGACTGCTGAATAGTAAATTGTGAACTACATTAAAATAACACTAGATCATTAAAAAAATAGAACAAACCTTTATTGTGGTATGCAGTATTAATTTATTGCTGCAATTAGAAAGTGAAGATGATAGAGGTAGGTCATACAGTCTATTAGATAAAGGGGGGAGCTTGGATTTTTAATAGTTGGCAGACCTGACACTGCTATTAAGTGGTAATACAGTGTTTAAGGTGCGAAATGAATATTTTATGCTCAGTAACATGGAACTCCAAACATTTAATGAGGTTAGCTGTAAATTTGCTGCCTCTAAGTTACAAATTGTGTTGGAAAGAACAGAGAGGAGCTTGATGAACAAGAAGGTGTGAATGTTGAACTAGAATAAAGCAAAATTATTTTAAAATTTAATAATTCAGAGAAAGGGATTAACAATGACAGTGTCACCACAGTGATCTTTGCGTTCTATTACATTGATATACTGTATAATTAAATGAAACACTGAAGAAGAAATGGCCACAATCCTATGCATTTACACATATTCAAATCCTATTGGTGTGATGGAATTTATGGATATGCAAATTAGGGAAAGGTTGTATATTGAAACTGGTGTGTTAACAGAATGGTCCTCATATTCCAGCATTCGTAATGTACTGCTAAGAAGCTTTAATTGTTTGATTGGCGTAGTCAACTTTTTCCTATTTTATAGTAAATTTCCAGCTGTTCATATGTGATTGGAGCCTGAATCTGTGGAGCCTGAGTATTCAAGAGTCAGATTGGCTGAACACTTCAAAGACACATACATTTCTTTAAGCAGCATAAGAATCATATCCCTAGTGAAAGTTGGTGCACAACCACTAAAAAGGGCCTTATTTTACATCCACACATCTATTTGGTTGAGAGAAGGGCTTCTGTCAAAGACCCAATGGGGAAGATTGTAAAGAGAATTTCAGCATTCTCTCTCCTTATAAAAGTCCTCAATATATTAAAGTATTGATGGCTAACCAATGTAATAGTGTTTTTAATTTCACCTAATTCTTCAGAAATGAACTGACACATTCTGTAACTTTTTGGCCTTTAGCCTGGTTAGGAGAGAAGCACTGATTCAAGTACATGAAGGTCTGTTATGTGATTGAGTGCACAGAATAGATGCTATTATTTTGTGTATGTGTCAGAGACAGGAATATATACATTGGCTGAGACAAGTGTCTGAGAAGCAATAACTTGATAGGAAAAATAAAGCAAATAACAGAGAAAGTGAATGTTATGTTACATTTGTCAAAATGCAAGGTTTTTGAAGGGTGTTCATACTTAGTGTATTGGTATATCATAGATATTTGGTAGTTATGATTATGAATGGTGATAATATGTTAGGTGATTCTGTTAGATGCCTGTATAATGGAATTGATGTGTACTTAATAGGTACCATTTATCTCTGTGGATTCAGTAGATTATACCTGTACAAGACTGGAGCAATGATATTGTGTGGCAGAGCAAATAAACATTCTACAGGGCAATTCTAAAAATTGAGGCACCCCAATTTTTTTATAACTTATTAACTGATTTTAGTTGAGCACCAAATTTGGCACAGTTGTAGCAGACAATCTACTCTTGCACTGTGGCAATCTGGGGTCATTTAGAATCAGTTTTTATGCTATGACTGTGCAAAAGTAAATTTGTTCAGAAATACGCAATCCCAGAATTAAAATAGCTCACATAAATTGAAAAGACCAATCTTGCTTATCTTGAAAAAAATTGCTCTCACTTACTTTTCTTTATTTGGAAATAATCTAGGCCTTGGGGGTTGAAATATTGGACCTCATAAATGGACTTTCAAATGCAAGAAACAGTGGTTACATATAACCCTGAAGATGTAATAGATTTGCCAGGATACATTATGACTAATCAGCTCCTGGTCTACTGCAATCTGAATTTTTGAACCTGCCAATCAGAACCCAATTAGCTGACACTCAGGTAGGGAACGTTTTAAACTTCATAGCCAAGCAATCTGTTGGGGATTTGTGCTTCCAAGGAGATTTTGTGTTTGGTTGTAAAATTTCTGACATACATACACACAAAAATAGAGAACCAATGTTCAGAAGCTCACTCATTTAAGCTGTTAAATTACTGGGTTCTTTTGGTTTGTGGCTCGAGGTGGTCTTATTTAATGCTAGCCAAATTTTCATTCCTATACAGTCGCCCCCACCATTTCGCGGTTCATATACTGCAGTCCCTGTATATCGTGGGATCACAGCATATGAAGTCAAGGCCCCCTGGGGCAAATTGTGTGGGCCTGTTTGAGGCTTCGTGCACTTACCCCAGGCCTGGCACTTCCTCAAGCAGCCCTCCAAACTGGAAGTGGCTTCCGAAAAGCCAGAACTGCCTTCCAGATGGCCAGAAACCATTTCTGGGGCCTCCAACAGGTCTGGGAAGCCCATTGAGGCCCATTCAGGGCAGCACCAGGTCTAAGGTAAGTGTAGGAGGTCCTAGACAGGCCCCCAGTCCCAACCCAACCCAGCATCTGCATATTGCGGATTTCCCCTTATTGTGAGTCGGGTCCCTAACCCCCACGATAAGCAGCAGATTATCCCGTCATACTTTCCAATTGGTAGTGCATTCCCTCAGTCGTTCCACACATTTATCACTATACACAATCATTCCATCCATTTATCACTATATGATGTTGGTAATTTTAAAAAACACTCTAAAGATGTTATGCCTCCTCAAGTCACATCTGATGTGTGTCAACTATATGAGTTAATAATCTCCAAGAATGTCCAATCATTAAAAGCTGTGCTCAGATAATTTTTGACCTTGGTTTCCGATGTCTATCTTGGCTAACTTTTTAATTTCAAAAGGTGAGGGAACTTAAACACACAAACTTGCAGCTAACTTTTTTTTAATTTCAAAAGAACAGGGTGACTGGGAACTTTCCATTGTACTCACTCACAATTTTGCTTCACCATTTCATTAATTCCAAAACAACCCTTCAAAATATTTTGGAACAGGGAGACTACAACAACTGATCTGTCCTTCCTCAGTAACTAGTCGAGATTGTGAGTGCATTGTCTGGGATGCTGCATAACTGGGTAATTCTATATTAGGAAAGTTTCTGTTGGAATTTGTAGGTAGAGTATGTGTAGTTAAACTTCTGTTTTTAAATGTCATATGCATTTCTTTATAAGTATCTATTGGATAGCATAAACATTTTATTTTATTGACTTAGAAACCTCCCATTTAAAATATTCCCAAACAACCCTCCATAGATGTCAGGTTTGTACCAAAGAAGGGTATGTGTCGGAGTATCAGCTTCCAAACTGCTTAGTTTTGACAGGTCATAATGAATACCGTATATACTCGAGTATAAGTCAACCCGAGTATAAGTCGGGGCCCCTAATTTAAACCCAAAAACTGGGAAAATTTATTGACTCAGGTATAAGCCTAGGGTGGGAAATGCAGCAGGGCCTGGCAACTCCTCCTTTGTGAGCTGGGTGTGTGTGTGATGTTTAAAATGACTTTTAGCCACCGAGGCAAGTGCTTGAGTTGGTGGCTAAAAGTCATTTTAAACATTGTTTTAAAATGACTTTTTAAAAAGTCATTTTAAACATGGGGGGGGTCAGGAGAAGTGGCGCACAATGTTTAAAATGACTTTTAGCCACCGACCAAAACTTGCTTCAGTGGCTAAAAGTATTGACCCGAATATAAGCCGAGGACCCTTTTTTTTCAGCCCAAAATTAGGGCTGAAAAACTAGGCTTATATTCGAGTATATACAATACTTTGATTTGTGCCCAGATATGGGTAGCCAGTGAAGTTGCTTTCTTGTGTTTCGCATAAATGGTTCCTGACAACAGTCTGACCTCGAATTATCTTTAAAAGTGGACAGGTTCACGAGGAAAGAGGCATGTTCAAAGTTATTGATGAGAGATCAAAAGTCTCTTTAATTGATCATTGCGTTTGGATGTGTGATTAATTTTTAAAAGTTAATAGTTACAGAAAATTAAAGGTCCTTTCAATAAAACATTTTGTTCTTGCCACCTCTGAAAGATAGCCACTCTCTTGGCCAGCAACCAAGCTCTCTATTCTTAATGTTGCAATACAGTGCCACTAGAAAGTAGAAATACGGTCTTTCTCTCCTTCCCAAGGGCAGCTGACCTTCTTCTCGCCAAAGAGGTGAACCTCTTGCCAGCACATATGACTACAGACTATTACATTAATCTGTTTAGCCGCAGTACCAGCTGCTTGCATGTTTTTAATTATCTTATTAGATGATATAACACTGACCTATGAAATAAAAGTGAAGGTGAGCATTTTTTACTTTTTGTTTCATGCATATTCACCCTAAATATACAGTAAAGGCTACTTTTTCATATTACTTTTCCTCTGGCTTCCTATGTTGCATCTTAATTTTACTCATTTTACTAATGTGAATTTTTTGCCTCTTGCTTGCAGAAATGGACTAGGAAAACAATAACTGTTTCTTCCTTTCTCTCTCCCAGTGAGATTTCTTTGCCATAACGAATGCAGGGTTGGGGGCAGTCATGCCTCCGTAGGGAGGCTGTTCCATATTGAACGTTGGTCTCTTGAGATATTTTGGACTTCAACTGTCAGAAGCCCTGGCCAGTAAGACTGCTGGAAAGGAAATTTAGAGGTGCGGGGGGAAAAACATCTAGATCATTATTGCAGTATATTCCATCTATTAGCCATTTACATTCATTTTTGTTTGGATGCTAGATCCCAGGCGTTTCCTGTCTTGGAGTTCTACCTACCAAAAAGACTTCTAAACTGTGGTCACTTGAAGAACCACAGGGCAAGACAGGCCAAGGATAGGTGAAGTTTTCACATAGTTTGTTCTTCAAAAAGGAAGCTGTCCCCTACCCATCCATCCTTTAGGTTTAGGTGTCTTTCTGGCAGACAAAACACCCAGAATGAAGAATGGTTGAGGAATGGAGCCCAAGCAAAATTGAATGTACTTGCCTAAACACAGTCTCCCTGCACATGGGTGCTACTATGCATATCATCATAGACACTCGTTTATTTCATCTTTTGCTTTCATAGTATATCAAACTGAGAACAATTTCTGCTGTATCCTTTGGATGTAATTACCTGCCAGGGCATGGACAGAATTATGGCTAGGTGCTAAGGACATCTTAGTTCTAGGACAAGCAGTAATGACAGAGATTGTAGAGTCAACTCATTCTGTTTGTAAGGCACTAGAGACCCTACATTCCTTTGATGCCGGAGTAGCAGAGTACAGTCATCCCCTGCCTATTGCGGGAGTTAGATACCCAACCTGACCCGGGATAATGGAAAATCCGCAATATATGGATGCTGGGTCAGTTCGGGACTGGGGGGGGGCCTATCTGGGGCCTCCTACACTTACGTGATGCCTGGTGCTGCCCCAAACGGGCCTCTGATTGGATTCTAGGGCCTGTTGGAGTCCCCAGAAGTGGTTTTGGGTGATCCAGAAGTCACTTCTGGTTTTCCGGAAGTGACTTCTGATTCACCGGAAACCACTTCTGGGGCCTCTAATGGGCACGGGGAAGCCCGTCAGAGGCCCATATGGGGCAGCACCAGACCTGGGGTAAGTGTAAGATGCCTGAAGCAGGCCCAAGCGCTTGCCCCAGGGGGCCTTGCATTTCATATCCTACAGTCCCGCAATATACTGTGACCGCAGTATATGAACCGCGAAATGGCGGGGGACAACTGTAAGTGAGAAAGGACTGATCAAGTTATATCTTGTCTTTACCATAAGCATGAAAGGAAATATTCATAGAGTTCTTTCCAAAAATGGTGAAGATGGTCTTTCATCTTGACATAGAAGAGAGAGTACATTCTCTTGTATGGTTACAATTTCAAAGGATCTCCATTTATTGTGATAAGATTTACCACTCTGTTAATATGTTGCATGCCTAATGCTAATGTCTTTGTCATAGGTTTTTAAACTTTTAACAGGTACTATCTCATATATGCATTCTAACAATTGTTCGTAACTAAAGAGAGTATGAATTAAAATATTTATTAAAAGTTCTTAAGCTCAGTGGGCCAAAGTAATGCAGTGAAATTACTGTATCAGGATTCATTTAAAACCCAAATTCAAATCATGTTTGTTCCAGTGTTACTGAAATTGACAGATAAATGGCATCGTGCTTCTGTTGGTGTTGAGCTGTGCATTTTCAGATCTTAATCATGCTGGCATTTGTTCCTTGGAGAGTGAAACTAGTCCATAAGGTTTTTAGTGACCTAAAAGCAAGAACATCTGCTACAAAATCATGAGCAAGTTGTTGGCCAAGTTTAGTAGTTTGAGAGTCTGCAGATGATGACATATTTTCACTGCAAAGTATCATTGCAAATGGTAGAATTTTAATTTCAAGAATCTTTTTGTAAGAGTTTTTTTTTGTCTTGGGTTTCTTTTTCTTTGTTTTTTCTTTTTTTGCATTTTCAGATTGCAGCAGTTCTGTCTTTATTTGGTTTTGAAAGATTCATGCTTATTTTAATGGAAGAAAAGTCTTCACAGTTTACATGACATGTGAAAAGTTTTCCACCATATGTTGTCACCACCAAAAAAATCAATATTTTAAACATGAAACCGAACATAGGGAGGGCATTCCTGGCAGCAAAGAAGAGGTCCAATGGATTGCATCTCCAACCCAGGGAAAATCCCCCTGCTTTTTTCCCCATCACTCTTCTCCTTGTGCTCCCTCCCCCCCCAAATGTTCCGCGCCTGCACCTGGGAAGACATCAAATGCCCCAGTGCGGATGTGGGACTGAGGTGGTGATGGTGGTGGCGAGCCTCCCTCGGTTTCTTGGTCAAATTTGCCAGCCTTGGTGGGTGTAAGGATGATGAAAAGGGGGGGGGAGGATGTGTGCGTGCGTGCGTACACACCAAGTCTAGGATATATGAGAAGTCCGGCAGAGGGAAGCTGCCACTTGCCGCCACATCTCCTCCTCCACTCTCCACAATAGTTGCATTATTCTGTCTCCCAGGTCCCCCCATCTATCACAGTCCCCTCCCTGCTGCGGCCATGGACCAGGTTTGTCAGTCTCAGGAGGCACCTGGGAACTCTTTCTGGACAGTTACCCCACCACTGCCTCCTTTTTTTTTCTCTCCCCGCCTTCTTCTGTGCACACACACATGTCGCCCCCCCTCCTTCACTTGTAGCCAAGGTTGCTCTTTTCTCTTTGCAGGAAATCCCACCCTGCCAGGCTTTATTCCTTCCCAGTTAGAAAAAACAACAAGTGGGGGGGGGGCATGTGGGTGGTCAACTGGACGTGCTGGGCGGGACCTTGTGAGCAGACAATACGTAGCTTTGCTTACTTTCATAAAAGACAACCCTCAATTTTTTGGATAAAAATTTTAGGGGGCAAATCATTGTACACACGGAAAAATACAGTACTTTGATAATTCATTATTTCTGCCAACCTCAGTAGCAAACTTCCCAGTAATCTTCCACATTCTTTCTACATATAATAATTTCAAACTACGGTATTTTTATTCTAAGTAGCATTAAAATAGTTGAATCCCCAAACAATTTCTAAAATATTTTTCTTTGTACAGAAAGCAGAAAGACTGTGTACAGTCCTTAATTACCTTTTTGAGACTGAGTTCCCTCATTACCTGTGATTTAAGCTAAAAATGAAGTAATTAGAGATAACAGTGTTTATCTGGTTGATCTTGGCACCTGCAGTCCTAATGCTGAAGCTCTTCCTGTTTCGGAGGCCAGGCTTTAGCGTCTGTGTTTGGCACTACTAATCTATGCTTCTTGTTTTTCTGTTGAATTTCCTATAAAATGCTCAAATGCTGTGCAACAATTTTTTTTCTAGAGTCTAGACTTTATGAAGTGTAGATTTGCACTAGGCATGATATGTTCTTTCCCAGGAAGCAAATCGTTGGCAGTAATGGCAAGGTTTTCAGGTTTTCTTATCTCCTTTTATACCATATAACAGAAGAATTTCATAAAACAAAATGATATATTTTATTTTTATTTACTTATTTATTTATACTCCCCAATATACACACATTTTAAAAATATTTGGTATTAGATTATGTTGTTGTCGGAATGTTGTAATTTCAAAGCTCAGTATACCAGTTAACAGGCAGGACACCTCAAGAGTCCTTCATCTAGCACAGGGGTGCCCAAACTTTTTGTAAGGAGGGCCAGATTTGGTGGCTGAGAATGTGTCAGGGGCTGGTTGCTCCCCGACCCTGCGACCCCACTGCAAGTGTCACTGTTAGCGGACATGGGGCAAAAGGAGGGGGAGGGAGGGGTGGGCCAGCCAGCCGCGGGCCACTCAGAATGGCCTGAAGGGCCGGATTTGCCGCGCCCCCCCCCCCCGGGCCGGACTTTGGGCAGGCTTGATTTAGCATTTTGTCCTGTGCCAACCATTCATTCTTAAACCTTGCAAGAACACCCACCTCAATGCATAGCAGGACGGCCAGCCCTAGATGTGGTCCTGGACATTTCCCCACCCTGCTCTTCACCTCAATCACCCAGCTAATGCTTTCAAACTCCTGTAGTTGTTTTTTTTTTTTTAAAATATCTGGCTAAACCAGCAGGGAGGAGTCAGGGTCCCTGGAGAAAGTTTGCAAGGTCTTGAGCAGCCGGAGACCATGCTATGTTTTCTTCATAACATGGCCAATGACTCCATCTCGTAGCCAGTTCTGGTAATACACATGGGGGAATGATGTTCTTTTTAAAAAAAAAATCAGTATTTGTTTCAATATTTCAGTTTTGTTTTGCTGTTTTGTTTCTCATAGTAGTTGTTTTGTGAGTACTGTATAGTCTGCCTCAGAATAGATTGTATGAATAGTCTGAATAATTTGTCCTCTCCCTTAGAATTATTTTCTTTACTGTTTACTCCTTGCTTCAGATCACTGAAGTTAAAAAGCAATGATTCTAATAAATGTTCTTGTAGAAATTCTACTGCTTACTTCTCCTCTATTCCTGGCTATTAGTTTCTGATGCAAAAGCAGATCTATCCAATTCCCTGAATACTAAATAAATATTTTGGTCACCATGGTCAAAGTCTCCAGGAGTGAAGATTTTTCCAGCATTTTTTACATGAAACAATTATGCAATTGGTTGTTTTGAAATACACCATAGTATCCTACAGAATAAGCCACTCTGGCATGTCTCCGTTGGCATACTTAACAAAGGAGACCATTTTGTAAAGACGCAGTATAATGTTATTATAATAAATATCCAATAAGGCAAGCAGAAATAAAATCAGTGCAAAATGCATACATCTTAAATAAACTAAGTTAGCTGTAGATAAAATTATAAATGGTTTAGTGTGTCTTTGGGATTACAAATTAGTTTGTTCAACAAAAGTAATATTATATAGAAAGCTTAACTGGGATGTGAGATGGTGCAACAATCACTTTTGATAATCTGAAGAAGCTATTTGTATAGAATATGCATTTTGTATAAAACTGTATTTGGGGAATGACTGTAGGTGAAGTTTACCTCAGAGACTTCTTCCAACTCAAGCAGTGCTAAACGGTTCTGCACAACAAGTGAACAGAGGTTTAACTGAATACTCAGATTGAGAATCAACATTTCTAAGTGTTGTCCTGAAGTATTGTCACCATTGGATGTTATAATTAATATTCAGAAATCTCAAGAAGCAGAAGGTGCTTGGCCCTGTCTCTAGAAATTATTAATCTCTTAATGGTGGGAAAAGCTGGGTGCAAAGAAAAGACGTTCACTATGAAAATACTGTACTTTGGAATTTGCTTGGAAATTGGCATCATTAAGTTCTAGAAAGCAAAACAGGAACTCTGCGCCAAGATGATCTCACTCAGATTAGCAAAATGTACATAAAACAAATGTATCCCTTTTTCAACACAATACTAGGTCAATATTTCACCTGCTAAGAGATAAGAATGTGAAAAGCATTCATGGCATGTCATTCTGGGCCGTTTCTGAGCCCCAACATACTGAGATGCCCTACTAAGACTTTCAACTGGCACCCAGCTCACATCCCAACTCACACACCTATTAATTGTTAGAGTTCTTACTATTGCTTGGTCCAATTACCCCCCCCACACACACACACAGAGCAAATAATGGGTCACATTAAAGTCAAAAAAGGCTTATTGAACTTTAAATAGAAAACAAATATTTCACATTAAACAATCTGTATTGAAGAATGTCCCTATACTTGTTACACCATCCCCTAAAGCTAGATGGTATGCATGAAGGCAAGACTCTCCATTTCAACAGCCACAAGGAGAGATTGAAACTGTCATTTCTTGTCTGTTTAACCGACAGACCTTTCAGAAATAAAATAAAATAAAATAAAATAAAAGAATGTTACTATAGACAGACCAATAGTAAATCAGATCACGGTAACTGACATGCCGCATTCTGAGACTATTGATCTGCATATTGTAACACCCCTTTCTGAGATCAATATGTTTCATCAGCTGCAACTGAGATGTACTCTGCCTCTGTAGATGAGTGAACTATACTACCTTGCTTGCGGCTAATCCAGTTTATAGGACCACCCCCATAAAAATACATATCCGCTAGTAGTTTTACGATCAGATATGTCTTCTGCCCAGTTTGCATCAGTAAACCCCACTAGTATTGGATTTTCTGTTGATGGTAATTTAAGTTTAAATTTTGCAGTACACTTTAAGTACTTCACCACCCTCTTAATCCCATTCCAGTCTCTTTAGGTAGGTGAACTGGTCCTTTGACAAAGAATGCCCACTGCCGCTGCAATATCTGGTCTTGTCACTGTAGCCAGACAGTTTCCCTATAATTTCTCTGTATCCATGGTTGTTGAGCAAGAGTTCACTCTTCTTTCTGTTTATGAAAACTATTTTCCATAGAAGTATGTACAGGATTAGCATCCTGCATTTCAAGATTCTCAGCCAAGTCTAGCATCTTTTGTTTTTGACTCAGAAGAAAACTTCCATCTTCTTCTCTATTTTTATTCCCAAATAATACCTGACTTGTCCAGGCTGCTTTATTTCCACTTCTTTGTTGAGATTGGAAACAATCTCTTTGACGTCTCTCTGATCATCACAACAAAGCAACAGATCATCCACATACATTAGGATGTACACAAGTCTGTCATCTTTGTTTCTTATGTGGAGACAGGTATCCACTTTGTTTTTGATAAACCCTTGGTTTCATAACATTTTTAAAAAGTTTTTCATTCCAAGCTCTTGCAGCTTGTTTCAAACTATAGATCCTCTTCTGAAGTTTACACACTAGAGATCCTTCTTCTTGGGATCTGTGAATCCAGGATTGTTCATGTATAATTCCTCCTCAATTTCTCCATGCAAAAATGTAGTTTTTACACCTAAATGTTTAACATGCATTCCCAACTTCATGATTCTTATAATTATATGATTATGTGTCGTGAAACAGCAAACCAGACAGCAGTCACCTAAAGATAACAGCAATCTTCCCTTTTGTACTCCTTGACTCACACGCACCCCTTTTCGAAACCAGATCAATCTGTGTCACACTCTTGAAAGTAATTCTCACTGTGCAGTGGTTAAGCTGCAGCCAAAACTGTTCTCATGACCCAGGGTTCAAAACCAGGCCACCAGGCCAAAGTTGACTCAGACTGTTCAGTTTGTGGGGAGGGGGGATGTATAGTCTGCATAATTAAATTGTAAACCATCAAAGAGTGCTTTAAGTGCTATAGGATGGTATATAAGCAACACACTCTCCTTTTGCATTTTGTTCTCTCTGCTAATCTCTGTTCTGGTGTGTAGTTGAGCACCTGATATCATTGTCACTGGTAAAGTAGATCAACTGCTAGTCCATTTGGCTTTTGTATGTGGAGCAGCTGCAGCTGCTGTGTCCTTTGTCTAAGACAAAATATCTTGAGCTAATCCTGACCTCCCCAAACTTCTTTTATTTTATTCATATAAATACCTGATGAGATGTTGTTAGTTTAGTTTCATTCAAATGATCATCAACAGTTTATTGACTCAAGGAAGTCTTTGGGCTATTTCACTTTAGATCTTTAGGTGGGTGGTAGTATTCTAGAGATTCAGTTCAGTGGAAAGTAGAGGAAATATACTTTAATTCCTGTATTCAAATTGTCTAAATGGTTTGGGACAATTAATTTCCAATTGTTTCCCAGTAGAGTAGATTTACTTGAACATTAATGAAGCACAGGTGTTAGGCCCCTGGTGTCTCCGTGCCTAGGAGGCATATTTCGGTTGTTTATCTAGTCAGTCATAGGTACTGGAATGTACTCAAGCTTGCCTTTAACAGTTTATTCAATGTGGGCTTTTATTTTGTTTTTTGTTTTAAATTCTAACACCTGTTAAAATTTTAAACCCGATCATGTAGAAAGATGTGGGAGAGACTGCAACAGTAAATAGCACTAGAAGTTAACGGAAGTCATATTCTATTATGCTTAACTGCCCAGCTTGATGTTATGAAGAAAAGAAGCTTAATTTAGGAAAATGTGTCATGTGAAGAAGTAATAGTTGACATTATACTTCCTCATTCGATAATTTGGAATTAGGTATTATTTGAAATAGGTAATTTTTTTATCTGTGGGTGAAACCCAAATATAGTTATATTAATATTCATTTTTCTTGTTTATTCATAGAACTGCAGTACCAACATTGTAGAGGAAATGGAATAGTCTTCACAGATATTATGAATTTCAGTAGCTGGCATAATTATAGTGATCTACATATTCATTAAATTGAGAGAAGAAATGTGTCCAAAAAGACAATTGTGCATTTAGAAATAGCACTCAGCTAAATATATACTTTTAAAACTTCCTTCTCTTTGTTTACCCCAAAATTACTTCATGTTATATTGCTTCTCAGTCAGCTAACTCCATAATGATAATTTTAAAAGTTCTTGTCTCTTGTTCTTTCTGTGCAGCAAAGAATGGGAAGAATTATTTGTAAACAACAATTACTTGGCAACAATACGGCTGAAGGGGATTAATGGGCAGCTGAGAAGCAGCAGGTTTCGTAGTGTTTGTTGGAAGGTAAGAGGAAAATATCTATTTCCAGCTTGTAGTTGTAGTATATTAACACATTACCTAATGCACTTCAAGACTGGTGGTGTAAAGAGGCACCAAATTTTGCCACAGCTATCACCCGAATATCCCTCTGTTAATTTTTATTGGTGGTTTTTATTTGCTACTAATACAATATAACAAAACTACTGACTATATTTAAGAACCTGTGTGAAGTAAATTTGATTTTGATATGTTTCATAGTGAAATACTGAATCACAGGGGAATGTTGCTACTCAAAGTCTCCCTGGCCTGCAAAAACTATTTACAGTATTAATATCTGTCTTTGATTTTGAAATACTGTATATTGTATCTCTAGTTTGTTTAGGGTTGTGGGGTAGTATTGAGCAGTTTCTTTGGTCACCAAGTCAAGTATTAGTTTATGTGTTGAACATAACTGCATTCAAGAATTGACCTGCACCAAAAATTCCCTGCTGTTTGTGGTTTCAAGTGTTAATTTACATGTTGAATATAGCTGTTCTAAAATCTACTTGCTTTCAGAATTTTCTAGTGGAAAAAATAATAGTGAACAATTTAGAGGTTTTTTTGAGTAGAACTGTAAGCTCAGGTCAAGGTGGTTCCCTTGTACAGTAAGATTAAAGCAGTTGGACACAACACGTGTTCAACAGTCAGTAGACTAGATCCATTTTGTGCCTTCTATAAACAGAAGTGCTCTGTTCACAGAAGGTACTTTTGCCTGATCTAGGGGATAGCTCCATACTTCACTCATTCTTAAATTACAGATTTTCAGAAGCTGGAGGATATACTTCTAGGGTGAAGGTTGTGCGGAAATCCGATCTTACCATTTCAGTTGTGCTTACTTAAATTTTGCTTGAAACCAAAGAATCTGAAGACCAGGTAGTATAAAGTAAGGTTGACTGCGTTTCTTATCTACATCAGTGGTTCTCAAACAATGGGTCCCCAGATGTTCATGAACTGCAGATCCCAGAAGTCTTCATCAGTAGCTGAGCTGGCCAGGATTTCTGGGAGTTGCAGTCCAGGAACATCTGGGGACCTGCAGGTTGAGAAGCACTGATCTACATCTTGCAAGATATTGAAGTAGCATATTTGCAGTGTTTATTAGATAAATTATATTATTTATCCTGCATATCTCAATGCATATCTAATGCATTCATGGATATAGAGAGCACAGTAGTAAAGCATAGAAGAGGCTCCTTTGTAGTGAGTTGATAAATTCAGCAATTATAATTTAGATGACTTTTCTGACCATTTTAGTTTGTAATAGGAGCAATTTCACTTTAGAAAGTGCCACCAAGTTCATACGGTCTATGCGTTTGTCTAAATAACATATGTTTGATTTTTCCAGCTCTTTCTGAATGTTCTACCATCTGACAGAAATCAGTGGATCAATAAAACAACCAAATTAAGAACTTTGTATAACAAGATTAAAGAAGTTGTAAGTACAGTTCAAAGCAATGCCTTTTCTCTGATGCCCTACATTTAGACTCTTTTAGAACTGATATCTCATGTCTTATTCCTATCCACAGCATATTACAAATCCTCGAAAAGCTGGACAGCAAGACGTGATGATCAACAATCCTCTTTCACAGGATGAAGGGGTAATGATAATCTCCTTTGTCTTTATTATGTAGCAAAATTTCTAAAATCTATGCTGATAATTATGTTATGTGAGTATACAAATCTTAATATTTATAGTTAATCCAAACTCTCCATTTGATAGATACACCTGTTTTATGGTGATACCTAATATACCCCAAGAAAACCATGAAAATAAAAGCTCTAGGGGGTGTTGATTATCACACCATTTGTAACTTTAAAAAATGTCGTTGCTGAGAATTTTCCATTTACACTAAAACAATCCAGTAGCAAACAATAATCTGAGCCAATAATACCCCACTTAGAAGAACAGTGTGTGCAGTCTAATTGGATGGGGCAGTTTAAAAAGTAGTTTCTCCTTTGACGGCACCCACTAATGGTGTATGTGTGTGTGTGTGTGTGGTTTGTTTTTCCATTTGTTTTCTTGTGTTTGCAGTGGCAAGTCTCCTCACATGAATGTATCAGACAGAAACCTGACCATCCAGGCATTTCCAGTTTCATTTTCTTCCATTTTTGTTCATTTTCAACCCCTTCTCATTGTTACTAGAACATATTAAAGCAAGCAATAAATATATTTTTCCCACCTTAATATTAAATATTGGGGGGCATGCATTATCCCGAACAATTTCCATTCAAATTTACCTTTAGGTCCACTATTCAAGTATGTGAGTGAAACAAAACTATTGCACTTGATACACCATCTCCAAACTGATAAAAGGGAGTTGAAGATGCTCTTCTCAGAAAGTGGGGCATGCTGTGCATTCATTACTCTCAGCTGATGATGGCTTGATGAGCAAGAGATAAGAGCTGAGACTTTGTTTCATTTTCTCAGAGAGTTGCCACCTGTTCATATTCATTTAAAATAAATGTTAGTCATCAGCTCTTTTATTTAAACATTTCTGCAATTTTTTAAAAAGCTGAATATACCATGATTAATTCTTCCAGTGAATATCAAGTAGAATAAATAATGTTGATATATTTCCTGTTGAATTAATGTCTCATATTATTTTCAAGCTATGTAAGGAGCTTAGAGGGCAGTTTTATAATATCAGGTGACCATGCAAACCTTTTTAGAAGTATAGTTATATTGCATTCTGCTATTTTCTAGTACACTCTACTTTAAAAAAAAAGCTTATATGAATACTGATCAGATCCTTCTGCAAATGTTTGCAGCTGTGAAATTGTAAAAATATCTGAGGAATAGCTGTTGGCCTTAATTGGACAACATAGTTATTCCATGGCTCTGTAAATGTAAGTTAAGCTGTTTCAAACATTATAGGAGATGTGGCTGCCATCAAAAGTAGCTGCCCTCCATCTTCTCTGTTGTTCTCTAGTAAGGTTTGAAAGTATAAAATGGGTGGTATGATACTCTTCTGCACCTAAAGAGCAGGAAAGCAGGGAAGTACATGGAAGCAGAGCTTGTTTCATGGTGTAATTATAGCTTATGTTTCCTAATGTTAAATATTACTGGGGAGAAATCAGAACACTTTGGAATACAGTATATTGTCCACATACTTAATATCTTTGCTAGATAAGCTGCCTCTGTATTTTACATATGGAGAGAGGTAAAAATTCACTAGACATCACACAGACTGCTCATACTGCTAAACTATTTCTCCAATTAGAAATTTCTTCATGTTATGGCTGTTAAGTTGTCTCCAATACTGACATCCAGTATATCTTATCATTAACAGTCCTGGTCATCTCTTGCAAACATAAGGCCATGGCTTCCTTTATGGCAGGCATGTCCAAAGTCAGGCCCGGGGGCCAAATGTGGCTCGTTTTCAAATTTCGAGCAGCCCACAGCCTCTTCTCCAGCCTCTCACACATCCCCGCCAGCTGGCCCCTCCCCATACCAGATGGAGACATCAGCTTGCAGTTTTATGGTTTGCCTGTCTTCCCTGCCTCCCTGTGTCCCCCCAGCCACCTGCCCAAACTGCCCACCCCCAGCTCCCTTGCTGCAGCATCCTCCCCGCCTCCTTGCATCTCCTAGAGACTTGTCCAAAGTCCAGCTCAGGGGCCAAATGCAGCTGAATGGTCGGCCCCCACACATTTTCACCTCACCAAGTCTGGCCCTTCTTGCAAAAAGTTTGGATGCCCCTGCTTTATGGAGTCAATTCATCTCATATGTGGTCTATTTTCCTGCTACAGTATCTTCAACCTTTCTAAACATTATTGTCTTTTCTGGGAATTCTTCTCTTCTCATGATGTGCCAGAAATCCAATAACATCAGTTTCATAATTTTTGCTTCTGTAATAATAACAATGCTTCATTTGATGCATCACCCAATTGTTGTTGTTGTTGTTGTTGTTGTTGGTGGTGGTGGTGGTGGTGGTGGTGGTGGTGGTACTTCACGGTATCCATAAAGCTCTCCTCCAATACCATATTTCAAACAATTTAGTGTTTTTGCTGTGAGCCTTCATTGTTTGTTTGTTTGTTTGTTTGTTTGTTTGTTTATACATCTTATATGCCACCCACTACCCAAAGGTCTCTGGGCGTCTTACAATTAAAATGAACAGTTAAAACAATTAAAACATTAAAATATCAGTGAGCAATTCAAAACAATAAAAACATTTAAATACAAAACACTAAAATTGCCATCAGGAACCACAATCTATGTTATGTAAGTTAAAAATCTTCAGAAACAGGAAGATTTTTACCTGGTGCTAAAACGTCATCAGTGTTGGCACCAGGCGGATCTCATTCCATAAGAAGGCATTCCATAACCTGGGGGCAGCTGCCAAAAAGGCCCTATACCTCCAAGCCATCCCTTTCACTTCCTTGAGGGATGGCTCTTTCAGGAGGACTCCCTGGCTAGATATTAATTGCCAGGTAAGTTCAAATGATTCATTATCCATTCTTCATACCCATGCAAGTTAATTTGGAGCCCATTGCCATCCATTATCTTGGCCGTGGTCTCCATTGAAATTGGAGTTATGAGTGATCTCAGTTCCTGCAAAATGATGACTCAACTTATCCCAATTATTAGATCCCAACTTTGGTTTATATTGTAAATAACCAGCAACCTCCCACCAAGAGGGAAAATTATGTGCCTTACAATGACCCAGGTCTGATAGAGGCAGGGGAATGCCCTTTCAAAAAAAATGCCCCTTTCAAGTTCCTTTCTCCTCATCATCTTTTAGGGCACTTTTCTGCATTACAGAAGAATTCTTACCACCTTCTTCATATAAGCATGTTTATCATTTGCTTTTTATAGTGGAAAGGATCAACTATCATCTTCATTAGCATATGTAAATGCTGGCTTACCAACAACTAGCTTCCACAAAGAATTTTGGGGAGTTGCTGACAATCTGTAAGAGTCAACATAGTATAAAAAGACTTCATATGTTCCTTTGACAGTCTTAAATCAAGCATTTGTTCAAGAAAGACATATTTTATTTCCAAAATATATTGGTAGTACAGCTGCAGTAAACTTAATTCCTGCTACTTCTGATTTCACTAGAGCGTAAATATATAAAACATTATCCATATAAAAACCAATATGTGATTTTTAAGGCAATTGTATCAGAAGGACTGATACAGTTCAGAAATGTGATATTTTCAGATATGGCCCATATTCCAACAGCCCAATGGAGAATATTTACAATTGGTGTGAGGTTTATGTTGCCTGTCAGTAGTATCCCATGTTTCATATCAACTTCTCCCCTTTTCCAGAGTCTTTGGAATAAATTTTTTCAAGACAAAGAACTTCGAGGAATGATTGAACAAGATGTGACAAGAACGTAAGTGTTACTTTTAAACACTTCATTGCATTCCATTGCTAGATAGGCAGGCAGGCTCTGGGTACAGGCCAAAGATGATACATCCTGCACCATTTTCACCTTGCATAACAGATTCAAATATATGCTGAGGCAAGGCAGACATTTATCTATTCATTTTTTTAAAAAAATATCTAACTCCTCCTTAATTGGATTCAGTCATTCAAGAGCTCTCCTCAGTAAGATTACAAACTATTTGAAGAGGGGAGGCGTAATGAGAAACGTCAAGTCCCCTGACATCTGTTGGAAGTCCAGTTCTGTGTGAGGCATAAGCTCTGATAAATTCCTCACTGACAACTTCATGTTCCAGAAGGCTAAAGAAATAACAAAGGCATCAACTATTCTGCATCCAGTGTTAATCAACAAGGATGAACTACTGATGTATGAAGTAGTAGATTTTAGTGTAAGTTTTTATTATTGTTTTAATTATTTATTGATATTTGATGTTTTAACTGTTTTAATTCTATGATTGGAAGCTGCCCAGAGACCTTTGGATAGTGGGCGGCATATAAGGTGTAAAAATAAATAAATAAATAAATAAATAAATAAATAAATAGGAACTTGGAGTATAAGCAACCATACCCTTTTGTGATTTGTTATGGTGAGAAGAGGGCATGTGGAGAATAGTATAATGTGTACTCTGGACCTCAAGAAATCTGATTTCAGTAAGCTTCAGGAAGTAAATGATGAGACTGTATGGACTGAAGTGGACTCAAAATAGTGCAAGATGGATGACAGTTTTTCAAGAATGAGGTACTGAAGGCACAAACACAATTTGTGTGATGAAAAAAAGGGTGAGACATCTAAGGAAACCAGGTGGCTGCATGAAGAGTGTACAGATGAGATAATTTAAACAAGGTATTTAGTATAAAGTAAATGGAAGGAGAACACTACACTTTCAGATCTCCAGGGCCAAATTATTTTCATTTGGGGTACTAAAGGAACTTGCAAGTGTAACATCAGAACTAGAGATGGGCACAAAACAAAACAAATTACTTTGTTACCTAACAAAATGGTAGGACGTGTCTCGTTTCGTCAAGAAATGCCCTTTCCCCCTCTAGAATGAAATGATTCATCCTAGAGGAATCAACAGCAGGGAGCTCAAACTCTTCCCTGAAAGCCCTTGAAATTTGGAAAGGTTTGGGGGTCAGGGAGATGAGTTATGAAATTCCAAACGGGGTGCCCCTAGGAAAAATTCTTTCTAATTAGAATTGGAAGCCAAACCACAGTAGCGCTACTCTCACCTGCAGCTTTGCTTCCGAAGTTCTGATTCTAATAGTTAGATTTTTTTTCCTAGGGGCACCCCTTTGGAGCTTCATAACTCAGCTCCCTGACCCCAAAACTTTCCAGATTTCAAGGGGTTACCTAGAATTGCTTGAGGAAGGTACCCCTGCCATTTTGGTCCTTTAGGACCCAGGGGAACCTAGCATTTTGTTTCATTTCATTTTGTAACAAAACTACTTTAATCATTCGTTACAAATGAAACAAAATGAAACTACTACAGAAACTAAACTAAACTAAACTAAACACTATTTTTCTGTTTTGTGCCCATCTCTAATCAGAACCTCTCTCTGTAATCTTTGAGAATTCTTGGATAGCTTGTGAGGTCCCTGAAGATAGGAACAGAAAGATGAAGAGGATCCTAGCATCTATCAACTCATTAAATACCAGGAACATTCCCAGAACAGATCACTGAACTGTTTGTCTGCAAGCAATTAGAAACAAACACTGTGATTCCGAATGTTTTCAAAAACATGTCATGCCAGACAGTTCTTGTCTCTTTCTTTGCTTTTTAATAAATTCACAACCTTAACTGAGGAAAAGAATGCTGCAAACTTCTCTAAAAAGTTTAGAGAGACACACACCGAGATGGTTATCCCCGATTGAGGCATTGGTGATCAAGAGGAAAAATAAAGGAGGAGTGGGGATCACCTATGGTGATGTGTTATTCTTTTCAGAAAAAGGTCCTAGACTGAAGTCTTATGATATGTTGAAAGAGAAGTTAACAGGCTGGTTTCAGTACCATCAACTAAATGACATTTTTCAGAAAGATAGAAAGGTATCTGGGTTTGGAGAGAAGGAATCTAAGTTCCAGACCCATAATCATGGGCCCAAAAAAGAAATTGTTGACTAGATTATATAATTTTTTGTTGGAGTTGAATCTAAAAGATGAACAAGTTAAAGAATGTATGGTAAAATGGGCTATGGATCTGGGTCATAATATTGGGTTAGATGTGTGGGAAAGACTGTGGAAAAAGAATATGAAGTTTACCGCATGTACTTTGATAAAAGAAAATCTGTTGAAAATGATGTATAGGTGGTATATTACTCCAACGAAGTTGGCAAAGATGTATAGGATGAAAGATGACCACTGCTGGAAATGTAAAGAGAAACAAGGTGATTTTTATCATATGTGGTGGACGTGTGAGAAAGTGAAAGAGTATTGGGCATTGATATATGATGAACTCAAAAAGATGTTAAAGTGTACATTCCCAAAACAACCTGAATTTTTTCTGTTAGGGTTGGTGGATAATGAAATTAAAGGAGCAGATAGGACTCTATTTCTATATGCAACAGCAGCGGCACGAATGCTCCTGGCACAGAATTGGAAGACAACGTATATACCATCTTTGGATGAATGGAGGGCGAAAATATTGGACTTTGCAGAGATGGCCAGACTGACGTGCAGACTGAGGGATCAAGACAACCAGAAGTTCCAAAAAGACTGGCAAAAATTTAAGAACTACATGGAGATTTATTGCAAGGAATTAAAGACTCTTACCGGATTAGGATAGAGCACGAAGGATTACTACTTATTTTTCAAATCTTTTTTATAAACATATAAAGGGGTTTGTCTGAAAGGAAGGCTAGGAGATGAATAACGCTAAAACCACGGGAAGAACAGAGGGAAGCCAAATTTTAGTGGTAGAATGATTTTGTATTACTAATGTTTTGAACCTGACTTTTTTTCTGTATACAAAAATTTTCTAATAAAAATGTATTTTAAAAAAAAGAATACTGCAAACTTAGCATATCCTATTCATCAAGATATTAACAAGGTCCCTTTTACTATTCTTATAGGCAGGCTAGTAAAATGTGGAAGAGATTATGCTACTGTTCAGTAGATTTGTAGCTGCTTGACAGGACAAGCTCAGAGAGTGCTTGCCAGTGATACCCTGACAGCCCGGAGAGGTTCTGTCCTAGGCCTGGTATTGTTCGGCATTTTCCAAAACAACATATACCAGGATCTGGAGGGGATGATTGTTATATTTTTAGGTAGCATCAGACTGTGAGGCATGTTTAATACTTCAGAAAATGGAATCAGAATTCAGGAATATCTTAACAAACTGGACCAAACTAAATAAAGTGATTTTCAACAAGGAAAAATGTAAAGTTGGCTGCTGAAGCAGGAAACTATAGAACAGGAATGAGTTGACTGGACAGTGGCACATGTAAAAAAGATCTAGGAATCTTAGGAGACTAAGCATGAGATGACAGCGTGATTCCAAAAAAGTGAATGTAATACCTGGCTACAGTACATCAACAGAAGTATATTGTTAATCCAAATCAAGGGAAGTACCTGTACCACTCAATTTTATATTGCTCGGACCTCACCTGGAAACTGTGCCTAGTACTGGGCACCATAGTTTAAGAAGGATATTGAGAAACTGGAATGTGCTCAGAGAATGATAAAGGGTTTGGAAATCAAAGGAGTTGAGGGAATTTAGACTGAAGAGGAATTCAGTAGCCATCTTCAGATATTTGAAAGATTGTCTTGTAGAAGACGGAGTAAACTTGTTTTCCACAGCTCAGGAGAACCGAAGTCATAGATTCAAATTATAAGAAAGGAGATTTGAAATTATGAGAAAGGAGATTTGAATGTCAGAAGCTGAAAGCATTTGAAATGTGGATGTACAGACGAATTCTGAAGATACGTTGGACAGCTAGAGTCACTAATGTGGTTCCATTACAGCACATGAATAAAAAACTAGAAATTCAAGGAAAAATACATGGGAAGTGTGGCTCGGGGCATAGAAGAACATTCTGGCTTAAGAACTTAAGCCAATCGTCCACAGTGAACACAGCTGCTATATTTAGAATAGCTTTAAATAGAAAGCAGTTCAGGCTACTGATCGCCAACGTTCTACGAGGACATGGTACTAGAAGAAGAAGATTTGAACTCAAGAGTTGAATGTCCTAGCAATGAGAATGGTGGATTCTGCAACAGTAGAGGTATTTAAACAGTGGTTGCAGGACTACCTGTCAGAGATTGTTTAGGTAGGTATTTCCTGCCTAGGCAATGGGCTGGACTCAGTGATCCCTGGAAGTCTCTCATTCAATTGTCTTCTATGATTGAATATTATGGGCATGATAGCTTTCCAGCAGGATTAGGGCCACTTAAAACAAAAGGACAGCATCCAAAATAACCTGTATCTTTGAAGTTTTATATGTGTTTTGATTCTAAACATCAAAGGGATGTATGTTGTAGTTATTGAGGCAGGTTTATTGTAAATTAATATTATGAGATGTTATGTTAGTTTTTCAATGATAAAAAAAGAATGAGAAGAACTGACAGATCTTGTGACTAAATTATGTTTGTAATACAAGACTGAACAGATGATTTTCTGTAATTCTTAACACTTAATCAATAAAAAGTGATGTGTAATTGTGTGAAATGTCATTCTTCTAGAATTTAGCAATTCTGTTTTTGTGTATTACCTTCCTACTGTCAAAGAGGCTTTACAATTCTAGCCCTTGGGTCATTCCTGTTAAGGAACTTACCAAAGCTAGAACTGCATTCCAGAAAATATTTTGTCAGACTTACAGCTCTGATTGCACTGAGTAACTCTAATTAAGCTCAATTACTTTCTATATATCATGTTGCTATTCTGATCGCTATGTACTAGCCCTCTATTAAAATTACAGGCTAATAAATAGTTTGTATGGAGTTCAATTTGATGTTTTTCCCCATTTAGTGAATTCACAAGCAAAAAAAACACCCAACCAACCACAACAATGTGCAGGAAATATTGACATCCCTTCTTGCTTTATTTTGTACAACTGTGCCCTAGTTGTATTTTCAAATGCATTTATGCTGTTAGATGTATAATTAAAATGTGAGTATGCTTTCATGTAAATTCTCACAGATGGTATTTTTTGTTTTTAAATGGGCATAGTTCAGGATGTTTAAGATTATATAAATATCTAAGTTATAATCGGGGAATTGAATTTTTGGATAATAATAGTTCTACAATTTATGGAGCTATTGAAAAAAATCTACATTTTCAGTTTGGCAAATAAATTGGTTTTAAGCGAAAAGTGCTCTTCTTTCTTTCTTTCTTTCTTTCTTTCTTTCTTTCTTTCTTTCTTTCTTTCTTTCTTTCTTTCTTTCTTTCTTTCTTTCTCCATGTGTCCACACCTGGACTACTTGGCTGTTTGCAACTTTTAGGGCTGACTCTTTCTGTATAGCCCTGTGCAATATCACACCAATCTATTTTGTGAGAGTGAAAATGCTTGCTAAAAACATGTGGGGGAAATTAAAAATATGTGCATAATTATCAGTTTCATCCTTTCCAGTAGTCAGTGTTCTGTTCCATGAGAAAATTGGGTGCTCACTATTTGTGATTAGTTTTCTGACCAAAATTCAAGGAATTCATGTAACAGCTCAATTCCTCAATCCCCAAGAATGTGGGGGTGTCCATGTGCCTGTGCGTGCAGGGGAGGGGGAATAGAGTGAGTTTGTGCCTTCTTTCCCCGCCAGGCAGGACAACTTCCAGAAGCCAAGAAGCTGTATATTTCCTTCAAACCTTAGAGGACCA
Source organism: Phrynocephalus guinanensis (assembly GCA_037367245.1). Lineage (NCBI taxonomy): Eukaryota > Metazoa > Chordata > Lepidosauria > Squamata > Agamidae > Phrynocephalus > Phrynocephalus guinanensis. The sequence goes on from CM074742.1 coordinate 29,207,664, forward strand.
CACCTACGTCACTTTTCAACAATTTTTCTTCAGAAACAATTTTATGAACTTTAGCAAGGAAAAAAATTAAAAATAAAAATAAAAATGTTGTTGTGGCAGGACTAAAGTGCATAAGCAAAAATCTGTAGCAAAAAAGACCCCATGCAATTCTTTGAGGACTCAGGGAAGACTTTTGAACCTTTTAAACCAAAGAACTGCAGTCAAAGATATTAATGGAATTTGTTGAAGAGATTACAGATCCAAAGTCTATTATTTTCTTGAAATCATGGAGGATAGGTGAAGTACCAGATCACTGGAGAAGAGCTAACATTTTCCCTATATTCAAAAAGGGCAAAAAGGAAAAACCAGGGAAGTACAGGCTAATGAGCCTAATGTCAATGTCGGGGGTGGGGTGGGGAATCTGGTGCAGATTATAAAGCAGTTACTATGCAAGCACCTTGAAAACAATCCAGTAATAACTAGGAAGCAACATGGAATTGTCAAGAACAAATTCTACCAGTTTAATCTCATTTTTGATCTGGTAATCTTCCCTGGTGGACTGTGGGAATGCTGCATATGCTATATATATCTTGACTTCAGCAAATCCTTTGACAGACTGCTCCATGATATTCTGATTAGCAAGATAACGTGGTGTGAGCTGGATAGAAATACTGCCAGTTGGATACACAGGGCGTTTATACACGACGACGCAAATGGCTCCCAGCTCCGGAGATTAAAAATGTTTACCCACCAGCTCCGGAGTTAACAGGAAATTAAGTGCAACCACACCCACTTTAGCGCGTCCCAGCGCAGCTTTCAGGTACCTGCTTTTTGGACGTGACAAATATTTGATCCGGTGTAAGGATAGTGAGTGCGGGGCTCTCCTTGCTTCTGTTTGTTCTTTTTTTGCGCCCCGCCCCTTTAAGAGATCTGAATGCTGCCGGGAACAAAACGGAGGTAAACCGGCATTCTTTTCTTTCTTTTTTCTCCCTCCCTCACGCAGCCAGCAACCAGGAAGTGCGGAGGGGGCTGGGGACAGAGGAAGAGCGACGAACCCCTAACATCTCTGGTCCGAATTTAAGTGGCCAGCAGATCTTAGGGGTCGTGTAAAAAGGCCCACAGTTGGTTACATAATTGTTTTCAGAGTGCTTATCAATGGCTCCTTCTCAAACTGGGAGAAAGTAACGAGGGGTACCCAAAGGCTCAGTCCTGGCCTTGATTCTCAACATTTTTATTATGACTAGGAAGAAGGGGTGCAGGGAATGATACTCAGATTTTAGAGGGCCCAAAACTGGGTGGAATAGTTCATACCTCAGAACACAGGAACAACATTCCGGCTTCTACTTAGAATTGTAGTCAGACTAATTTCTTGGGATACTGGAAACCTAATTTAACATTTAGTATTGCAGATTGACTTCAATTCCAGGCAAATTGTATGTAAACGTCATGTTAAAAACTGGTAGCTGTGTCAGAAATCACCTTTTGTGAAGCAGGAGAGTATTGTAAATGTAATGTATTTGCATTCCCACCCTCTTGAGAAAATAATCCTAAGAATCTTGAGTAGAAGGGAGGAAAGATAGTGGCTGGGAAGATTCTTAATAGAAGGTAGAACTTTGTGGTCTGCATCTGTGACTTGGGTTTTTTTTTCCCCCATCAGATTTCCTGAAATGCAATATTTCCAAGAAGAAAATGTAAGGAAGATTCTTACAGATGTTCTCTTCTGTTATGCTCGGGAAAATGAACAATTGCTTTATAAACAGGTAACCAAACTTTTGTACAGTTGCATCTGTTCTCTCATCTTTTTACCTTATTGAACTGAACGATAACATACATTTTATTCTCTTGCAAGTCATGTACTAAGTTTCAGGTGGTCTAAGAATTGTGTTTTAGCCCTTGTGATAAAGAAAACAATTCAGGCACGTACGTTTCCTACTCATGATAGGGCATTCAGTCACATTGTTTTCTTTAGTGCTGCAGAATCTTAGGAACAAAGTTAAGAACAACATTTTGAACAGTCTAGGTTATATTTTGTTAAAAAACAAAATACCCTTTCCACATTTTTTCTCATAAATTGCTACTATGTGTCTATAAGTTACATCTAAACTAAACTATTAGACCCCAGTGAGTTCAGTGAGAGAGTAGAAACCATAACACTTTTGAAATATTTGAAGGGCTGTCGTACAGAGGAAAGGCAGGGTCTGTTCTCATTCAGCTCAAAGTGCAGGGCTTGCAACAATGGGCTCAAGTTAAGAGAAACCAGCTTTTGCCTGAATATCAGGAAAAACCTATTAACTGTTAGAACACTATGGCAATGGAACCAACTGATTCAAGAGGTGATCAGTGCTCCAGAACTTGAGGCATTCAAGAGAAATTTGTACAACGACTTGGCAGATACCCTTTTATTTATTTTGACTCTTTTTACCCCACTGTTCTTGGAAAAGAACCCAAGGTGGCTTACAATAATGAGGGACAATATACAGCCCAGAACATTCAAACATATTCAAATTAAGAATAGGGAATTAGAAGAGGCATCTTACAACATTTAAAAGGTAACATTAAAGCTACCGAGAACAGGCTAAAAAGAAAAAAATCCATTATGAGTGATGGAAACTAGAATGGAAACATTGGTGTTCTTATGGTGTTCTTAGTAGTCAATGTCATCATGCATGGTAATCCATCTAAAAGTCACATAATAGGTAGTCCATCATTCAGGGAAAGCTTGCTTGACGAGGAAGGTCTTTGCCTGCTTCCAGAAAGACAGCAGAGATGGGGCAGGCCTGGCCTCCAGCAGGAGGGAGTTCCAAAGACTTGATGGCTTTGTACGTCCCTTCCAACTGGCTTCCAATGATGTATGTCCATTAAGACATAGGTAGTGGGAACTCACTTCTTCATAAGTAAAACATTTCATCTATATGTTGATAATGTTTACATGCTGTTAAATCAGCACTAAATGACCCCTAGGGTATTTTCTAATCGTATGGTAATTCCAAGACTAGATTGTGGGTTGTGATACCATCATAGGCGGCTAGATAAATTTAAAAAAAAAAGGGTTGCTGGGCCCAACGAGGGCAAGCCCTCTTTTTCAAACAGGTTTAAAAGTCCAAACATGGCAAGGGATATATTTTGCCAGGAGAGAGTTCTTAAAAGTTCACTTGGTAAGATGGATGCCAGGCTTCTTCTTGGAAGGCACGAAGCAGCATGGTCCGTTGCGGTTGGACTTCACAGGCCAGTTCAAACAAAGGGGGGCATGGTTTGGTCACCCCCCTCCACTTACAACCATCATATCTGTATTGGCTCTTCGAGGCATAGAGAGACCCTGATTGGCCAGAGGTGGGGAAGAAGCAAAGGGTTGATGCAACAGACCACACTCTCCACTAGGGGGTTGGGGAAGGAAGTTTTTTTTGGGGGGGGGGGGGGTAGAATTTAAAACAAGTCCCACAAGGTAGATCCAGTTAAGACCAGAATTGAAGGGAAAATGATATTACAGTACCTAGTGTTTATGTCCTATTGCTATCAATGGTTCTTTAGCCTTCTTAATGGTAGAAGCGGCTCTTTCATGGTATCTTGTTCTATTGCTGTAAAAAAGAAGTTTGGAGCAGTGCAGCCATAAAAACAAAAACACTGCTAGAAGGATTAGGGTCAGATTTAGTACATTGTTTAGTTCTGAACTGATTGAGAAGTCCATTTTACCCCTAGAGGACCAGTCAAATATCAAAAGAAAATGATATTTCTATTTCAGTATGATAACCCAATACAAAAAAAGCTCCAATAGCATAAAACAGTAGTTCTGTTGGGACTGGTTTTTTTCTGCAGCTGCTTTTAGCCATTTAAAAACTGTACAATACAAAGCAAGTGGCTACCACTTAAGAAACCAGTTGGTTAGGCTCCCATCAGCTATGAACCTGTCGTTATTTTGAATCTTTAGAGGAAGCGTCAAATAGAATGTATTTGTTAACAGTCTTGGTTAGAGATTACCTGACCATGAAACTGCAGCCAAGCTATTTATGCCTACCTGGGTCTTCTGTAGTAACAAGCCTGAACCTGTAAGTATGTATAGATTATAAGCATCAATATTCCAAGAGAATATAACCTCATTTGGAACAAATGAACACCTTTTCCCTCAACCATCTGCCAGCAATGCTGCTGTGTTTCAGCATTGAACTCAGGATTTGTAGCCTTTTTTCCAGTCTATTACTGATTCCAGTTAAAAGTGTAGCACTGCCACTGTCTCATTTAATTTAGACATAAAGAAATAGTAGAGTTCTGAGTCTTTTGCCTACTGATGACACCTCACTACTCATATTGCTATGACTTAGCAGTTTTATGCATTTGTTTAATATCATGGGTGTGCGTAAATTGAGCTTTTCAGGACAAACTTTTAACGTAGACTCTGTAAATAATAACAGAACTTCTGAAATACAGTGCCCGTATTAAGCCAGGTAATGTATTCAGAACAATATATCCATCCCTAGTCCTGAAATTTCAGGAACAAATTGTCTGAATTTATGAAGGCTCTAAACAATACTTGATTAAAAAGAATTGCAGAAACTCTTCCTACATTATGCCAGATTAAACTTTCAAAAATTAATTTGAAAGATCAACATTTTTCAGTTGTCATGCATGAATGAGTAAAAGGGGGGGATATGTTATTGCCATGTTGGTCATGGCAAGCTTTGTCAGTTAGATTAAGAAGCAAATCCAAATGCAGTGCCTTGGATGACTTTGTGAAAAGATACAGTATTTTTTGAGTCACTAAATCTTGGCTAAAGGGAAGACACTGGATAAAATATTTCTCCCAACCCCATTATTTTGATCCAGCAGGCTACATGACTGAAAACTTTCTTGATGTTCTTCAACAGTGAGCCTTGTGATAGATAATAGACAAACCCAATCTGGTCATTTTCAAGCAGCATGCCCCACTTATAATGGGAACAAGAGACAATTTAAAACAGAACACAGTGGACCCTTGTATAACAAACAGCTTGTATAACATAAAATTTGTATAACATAAAATATTCCAGAGATAGGGGAAATTTGCTTAACATAATCGCCTATGGGGAAAATCCGTACAACATAAAAATGGGATCACTCCGTTTTCAATGCATTCCTATGGGAATTTGTATAAAGGAAAATTTGCTTAACATAATTTCATTTGGAACGAATTAATTCCTTTATACAAGGTACCACTGTAGTACAATATATTATAGTTTATACACTCTTCTTTCTCGTAGAACAACTGTCCTCTCTTTACGCTAAAACTCTTATAAATTGCTGACAGAGAAGTAATACCCACACCCAGGGACTAAGTAGTCAGATCAATTGTTTAGAAACTTTTGTATTTCCTTACAAGCTGTTAAAGCTATTATTCTGTACTAGGTGACACCCCGTTTAACATAGACCATATTGTTAATAGTTATGGGATTTTATTGAATTAATGAGACTGTTATCATGTTGTAGAATGTCTTGCTGAGTTAATTGAAACTGCAGAGATTATATAAATGGTATTAATGAACTTTGACTGCCTGGTGCCTGTGCTTTAATAAAGACTGCTTGGTGGGCTAAATGAACATCAGCAGATAAAAGAACAGGTTCAATTTTGTCAGCCTACAGGCTGTTCACAAATAAAACCTTTTCACCCCGATTTTCAATAGTGTCATTTCCACATCACAGTAATTTTAGAATATGGTTGATCTAGGGCTAAAAAGGGAAAGAAAACACCACATGTTTCTGGGACTGAATATTTGGGTTCGATAACTAAAAACACTATAATAGCTATTATAACAAGGTTTTATAAAGTGGCACTGAAATGCTTGAACAATGAATTAATTCTTCCTTTTGTATAATTGTGCACATTTCTATTATGGTCTTCAGTTGTTTTCATTGCTTTTGATTGTTTTTCTCTTCTAAGTAGTTTAACATCTTTATTCACTCTCACTGGATCATAAAAGACTCTCCTACAACAAATATGATACTTACAGCCTGCCCTAAAGAGGATCTGCTGATGTTCATTAACAACTTGGTAGCGCCCACTTGATAGCCAGGGACCAGAATTCTATTACTTAAAACTGATGGCATTACATTCATTGGCCAATCCTGCCAAACTAACTAAGAAGCTAAAACTAGCTAAGAAGATGAGGGTTGCACTTCATGTCATGTAGCAGTTGCATAACTTAGAATGCTACAAGAAATGCAAATGCCAGCTTCTTAACTAGCCAATTCACTGCTGAAATTTATACTATAATAATGACACTGACTTAATTGGTTTTGGCAAAGACTTTGTAGATGACTTTTATTAGACAAGCTGTGCTTTCACACCTTTGCCACAGAGGCAAAACCTCTGACATTGTTTATGCCTGGCATGTCCAAACTTCGGCCCTCCTGATGTTTTGGACCACAAATCACAGAATTCTAAGCTTAGGTTGCCAATGGCAAAGGATAGTGGGAGTTGCGGTCCAGAACATCTGGAGGCCTGAAGTTTGGTCATGCCTGGTTTATGCTCTTGCAGAAAAAAAGGATGTTAGTCCAGATTGTTAATTGAATAAAATAAGTCCTGAAACTTTGGATCCAACACTGTTGTGTTACATTTCAAGAAAATATATTGTTTCTATTGCGACAAAAAGTGCATAGCAATACCACAGCATATAAAATGGGTTTCAGTTTGCCCTGAAATTGTTAGTAGGGGGAAATACAGGGGAGCAGAATATACCACATGTAATTAGGAAATTGTGTTCAGTTGACAGTTTGGTTAGCTTCACTTTAAGCGTTTGGTGTATCATTGTACCAGAAGTTCTATCATGATCAACACAAGGGCTGTATATGATTCTCATTCCATCCCACCTGTTGAGAATATGGTGGTCTGGTGTGTATACAGTTCAAAGTTCTCTAAAACTCTTACTATACATTTCTTCTTTGCATTCATTTATTTGTCTGTTGTTACCAATCCATCCTTTGTTTTTTATTCTCCAAGTCCTGGCCTTTTTTTAACCTTCAAGGTGGCTGAAAGCAGGTTTTCTTTCTAAAAAGATGAAATCCTGACTGTTGGTCTCATAACTTTTTGGCACATCAGAAACCAATTATAGACAAGTCATACTAATCCACAAAGAAGATACATGCACGAAAAACCCACAGAACTGAGACGTTACCAATGTTTCAGTCATTTCCAAGAAATGATTCTGCTTTACATTTCTCATTGACCAGTATCTTACTTGTAGTCTCAACCAGAGTAGATCTGTTGACTTAGATAGATGTTCAAAATTTTGACATTATTCATCATTTGAGTGAATGGGTTTACTAGTCAGGACTAGCACAAAAATATTCTCCTTTATCTAATTTTACAGAATGACTGAATGATCCCATGAAAGACTAATGTTCTCAGGAGGAGGAATGAGAAAGCCACAGTAATATTGTGTCAGATATCTTATCTGAATTTTCTTTGCTTGAGACCTCTGTGCCAGCAGATAATAAAGTGTGAGCACCCATCATCAGAGCTGCTGGTTAGACACCCTTGGTGCCTTATTACTGGTTGCTGAAAAAAGACAAGATCCTTAGATACCTAGACAGTGTTATGGCAGTGATGGATTTTGTATCAGTGCACTGATAATCAGGGGCAACATGCACAACAATTCTTGTCAAATTGATGGCCTTTATCCTTATGCACTACTCAAAGCTAGGTAGGAACAGGATCACTTATAATCACATTATCTCCCTTACTCTCTTTGGACATCCGTCTTCTAAACATCTTTCAGTCATATATATTCTGGCTGAAACATAAGTATGATACGCCAGAATTTCTATAGAAAATGTACTATGGCTGGGAATAAATAAGTAATATATTTCTAAAGTGATCCCCACACAAAATCATCATGAACTATTTTGAGTGAAGTGACTAAGTAAAAAAAAAACCTTCCAGAATATCTAGTTGTTGTTTAAACTAACCACTAACAAATAGTGCCCTATCGGGGGGTTTTCAAAGTCAAGCTTTTTAAAAAAAATTAACACAGGGATTCACAAGGGGATTGTAGGAGCTAGATGCCCAATAGTTATTGATTCTCCATTGGAAGTGTTATCCTACATACTCAGCTTATCTGTTTATAAACAGATTTTCCAATATGACCTCAAGGCATTGTTTTGTGGCTGAGTTTGCAATTGCTGGTATGGAGAAAACTTAAGGAAATTTGAGGAAGGCTTGAACTCGGTTTTGTACTCAAATGCATTAAATCTTGCAAACCAATGATAATTTAAAATAGCAAAGAATTGAACTAACATGCCATGGTGATTTCTTTAACATTGATATACTTATCTTCTGATACCCACTAGCACCGGTTAATTCTATATGATTGCAATTTCTTTTGGAGTTTGTGTGTCATGTATGTATACTTAAACATCTAGTTTTAAAAGTTAGAAAATTCAATTCTTAAAAAAATCTCTCTTGATTTATTAATATGGGATATTGTGCTTATGGAAATGCCAGAAAATACCTAATACTGCTGCATAATATGCCATGTTTCCAGCTGGGAAAAGGATGCCAGGCTTTGCACAACAAAGGACAGCGTGAATGTTGACAGCCCCAATAGCAGTCGTTTAAATGGTCCATTGGATACCTTCTTGTACTCAGTATTGTTCACAAAACGACATCAGGCAAAAGAAAAATCAAAGAAAAACAAAACAAAAGACACAAAACATGTGGCACTAGGGATGGGCACGAAACGGAAAGATAATGTTTTGTTTCATTTCGTGCTCACCCCATTTTGTTTTGTTTTGTTTCATGCAAAACGAAATGCAATGAAATAGCTACCCTGGGTCCTAGAGGCCCCAGATTTGATGCCCGGGACTCCGGGAGCCATTTTAAAAGGGCTTCTGCTGAGCTGTTATTGGTTGGACCCCTTTAAAACTGGCCCAGTTCTGTTCCCCCTGTTTTCCACTTGACTTACATCATCGCAGTGGATTTTTGTTTTGTTTCTACAACCTGTCCAGAACAAAAAAATCAAGTTTCTTCTTAGGGAAGATAGTACTGATCTGCAACCACTTTCTCAAGCACTTTGCTGGCAGCCAGCCTACTTCTATTATCTGGGTCATGCAGCCTTGCCACTCCCTCTTTTGAAGAGGTTTCAATCTTTATAGGGACATGACAGCCTCCTAGACCTAGTCAGTTTTTTTTTTAAAGTTTTTTTCCACCACTTGAAAGTTTTAAAGTATTCTGGTAGAAAGAGAAAATAATAATGCTTTTTTAAAAACAAGCAAAATGTTATCATTTTTTTCATAAATAGAATAGAAGTAGTAGATGCATGTCCAAAGAATAACCTCTCCACTGCCACTTTTAGTTGGTCAGTTGCCAACTAAAGTAATATAAGTGGTGCATAAGTGGAAGTAACATGGTGTATAAGTGGCAGTAATATAAGTGGTAAAACTAAAGGTGTATACTATATGGGATGAAGTTGGACACAGTGAAATATTTTCTTTGGAGTGAATTTAACAAATTGGCCTAATTAATCAGCCTAAGTGGGGTCAGAAGAAATTGGACCACATATGACAGTGGTACCTCTACTTACGAGTTTGATCCGTTCTGAATGCATGCTCTTAAGTCGAACAACTCTTATGTAGAGCAGCCCTATCTAAAAAATAAAATAAATACAGTAAATAAAATATGTAAGTAGAGGAGACTGCATCTAACATTTGTAAGGCAGCAGTTAAAACGCCAACGGTTTTTCGCACTTAAGTCAAATTGCTCTTAAGCTGAGCTGCTTGTAAGTAGAGGCATTACTGTATATGACATCCACAATTACTAGACCTGTTTTAGTGTTATTTCTGGTACAGTGCAACTTTTGGTGTACTTTTTATTTTCCTTCTATGCTTATCTTTACAAGGTAGCTCACACTTGCATTTAAAAATAAAAATAAAAATGATTCTTTATATAGATGTTGATGTAGCTGCTGCATGGTTAATTATTGTCCAAACTGTACCTCTGAGATCTTTCTATTTTAAAATGAGATTAGTTTCCTACCTGTATTTTATAAGAAAGCAAGTAATTTTAACCATAAATTTATGGTTAAAACATTGGACATTTAACTATTTTGTGGTACAGTGACTTTTACTGGCTGATTGGGAACAGGCAAAGATGGAAAATTCCTGCCATGTGAAATAAAATCTTGATGTTCATTTAATTGTAGGGCATGCATGAACTCTTAGCACCAATTGTCTTTATTCTGCATTGTGATCATCAAGCTTTTCTACATGCAAGTGAAGCTGCCCAACCAAGGTAGGTATCTCTTATTTCTTATCATAAGATAAATTAGAGTATTGTTCCTTGCTTAGTTGTGCTAAACTAAGTTGCAGTTAGAGTAGGACCATTTGATTCTATGGAATTTACAAAGGACTCACCAAATCCTCATTGATTCACTAGATCTACTCTAATGAGATTTAATACTCAAAGCAACAGAATGTTGGCGATTATATGTGCCATTGGATTACACACATTATGTTACTGGGACTTTATTTCAAAAGGTGCCATTTAATATTATTCGTCAGCTTAAAACTGATTCTTAATTTCTCAGAAAAGATGACTGAATAAATATTCCAGTAAATGTTAAATAGAGATATCAGTTTAAAGGTTTTAACTGCTCAATCTCGCAAATAAGTCTTTTGGAATTTATTTTATAAAAGATACCTGTTTAAATCCTGAGTCCCCTTTGTGGGAATAGGACGGTATACAAGTGTGAATAATAAATAAATAAATAAATAAATAAATAAATAAATAACAAATTCATGTTTCATGCATTTTGTCCTGTTGTATTTTCACTGTTATATAGTAGCATTAAAATCCCTTACTCTAAATTATACCTGCTACCACATGGCTTCTCTTACCAATATTCAGCATTGATAAAGGGTGCCATTAATTATTAGAATGATTGCATTTTATTCATTTATTTTGAACCACACTGTATATTTGATTCACTTGTTTGAAATGAAATCTTATTTTTGAAATCTAGTATTGGTTGGGTTTGCAGCACGTATGGGAAACTCCTATTCCAGGGATGGCAAAACTTTTAGAGACCAAGTGTCCAAACTGCAATTCAAATCCTACTATTTTTTTCCAAAGTGCCAATATGGCAATTTAACCTGAATACAGGTGGCTTTGAAGGGGCAAAGTTTGGTGCCCACAGAGAGGGCTCTGAGTGCCACCTTTGGCACCCATGCTATAAGTTTGCCAACACTGTCCTATACTATTAAATGGATAGTGATTACTTTCCATTTTGGCACAAGTGATTTCACTTTAGGTACTAGGGAGAATGAGTACAGGCACGTGTTCTCTGCCATTTATCCAATCAAAACAAAAAATTGTTCCTGGCACTACCAGTTATTTGTTCAGCTTTGTGAAAAGGAAATATTCTTATATGTAGCATAGGGTACAATAACTATTCATACATGAAATGATTTATCAACTGGACACCATAACCTGTTAGAAATCAATTAATAACTAAAATCCAAGCAGCCCCTTACATGTTTAGCAGAACCACTATATGGGTTGAAAATTGGGGGTAATTTTTCCCATTCCATCCTGCATCACCTCTGTCAATCAGTGTTCAAAGCTATTTTTCACTATGCAAAAGGGATGTAGGTGGATGAGAAATCTACAGGAGGCTTTCACACAGTGTTGTTTAGAGAAGGTATGCAGGAAGAATGTCTCAGATTTCCAAAAGTAACCAATCCCCCCTTGTCCCTTATACTTATACCCAGAGAAGAAAATGTATAAGAAGTAGTATCACTGACTAATTACTGCTAAAATGCGATAAAAATAAATTCTATTAAAATAAATTACTGTTTTGATATTGTGTATTTGACCAGTAACCACATTTTTGTTTTCAACAAACAGTGATAGATTATGGAGTGATGAATTATTCTGGATCAAGTTTATTCAAATAATACATTGTGGCATTCAGTAATTTGTTATTTAGAATAATTAGATGGTTGCTTCATTGTAGTGCAGACAAGGCAGCTAATTTATTTTTGATCTTCAGAGAGAGTAAGGACTTCATTTGTCTTCAGTGGAGTTACTCTTTTTAATTACAAAGGCTAGTTTTACTTACTTAAAAAGTTCCTCTGTAAGATAACAAAAACAGTTAAATACTGGAAATAAACTTTTAATTATTTGTTTGTATGTGTGTGTCTTTCCCTAAACAGTGAAGAAATGAGAGTTCTTCTAAATCCTGAATACCTGGAGCACGATGCATAGTATGATTCAACAATTTATTTTCTTTCTTTCTATTTCTATGCATATATTTGTGCTGGAATCATAATCTTTTTTTTTTTAATAAATTTTTATTGGATTTTTAAGGGGGGGACAAAGGGAAGGAGTAAGGGTAAGAGGAAAAAGAAAAAAAAAGGGGGGGGGGAATACAGTTTTTTAAGACTTACATTGAATATATCAAGCAAAATAGAAATAATAATTAGACATGTTGCTAAAATTGCCAGATGTTATCACAATACTAATAAATTTGTTACTTCTTGCCATCTTTCCCGAAAAATCTCGTCGTAGTCTCCCTTTAGATAACCAGAGAGTTTATCAATTTCGATGCATTCTCTTATCTTTCCATGAAGATCCTTCTCTGTTGGCGTGATTGGTTGTTTCCAAAGTTTCGCGTACAGTATTCTTGCAGCAACAATTACATGATGAAGTACATATCTCTGATCATAGGAAATATTTATATCTACTATATTTAACAGAAATAGTTCTGGTCTAAACTCTATTTTAATTTTCAAAGATCTTTCTAATAAAAGTTTTACCATGTTCCAATACGCCTTAGCTTCTTTACAAGTCCACCACATATGATAAAAGGTTCCACAGTCATAATTACATTTCCAACATTTAGGTGAACAATTGTACATCTTGGATAAACGATGAGGCGCAAAATGCCATCTATAAAACATCTTATAACAATTTTCCTTGAACGAAATAGATTTAAAGATTTTAACTGTTCCACAGAGAGTCCCATTTATTTAAATGAATAGTATAGCCTAAGTTTTCTGCCCATCTTATCATACAGTCTTTAACTAGTGTATCAATCATTTTTTCATTTAACAATATGCTATAGAATTTACTAAGAAGCTTGGAGTCACCAGAAGAAAGTATTTTATCAAATGAGGTATCAGTAGTCATAAAACCACCCTCTTTGGAAAGCTCTTTGAAGTGTGAATGTATTTGTTGATATTTCCACCAATCCAGATTATAACCCTCTGATACTAATTTCCCTAGTGGTTTCAATGAGAAGTCATCATTCAGAAGGTGTCTGTAAGTTATAACATTTGAGATTCCACTTGCCTGGGAGCTGTAAATTGCTCCCAGTGGGGATAGCCACATAGGTGCTTTGAAATAAAATTGTTTTTTGATCATTAGCCATATTTTAACTAAGGCATTCCTTATCCAGTGCTTTTTAAAGAGGGTAGGTAAATTTCCCCTATGCCACAAATAGTGATGCCAGCCCTTATCAAGACCATAACTCTCAAGCTGCGATATTCTTTTATTTGTCATCAAGATCCAATCCTTAATCCAAGTCAAGGCGGCAGCCTTGTAGTATAGTACCAAATTAGGAAGGGCAAAACCACCAAATTTGGTTCTATCCTGCAAATAAATATTTTTAATCCTTGCTTTTTTCTTTTGCCATATAAATATACGTATACTTTTTTCCAGATCTGAAATAATCTTAAAGTTTGGCAATATAGGCAGAGATTGAAACAAAAAAAGTAGATTAGGTAAGACATTCATTTTAACTGCAGCGATTCTGCCCATTAAGGATAGCTGAAGTCTTGACCAAGTTTCGAGGTCAGCTTTGATTGTTTTTATAACGTTGACATAATTGTCTTTGAATAAAGAGTTACATCGGTTAGATATAGTAATACCCAAGTATTTTACCCTATTTGAATGTTGAAAACCAGATTGATTTACCAGTTTTTGAATCATGGATGGAGTCATATTTTTAGTTAGAACCAATGTTTTTTTCTCTATTCACCTTTAATCCAGAGATTTTAGAATATGCCTCCAGAGTCTTTAGAAGTTCTCCGGAGGATGTCTGAGGGTTCTCCATGATAACCATCAGGTCATCTGCAAAGGCTTGTACCTTGTAAACTTCTCCCTTGTTTTGTAGGCCTTGAATGTCAGGGTTTTCCCTTATAACATGAAGAAGAACTTCCAGAGTAGTTATAAACAAAAGAGGGGAAAGGGGACATCCTTGCCTAGTACCTTTGTATATATTTACTTTGTCTGTAAGGTGACCATTGACTACAATCCTGGTATTTTGAGTAGAATAGATTTGTTCAATAGCTCGCAACATTCTATGGCCACACTGAAGGTAATCTAATTGAGTTTTAAGTAAAGACCAGGATACATTATCGAATGTGCTGGAATCATAATCATAGCCATGCTTATCAAAATAATTCATTTCTCTACAGTGCAATGTTCACTCATCTTATGAAAACAGCAGAACACTGGTTTTCAACCAATGAGCATGATGGTCAAAAGGTAATTGCTGATGAAACATCCAAATGGTTTTGCATTTGAAATTGTTTTATTATGTCATCCACTGGTCAAATGTGTCAGACAAAGGTATATTTAGTCTCTGTCTGTCCAATAGGTGCAGAAGATAGAGCATGATATTCTGAATTAGATTCAGATTGGTAGAAACTACCATTAGAACAGAATATGGAGAGACATAATGGTATCGTTTATCATCTTATCTGTTCAGTTTGTATGCAGGAGACACTATACCAAAAGCCAAACTAAATTCATATGAAAAAGGAGTGAAAATTGGTGGAAGATACATTGATGATTTAAGCTATGCAGATGGTAACATCTTATTGGCAGAACGCAGCAATGACTTTAAACAACGTTTAGTGCCGAAGCAGGACTGCAGTAAATCTGAAGACCAAAATCTTGACTACCAACGAACTACACAACTTCAACATTAACAATTGAAAAATCAATACAGTGGTACCTTGTATAAAGGAATTAATTCATTCCAAATGAAATTCTCTTAAACAGATTTTCCTTTATTCAAATTTCCCATAGGAATGCATTGAAAACAGAGTAATCCCTAATCTCAACCATTTTCAAGTTGTACAAATTTGCCCATAGGTGATTCTGTTAAGCAAATTTCCCCTATCTCCAGAAATTTTTATGTTGTACAGATTTTATATTATACAAACCTTTTGTTATATGAGGGTCCACTGTAGTTAGAACTTTTGTGTACCTAAATTTAACCATCATCAGAAAGAGTGGTTCCAAGAATTCAGAAAAAGATTGGGACTAAGGAGGGTAATAAAGAAATACAGTAAAACCTTCGTTTTCAAGCATAATTCATTCCAGAAGCATGTTTGTAATCCAAAGCACTTGTATATCAAAGTGAAGTTCCCCATAAAAATAATGGAAACTGAGATGATTCGTTCTACAGCCCAAAAATGATTGCAGTAGTGTAATATAAAATAGTAAAGAAAATACAAAATACAAAGAAAAATAAAAATAAAATAACATATTAATAAATGCTTATCACATACTATATTTAATGTAACTGGCAATATGATAGCAGAACAAAGATCCTATGAAGGCAACCTAGCCTAAAATTAAGCAAAGCATTCCTAAGCTAGGTGCTTTGAAGTGACAAAAAAAGAACAACACTAGTACCAGTTGTGGGCACCTTCCAAAGTTCTGAAAAATCACTGATTTCTGCCAAACACTGAGGCCTAAGACCGAGCATAGGAAATTATCTCCCCCCACACACACCCAGGGGGAGAGAGAGAGAGAGAGATGAACTATTGGATCAGTTGTGTTCGTGTGACATACTACAGTGCTCGAAATTGCTTGTTTATCAGTTTGAAATTTATAAACAATGTTTGCTTGTCTTGCGGAGCCCTCATAGAACAAGGTACTTGTAATCCAAAATTTTACTGGAACTAGAAAATATAATGTAATGTAAGGATATGTCACTGGAGACAGAGACCACGATCATCCACACTCTTGTATTTCTGGTCACCATGTATGGATGTAAAAGCTGAACAGTAAAGAAAGCTGATAGGGGGGAAATTAAGTCGTTTGAAATGTGGTGCTGGTGGGGAACATTGCAGATACCCTGGATGGCCAGAAAGAAAAACAGGTAGGTTGTAGATCAAATCAAGGTTGAACTATCTGTGGAGGCAAAAGGCTGTCTTTCTTTGAGCACACCATGAAAAGGCAGGATTCTCTGGAAAAGCAATAATGCTGGGGCAGGTAAAAGGCAGCGGGCGGGGGTGGGGAGGAGACCAAATGTGAGATGGACTGATTCTCTAAAGGAAACTTTCAAGACCCGAGCAGGGTAGTTGACGATAGAGTCATTTTGGTGGTTGCTCATCATAACTTGGAGATGACTCAGTGGCACGCAACAAAAACAATAATTTAAGATAATTAATATGACACTGTGCTACTGGGAAAAGCAGCCGTTACTAAATTCAAAAAGTGCAAAAACAAGATTGTCATTGAATATTAAAAAGACAAATAGAATGACTGCTGAATAACTGTGTAACTTTAATGTTAAGTTTAATGTATTGTACGCCCAGTGTGGTGTACTGGATAGAAGGACAGACTAGGTCTCTGGAGAACAGGATTTGAATCCTGACTCGGCCGTGGAACCTCACTAGGGAAGTAAAACTACTCCTTAAATATCTCACATGAAAGCCCTTTTAGAGTCACTATAAGTCAATTCTGACTTGATGGCACAGAACACACACACACAATGTTGACTAAGAATGAATCAAAATTATTACTGATTTTCTGCATCCCGTTTCAGTCATCAGTGCAAATGGGAACTGCAAAGCAGAAATCAGAAGACAAATGAAGCCATAGCATGGAAGGGAAGCTGTGAAGGATCTGGAAAAGACACTGTTGCCAAGTTCATCTGTACAATGATCTCTGATTGCTGTTACAGATGCTAAACTGGGCTATGAAACAGGCTGACAAAAATTAATTGATTCACTTGAAATGTGGTTTTTGATTAGAATTTTATGGGTACCATAAACCCTCAACAAATAAATATGTGGTTGTGGAATTCCCTCTAGAATAAAAAAAAACAAAGACAACTGAGATTATACTTTGGGAATACAGTGGTACCTTGTATAAAGGAATTAATTCATTCCAAATGAAATTATGCAAATTTTCCTTTATACAAATTCCCATAGGAATGCATTGAAAACGGAGTGATCCCATTTTTATGTTGTACAGATTCTCCCCATAGGCAATTATGTTAAGCAAATTTCCCCTATCTCCAGAATTTTTATGTTGTACAAATTTTATGTTATACAAGCTGTTTGTTATACAAGGATCCACTGTAACATGAAAAGGCTGATAAATGTGGGCAGCAGGAAATGAGGAAGATCAAAAATACAGTGGATTTGATTCAACAATGGAACACCTTGCCTTAAGTCTACACGATTTAAGTATGGTTGTTAATTATAGGATCTTTTGTGGAGTGTGTGTCACAAATTCCTAGGGTTACCACAAGGAAGCAACTTTAGGGCCCATAGCTACGGTAAATTTATATCATCTGCCTTTGCAGTGCATGAGTTTAACGATATTCTTAATGGCCTTTATCTTGGTTTATTTTGGTACCAACCTCTATTTGTAATGCCAAGAGCATCTTAGTTTGGAAACCTAAATGCAGAAATCTTCCTGGCTATTGAAGAAAACACAGCTGCTGAAAACTAGAGAGATTTGGAATTGCAAAATGATCCTTTAGCCCTTTAAGAGGGCATTGAATTTTGTGGCACTTTTAAGAAGAGCCAAGGGGGGGGGTTCAATTAAAGGAAAGAAATTCATACAAATAATGCTTTAACAGAAATTGAAGTAGCATGAAATAATTATGGTTGCTGCTTTGTCATATGAACTTAGAATTAGAAACACCAAATGAGTTGTCTGCATCTTTTTTAACCATTTACTTGCGCTGTGTGTGTGTGTGTGTGTGTGTGCATGTGTGTGTGTGTGTGTGTGTGTGTGTGTTTGCTTTCCTTCTCAAGATATGTCAAATATTGCACAGACACAGCTTGCTCACTTGTTTTGTTCAAATATTGTTTTCAAAGATACTTGAAGAAAATATAATAGTTACACTTTAGCAATAAGGCAGTGGAACCTTTAGAGAACATTGGTGGTGACTGGTGACATTTCATCTAATGCTTTATTTAATTTTACATTGCATATTTTTGTTCATTTGTTCATTAGGACAAAGATGCAATGATGACTCCTATGCCATTTGCAAGACCGCAAGATCTAGGCCCATCAATTGCTATTGTTGCCAAAGTCAACCAGATTCAAGACCAGTTACTAAAGAAACATGATATTGAACTCTACATGCATCTGAATAGACTAGAGATTGCACCACAGATTTATGGACTGTAAGTGTTTTGATTTATTTTACTTTTTAAGACTGGAAGCTTAAGAGGCTACAACAGTGATGGCAAACCTTTTAGAGACCGAGTGCCCAAACTGCAATTCAAAACCCACTAATTTTTTTGCAAAGTGCCAATACAGTAATTTAGTCTGTATACGGGTGGCTATGAAGGAGCGATGTCGGGTGCCCACAGAAAGGGCTCCAAGTGCCACCTTTGGCACCCGTGCCATAGGTTTGCCATCACTGGGCTAGAACCAAAAGTTTGCAATTCCAACCTTCTATTGTATATGTTTGACATAACATTCTAATGCCAGAGCCACACCTCAGGTACAGGGAAGGCAGAAATGGGTTTCCTTGTGTTCTCCTTTTTGCTTCTTTATGGGAACCAGTAACTTTTGTATTCCTGCAAACTCTGTGATTTTGCATGCTATTATGGTGCCGTACGTTATTAAAAGACTGTAAACACTGTCATTGTTCAAAAAAATACCTTCATACAGGAATGAAGAACTCTCTTTTTCCCCTCTAGGGCTATGTTTCCTCAAGAATAATCTGTGAAGGATTGCATGCTACCAGTGGGTGGGTCCAGAGCTAACAGGGAGCAGATCACCTATCCTGTCACTCATGCTTTTAATCCCATGCCCCACCGCCTTTTCTTTCTCCCAGTCTCCCCTCTTCTCTCAGTCTTATTTATTAAATATTTGTTTTCCTTATTTTCCCCTTCTGCTGGAAACCCACCCTGCCTGCATGAAATTAGAACAAAGGCTGCCCACCCTGCCTTAAGAGTTTTACATGGCATTAACAGATGATTTTGAACAAAGTGATATGAAGTGCATTGCAAAGACATTGTCTTAGGACAAACAGAGATCTTAAATCTAGGAATCATTTTGAGATATCCTTTTTGTTTTGTTCTTCCTTAGCATAAAAAAGGTTCATAGTTTATAGGGAAGAAATTCTAGCATCAGCCAGCTGTGTTCTTTTGAAGCATGCAAATTCACCTTGCTCATTGCTTCTCCTCCGGCAAAGGAGTACAGATGGCCACATTAACTAATAGATGGTGTTCATATTCAAAATTTTGCAAATAAAGCACCCTAACAAATATAAATGAACATGGATTGCATTCCTTATGTGTGGTTAATGGCTACTAATGTTTATCTTGTTTAGTACAAAATAATGTATTTTTCTCACAAATATCAGAGTCTTATAGTATTATTCAAAAGCAAAATGCTGTATTATAAATACTTTAAAGCATGCACATCAGCGTCTCTCTGTAAAGATCAGTTTAGCTGGAATGTTGCACAGAGGAGGGACGTAGCAGGTCTATTGCAAACCCAGCCCTAGCAAGGATAAATAAAGTGATGTGTACAATATTAGAGCCTATTCAGATGTTCAAAAGAACATGTAGGGGAAAAAACTAAAAAATAATAAATATATATATATATATTACAACTGATTTTGTCTGTGGCAGAGTAAAAATCACTGCAGTTAGTCAAGTACAATTAAAACACCACTCCTAGCAAGTTGATAAAGCATGATCCTAAGAAGCCAACAGGCCAGTGACCAGCTGACATTAGGCTAGTCGATGCCAGGACCCTGCCTGTCATAGAACCTGAATGTGAAGGGTTAAATGCTGAAGAACAGCAGGAGGAGCCTTGCAGTTCAACTCAGCAGGCAGCTAAGTCTGAGGATGCAGCTGAGGGCACATCTCCTCCTTCTATGAGGGCTAGGAACAGGATCCTGCAAAGAAGAACTAACAGGAGAGCCAGGGAAAGGATCTTTAATGATAGGCGTAGAATTAGATCTGAAAGCCCTTAGTTCTAGCAGGAGCCTTGCCAGAGATATGGGTGTGTTCCCTGGTTTAGGATAAAGCTAGTAAGTTTACCCTGAAACCTCTGTGGGAGCAATGCGTCACTTACCTTGTCACCACGTTCCTGTGTGTATCCAGACCTTGGACCGGCTTTCTGAGTACGACGTTTCCCTGTACCCTTGAACTTGGCATTTGGCTCTGTAAGGTATTTTGGCTTTGATTCGGACTGTACTTTGTTCGTTATCTGGATTACAACTAAAGTTCCTGGCAAAGAACTGAACTTGGCTTGCTGTGTATTCTGTGTGTGGGGCTTGACAGTCGAAAGCTGATTCCAAACTCTAGGGAGGCTGGAAAGTGCGTATCACCTGATTTTGGAAGCTAAGCAGGGTCGGCCCTGGTTAGTACTTGGATGGGAGACTACCAGGGAATACGAGGTGCTGTAGGCACCTGGAGTAGGAACTGGCAAAGCACTCCAGTATTCCTGCCAAAAAAACTCCATGGACATGGAGTCACGAAGAGTCAATCACGACTATAATGACACAACATACACACATGGTTACCTTGGCCTAACTCTGTACTGACAAAGTAAGGGCGTTTAAATGAGTTCCCCTACCCACCTTGGGGTTCTTCATCATGGCCTTTGTGAAGCCACATAGATGGGTTTCCTAGTGCGCACATGTGGAGGTCGGACTTCCATAGCAATAGGAAAGTTTGTTAATCTCCACCCCCTCACACTAAGCATGTGCAAGAGGGTTCCCACCCAAACGCCTGAGTTCCCTGTTACTGCCACACTAAGAGATCACACATTGTTAGTCTCCTTCACTTTCTTGCAGTTTCAACTGATTTCAGTATGTTTATGGCATTTTTGACACCCTTTAAGAGGTGCATCACCTACAAGGGGAAGATTCCGCACTCTGGCGGCCACCAAGAGTGCCTTTGCTGCCTCGGGGAATCCCATCAACTGGACGCTTGTCCCATCTGCAGGAATTTTGGCATGTAAACTCTGAAAAACCATAGATTTCGACTTAATACTTACCTTCTGGCAAAGTCTCTGGAACCTCAACCAATGGGGAAAGGTACTTCTTCGCAAACTCCTTTGATAAGCCCTTCAAAGGTGAAGAAACATTCCAAAGGTCCTTCAAAGTTAAAAAAAGACATCAAGAAAACACTTCCCTTACTCAAGAGACTTTCGGTTCCATTACTTTCTCCTTTGGGGTCGAAAACTCAAGAAGTCAGTTACCTCGACACTGACCAACAAACAGATTCAACTCAGACGTTAGTACTCCGTCTGGGCTATCAGCCACTCTTTTCCTCAGAGCCCTCTTCTTCATCGGATTCAGAAACATCGGAGAGAGAGAACCCGCCTGACATTTCCCTTATTAAAGACCTTTTCGTTCAGGCATCTGCCACAGCAATGTCTCCATCTGGCATTGCTTTGGCTCAAGAGATAGGATGGCACTCCCATGCTGTCGACCTGAACAGAGGCGCCTCAAGGGCTGGTTTCACCAGCTTCCACAATATTGAAGGGAGCTTTCAGTCATCTTGCTGTCACCAGGGAGTCACCCTAGCCGGATCCAGAGCTCTTTGCCCGGAAGGCTACAGAACGCCACTCTGACAAGCATAAGTCTGGTATGAAGCCTACAGCATCAGCTGTGGTGGCCTCCGCCTCAGAGGCTAAATTCTAAACAATGAGTCGAATTTGCTCTCAGCCTTGAGTTCAGTCACAGCAGCCCCAACTTCGATTGCCTTTTCAGCTCGCTCTGATACCGAGCACTCATATGTTGACTTCGATGCCATCCTTTCATTACAGCACGACTGTGCTGCCTCCGTTACCAACTCCAGTACCAAGTTCTTATCCGGTATTGATCTCTTCTTTGGTTGCCATGCCACAATACCAACCCTAAATACTGACTGCCTTTCCTTCAGTGCAATCCTTTCAGATGGGCCAATCTACCTCGGTACCACCGGTTTATCCATCCAGTCATCTGTCGGTGTCGATGATTCCAAACTCTTTTCAGGTGGTCCCGTTGGCTCCACCTTCGATGTCATTGCCTCCAAACTCTTTTCAGATGGCTCCTCCACATATGGCTTCAATGGTTCCACCCTCAAGGTCCATGCCTTTGTCGACCCTGCCACCGATACCAACATTCCCTTTGAGGTTTGACGGATCCCATTAGGTCAGTGTTTTTCAACCTTTTTTGGGCAAAGGCACACTTGTTTCATGAAAAAAATCACGAGGCACACCACCATTAGAAAATGTTAAAAAATTTAACTCTGTGCCTATATTGACTATATATAAAGTAATTCTCTTGAATAGGAATCAAATAAACACAAAGAAAGTATTTTATAATTACTTTATTATGAAATAGTAAGTAAACAGAAATATGAAAAATTATAAAATACTTTATTCAGTGCGCAACCTGGGCCTGTTTGGCTGAACACAAAGCTGATATTCTTCAGCTTTTCCAACGGCACACCAGGCAACATCTCACGGCACACTAGTGTGCCGCGGAACAGTGGTTGAAAAACACTGCATTAGGTCACCCAATCTGATACTTGATTCATCAAGCGTTTGCATGCAGATCCAAGCCATCTTCTTAAGAGCTGCAGCTGAACATAACAACCTTATTTGTGAGAGGGTTCTTTCAACCCTGTATAAGCCTTTGCAATCTGTGCATATCCACCTCCTTATTGCCCTAATGAGTGCAACTAGAAGACACAGCTGCCCTATTCTTGCAGGAGTGGAGATTATTAGCTGCCAGGCCAGCCTGTAGGACTCCAATAAACTGAAATTTACTGGCCAAGAGTCAAACCTAGAATCAGAAGATTTCAGGGTATTAATATTTTATTTAAGGAGAAAAGTGGATTCAGTAACAATTGAAACATTTGGGAGCTTCAGTCAACATTGCATAGAAATTACTTTGTCGGGGAAGCAGTTGGCATGAATTAATAGGGACCTTGCCTAGTCCAGGGATGAGTCCAACCAGCCTTTCACTGGGCAGAGTTCTCCAAACTGTAAGCCACTGAGGCTCTATTGCCTACCCCACCCCTTTGATCAGTTGTAGATCTTCTAATGAATACCCATCCTGGCTTATCCTAAGAAGAAGCCATCACCACTTTGCTGACGCTAAGAGCTGCCAAAATGTCAATATAAATGCTGCCTCATAAAGCCGAGCTTGAAATTTAGACCAACATTGTTAATGAAATAACAAGCTTACCAAGCAGGGCAGATGAGGTGGTTTTGCAGGTCTTGTGGTGGGAGGGTGACATCCTCTACCACCCAACAAAAACCCTCTGTGCTAGAAAAGAATTACAGAGATCCTGGCAAGTGTGCACCCTGCTGAAAGTAATAGCATATGCTATTTTTATGCAGAACACCTTGCCGAGGGATACGATCCTGCATGCAGAATTAAAATAGAGGCTGTCCTGAAAAACAGAGTTCATGAGAACTTTGTCAGAGAAAAGTAGCAGACTTCTACACTGCCAGCACTCTGTGCCCTAAGGCAGCTGCATTGCTTTGCCTGTTAGACAGGCCAATTCTGTCTTAAGTACTTATTAGATTTATTTAAAAAGCAAGATGCTCTTTGTCTTCTGGTTTATTTTTTAAAATTGAAAAAGTACTTACCTAATCCTAATGATCAATAAATGTATCTGAACTTTCTGCAGTGTGACAGCACCTATGCATATCAGTTACCAAGCAAAATCAGTTTTGAGAATCTTTGGCATTAACCAACCACTTTACTCAAAAGAACTGGTTGGATGTCGTCTGTTGAGTAACCTTAACAGCCAGTTTGTGAATTTTAAAACAACTTTATTGCATCTTGCTGCTTCAGCAATGTACAGTGCAGCTGTCCAAAATAAATACTAAATACACCTAAAACTCGTCCAGTTTTTAGAATCCTAAGAAACTGGATAAAAATTAAGGCAATTGAACAAACAAGAAGCTGATAGATTCAAACTGTCCTGCCCCCAATAAATATGTTCTTCATACTAAACATCCAGGAGTTTGAAATGTACATGTCCCAGATATCCCCATGGCTGGCTTCAGGTGATTAGGGTTAATAGATCAAGACTTTAGCCAAATCTTTTAATATATTAGATCACTGGAGATGTGTTATGTTCCTTCTTGCTTCAAACATTCCTTGATTATTCCAGTACAAAAAAAATCTTCTGTCAAGGAATTGAATGATTATAAACCAGTTGCTTTAACTTCTGTGGTCATGAAAACTTTTGAGAGACTAGTGTTGGCTCACCTGAAATCTATCACAGATTTGTCATTAGATCCATTGCAATTTGCTTATCGTGCAAATAGATCAATAGATGGTGCTATTAATATGTCCTTACATTATATATTGCAACATCTTGAATCTCCAAAATCTTATGCAAGGGTTCTTTTTGTTGATTTTAGTTCTGCATTTAACACTATTATTCCGGATATCCTTATGACTAAATTAAAACAGCTGTCTGTACCTGATTACACTTGTAAATGGATTGTAAGCTTCCTAACAGACAGGAAGCAGCAGGTGAAGTTAGGTAAAATTATATCAGATATTAGCAAGGTTAGCATAGGAGCCCCTCAGGGCTGTGTGCTTTCTCCATTTCTTTTTTCCTTATATACTAATGATTGTACCTCAAAGGATTCCTCTGTTAAAATAGTGAAGTTTGCAGATGACACTACAGTGATTGGCCTCATTCGAGACAATGATGAATCTGCCTATAGGCAAGAGATTGAACAACTAGTTTTATGGTGTACTCAAAATAATATTGAATTAAACACATGCAAAACTGTTGAAATGGTGGTGGATTTTAGGAAGACTCGTTCTATACAGCCACCTCTTATGATATCAAATAACTTGGTGTCAATAGTGGAGTCCTTTAAATTTTTTGGTACTATTATATCTCAAGATTTAAAATGGTCATCTAATATTGAAAGTATTATTAAGAAAGCACAACAAAGAATGTTTTTTCTGCGTCAACTTAGGAAGTTCAGACTGCCAAAAGAACTGTTGATTCAATTCTATAGAGGTGCTATTGAATCTATTATCTGTTCCTCTATAACTGTCTGGTTTAGTTCTGCGACTAAGCATGACAGATATAGACTTCAAAGGATAATTGGAACTGCAGAAAAAATTATTGCTACTAATTTGCCATCTATTGTGGAATTGTATACCACACGAGCTAAAAAGAGGGCGATGAAAATATACACAGATTCCACACATCCTGGACATAACCTGTTTCAATTGTTACCCTCAGGGCGGCATTTTAGGGCATTGCATACTAGGACAACTAGATATAAAGATAGTTTCTTTCCAAGTGCTATCAAACTGTTGAATAATTAATTTTTACTTCTCTTCTTCCTTTTAAATAATAGGTTATATTGTATTGTACTGTGTTTTTATTGTTGACTATCTGATTCTTATATTTCCTTTTATATCAAGAGCATATTTTACCAAAACAAATTCTGGGTGTGTCCAACCACACTTGGCCAATAAAAGTATTCTGATTCTGATTCTTATTCTTATTCTGATATTAATGGTATGAGATTGCTGTCGCAATCTGGATTTCATTGGTGAAACTGCCTTTTCTAAAAGGGGGCATGAAAGCTCTAGGTATCTCAAAGACCTCACACACACAACCTTTTTCCTTGCATAAATCATTTTTTTAAACTGTGACTGCAAATTGTTGCTACTACCATACTGTGTATCATATATGTGCTATCCAAAATCCTGTTATATGGTTATAGTAAATCCTGTCATGGTAAATGGTATAACTCAAAGTAGCAAACTGCCAGTGATAAAGAATCTCAGCTTGGAACCAAAATCATGTACAGTTCACCTAACTGATACACAATGAGGAATCCAAGTGGAGGTCCATTAATTAGTAGTAATATGCTGCTATAAATTATGTCATTTCTTTCCACCAGCATAAATACAAAACAGGATATAGACCATTATTTTATTAATATATACCACCATCAAAATGGTTGTCATAAGTCAGAATTGACTTGATGGTACATTATTATGATTTATTCTGTCTATGAAGATTCTCAGTCATCCAGGTGAGTTTATCTGGAAATTGAGTCATGGCAACTGGACTTCTTTTTCTTGAGAGATAGAAATGTTTCGTTGATAATCCAAACAACTTCGTCAGTATGAAGAAAGCTAGTTGTGATTCCTCCATTTTATAGTTCACTTTGACCTCTTGTCACCCTGGTCTGAAATAGGCTCATAAACAATGGCCTGAATAGCCTTAAGGTGAACAACAATGGCCTAAGGTGCTGAAACCCATAAAGTATGGGTTGTTAGCTATGGCCTTGGTGGTGAAGGCGTGAAGTATTTTTGATTTGTCTAGGTATTGTTGAAATCATAGTCTGATAAGTAGCAGATAGACTGTGCCTGAGCCCCCACTTCTGTTGAGCGAGGGGTTTTCAATGCTCACATGAATGGCTTCCCTGACTCCTCTCTCAGAAGGATGGCCCAACATAGGAGGGGTAAGAGCTCAGGACCAGAATCAGCAGTACATCTCCATTTGAAGGACAAAGGGCACTCGTTCAAAGATGAGGATGTACACATATTAGACAGAGAAGATAGGTGGTTTGAGAGAGCCTATTCCGGCTAACGAGCCTATTCAGGCCATTGTTCATCTTATGAGCCTCTTTTAGACCAGGGTGACAAGAGGTCAAAGTGAACTATAAAATGAAGGACTCGCAACTAGCTTTCTTTGGACTGACGAAATTTTTTGGATGAGCAGCGAAATGTTTCAATCTCTCAAGAAGAAGAGGTCCAGTTGCCATGACCCAACTTCCAGGTTTATTATCTACAGATTATATCTTGTTTTCCTGGTAATTACACACCACCTAATTTGTCTTACAAGAATTAAAATGTGTAAAATACAGTAACATTACTGACTAACAACATTATGATTTTTAAAAGAAATGAGAATATCAAATTAAATAAAGCATTGAATAAAACCCAGAAAACAAGTATGCAGCCAAAGAGCAGTGTCTGCCCCAATCAATTAAGTGCTTTAAAACAGAATAGCGCTGTAATCGATATTTGTAATTCAAATTAGATGTTATTTACTCCATACTGAAGTATTTCAAATAGTTATTTAATATTTATTAATAAGTATTAATGAAAGGTGGCCAGCCAAGAAAAAAGTATAGGAAAACTTTTTATGAACAATTTCTTTCTTACCACAATTTTGCTTTTTGTTTCTGTTTTATTGGAAAATTCTCATTCTTGTGTGAATTTTAGACAGCTCTCTTTCAGAGTTCTGCAAGGGAATTTAAGGTGAAAGGAATACAAATCATTTGAATAACCTATGCAGGAGATACCTTGAGATAATGTAGGGGTAGATAACTTAATTGGGGTGGGGGAATAGCAATCCCCAAGACCCAACATAGACCACAGACACATGCACATACTCGCACACAGCCTGTAGTTGCAACGCATCAGCAACCTGTATCACCAATTCCATTGGCAATTTGGCATACTCAGAAAAGCCATCAAAGGAGGAAATGCTAGCTGTGATAGGAGCTTTCCAGTTTGTTGCCAAATTTGACATCAAGATAGTGGAAACATCTTTAAAGCAAGCATATTCTATCTGCTCTTATAGTTTTAGCAGTTCCCCACTGAAATCTGGTGTTACTTCATATAAGAGTCTGTCTGTATTTAGTGAAATAAATTATTATTACTATAGTATTTCTAAAGCTCTTATTACTGCATGTCATTTTTCCAGTTTGATTTTTAAAATAATGTACATTTTTTTAAAATAGACTAGATAGTGAGATGTCGTATTTCCAGAGAAAACAGTCAATTAAAGTATTAGACCGTATAATATGTTGACAGATTGACTATTCAGTGTAATTGTACACATACAGGCTAACTATGATTAATGCCCTAGATTAAATGGTATTTAAATGTTAATTTCTGTGACCCTTAAATCTAATAAGTTATAGTGCAAAGTAATTATTGCAAACCACTTTGCTTCATGTACTGTAGCTACCACTGGTAATCCAAAAGTGAGTACAGATACTTTATATGACAAAATGTTTAAACACAGTTGTTAGGTTATCACGTTAAGTTATTTTTATTACGTTATTGCATCTTTTAGATGAATTATTTTCTTACCTTAAAAACTGAGTATTAGGTTAAACATTACCATTAATTGCTAATTTATGCATTGCATTAACTTTGTTGAATCATTTTTCCTATGTTGACAAGAGAACACGGTTTTGATACTGTTTGCTGCTTTTATTGTTCATTGTTGTTACAAGCTGTAAACGTATTGTTCAGTGGAGAGAAAAAATGAAATCAAAAGTATAAAACATTAATAAAAACTGAGTATTATAATTTGAACCCAAACTGCCACAGTAGCACTGAAATGAAATATGTGAGTGCCAATTAAAATGGCACTCTGAAGATGGGGGTTCATCTATATGCCTTTCATGTGTACAGTACTGTCTTCTGTGTTTTAGGGCCACAAATTTTTATTTCTCAAATAAGTGGCAAATGGAAAATAGGAACTGACATGATTCACACACCCCCGACAAACTTTTTATCCTTTTCCAAATAGAAAATTCATGCTGATTATACAGTGAGAGGATATAAAAAGTTTAACATAAATACTGAGTACACACAAAGAAATTGTCTGTGCACACTGAGTAAGGCAAGTCTCTTTGCAAATAAAGGAAGGGAAACTGAAAGGTGGAGGGTGGACTCAGAAATTACATGAGCACATTATGTCTCTGTAGAGTTGTAGGGCTGCTAGAGTTGAGGGCTGCTATATTATACTCTGACATGTTTATCAAGTGTTGGAACACTTCAGCTGCAGCATTACATTTGTAGTACAGTATAGCCGAAGTTAGCCGCTTTGTTAAAAGTGCAAAAATTCCACCCAGATTTTCAAAAAATGGCACCCAGAGCAGCTTAAAAAATCAGTAATAAAAGCCTGAGGCTTATAATTAAAATGAAATAATACAGAAATAAAGGAAATTGAGAAGAAGAGAAAAAAGCAAGATAATGATGGTTCAGTTGCCCGGCTCAATGAGAGTAGAGGTTTTCTGTATCTGATTCTTTTCCTCTTCAGGATAAGATTTGCATTTTTAAAGAAATTCTGTTTCTAGGCTGTCATGGTAGTTGGTAGTCCTCTTTTTCTTTTTCCTCATTTCTGACATTTTTCTTCTTTCTGATAATGAGGTGTAGCTTCATGTGGTTCTTCCTTTTTATTCTATCTTGGGAAGACATTTCTTCAGAAGCCCTTTTTGTGATACTATGTTGATGGAGGAGCCACCAAGGTGAGGGAAATAGAAGGAATTCACCAGGTTACTAGGGTGTACAGTACTCCTCCTTTTATCGCAGAACTTAGGTGCCTGACCCACCCGCAATAAAGGAAAATCCGCGAAATGCAGACATCTCAGCAAATTGACATTAGGCTGCTCCTGCTGGCATGTACTTCCAAAGAGAGGCTTTAACCCCCTCTTGACACCTCAGCAAACAGATCTGGGGCTGCTGCTGCTGGCACACACTGCCAGAAGGAGCCCAAGGCCTGTTTGCTGAGGTGTCAGTAGGGGGTTAAAAATCACTCTTTGGAAGCGCATGCAGCCCAAAGTCTGCTGGGGTGTCAGGAGAGGGTTAAAAGCCATTCTTTAGATTTGCTTCTCTCAAGAAAAAATCAGCGCTATATTGAGACTGTAATATATGGACTGCATTATGGAGGGGGACTACTGTATTCTCCTGTTACTGTAGGGAGAAATCCTTAATATCTGCCCTTAACGTTCTGGGACCAATTAATCAGAAGATGTAAATAACATCAATTATTTTAACTTAGTTTTTTTTCCCTTCAAGGAGCTTGGGGTGGTACGTGGTAAGCATGGTTCTTCCTTGTCCCAAACATGCACTTGATCTTCTCAGATATACTGTGAGACAGTTTAAATGCAGAGATTATTACTCATCTAAAGTCTTCAAACAAGCTTTGTGGCTGGCTGGGATCACTCTGCTACAATACTTGAAGCATTCCATTTGCCTTTCTCTGACATACATTCAACAAGAAGAACTCTGTGTGTATGTTGCAGAGCACCATCTACTACAAGATTGCCACATCCAAAAGTGGATACCCTGGTAGTTCTGGGAAACTTACAAAGAGAACATCAAATTACTGTGTCTTCAGTATTGGTCATTTGAGAAGAATGTTTCCTCTGAATATTTGCCTTTAGTTGTCATGGTGTTCATAGCACTTTCTCAAAATGAAAATGTTATGCTGTTTTAGAAATGTTTTAGTATGTTTTATTGGTTGTGATAGTAGTGGTGGTGTACTGTGTCAAATGAAGAGAACCAGTAAAGTTGAAATTCTTGATCCAGTATTGCTTAAATATAGATATGGATTTTGTTCAGTCATTTCCTCTCCTTGTATATGTGATGTCAAAAATGATTGGTATATAAGTAGGAGGAAAGATGAGTTGAGAAATAGAAAGTATCCATTTGAGTTCTATTCTCCTGCCACTTAATTATGTGCTGAGATGTTAATTAGTAGAACTAAGTAGCTGTGAGGATAGAATACAGATTTGTCATCTTATGCTAGATACAGGTGATGTGCTTTCAGTCTCAAGAGCTCAGAGTCAAGATACATGCATGGCAAATTAAACTAATAGAACTTTTTGTCCTGGGACTTCCTGGGGAGGAAGGCTTCCATATGGGGTGATGAGCATTACTAAGCACAAGAAAGTGAAAATTGAAGTGTAAAAAAGTTTATAGGATGAATATTCTAGGAATATATTCAAAGATATTTTATCTGAAATATGAAATATGATTGTAGAAGCAATTGCAAAAGGTTCCATAGTAATCTCACAGTAGTGATTATCCAAAAGAATGGATCCTTCCAAAGCTACCCAGAAATAATGACATATGATTGCTTGTATGAAAAGGAACAATAAAACAGATGTACATAAAAAGATATACATGTGATTTGTGGGACATATTGCAAATAGAGCTATATATTCCTTAAAACATGCTACTTTAATCCAGTTATAATGGAACGGTTTGTGGTTAAAAGCCCATCAGCCTTCATTTACCTAGTGGTGTTTTGGAAGTTTAAAAAAGTTAAATGGGCTTCCATTAAACTAAATTGTTAAGAGGATGTTTGCCACTGACTTTAAGTCTTTCTTTTAGGGGCTGTATATACTATATTACATTGTGCAGCGTGAATGCTGTAGAGAGTTTATAAAATGAGTATTTCTGCAGTTCTTCTCATAGTGACAACATACAGCCCAGTCTGACTTGAGTTATTTTAGGTCAGAACAGGATTAGAACCTTCATGAGCATAACTCTTGCATTATTCACTAGTGAAAGATATTGGCAGGAAACTTGTGATTCAGTTAAATCACAAATGGGCAAATTTTATGCTAGCCAGATCTAGTGGAATACTACTGAAATCCTGAGATCCCCTAACCAGAACCAGATGCAGAATCATAAATACAGAATTATTTAATTGTAAGCCACCCAGAACCCTTTGGGTAGTGGGCGGCATATGTGACAACACCCTGGAAACAGGAGTAATGAATATACAAATCATCAGCCAATCCCAGCAGGAGGGCGGGGAATTGTATGATATAAAAAGGGTGGAGCCTAGTCAGTTGAGGCAGTTCAGTGAAATTCAGTTAAGTGAAGGTTTTGAGAGTGAGTGCTAGGAGAGAGCACTGCTCTGTTGGAGTTCTGTCAGGCAGTGAGGGCTATACTGTTTACTAGTTATTAAACACAGGGAGGCTGGAATAGTTGATTAAATCTATTCTATGTTAAAGGCAACGCTTACCATCTTCAGCCATTGTTATATTTATTATTTTCTCAATAAACTTTGTTATTATTTTTATATTATACTTCTGAGTCTGACCAATTCATGAGGCGACGATTTTAAAAGGTGGCAGCATTACCATTTCCAACACAATTACACGTGTAAAAGGGAGGTGTCGTCACAATTTGGTGGCACAGTGGTGGGATGTCAAAATAAAACCCAGTTGTGCCTTTGAAAACTCAGTCTCTGAAAGGGGTGACGTCACAGCATATAATTTGTATAAATTAATAAATTAAAGAATTTTGAGCCCTGAATACCAGAATTCTGTGGCATTCACTGTCCTTCCACAAAAAACAACCCTAAAATATAATACTTTCACAAGTACAATTTATGGTAAGTGTAGTCCTTTGGTTCTTGCTGCTCTGCTTTTGATATTTGAGAAATCTTACCACTTTTGTGACTTAATTATTTTGTAATATGGCCATGTTTGACAGGTGACTCTAAATTCTCCTAGGCTGCTCCAACAGAGCACTAGCTCTGGCACGTTCTGCCAAGCTGATGGGGCTCCCAGAATAACCATTGTGGTAGACTGCGTGTCTGCTGTTAGACAGACAGCTTAGCTAAATACAGTATCACCAGAACATTGGCCAGTACAAGGAGATTAGTTGGCCCTAGTAACTATGAAAACAATGATGGTATAGAATAGTAATGATCTATATACAGTAATAGAAGGAGCATTGAGCACCAGTGTAATAGATTTTTGGAGTAAGTTAGCTGTAGTATGTTTGGTAAGATGCTCAGCCTGCACATAAACATATGTGAAGGATGCTGTTACAGCACTTGCTGTTACATAAAGCAAAATGCCAAGGTTATATTGAAGGTAATAAGGATTAATACATGTGAATTAGTTTGTCTACAACAGCCTTGACTTTCCCTCTCAAAACTCCTCAAAATTTTGCCAGTGGCAGCTGTTAGTAGATTAATATCAATGGGCTCTTATAGTTGAGATACTAAAGAAAATGTATTGCAATGTTTATTAGGGCACAGAGTTGTCCCTTGGGATTAGACCCAAGAACCAAAGAAATACTTCCATGTATTCTCAAAGGCTTTCACGGCCGTGATCTGATAGTTGTGAGTTTTTCGGGCTGTTTGGCCGTGTTCTGGAAGTTTTTCTTCCTGACATTTCACCAGATTCTGTGGCTGGCATCTTCAGAGGGCAAGGATCTCAGGGAACTATGAGGACTCTCTGCAGCTAATTCCCTGAGCTCCTTGCCCTCTGAAGATGCCAGCCACAGAGTCTGGTGAAACGTCAGGAAGAAAAACTTCCAGAACACGGCCAAACAGCCCAAAAAACTCACAACTAAATACTTCCATATTTATATCAGAATTAGAACTTTCTTCAGCTTCCTTTTTGTGAATGGCTTAACTGATATGTTGATAAGGAATAGACATTCATATATTTAATATTTGTAAGTTTATTTTTGTAAAGTTATTTCTGAAGAAGACAATCATTTTAATGTTTGTAAACTGAAGAGTATATTCTGCTCCTGTCCTGTTATAGAATGGAGAACTTTAAGATTGTCACCAGTACTTTTCTTCTTCTTCTTCTTCTCTTCTTCTTCTTCTTCTTCTTCTTCTTCTTCTTCTTCTTCTTCTTCTTCTTCTTCTGCATAATGTATTGTTAGGTTTGAATAATCACATGTCATTGTAAACAAAGAGCATGTGTAATGTGGGGGGGGGACATGCTCTTGAAAGCTGTATCATAAATTGTGCTATCATTTAGAACAGGTGAGTTGTACAATGGTTTCCATTAATCTTCTGAGAGGAAAATCCTTTTTTAACATCTGCCAAAATGATAGAAACTTTAATGAGAATCCTGCTATAGTCAACTGAGAGCTAAAAATATTTAAACATTCAGTTATCCGCTCTGCATTAGAGCAGGACTTGCTTAAGACCAGTAACACACAAAAGAAGAAACAACAGCATTTATTAGGGATATGACTGAGGGATATGACTGCAGGCATAGACCTATAGAAGTATCCTAAATGGAACACAGAGCTGGGGTTCACAAGTTTTGCAAATTAAAGCTGGGCTTTTGTCTACATATTAACTTGGGTCAATTGTAATAAGACCGATGTCTAAATTTCCTAAAAGCTATAGATGCTAGTTATATTTAGTAATGATTCATATTGGCATGTGTCATTGTGGGTGCTTGTTATAGATGTGAAAATACCAGCCTACCACTGCCAAAATAAGCATACGTAGTGCAGTGTTCAGATGAAACACTGAGCACCCAGGTGACTGGAAGGAGAGAAGTGACTAAATATTGGAGGCAAGGAGGCAATTTGACAGAAGAAAGTCACTGTATAATTTGAGGCCCTCAGCCTTGGTTATATCACAAGCTCTGCTTGACTCATTGTTGACTGCTTGCAGCAGATCGGACGCGCTACCTATAGAGGAGCCTAATGCAGTTAAATCTACTTGTCAGAGACCATTTTGCTTTGCAGAAATGTCCCCACTGTAGATTTGCTTAGGGAACAGACAATGTATTTTGAAAAATAACTTTTGAAACATTGGGATCATGATAGAATACAATCTGGATGCTGGAATACATAATCCCTGACTGTCAGTTCTGCTTAGCAGTGACTGTTCTGTATGCTTAATCTACAGGTCATAGTAAACAGGCATTGCTGCTATGTCCATTGAAACATATTACAACCACTATGCCATAATTTTTCACATGTGAAAAAAATATGCTTCATAACTGCAAAACATTAGAGGTGGGCTTTTATATCCCTTCAGTGTGAGTGTTGAGCTTCTGAACAGTGCCTCAGAATTCTGTTATTCAGCCTTGCCAGTGATATCACCAAGCAGCTGTGTTGCATTATACTTAAAATAGCATTAAACCTTTACATTTTAAATGAACATTTTTCTTTGCAGTGATCTACAGTGCATAATAAGCATCTGTGGGCTATGCAATTAATGTCACTTGTGAGGAAGGACCTTCATGATGCACTGGGGCTTCAGCACTCTTAAATTATGATTCCTTTACCGCACTCATGGGATAAATTCTATATCCCCCAGATGCTTATTATGTATCTTCTATGTCCCTTAATTCCTATTAGTTGGATTAGCAGTTGTTGCAATGTTGAGGTTTATGGTAATTTAACCGGGATTGTTCTAGCAGATCAATAAATAAACTTTGGAAAACTTAACTGTCTGTACCACCTTTCAGCTTTGATACATACAAT
Source organism: Phrynocephalus guinanensis (assembly GCA_037367245.1). Taxonomy (NCBI): domain Eukaryota; kingdom Metazoa; phylum Chordata; class Lepidosauria; order Squamata; family Agamidae; genus Phrynocephalus; species Phrynocephalus guinanensis. The sequence continues at coordinate 29,242,886 of CM074742.1, forward strand.
ATGCTCAAAATTTCAGATTATGTAAAACAATATTTGTGTGTTTTTTAAAATATGTATGGAAATATTATACAGTAGTACAATGGTACTGATTCAAAATAAGTATTGGAAACCTGCATAAGACAAAACTAAATACCTTATCACAATGAAAAGCAAAAAAGTGTCTCAAGGCTCTCAGTAGTTAACAGATTTACAGTAATTAAAAATGAAAACATTTATGCTAAAAATGGAAAAATATAAATTTAAAACTCTCTCTATATTTGCTCCACAATTTCCTTATAGAAGGTTTTCCAATGTCTTGAATTTTACCAGGGAGAGAGAGAGAGAGAGAATTCCAACTCAATCACTTTTTCAAAGGCATGTTCAAGGTCCATATAGTCCAAATATAAGTGAGCTGGAGTACTGAGCTACAAAGCCAAGAGTCAGGGTATTGATTCTCTTCTGTGCGTCCTGGAGGAAGACCCAGCCTGTGCAGTCTGGGGCAAACTGAACAGCCCCATCCACCTCCACCATGCCAAAAAAGAAGGGAGTGTTTTCTGCCTAGTTGAAGTTTTGGAAGAGGTAGCCATGTTAGTCTGTGCAAGAATTCCAGGCAAAAGTCAAAGAAACAAAACAAAGGCAAAAACATGTGGCACCTTAAAGACTAACTATTATATTTTAATGTAAGCTTTTGTGGATCAAGTCCACTGCTTTAGACATATAGCAAGGGAATGAGAATCTGAAGAGGTGGGCTTGATCCATGAACGAATACTTAGTCTTTAAAGTATCACATGTTTTTGTCCTTGTCTTGTTTTGTTTACTTGACTTTATGTCATGACCTTATGTCTTGGAATCTCTGGCAAGATTGACCGTAAATCAAAATTGACTTAAAATTGACACAAAATTAATCTAACTAAAAGCAGTACACTTAGGCCTGCTGTAAACACATGTGAGAGTATCCCTTATTGTGTCCACAGTGGCTTACTCCTCTATAGACAAATGTAGTTCTTTTATCGAGGCATTTCCAACTTTGTTCATTGTAGTCAATACTGTGTTCTGTTTGCAGTGGGTGGGACATAATCCTCTCCCTATAGTATTCCCAGAAGATCACCGGTTTTCCATCACATAAGCATAGAGTATCCCATTTAAAACAAGGGGAGCTTTTTCTTCTGCAACTGGATAGTGAATGCTTCCTTTTTCAAACCTAAGAGCACAATGCTCACAAAATTGACTGTTGCCCACATACCCAACTGTAACAGAATACAGTATAAAATTAGGTTGAACCTAGTATAAGGACAACCTTCCAGAATAGCAGACACTGCCACTAAGTGGGACAGATGCTAAGAAAAAGAAGATAAGGACAGCCTATGCTTAATCGACTCCTTCACATATTTTATCTAAACAATTAACATTTTTTCACTGTATGCTTGATCTTAATATGAATACTCATGTTCAGGTTTTAACCTGCCACCAATAGCTGTTCTGTTAGTACTGTAGCGTGTTCTCCCAACTGAATCTCTCTCTCTCTCTCTCTCTCTCTCTCTCTCTCTCTCTCTCTCTCTCTCTCTCTCTCTCTCTCTCTCTTGGGGCAAAAAATCAAAACTTTATCTGTCAACTCATGGGCTCTGAGCTATCCGTGACAGATCAGGAAAGAGAACTTGGTGTGTTGGTGGACAGCTCAATGAAGGTGTCTACCCAATGTGTGGCAGTGGTGAAGAAGGCCAATTCCATGCTAGGGATTATCAAAAAGGGGATTGAAAATAAAACAGCCAACATTATAATTCAATTGTACAAAATAATAGTAAGGCCGCATCTGGAGTGTTTTGTACAATTCTGGTCACCACATCTCAAAAAAGACAGTGGAACTGGAAAAGGTGCAGAAAAGAGCAACTAAAATGATAACTGGGCTGGGGCACCTCCCTTATGAGGAAAGGCTAAAACATTTGGGGCTTTTTAGTCTGGAAAAAAGGTTCCTGAGGAGTGATATGATTGAGACGTAAAAAAACAAAATAATGCAGGACATGAGTAAAGTGGATAGAGGGACACTCTTCTCTCTCACACAAAATACCAGAACTAGGGGACATACACTCAAACTGAGGGTTGGGAGAGTGAGAACAGACAAAAGAAAATATTTTTTTACCCAACATGTTGTTAGTCTGTGGAACTCCCTGGCACAAGATGGGGTGATGGCACCTAACCTGGATGCCTTCAAAAGGGGATTGAACAGATTCCTGGAGGAAAAGTCCATCACAGGTTATAAACCATGATGGAGATGTGTAATCTCCAGGTTTAAAACTGGGGTAGTTCAAGGACCAGATGCAGGGGAGTGGTATGAATAGCCAGATATCTAGTCTTGTGCACTTCCTGTCACATTTGGTGGGGCCACTGTGAGATACAGGAAGCTGGAGTAGATGGGCCTTTGATCCAGCATGACTCTTCTTATGTTCTCTCTCTCTCTCTCTCTCTCTCTCTCTCTCTCTCACACACACACACACACACACACACACACACACACACACACACACACACACACACACACACACACACAAAATAGATGGGAACTGGGGTGGTGGGGTGGAGTGCATCTACTCCTATCTGTAATTTGCAAAATGATTCTACTATATCTTCTTTTATTTAAGTAAAGCTCTGATAATTATCGTGAGAGCCTGATGTAGTATTCAAACACCAATGCTACAAATTCTTTCATTGTGCATTAAAAAACAACCCCAGAATGCAAGTAAATGAAGTTTCAGAATGTTTGTTCTTAATTAGGCCTTGAGTTTAATCCTGTTTCAGTTTTTATCTAGTTTTTGTATATTAATTATTCATTATATTCAGTATTATTGTGACCTGTCTTGAGCCCATTTTGAGAGGAAAGTTGGGCTATATATTATATAAAGAAAATAAATAATATGAAACTGAAATATTATAGTAGTTAATTGAGTAAGGTGGGAAGTAGACCATGAGTGGCTATATATTTCTATGCAGTGAATATTGGACTTTAAACATTTAAACTCAGGGAAACAGTTTATTTTGTATACAATGAAGTCATGACATGACCAGTGTGTGTGTGTGCGTGTAACTTTGCATTGCAGTACAGAAATAAGCAGCCTACTTAACATTTTTTTCAGATGATGGTTACAGAACTGTTTCTAAATAGCTCAGAAAAAGGTTTTAGTGCTATAATTTTTTTCACAGGACAAATTTGAACCTAGGCCATGATACTACCATGAATCTTCCACCTGAAACTCTGCCCACAATTCTGACAATCACTTTGAAAACCCATCCAATTTTAATGCTTCCAGGCAGTTTCCTAGGTAACAACCATACAGTTTGAGTAAGGGGAACTATACACATCAGAAGAAACAAAAACAAATGGCAGTGTTCCCAGTTTTCCAACACATTTTAATTGTAAATTGTTACCAAACGTTTTAAAATCATTTATTTAATGCACTATAAAGTATAGCATAGGTATTTATGGCATTGCCAATTCATTTGATTCAAATAGGAGCTTTTAGAGCCTTTGTCTGCCCTGAATGGAAGGGACCAAATCTTTGTCCCTTTCCTCCAGTGTATATCATAGTATACATTATGACACTACAAATGTAATATGTGTCTATATAGCATGAAAATACACTGGCATCCTAGCAGAATCACCAAACCATTTTGATTCCCATTAATTTTCAGACATTGAGCACCATCTATATCATAGTCCTTGGATTACAATGCAGAGAGTCAGCAGAAAAATGCCAATTTTTCTTTACCAGATACAGGAACCAATGGACAAGGTGAGGGAGGCAATAAGTTTTCTATAGAATGGTTAATAGGAACTGTTACAGCAGACATTTTGGTGTGACCAGATTGGGAAGACTGGGTAGAATTGAAAAGCAGAAAGTCTGGAAGGTGTTGAACTGTTATGAAAGATAACAGAGACAGAGACAGAATTTACAAGAATCCAGAGTGTTGCTGGATGTATGCATGACACATTAGCAAGCATATAATGAGGTTTGCAAGAATCTTCTGATAGTCAGTAGTGCAGCTCAGTCTGGGAGCCAGGGAAGAAATTGCCAACTCTTCTGCTAACCCTCGTTTTGAGTAGCTGCTTTGCATCTAATATGTGCTGTTGACATTCCATATGGAATCCTATATCATTTATTTCTGAACATTAAATATATGGCATTTAAAGATTATTTATGTGGAATATAACAATGTTGGACTTTATCTGTGAACTTCTTATTCCTCTGCAGTTCCACTTTCAGGTTTAACAAGATTCTTCATTCAACAACAAAATCGTGTGGACCTAAGGACCTCTTTAGCCGCCTTGGGTCCTTTTCAAGGAGAAAGGCGGGGTAAAAAATAGCCTAATAAAATAAAAATAAATAAATTTAGTAGATTTGAAATAGTTATACGAATACAGAAACTTGTTAAATATAGAAACCATTGAGGCCTTTGACTATTGAATCTCATACTGTACGTTCCTACATCAATCTTTTCATATGGGTAGCAAAGATGACAGAGGAATTTCTTATTCACCGACAATTTGGCAGATAGTCTAGCACAGTGTTGGCGAACCTATGACACAGGTGCCAAAGGTGGCACTCAATGCCCTTTCTATGGGCACCTGGTATCGCTCCTTCACAGCCACTTGTATTCAGGTTAAATTGCTGTTTTGGCACTTTGCGAATTAGTGGGTTTGAATTGCATTTTGGGCACTCAGTCGCTAAAAGGTTCACTGTCACTGGTCTAGCACTTCTGTACTTTGCTGCTATGTTGCTACATTGCCCTGTGTGAAAAATGACTTGTATGCTGATGGTGTACACTGATGGCAAAATTTCTCTTTGTTTCTGTATTTTTGCTGGATTTTCATATTTGCTAGTGTATTACAAAATAAAGTATGTGGAATTGCTTGCCTTCACGATGCCTGTGCTGGCACATTTTTTATGTCCATCTTTCACAAGACTTACTTTTTTCTGCAATAAGTTAATGCAACCCCCCCCCCCCCCCAATTTACCGGGGTTACAGTTGCCTCATTCAGCAAGTCATAGTATTTTTTATACTGGTATTGGGATGGGCTAATATGTCTGTTCCAATTCCTAGTTGGCTTTTACTTGGTAAATAATTTTCCAGTACAGAATCTAGCAATTATTGGAAAACTTCAAATCAGTACAAAAACCACACATTCATCCCTCATCAATTCATTCTGTGCAAGAATCAGGAATATGCAAAGGTAAATTTCTTCAGTTATTCCTTATTAGTCGTGGGGCTCCACTGGGAAAATAGTCAACCAGTGGCTCCTTTCATGTTCATCAACTATTCGTTTTGATCTAAGTGGTTGTCTCTCTATTGATATAGCATGTTGCTATTTTTTTCAGATTGTTTTTTTCTGAAAGACCCTCTGGCTTAGAGTCTCTGCCCAGAATAAACTTCAGTTTGCTACACTACATAACTCTCATGTTCACACTTTGCCTCCACCCCACCCCCAATATATGGTTATCACCATAAAAACAAGCCACAGTTGGTTGTGGAAATAGAGTAAGACTAAGAATAAGAGTGACTACATACTTCCTCTTTGAAAATACAACTCATTTGGACAAATAAAAGGTGTATTTGCATTCACATATTTTATCATATACTGTCACATGTGTAAGACAAGGAGACAGTGTTATCAAATGACCCAAAAACAGACAGTTTAGACTCGGCTAACCCAAGATAAAAATCCATCCATTTTAACTTTGTCTCTCACATTTGTTTGTGTGTTTATATGGTCTATTTAGTGAGCCCATTTCTCTGAGTTGAATCCACAAATACAGTTTTTGAAGAAGAAAAGGGAATACTCCAATAGCTAGGTAGCAGATTAACAAAAATATTTTGGCTTCTGTGAGGATTCCCCCCCCCATCTTCCCCCTCCTATTTTCTCCAGTTGTAAAAATTACAGTGATTACACATCATAAAGCCTATCTGTAATAAAACGCATCAGCTGGCCAAGGTTTTCATCGCTCACTCAATAATCCATTAATACAGCAATGCTGCCCAGGCATCTTTATAATACCAACTCGGAGGTAATTTTAATCAGCTAGACCAGCTGGTATTTAACAGCAGCTGCTGGAGATGCCACAAATATACTCAATAGCTGACATCTTTATTTGCAGTTTTTCAAGGAGAGAAGAGATCCCCCTATGGTTACTTAAATTAAGGTTCTTTCCCCCCCTCCCCCCAAAAAAACTATTGTATATATGCATTAACAGGAAGGGTTAATTCAAACAGAAATTGTGAGGGTTATTTTTAGATGTTTGTGTTTTACAGGAATAGTTTTTTAATGCACCATGACTTTGCTTAAGGTGCCATGCTTGGTATATTTACATTGAAAACATACTTATTTCCATAAAAGGATAAACTGCGTACAGTGGAGCCATCACTTCCATGGTTATTGTAGTTTTTATGGTTCTTGGAATAAATGAGCAACTATATCCCCCCTACACACACTTTTTAGTGAATAGAAATGCCATTTTACTATGTGTTGCTCTTCTAACTGTTGGTGTATTTTCTTCAGTTGTCCAGTTCGTTGTCATTGGATGCACATTTACATTTTAATACATTTTCTTTTTAAATCTAGATACACCTTGTTCACTCTTCAGCTGTAAACACTAAATGCTGTATCAAATTTCATATTTGTGTGCATCCGCATGCATAGGTGGGTTGTGCATGCGTAGGTGGGTTGTTTAAACCAACATTAAATGAACAGTAAATTCAATTTTATTATAATTATACTTAAGGGAGCTTGACTTACAGTACTTATAAATCCATAATGGAGCTTGCTAGTAATAAAGGCCTTATTGGTTTGTTAAATTCCATTGTGCTTAACTTAACTTGTACCTCTTCATAACTTGAGTATCAATTGCAAATAAAGGACTCATTACATCTACTAGCCTCTACTAGGTCACTGAGCCTCTGGGGAACAGTGACCATGCTTCAATCCCCTTTGCCATGCATGTCGGGGGAAGAGTGTCAAGCAAATCAGACACAAAAACCCTTGATTTCCGAAGGGCAAACTTCCCACAGATGAGGAAACTAGTTAGAAAGAAATTGAAAGGGAAGCTTAAAAGAATCCAATCTCTCCAGAGTGCATGGAGCCTGTTTAAAATGATGGTAATAGAGGCCCAGCTCAAGTGCATACCACAAAGAAAGAAGAGCTCATCTAAGTCCAAGAGGGCGCCAGCATGGTTAACGAGTGGAGTTAGAGAGGCTCTAAAGTGCAAGGAGAAGTTTCTGTAAATGGAAATCCTCCGCAAATGAGGAAAATAAAAAGGAACACAAACTCTGGCAAAAGAAATGTAAGAAGATAATAAGAGAGGCAAAGAAAGACTTTGAGGAACGCATGGCTAGCCATATAAAGGGAAATAATAAAAGCTTCTTTAAATATGTTAGAAGTAGAAAACCTGCCAGAGTACCAGTTGTCCCTCTGGATGGTGTGGGAGGAAAAGGGGAGTTTAAGGAGGACTTGGAAATTGCAGAGAAACTAAATGGGTTCTTTGCATCCTTCTTCACGACAGAAGACCTTGGGCAGATTCCGCTGTCTGAAGGGCCCCTCTTGACTAAAGAATTAAATCAAATACAGGTAAAAAGAGAGGATGTTTTAGAACTAATTGATAAATTAAAGATCAACAAGTGACCAGGCCCAGATGGCATCCATCCAAGGGTTATTAGGGAACTGAGAAATGAAATTGCAGATCTCTTAACAGTAATATGCAACCTGTCTCTTAAAACGGCCACAGTGCCAGAGGACTGGAGGATAGCGAATGTCACACCAATTTTTAAAAAAGGAAGGAGGGGGGACCCTGGAAATTACAGGCCTGTCAGCCTTACATCTGTCCGAGGGAAAATGGTGGAAAGCCTCATCCAAGAGAAAATCTTAAAACACATAGAAGAACAAATCTTGCTGAGAGAAAATCAGCATGGCTTCTGTAAGGGTAAGTCTTGCCTGACAAACCTTCTGGAATTTTTTGAAAAGGTCAACAGGCATGTGGATTTGGGTGAACCGGTAGATATCGTCTATCTGGATTTTCAGAAGGCTTTTGACACAGTCCCCCACCAAAGGCTGCTGAGAAAATTGCATAGCCAGGAGATAAGAGGGCAGGTCCTCTTATGGATTGAGAACTGGTTGAGATCCAGGAAACAAAGAGTAGGTGTCAACGGGAAATTTTCACAGTGGAGAGGGGTGAAAAGCGGTGTGCCCCAGGGATCTGTCCTGGGACCGGTGCTTTTCAATCTATTCTGACCTGGAGATAGGGATAAGCAGTGAGGTGGCCAAGTTTGTGGATGACATGAAACTTTTCCGTGCGGTAAAAACCAGAGAAGATTGTGAAGAGCTCCAGAAGGATCTCTCCAAACTGGGGAAATGGGCTGCCAAATGGCAAATGCGTTTCAGTATAGCCAAATGTAAAGTAATGCATATTGGGGCAAAAAATCCAAACTTTATCTATCAACTCAAGGGCTCTGAGCTATCTGTGACAGATCAGGAAAGAGAACTTGGTGTGTTGGTGGACAGTTCCATGAAGGTATCTACCCAATGTGTGGCAGCGGTGAAGAAGGCCAATTCCATGCTAGGGATTATCAAAAAGGGGATTGAAAATAAAACAGCCAACATTATAATGTCATTATACAAAACAATAGTAAGGCCCCACCTGAAGTATTGTGTACAATTCTGGTCTCTGCATCTCAAAAAAGACATAGTGGAACTGGAAAAGGTGCAGAAGAGAGGAACTAAAATGATTACTGGGCTGGGGCACCTCCCTTATGAGGAAAGGCTAAAACATTTGGGGCTCTTTAGTCTGGGAAAAAAAGCGCCTGAGGGGGGATATGATTGAAACATACAAAATAATGCAGGGCATGAGTAAAGTGGACAGAGGGATGCTCTTCTCCCTCTCACAAAATACCAGAACTAGGGGACATACACTCAAATTGAGGGCTGGAGAGTAAGAACAGACAAAAGATAATATTTTTTTCACCCAACACGTTGTTAGTCTGTGGAACTCCCTGCCACAGGATGTGGTGATGGCATCTGGCCTGGATGCCTTCAAAAGGGGATTGGACAGATTCCTGGAGGAAAAGTCCATCACAGGTTACAAACCATGAGGGAGATGTGTAATCTCCAGGCTTAAAACCGGGGTACCTCAAGGACCAGATGCAGGGGAGTAGTATCAGGAGACAGATATCTAGTCTCGTGCACTCCCAGACGCATCTGTTGGGGCCACTGTGAGATATAGGAAGCCGGACTAGATGGGCCTTTGGCCTGATCCAGCATGGCTTTTATTTTATGTTCTTATACTACTACTTTGTTTTTAAATACAGGGATTTTACTTCTCTGTAAGAAAAATAGTATGGTGTGTGAAGCAGGAAAAGAACGATTTGCAAGCAAACTTTTACAGTCTTTTGTTTATGATTCCGTGTGCCAAGTCAAATAACTTCAATTATTTAGTACAGATTTTATGCAGCTAAAATACTTAATCTTTATGAATTTGTTTTGTGTTTACATATGTACAGATTTCTGGTATCCTCCATGAATAATACTATGCCTATCACAATTTGAATGAATGACCAGACTTTATTCCATACAGTTGCATTTATCATAAAAGTTGTTTAGGGGTACTTCTGGTGGCTTGAAGTGGCATCATCGTTCCCTGTTCTTCACACAGTGATGCAGAGAATTTCTAAACTGACACTGGGCAATCAAGACTAGAAATTTATGAAGATTATCAATATTTATGTGAAACCTATTAAATAGGCCTAATTATTTGTATTCTTATTTTATGAGTGCTTGTTATTCCCCTATATTGGATGACACACATAATATTTAAATCAGTAGAAAAATGGACTACCAAAATGTCATTTTGACTTTAAAATACTAAGCAAGCATATTTTTGTTATTTGCTCAAATAGGTTGTTTAAGTTTGTGTAGAGTGTTTGACAACAGACAGTTTGATATATTGCTAGGCACAGCGGTAGGTTGGACTTGAGTGGTATTAGCTCTCAGTGTTTTGATTAATGGTAATTGTTGTGATGAAAAGGCATGCTTTATGTACAACTCATAGTTCTGGAAAACAGAAGTCAACTTACAAGATCTGTAATTACTATTCCAATTTAGCATATAAAAAGAGCATGAAAAACATAGACGCTAGGCATAGTAGAGTACAGTATTCATATGTGTTTTATTTGGTATCATATTATATATATTTGTTGTTCTTAACATTAGAAGGCAAATCCTGTCTTGACAATCTTTAGTTGTGGCATGATGACAATGATTTCTATGTGATGCACAGTTACTGGGCTTAAGGTCCAAAGGTATGAATGTGCCTCTTAATAATGGAACATTTATTTTATTTATATAGAAGGCTATTTAACTTAATGCAAAAAGTAGCTAAGATAAAATAGAATAATCCTAAATACAGTGGTCTCCCGCCCTATCACGGTTCATATACTGCGATCCCGCTATATTGCGGGACCATATTATATGAAAAAAGCCCCCCTTGGGTAAGGGGCAAAGGCTGTTTCTGACCTCCCATACCTACCCCAGGACTGGCGCTGCCCCAAATGGGCCTGCGGAGGCCTTCCCAGGGGCCTCCAGAAGTCCTGAGAAGGCCCTCGCAGTCCCATTTGGGGCAGCGCCAGCCTGGGGGTAAGTACAAGAGCCCCCAGTTAGGGCCCCCACACCCGACCTGACCTGCATCCACATATCGCGGATTTTCAGTTATCATAGGTCAGATCAGGTCCCTAACCCAAGCGATAGCCGGGGGATCACTGTACTCATACACATCTGGTTTAATCTATCAATAATGTCAAGGGAAAGGATTTTAAAGGCATTGCTTTTAAAAATTGAGATGTTTTTGCCTTCCTTGCTATTATGTTAGAAATCTCCTATGTGGGTATTTACTTGTTGATACAGGTAAAATATTATGCCTCTATGATCAAACACTTCACCCTAGAACTTGAATTCTACCTTTGAACCCTTTAAACTCATCTTCATGCATAAAATATTGGCATAGTAATTGTATATTTTATGGTCAGAATCCTGTTGTATCATTCAAATAGACAAGAGCATTTGTGCATGCCGTGGTGGGTATTTCACTGGCATGCTGCAGCACACTCACATTAGTCCTCTGGTTGCATCATCAGTTGTGTGATGAACTACCAGAAAACCCCAACAAAACCTTGAGTGATATTTTTACTCTCATTTGGACTGTGCGGCTGAGTTAGCCTTAATGTGTACAGGATTCCAAAAACTGTTTTTAATAATGAAATGTTGCTCAGTTTTAGTACATGTATTGTAGATTCATTATAGTGATTACTTTACATACCACAAGATAGTAAAAAAAAGTTTGCCTCACTTTCTAGAATGTATACATTGATGACTACAGATGATAATCTACTTTTAAGGTCATTTTTCCAAGATCAGCAGTTTGCAGTTCAATTCCAAACAGGTTTTTCAGAGGTAATAAGAAAGTGTGTTGAGTTTATGTTCTCTTTGTAATTCTACTCTTCTTTCGGTATGGTCTCTAATAAAATGGCATTATAGAGTTCACTTTTGTTTCAAGTACATTTGGGAGTGCAGATCTATCTGAATTGCTTCCCAAACCCGTTAGGGAAGTTGTGAAAATTCAAAATAACGAAGAGTGTATTGATTTCTGATCATAGAGCCTGTGTTTGTAGTTTCCAATGAGACAGCTAAAGAAAAAAATAGCCCATTTTGTTAACAGCAGGGTATGAAACTAGTTATTAGAGCTTGCCTAAAAATATTAGCACACTATTCATGTTCTATTATATATTTGCATGGGAAATAAAATCTGCAAGGCATGAAATTGTAGTGTTACAAAATAATTATTTCAAACACTAAATGATCTCATTTTAGAATGGAACTAGCTTGGAACATTGTGGTTGATGTCAGGTGGTTTATTTCTCATCAAAATACAAATTAATAAATACATATTTAATACACATCTAAATATGTGATCCAGAAATACCTTCACCCTCGCTCCCATTTCATTGCAGTTAACAACCATGTGTCATTGTGGCATCTTTTATTGAAAGGAACTTTATTTAAGTAGCATAAACTTGTTGGATGGGCTTCAATTAAATGATGATTTGTTAATGCAAATGTGTAGCGAATGACTGGTAGTACATCTGTCTCTTCATCCATAGGCCATTACTGTAGAGCATTAGCACATGATTGTAAAAAACTGGAAATCATTATATGCAGGTAGTACATATTCAATCAATTCTGACCTTATGTCTCTGATGAAATAAAAAAAGTCTGTGTAATGTAAATTATATTTTATTTGTAGTTGGGGTGGGTGGGAGAAAGAAGAATCTTGGAATATCTGTGATTCAAGCTGTTATATGATGTGAGGTGACTGCAATTTGGATACAACTGTCATTGGTGTCTCTACTGGGAACCATTAATCCTCTGTTACTCCTCCCACATGCTCATCCAGTCCAAATAGTAATGCTTTGGTTTATGCTAGCAAAAATATTGTCCTTTTTCTTTTAAAATGCAAAATGTTTTAACCCGAATGACAGCATAGGATTAGGACGGAATAATTGTGACCAGCATTAGTTAGTTAAGCAGCATTGACAATTAATACCCCCCCATTTCATACAATTAGCTTCAGTTCCATAAGTATCTAATGAGCCATTTGTCAGTCTTTTGGTGAAATAAACTGCTCTATCTTAATTCTCCACTCTTGCAGCAAATAAATAGAAATTATGAAACACCCGGGCACCAATAAAATATAATTTATTTCATAGGGCATGACAGAACTCTTTACATCTCTAAAATGAACATGTTATTTACAAACGACTTGTGATACTAATATATAAAAAAGGATTTCAGTGCTAACTGCTTTCGTTAGGCAGTAGATATTTTTTCCTGATTTGTTTAATCATTTAAATATGTAATTACTCCTAAAGGCATGCAAGCTAAAATGACTATTCCTGACGTGATTAACTCATAAAGTCACAATGAACCTCAGAAGAGAACCCAGGAAATGCCAGGGATCAGCATTCCACAGCTGAAGGCATTAAGAATTTTTTTGGAAAGGACAAAGTAATTATTTTCATTATGGAGCATTTCTGAGCTTGCTATATCTTTCCATCCTCTTTAGCCTTGTCAACATTAAACTCATCCGTCTCATAGGAAGGAGAGGAGATGGTTCTTTTTGTCAGGACTCAAGTATAAAGAAAGAATGCTGGAACAAACCTCAGAGATTTTTCTAAGCTGAAGGCCACATGTGGCCCTAGGGCTGCAGGTTGTGCACTGTTGCTCTGTGTGGTCAGACTTCTACAGAGGGACTTCAAATCCACCTGAGCCTTTCTAGAAGAAGCCACAGCCTGAGAATTCTCATTAAAGCATGCAAGCCCCTCAGCCTCAACAAGGCTTCTGTCCATGGAGGAGGAGGAGGAGGAGGAGGAGGAACAACAACAACAACAACAACAACAACAATAATAATAATAATAATAATAATAATAATAATAATAATAATAATAATAATAATAATAATAATAAATAATAATAATAATAATAATAAATGTATAAACTGTATGTATAAATATGTATAAACTTGCTAACAGGCATCATAACTGATAGAGTCCAGGATTATTTGGAAGCAAATAACATCATGCCAGTAGAGCAGAAAGGGAACAAACAGAGGAAGTAGAGGCACAAAAGATCAGTTACTCATTGATAAAATGATCCTAGAGAATTGTAAAGCCCGGAAAACTAATTTATATATGACTTGGATTGACTATAAAAAAGCCTTTGACTCAGTACCACATAGTTGGATTATTAAGTGCCTGGATGTCATTGGACCATGAACAAGTATTGGAGCCCTAATTGAAAATGCGATGAAGAACTGGAAAACAGAATTGTTTGTCAGGGACGAAAGCTATGGATTGGTTAACATTAAACGAGAAATTTTTCAAGGTGACTCTGCTGTTTACTATTGCCGTGATTCCTCTCTCAATAATTTTGCAGAAGCCAAATTTAGGGTACCAAACTGCTAAAACTTCAGGGAATTTCTCATATATATTGTATATGGATGACTTAAAGTTGTATGGAAAATCAGAAACTGAAATACACTCACTGACCAACACAGCCTGAATTTTCAGTACTGATGTTAGTATTGAGTTTGGATTAAACAAATGTGTCACAGTGGCACTGAGAAAAGGAAAATTTGAAATGCCAAATGGACAAGCCATTAACTATCATCAGTTTGAAGCCTTTAAATATCTGGGCATGCTGCAATTAGATAATATCAAGCATGGGCAAGTGAAAATGTGGTCATTAAAGAATATATCGAAAGGGTCAGAAAAGTACTAAAAAGTAAGCTGAATAGTGGTAACACCATCAAGGCCATTAATAGCTGGGCCATACCAGTCATCAGGTATACCGTTGGCATTATAAACTGGACTCAGATGGAGCTAGATAGTCTGGATAGGAAAATGAGAAAACTTATGACCATGCACTATTCATTACATCCACACAGTGATGTTGACAGGCTGTATTTACCTAGAAAAGTAGGTGCTAGTGAAGCAGACAGCTGAAGAAGAGAAGCATGTGTTGGCAGATTATGTAAAAAATAGTACAGAGCCAGCATTATTGGAGGTTAAGAATGAGGAGGTGTTTAAAGTAAAGCAAACAAAGGGTCAATACAGGAAAACAACAATGCAAATACAAGCTGATAGCTGGCATAAAAAAAAAAAACTGCATGGGCAGTTCCTAAAAAAAAATCAAAGGAAAAGTAGATAAGGAAAAGACCTGATTATGGCTCACCAATGGAACGCTGAAAAAAGATTTTTGCAGTGCAAGAACAAACAGCTGAGTATCCCACATGTAGACTCTGTAAAAGAGGCGGATGAAACTATCAACTATATATTGAGTTGTTGCAAGAAAATTGCTCAGACTGATTACAAACAGTGTCATAATGTAGTGGCTCAAATGGTCCACTGGAATTTGTGTCACAACTATCATCTGCCCGTAGCTAAGAACTGGTGGGATCATAAGCCTGAAAAAGTGATTGAAAATGAGCATGCAAAATTACTTTGGGAGTTCTAAATACAGACAGACAGGGTTTTGGAGCATAATACATCAGATATTATGACTGTGGAGAAGAATAAAGTGTGGATCATTGATATGGCTATACCAGGTGATAGTAGAGTCACTGAGAAACAACTGGAAAAAATTACCTGATATCAGGAACTGAAAATTGAACTCCAGAGACTCTGACATAAACTAGTACAGGTAGTCCACATGGTAATCGGCATGCTGGGTGTGATGTCTAAAGAACTAAGCAAGTATCTAGAAGAAATTGGAGTTGACAAAGGCACCATCAGTCAGCTGCAGAAAGCCGCCTTACTGGGATTTGCTCTCATAATTCGCCGATACATCACGTAGTTCTAAATGCTTGGGAAATGTTGGACTAGTGATTTGTAATACAAAATCCAGTGTAGTTATCTTGTGTACTGTGATGATGATGAAGAAGAAGAAGAAGAAGAAGAAGAAGAAGAAGAAGAAGAAGAAGAAGAAGAAGAAGAAGAAGAAGAAGAAGAAGAAGAAGAAGAAGAAATAATGCAGTTTTTGGACTACAACTCCAACAATTCTCCAGGCAGACTTCTTCAAGGTATCCTCTACAAACACAAGTAGAGGTGGGCACGAAATGATTTTTTTTGTTTCGTTATTCGTTTCATTGGTTCGGTTCAGTTCGGTTCGTTAATACGGGGCTGAGATGTCTCCTACCTGGTGCTGGTCTGGAGGTCCTTTCGCACCGTGCTGCACGGAGGCAGCACATACATCGTCGGTGCCATCGAGGGACGCGGTGGGCTCGAGCCTCAGCCCAGTCCCGGAAGGAGAGATAAGAAGCAGACCGCGTTTAGGCGGCTAGAGCAGTGCGGCTTTGAAGTCACCCCCCTTGCACCTCCCTCCAGCGGCCTGTTATCACAGGGCCGATCAGGAGGGGAGATAAGGAGGCCGCGCTTAGGCTGCCAGAGCAGTGTGGCTTCAAAGCTGCCGCCCCCTTGCGCCTCCCTCCCATGGCCCGTTATCGCGAGGCCAATCTGGAGGGGAGATAAGGAGGCCGCGCTTAGACGGCCAGAGCAGCGTGGCTACGATCCTGCCCCCCCCTTTATTCCTCTCACACCCATTCGTAGGCATCCCCCAGCTCTGACCAGACCCCAAACTCCTTAACTAAACTAAAATGCCATTTTTTTTAATTCGTGCCCATCTCTCATACAAAAAAACAGTTATATTCAACTCCATCTGCATCTCATCTTTGCACTATTTCTGCTCAAAAACAAGGATGCTGCATGAGTGGTGCTGTCTTGCCTGATATTCTTTATACTTTGCACATTTACAAACATGGTGTCTGGAACCTATTTGAAAATTGTGCTGGCTTAACTCCATTGGTGTACATTTCAGTGAAGAATTGCCAGAAATGTCTGCTGTTGCACACGGAGTCATGCAACTGGTGGGCCATAGCACCACCTTGGAAAAGCTGTGAGTCAGACGGGTAGCCTACTGTACCTGGTGCTCTTATGAAGTCTTTTCCCAATTTTGGAATCTTCTCTCCAGTGCCCAAGTCCTTATAGAGTGATGAAAACTCTGATATTGTTTCCAATGTGTCAGGTGGATGTAAAAAAATTAAGGCCTATTTTTTTTCTATGAAAGAGTAAAGCACTACTCTCTTCATTCACAGTATAGCTTTGGTTATTCTGTTCTCTCCCTCTTCGTTTCAGTACATGGTGGTTTTAAGTAACTATGTGGTGGCAGTTTGAGGAGGTGCAGACTGCTTCAGCCGGAACCACCAGGAGCTATATGGTGGAGAGTTCCTGGCCTGAATAAAGTTAGAACTTGCTCTTAACCAACATTGGCATATATGAGACCTTTCTAATATCCTCTTTCCTTACCTTATTTAGGTAACTTTTAGATAATCCATATGAATTTGATGAATGGTTGCTCCACACTTACAAATTGGAATTAAACCTACTCTAAAGTATCCCAATGAATTAGTGTATGCCAAAATCTATCAGAGAAATAAGACTTTTACATATTACTTTGAGGGCTTTAATTGTGGGGAACCTGGTTACCACTCCGTCAGTTCCAAAGAAAATTCTCAGAAATATACGCCTGTGCAGCAGTCTGGCTAGGCAGATCAAGGCTGGGCGCGAAATTTAGAACACACTGCAATATTTCAAAAGAAAAAAAACTTTATTGATTAGAACATATAAAGCAGCAAGTTGATTATGAAGCAAATCAGCCTTGTCCTAGACAGGGAATTCTTTTCTGATGGGTTGTAGAAAATAAGATTCAGACTTGCAACTTATCTAAAATGTCTACAGCCCTTTTCCAAAGACTGTCACGCATTGATCCTGATTTCTTAAAGCTCTGCAGAAAATGAGGGTGTGAATTTGTGCATGTTCCTATAGATCAGATGTTCACAAGTGTGTGCTTATGTATACAAACATATACACTAGGACACTTGTTGGCGTGCAGAAAAGAGAAGCATTTCCAAATTGACTTGGTCTGAATTGATTGTGGCAGTGGCCCACGTTCCCAGGGCTTGTAGGTATACATTTCACGTGTACCATAATGCGTGCCACATAGTTGTATAAAATCATAATGGAACATTTCATCATGTCTAAATAATGGAATGTGCATATTGTTTGAATTACTAACCATTCAAAACATTCAGTTACAAGTCACTTGACACTAATTTTCCTGGTCAAATCATTTTTTGAAAGAAGTGTGCCTTGACAAGCAATTTAGCAAGTACCTTTGCAGAAAGAGCCAGGCTTGATGGGTCGTCGCATAAGCTACTTGACATTTGTCCCCAGTCAGGCCGGATGCCACATGAAAAATTTACTCTGGCAAAGGGCTCCCAGGAATAAACAGTTCTCTAGTGTTGCTCACAAGGGAATCAGCAAGGTGAGCAGAACTTCAACTTGTCACGGATGCACTGTTCTGACAAACATAAGTAGATGCTAATGGCTAAATCGTGACAGAATAAAGTCCCACAACCATATGGCTAATTGCCACAACAATATCTTCAGTGATATTAATCAAGTTTTCATAGTGTGCCATGATAATTGGAATAATTAGAAGCAGCATAGGCATCACTTGCCTCTGCTCTCTCTCTCTCTCTCTCTCTCTCTCTCTCTCTCTCTCTCACACACACACACACACACACACACACACACACACACACACACACACACACACACACACACACACACACACACACACACATTCCAGACAGAGTCCTGGAAGCACTGCAGTGGCTATATTGCATTATTTAGTGATTGTTTCCCAGCAAATTAATAAATTACCTATTTTTCATACAGCCTTTTTGTTATCATCAACTTTCTGCAGAAATATGTAGGTAATTAAAGGAAACTACCCTTTTCTGTCCAGAAATGCTATTTCTGTCTGTGCCGTATGAAAATATGTCAGTTATACACACATTTTGGAAACACAGAAACATTTTCTATTTGAATATCATTCTATATTTTTCTAGGTAAAATATTAGTGTACTTGGATGTTTACTCATTTTTAACTTGTTACAGTTGTAGTAGAAACAATTGTGTATTATGTAATTTTCTAGTTACATTAATATGAACAACATGCTGTTACACCAATTTAAACTTACCATGACACTTACAGGGATTTTTAGGTACAGAATATTCACAAATTGATTACTACTCCTTTCTTTGGGGGTTGCTTTCTTTGTGGGGCTCTATAGCTTTCCCCAGCCTACATAGGCTGGTTCTTCTCCTATGAGTCACAGCAGGGAATTGAACTGTTGACCTCTAGGTCCACTGCCAGTTACCCAACTCATTTTGCAGTCCAGTGAGTTCTTGATGGGTTAGCAAACAAGTATATTCAATATTAATCAATATTAATTTATCACACATCCAATACTCCATAAAGTTCTTACATTCTTGCTGGTAAAAGTTATAAACCTTACACTAAATTTATTTTAGAGTTGCCAAATGCAACTCTAAATCAACAATTCTAGAAAGTGAAGTGAAAGCTGTTGTGAAAGCATTAGGATGTAATAAATCACCAGTAGCATAATGCCAATAGATTTGTTTCAAATCGCAGAGAATGAATCTGTCAAAATACCAACAAGAATATGTTGACCGATATAGAAAACAAAACAATGGCCCACAGACTGGAAACATCTAAGATACACTCCGGTTCCTAAAGCGATGCCAAGGATTGCAGTAACTACAGAATTATTGCTTTAATTTCTCATGCAGGCAAAGTGATGCTCAAGATATTGCAACAAAGCGTTTTACCTCATATGGAGCAAGAAATTCATGATGACCAAGCTGGATTTCTATTGTAGACATTAAGCTACCATTTGGACAGCATGTAGAGAGAGAGAGAATGGTTTCCTATAGGCAAAGATATGAGACAAGGGAGTGCCTTCCAATATTCATCACCACTATATGGGGCTCTTTTCCATGTGCCTGCATGCACAAAGCACACTTGCAAAAAAATCCCCTTCCCCCACATGCAGGTTCAAAATCTATTGCCATGGGTGCGCAGGGTGGAAATGTCCCACACAGAGAGGAGTCAAGGTGTATCTGTGCACCTGAAAAGGAACGTTGCTAACAGATTAAAAAAAATGATTCATTTAAAATATGGTACAGGAGGAGAGCTTTGTGGATACCCTGGATCGCTAGAAAGACAAGTACTGTAAGTGGATCCTAGAACAAATCTAGCCTGAATTCTCTCTGAAGGCAACATTTCAGAACTGAGGCTTTCCTACTTTGGACACATCATGAGAAGACAGAATTACCTAGAAATGACAATGCTGGAAAAATGGAAGGCAGCAGGAACAAGAAAAGAGGAAGACCAAGTATGGGGTGGATTGATTCCCTAAAAGAGACACAGGCTTGAGTCTGTATTTGCTGAGCCAGGCTGCTGAGGACAGAACGTTTAGGAGAATGAGCATTCATGGGGTCACCATGAGTTGGAGGCAACTTGATGACACATAACAACAAAAAACACAACTTGTGAAAAAGAAAAGTTTCATACTTGAGGTTTCAGGAACATTCAAACTGGACTGAAAATGTAAATAAACCAGCAGTTTTTGCTTAGTTGAATATCTAAATCATCATTATACATTTGAAACTAGACTAGTTGTTTATAAGGACTCTCTTTGGAATGATGGTGGCAGTGAGAAATCACCCAGTATTTCCTGGGTACATGAATAAACAATTAGCCAACTGGTCAGTATAACTAGAAGATTGATGGTAATTACTCACTTCATGAATGTATGAAGGCATTTAGCCAAACTAATGGATTGAAATGGAATGCTGTCTATGGCCTTTGAAAGGCAACTTAATTTAGTTTTAGAGCTTACCATAGACATAAGATGAAATACTGTGGTGACATAAATCTTTCCTGTTTCTGCTTTTTGAAAAGTTGGCTTTTCTTTGATTGAGAATTTTCAGAACACTATATTGTCAAATGTTTAATTTTTTGTTGCATAATATCCCAAATTACTGAACCTGTGAATGAGTTTTGACTGATGATCATCAGGTGGTTCTTTTGAAGAACTATATTTTGAAAATTAAAATAACAGTTTGTAAAATAGCTATGCTGGATTGCAAATTATGCTGTATTTATTTTAACTGTATTTATTTATCATGTGATTATTATTCTTTCTATCCTTATACATATTGTTCCTTTATGTTTTTTTCATTGTATTATTGTATACCACCTGGAGTTCCTTCTGGAAGACGGGTGGTATATAAATAAATAATAAATAAATAATTCTCACAAAGGGTTTAGCCATCTCTTTGAGTGTTTCCATAAATTATGTGTGATTCAGCCTAGTACACTGGTACCTTGTCTAAAGGAATTAATTTGTTCCCAATAAACTTATGTTAAGCAAATTTTTCCTTTATACAAATTTCCCATAGGAATGCATTGAAAACGAAGTAATCCCTAATCACAACCATTTTTATGTTGTACGGATTTCGCCCCATAGGCAATTCTGTTAAGCAAATTTCCCCTCTCTCTGGAATTTTTATGTTGTACAGATTTTCTGTTATACAAACTGTTTGTTATACGAGGCTCCACTGCATTTCCAAAAGTGTTTACCATGGCTGTGCGGGATACCAGGCAGCCCATTCAGGGGTGCCATGGATTCTTCTCATCCTCCCCCCTTGTCCCCTACCCCACCCACAATATCCTACATTACTTGCAATTTCTCTGGTGTCCATGCATGGTACAAAGAGGGAACCATGACCCAGTCATGTCAAAGGACTGGGTTTCTTGCCCTCCTGTTCACAAGGAAGTCTTCCCTATACCACCCATCCACAAAAATGCAGCTTCTTCGTTTTTACAGAAGCTGCTTTCCCTCAGAAAAATCAGACAATTGTGTTTCCATTACACATAGTTAGTCGCTGATTCCATTTAGTGGCTAGTCCTGGTAATACAGATTGTGTATTTTATAGATTTTTAATTATTTTATTTTTTTCAGGCAGTGGATATGTGAAAACTGCAACTATAACTATGGTTATGGCAGTTCTACTACCCTAGGAAGCTGTGGCCAGTAAGTTGAGAGAGCCACAAATTAAATATGTTTGGTGATCACTGCAGTAAATCCATCTTGTTTTGGTAGTACAAATAGTTAGAACACTAGGAACAGTTGTTCACATAGTGACATCCATTCAACTCAGATAAAATTGATATGTATGATGGACACACACAATAATGGATTAAAAATAAGTCAGGATTTATTGAGTCATTCTCAAATGTAATATTACTAAATGACCATTTTCTTCATCGAAGTTCGTCTCCCACCAGGACTAAGGGCCTTTTCACACGACCCCTAAGATCCGCTGGCCACTTAAATTTGGACCAGAGATCTTAGGGGTTCGTCGCTCTTCCTGTGTCCCCACCCCTCCGCACTTCCTGGCTGCTGGCTGCGTGAGGGGAGGGAGAAAAAGAGAAAGAAAAGCATGCCGCTCAGCTCCGTTCTGCCTCTCGCTCTTGCCGGCAACATTCCAGTCTCTGTAAAGTAGCTCTTAAAGGGGCGGGAGCCAAAACAACAACAAACAGAAGCGAGGAGAGCCCCGCACTCACTATCGTTACACCGCATCAAGGAATTTTCACCTCCAAAGAGCAGGTACTTGAAAGGTGCACTGGGACGCGCTAAAGTGGGTGTGGTCACACTTAATTTCCTGTAAACTCCGGAGCTGGTGGGGAAACATTTTTAAGCTCCGGAGCTGGGAGCCATTTGCCCCGGAGTTTAGGGGTCGTGTATAAATGCCCTAAGGTAAAAAGTCCCATTTTCTCTCCCGTCTATTCCATGCCCCCTCATCCTGTTCTGATCTGATTCTGGTTTCTGTCTCTTGAGGTACTTGCCACAGAGCCATAACAACACTTATCATATCTACAGACCCTGAACACAGAGCCATCAAACAGTTACCATATCAACTGACCCTGGCCTAATCCTGCTTTCCACCATTTCTACAACTGATTAACTCTCCCTCCTCAACCCCCCCTTCCCTGTCCACTCTCCCCCAACCCCCAGCCAATGAATATCTGGTATGTAATGTATATCCCATCACATATTGCACATCTCATTCTTTTGCTAATGTCTGAATAAGTGGATGTGTCCACGAAACACTGCATTAAAGGTGCCACATGTTTTGTGTATTTTGCTTTGTTTTGTTTTTCTTTGATTTTTGCCTGTGATCCCATTATTGTAAGTGTAGAAGCCTTTGTGATGAATTGCAGGAGAAGGTGAAGGAGGTAAAGGTAATTCTTTTCATCCATCCTACTGAATTGCAGGGTATATGATATGCCAGGTCTTACCTCAAACAAACCATAACCTCCTTGGCTGACCCCCTGCATTGCTGTAAAGCAATAAAGTCCTTATTCTTTCAAGTGCCATATCCTTGTAGAACGTTGGCGATTAGTAGCCTGAACTGGTTTCTATCTACAGCTATTCTAAACAGAGCAGCTGTACTCGCTGCAGACAATTGGCTTAAGTTCTTGAGCCAGAACATTCTTCCACGCCCCAAGCCACACTTCTCATCTATTTTTCCTTGAAAGATAACCTGTAGTAGATGGCATTTCTTATTATGCTTTATGTGTCCAAAATATTTCAATTTTCTTCTCTTTATGGTATTGAGGCTTTCTAGCTTTTTATTCATGTGCTGTAATAACAGCCACATTAGTGATTCTGGCTGTCCAAAGTATCTTCAGAATTCATTCATACTTCCACATTTCAAATGCTTCCAGCTTCCTGCATAATGTGCCTGTATGGGTACAAGTTTAAACACCATAGAGAAGTATACTGAATGCATAGGATCGAAGTACTTGAGTACAAAGTCTGATAGATACCGGTAAGTCCCGGTTTGTCAAGACTTTCTTCATTTTCTGGGAGGAATTTCTAGCTTGTTCAATTCTACAACGGATTTCACATGAAAGGTCCCAGTTATCCTTATTCTCCTTAGTCCCTTCCCATTGACTATGTTTTTCTAGGATTCCTCTCTGCTGCACTGAAAACTGCCTTGAAGACAAAGGGCAATCTGTTTTAATTCTTGTAAGCCTTATCAGTGAGCTTTTGGGCACCTGATAGGTCTTGAGCAGAATTATTTCACCATCATCACATTATAACCCAGTAGTAATTCACTTTCCCACATTTCAGTGAATAGCAGCCATTCAATTGCAGGGTAACAGATGAAGGAATAAATTTAAGTAGGGTGATAGATAAAGTTCTTACTTCTGTTGACAGTCACAAATATATTTTGAAAATAAGTATGACCCTTGTTCAAGCTTTCAGTACTGGATTGTGCTTCTTGGTCATGCTAGAATGTGACCAACAATTGGATAGGTGTTTCAGTGCATGCGGGAGGAGTATCCTTGTCTATGTGAATGTGTGCACATAGTATAAAGAGAAAAAGATAGACTGCTCGTACTACTACTACATTTGATCTGGAATATCTTCTAAGTGAAGAGTAACATGTTTCCAATACTTCAGAACTTTCCTACAAGAAAGTACAGATAACTTTAAAAACTGAAGGTGTGCCTTTCATTAAGGTTTTTAGAAATTTGTTGGATACTTTTCATATCATACTCCCCATGCTATGCAATTGAAAAAATTATAATTAAAAATATTTTAATTACTATTTTTTTTAAAAATTAATGACCTGCCTGGTAGCTGTTTTCCATATGTGCAAAGCAGCCAGAGACTTCCTACCTGCTTCTTTCAGTACACTGAAAATAGATTCCAGAGTGGAAGACATTACAACTAGAGATGGGCACGAAACAAAAAAATGGTGTTTTGGTTTTTCGTTTGTTGTTGAGAGGTCTCTTTCGGTTCGTTTCCGTTTGTCGTGAATTTTTGGAAAAAATTCATTACCGTTTTTCGTTTTTTCGTTTGTCATTTCTACCTGCTTTTTGAGTGATTTTTAAAGTCTTTCCGTGCGCAGGCATCCCCCAACACCCCAGACCAGAGGGAAAACACGAAAAAAATGGATGCTGGCAGAGACAGTATAAACTAGGTATGCAGGGAGGCTGCAAAGGCAGCAGCGGGCGTTGCCCAGGGTGCAAGGCAGGCGCAGAGTGACTGCACTGCGGGGCAAGGGAGGGTACTCACCGAGAGGTATGCAGCACGCACGCACACAGGGAGGCTGCAGGACTGAAGCTAGAGTTGCAGAGACTGCAATCCCACCCTAACTCCCACCAGGGACTGCAAGGAGGACGGGGGCTGCCAGAGCTTTTTATGCCCTCTGTGGCTGCCAGACCTGCCCACCCAGTCTGCAACCTGGGCATGCTATTGGTTGAACATGATCCCATCACATGGCTTGCCTCCATTTTGTGGCTGGTGCGACATCCATTTTAAAGGGAAAAGAAAAATACATCACAATGGGAGAAGACAAAAACAAACATTTTAAGGACCCCAACCCCCCGGTAGGTATTATCAGACAATGTAAATAATTATTGCTGCGTTTTTACGGATGTCCAGGGCGTTTTTTAACATTTAAAACAGCTCATTTCATTGCACGTCGCCATTAACGGAAACAAAACGTAACGACCACAATTTTCGTGGTTCTGTTCGTTTGTTGCATTTCCATCACAATTTTCGTTTGTCGTTTTGTTACGTAACGGAAACGACAAACGGTAACGGAAATGAAAAAAATGTTCATTCTGTGCCCATCTCTAATTACAACAGCTGGTTTCCTTCTTCTCTCTCCAATTTTGAGAGGACTAGGGAACTTCCTTGGCTGGAACTACCCTGTAGAGAAAGAATAACAAGGTGAAGTGAGAGAAAGGGTGGACATCCACTAATTTACCCCTACCCTTCCTCTCAGGACTCTTTAAAAAAATCTTCAGATGAAGAGGTATCAATGAAAGACATACCATGTTAAAAGGAAAGAGTAGTTTCCTTGATGCCATTTTGGATGTGCAGAGTAACATTTTTGGACAAAAGAGACAAAAGGTACTGGTACGTTTAAACTGTCAGCTCTACATATGCCTACTGTGGCTTTACAGTATAAATGTGTGTTTTAATTATTTAGGCATGGTGCAAGACAACTAAGAATTGTTGCTTTTTTTCAGCCGGTTAATTCTTTACAACATATTTGCAGGTGTAAGGAAAATACAAACATGGGAAATTTTGAGAAATTCAGTGGCTAAACCAAGAGATGAAAATATATGTATTTTAGGAAAGTTCACATTTAATTTACAGATTTAATTCAGTGCATTGCTTTGGACATCTAAGAATTACGAGTTCTTTGGCTTAAAGGAAAGTTAAACTCCCACAGTTATGGAAATTGCAATTTAAATCTATCTTGTTAATTATTTATTTATTATAATTACACAGAATTGAACAGGCTGTTTAAAGAGTTTAAAAGAAAGCTTGTATTTACAAGGTTTAAAACTTCTTAGGAATAGTATACATATGAATATTCCTAAAATATGTATGCATGTTCTTTTTCCAGCTGGATGTATAATTTAATATACAAAAAATAATGTAGGAGACAGACTAAGTGAAATCTAACTGAAAGTTCCTATATTTGTAGAGGGGAAAACTGTAGGTTGTAATACTTAAAAATATGGAAACTGAGCTTAAGTTTTAGGCAACACTTAAATCAGAAAAGACAGGATTAAGGATACAATAAAATACCAAACAATGTTTTCAATTATATTCTTAAAAGTATAGCATGTCGTCTACAAAGGCAGAAAATATATCTCTAAGGAATAAAATTGTTAAACTCTATGAAATTAAAATATTTTATGCAGCCTATTAGACACAGGCAAAATTATTTAAAAATAAAAAGGGTCACCCAGCCTGGCCAGTTAAAAATCTAAGGAGGAAATTCATCCATCATGATGATTACTATTCTTTGATGTCTGGATGTCTGCTGCTCAAGGGGTGTGTAATTTGATGAATACCTGTTCATGATAGTGCTTCTACGTCATTACAGTCACTATATACTATGTACTATATCACATCAACACCATTGTTTATGTTTTCTCACAAAAACTGGCCCTCAGTGAATGAGATACTTTTGCCCTGCCACCTTGTCAGAAGCTCTGTTTTCAAACAAGTTGGCTGCTTTAGAAAACAATAAAACCAAACCAGAATTTGTACTTAGGTTTGCTTCAGAGCACTTTAAAATATCTTATTTCCTGAACCTTCCATAATCATTTCGTAACACCTTAACCTGATTTTCTAATGCCAACATGATAAAACAGATAAACTGGACCTAGTGTGAAAAGAAATGCAGAGAATAAATATTCACTAGCAAATTAGTAACAGGCAAAGTAGTAATTATAATCTTGAGTACACATGACTTGCAACCATCAAGAGATAAAACCACTTGACCTTGCCATCTGACTTTTGGACCCCGAAAAGAAGGGACAGCTAAAAAAAATCCTCTGTCCCAGTGTTCAAGAAGGCACTCTCGCAAATAAAAAGAAGACAGCTTAGGGCAACCAGTATTCCAGAAACTCAGAAATATTAGGGAGAGGGTGAAGAAAAGAGTCTCATATTGTTAATGCAACAGCTGGAGTTATGGTAGAACATTCATAGACATGGGAACCTGATGTGAACAAGGAGGAGAGAAGGAGATGACTTGGAGAGAGTTCTGTTACTCTGTCCCTGTAAGTAGTCCGTAGAGACAACATTCCTAAATATTCAGCAGTTACTGATCCTCTTCTGAACCCTGTTCTGAGTTAAATGAGTGTAAATGTCTATAAAAATGCAGTACTTATGTTTCTTTAGAGCTTCTGTGAAGGGTTTGAACCCCTCTAGAAGAAGGCTTTTCTAGTCCAACTTCCTGTATCTCACAGTGGCCCCACCAGATGCCTCTGAGAGCCCATGAGACTACTAAATACCTGTCTCCTGATGCCACTCCCCTGTGTCTTGCATTTTAAGCCTGGAGATAACACCACCATGGCTTGTAACCTGCAATGGACTTTTTCTCCAGAAATTGATCCAATCCAGATTTGAAACCAAGTCCTTTTGGTACAGTAGATAAACAATGCTGGACCAGAGGTTAGGGTTACTACTAAACTTGGAAATTCGTTGCACATGTTGGTCCAGTCCCTGTCCCTGTGCCTGTCTTACCTCACAACATTGTTGTGAATATGAGGTGGGGACAGGGAGGAGAACGGTTATGTATTCTGCCTTGAACATATTTGAGGGAAAGACAGGATATAAAAGTAATTTATTATTCTATTTGTTGTATCTCTTGAAATGTGATTGTATCACTCAATTCAACAGATCCTGGAAAAATCTTGAGCCACAAGTTTTAAAGTACATATTTAAAGAATCACTGGTTCATGAAATCCTCATTTTACAACTGTGCAAATCCAAGAAGCGTTGAAACTGACAAAAAAAAACTCTGCTTGAAGGTCATGATAAATAGGACTACTGTTTCTTTAAGTCAGGTATTATTATTTCTGACAGGTAGCAGCTCTCTGAGTTGCCAGAAGGAACTTCCCCGTAAATTCTTAATTTAAAATATTATATTTAAAATTTTAAGTTTCCTTTAGTATCACTCATATTTTAAAGATTTGTTTTTCTCCCTTGTAGGTCAATGTTAAACCTGTGGTTATAGGTTGGAAAAATGAATTGTTCAGAATTATGGCTTAATTCCGTACAAGTCATATATAGAATATATGATTAGGAATTTCAGTAATGATACTATGCTAATTCTTTATTGGTTATTATAACTTTTAATAATTCCCTTCTGTGTTTGTTGTTGGCTGCAAATGATGTAGTGGTGTGGTAAAAGAGGAATTATTGTATTACTGAATGTGATAAAAGAGTACACTGTTGTGAGCAAAGAGTCTGCAGGTGTAGCAAATGTGAAATTGGAATTAACAGGACAGAACTATAATTAAACTATAGACAGTCATCTGAAAAGAAGGGTGTTCCCTTTGTCCAACAGTATCATTAAGAGAAACTTAGATTGTTTCCAAATATTTGAAAGCACATTAAAATGTGTCAATTAGTTCAAAAACACTCCAACGTAGAATTTGATTCCTTCAAGCATCCCTTTTTATGAAGGCAGAGTTGCTGAAGTCAAACCATATGGGAACTTATTTCAGAGACAATGGGGTCCTTGGTTTATGGATGCTTCAAGAAAAATGTTGCTTTAAAAAAGCAAATAGCAGTCAGTAGCTAACCATTTACAGTTGTATAAAGTGCTTACACCCATTGAGTTGAAGAGGTTCTAGTCATTAATAGCAACATTATGAATGCCAAAGCAGTCCAGTTTTTCAGCTGTCTACATCTGTGAAAACAGATTGTCTCTAGGGAGTAGGAATTAATATTTCCAAGAGAAAATCTAAATGCAGAAAAGTTGGGGGGAGGATTGACTGAGGGGCTTTGGTATCAGCGAAATAAGCTAAATCTACAAATGATTAGTGCTGCATAATGAACTGGTAAAGAAGAAAAGGAGATTTCTGATAAAAGACTAATAACAAATCCCATTATGCCATGGTGTATTTTTCCTTTAAAGTATATTAGTTTTATCCATCCTCCCAAGTTGCATTGGGTAGCTTTGAATAAAGTCAGCTCAAACACTTCTAGCACTGATGAATTCTGACTCTATAGTTTCTGAAACTTGAAAGGTGGGTGGATTTAGGAAAAGAAGTAACTGCTACGTAAAGTGATAGGCTTCCTGCAGTGTCTAAGTAATGTTTGTGGCACTGAAAAGTAATAGTTTCCTGTAGGCTAGTCACTGAAGGGTGATTTTTTCCACTATTAGGTGGAGCATGTTGTGCAGAATGTTGTTAGAATTAATTGCACAAAATTAGTTTTGCTCAGTATTCCTCCCACATCTTCTATTGCCACAACTCTTCAAGTTTTATAAGCAGATATTCATAGAAAGTTGAAGACATTTATCATTTTTACTATATTGTTGGTAATGCCCTGTCATTGTTGAAGTTATTTCTGATTTAACCAAAAAATGTTGCAGCCAAAATACTTAATGCGAAATTTGCCAAGTGCCCACTTTGGGGATTAATGTTATGTTAAAATGTAGTTCAGCTGCCCAATCTTCTAAATTTATTATGATAACGTTATTCGTGTTTTCTTGCTGTTCCTTTCACTCTTACACATATAAGTAAAAGAAAATGTAAACTGCTACAAAGTGTTAGAGACCTTATCAAACATCTTTCCACAGTCAGGTTAACATATAATGTCAAATTTTCTTACATAGTTTGAATCTATATAGTGGTACTTAAATTAGAGTTGATCCATTGAAATTGTTGAAACTAAGGTTAGTTTTGACTAACCGAAATCCTGCTTATGTCTGTGAATCTAACTGTTGGATCCCACTGACTCTATATAAATAGCTAGAAAACATCTGTTTCAAAAGTGTCCATTTTCTTGCAGACCATTAATGTCTGATCTGTATGGCACTATTTTTGATACGCTCTGTTGAATTTCTTTTTAGGCGATGGGTAAGACTTCTATTTGGTCGAGAGTTTCCTCTTCAGGACCTTCTAGTGGTATGGGATGCTTTATTTGCTGACAGCATCATGCTTGATTTGGTTGACTACGTTTTCCTAGCCATGTTGCTGTATATCAGAGACGCCCGTGAGTATCTGTCATACTATCTTTCAGAAATATATATACAGTATAGCATTTTAAAATATCAATTACCTTTCTATCTGACATACGTAAAAAAGAGAACGTTTGATTGGAAGCTGCTTGTACCAAATTGTTTGCAGTGTGTAAAACTGATAATGATATTACTTAAAATCAGTTTTAATGCTCTTTCTCTGGCCATATTTTTTGATACAGAGAACTGCAAATTGCATTACATAAAACAGAGTGGCCAAAATAAGTATAGAGCTCCACCTTCTGCCACATGTAGTGAACTGAATAAAACTATACAATCGATCAATATGTTATATACTGTGAATATTTAAAATAAGATAGCACTTTAAAATTAAATATTTCTTTTAAAAAAACAAATCATTTTCTATTATATACCTATTTTTCCTTTACCCTTGGTAAAGAGTTTAAGTTAATAAAATGTTTATTAAAGATCTGGAAATTCTGAATGAAAATCAAGTGTATGAGAAAATTTACAGCAAGTTTTAGAGCACTGATTAACACATACACACAAACACAGAGAGAAAAATTGTAATATAAAATGTGAAGCTTTGCTATAAATAAAAAGTTTTATTAAGTAAATGGAGAGTAAAAAGATAAAAAAGAAATGAAAACCATTTACAGTAAAGCAGTCAATTTATGCTAGTTAGTTGAGACATTTTCAAAAGCATGAATAAGAAAATTATGGAAATTATGGTTACCTATACTGAGGCGTTCTGTGGGCTATGTGTTAAAAACAGTCCACCTTTCCAAGATAATGGTTGTTTGTTTGTTTGTTTGTTTGTTTGTTTGTTTGTTTGTTTGTTTGTTTGGGTTGGCTTGGGTTTTTTATTTTTGCCTAAAACTGGTACTCTTATAAATATAAATGTCTGTACAGTTTTTTGGATAAGTCTGTTAAGTATTTACATGTCTTAGTTGTCTTTAGAAATCATACAGAAGAATCCAGCACACCTGTAGATACTGTTTCAGAGCCAAATCTTACAAACAATCAGTCACACTTGAATTTTTGATGGACTTAGTTGCCTCAGATACTTTGTTCCAATGGTTGGCTCCAAAAAGGCATTTGGATTAAAATTCATGAGTCCATTTAAAAATGGGCTTTTTCCAGCTTATTATTTTGGCTTACTATTACTTCTATAGCACATGGAACTGATGCATTGCTAACACATCTCTTACCACAACTGTCTGGAAATTTATTGAATCTTTCTTTCTGTTTTCTTCTTGCTGTTTCTTTCATAACTGTGCAAAATATTCTGGTGCTAAAGTTCCATCACTTTAATATGAGAAGGGAGCACTGGCTGAAATCCAATAGTATGTCACAACTGGAGTAGACTGTGACTTCGCATAGGATTTCAGCCACTGGAACATTGTCTCTCCCCCCAACACACACACACACACACACACACACACACACACACACACACACACACACACACACCACCACCACCACCACCACCACCACCACCACCACCACCACACAACAGCATAAGCTGAGTTATCATATACAAACGTACTCCTAAATAAGGCAGCTACAAGTGTACAGGGTTTTTGATGCTGTTGATGGTTGGTTCTAGGGATGAAATGAAAACAAAATGTTTTCTTTTGTTTCATTTTGCACCCCCCCCTCCCAATTTTTTTATTTTGTTTGATATGAATTTTTGCATACATAATGAAAAATTCATACATAACGAACCACTAACGAAATGGTTCGGGGGGACTGGAAAAGGGCCTCAGAAGCCGCTGAGGCCCCTTCCCAGCAGCCTTCCTCCTCCTCCTCCTCCTCCTCCTCCTCTCCTCCTCTTCCTCCGCAGGCTCATGCTCACCCCTCCTCCTCCTCTTCCTCCTCCAGGGATGCACGTTTCAACAAAAAACATGTTTCATCTGTAACAAAACGCTGCTTCCTCATTTTGTTTTGTTTCATTTCGTTACATAATGACACGACAAAACAGCATTTTGTTTTTTATTTTGTGCCCATCCCTAGTTGGTTCTAAACTTTTTTGAGCATGCTAAAGCATTGAGAATATGGCCATCTTTGCATTATTTCTGCAGTGAAAGAACTGGTTGTATTTCTGTCTCCTGTCATGGTGGAGACCTCAAAAGATGAAACATATTTTGAAGACTAAACAGATGACACTATAAAATTCTGATCTTGTTGTTAGCTGTGATGACCTGTCAGAGTACTTTCCCTTTCTAGGCTGAAGGTTTCAAGGAACTATTTCACCAGATTTATCAATCTTTTGATGTCAAACTCCTGAGTTGATCTACAGATATATGAGCAAGGACAAAATTTGCTAAATGGAGCATAATTAGAAATGTGCGTAGAGTACAGAGATGAGAAACAAGTGTGCCTCTGGCAACCCTTCCTCCCCCCCCCCCAGCACTTTCTCACACTGCAAAAATATTTAAATATTTTTTGGGAAATGGCCCAAAATGTCCTTTTATGGCATGTTAAGTCCACAGATTACTGCTTCTGTTTTTCTTATGCTCTTTGGCATTTTGGTGGGCAAATATTTCTGCTTGTATCTTTCAAATAATTGTTATAAATGGGAAGTGATTCTTGTGACATAGTTTTTCAGCTGTTCTTTATTCTGAGCTTACAGTATACAATTTGAATTCAGGAAGGCTGCCTCTTCTGCCTTGAAGATGAGATAGAGGTAGAATGAAGTATTATATACAAGTATGCCTCTCTTCATCTTACGCCTGTGAGGAATATCACTATCACACCCACCAAAGAATAGAAGAAAGCAGTTTTCATAAAGACAGACTACAAGCTATTATATTCTCTGGGGAAGGGAATTTCTTGATGCCGGAAACCACTCAACAAAAATCATCTCTGAAGGTTTAATATTATCAGTATTTTTTCACGCTAAGGAAGGCTTAACATCTGGCAGTCTTCTCGTACTGCTTTCGTTTCAGGTATTGATGAAAAAATGACTCCTTCTATGGTCCTGACAATATATTTTTCGTTTTGTTCTCTGACAAGAAATAAGCTTGTATTTATAGCTACTCTTCTTTCATAGAAAGAGTCACTTCCCCCAACAACAAAAATCAAAAGATATTTTATAATCGCCAAATCTGCCAAACAGAAACTACTGTTTGCTTTTTGTAGGGGATGATAGCCCACTACTTGCTCAAATACTACAGAGAATAAATGATGCTGGGAATAAAATATATTGAAGCTGTTATTTTGTAATTTACATTAAATGGAGAAGTGCTTAAGGCCGAAATATGCTATTTCTGAAGCCATTTTGTTCAATAAGACTATGAGCATGGCTTCACCTAAAACCAGAATGTGCTGAAACTACTTTACACGGTAAAGTTTAAGGGATCCCAAATACTTTAAAAAGAGCCTTTGAAGTATTTTTATCATCTCTCGCTAACCCTTGTTGTCAGCTGGCCTTTATCTATGCCACCCTCACTGTTCTAAACAAACAGCATTGGGGAATATTTTGCACTTTTTTGTAATACCTTTTCACATGCTGGTGAGTCAAGAGTGATAGCAGCTAAGTAACCATTTGCTCCCTTAACCACATCCCTATTTCAGCTGTTTTCTTCCATGACAACATGATGAAATTCTGAGTCCTAAAAAGTCTTTCCTGAAATACCAAGCTGCTTTCCTTTGTCCTTGTTACATTTTTCTAAATAAAACTGCTTCCTTGTCCTGTCTCATAGCGCAAGTTAACAATCAGAATGATGAAAGGGCATGTTATAATACTGCTTTGAGAAAAGGTGATGATTCAAAGCAAATCAAGGGTGGACAGGTGAGGTATGAAACTGCCCCTTATGTTTTCCCACCTTAATTATTTAAAATTTATTTTTAAAATGTTTGAATGTTAATTTAATTTCATTCTAATTTAAGGTTGGGAAAGTGGAAAGGTAGGGGTTATTTCTAGTCACAAAGCTCCACCAGAATTAAAATGTTTGAGTTTTCTAAAAAAATTTTAAAAAGTGGGCAGAATGTCTGTGAAGATTCTCAAACATCCAGGTGAGTTTATCTGGAAGTTGAGTCATGGCTACTGGACTTCTTTTTGAGAGATAGAAGCATTTCGCTGAGCCTAATTCAGACCAGGGTGACAAGAGGTCAAAGCTGACTGACTATAAGATGGAGGACTCGCACTAGCTGTATTCAGACTGATGAAGCTGTTTGGATGAGCAGTGAAACGTTTCTGTCTCTCAAAAAGAAGTCCAGTAGCCATGACTCAACTTCCAGATAAGTGGGCAGAATGCTCAGTTCCACGCTCATGTACCACTACTGTAAATTGCCCAGCTCCGTTGTTCACAGGGGATTTAGCACCATAACAAGATCGTATGCCTGCAGCTCCCTTGAGGAGAATAAGCCGATTGTGAACTCCTTATAATGCCAGAACACCAAACTCATGTCAAAAAGCCCCTTCCTCCCTATCAGTTGAAATCTCGCAACCTTTTTTATTCATTTTTTTCTTCAAAACGCTTTTAAATAGCTCATTGTTGACACATAATCTAAATTCTTTAGAATAGTATGAGAATTAAGCACAGCAAAACAAAAAGTTTCAAATAGGAAAACACTTGATAAACAAGTGTAGGGTTCAGTATTAAGAAATGGGAAAGACTTGAACTGTGTCGTGCAAAGATGGTGAAAATGCATTGCAGAAAATACTTCACATATGGCTAAAGGAAGAGTATTTGAGAGGATAGGGCTGCCACCAGATGGTGCTGAATAGATTGCAACAAAGAAAAGTTCTAATGTTTGCACTGCTATAATATTGTGGGCCTCTAACTTGTGTGGGGGGGGGGTTTCCACACTGCAAAGAAGGCTCCATATCATTATATACATTAGGAATTCTATAGTTGAACCGTGCATATGTCCCCTACTCCCAGGATAATCAACAATACCATCAGACCGTAAACTCAGTAATCAGAGCCAAGCAAAGGATTGCTACTAAGCCTTTCTGTCTCAAAAGCCCATTATTTTCCTCTGGTTTACTGCTGTTAGAAGATGTGGGAAGTAGCATTTATCATAGAAATAGATTTGCTTCATTTCTTATTTCAAAAAATAACTTAACATTTATTGCAGTTTTACTCAGCAAAAGCTTTTAAAGTGTGCTAATAACTAGTTCTTTTAGAGTTGCCTCCTAATGGAAACCTATTGTTTTTGCAATACCTCAGAAATAATCTTAATCCTAGTTAATTTCTGAAACAGCTAAGAACAACAGCTTTATGTTGAATACTTGCAAAAGCATATCACTAATGCAAATAAAGAATTTCTCTCCGTGTTGGATAGAAGTAATAGTACACCTTCACTTCACTTTTTGATCTGATAGAAAATTTGGCAGAGTAATAAGCTTTTACTGTTATGATAAACCTGTCTGTCTTTATAACCACTTCTATCCTTTTCTTGAATTTGAGTATTTATTTCTTTTCATTTAGATTACAGGCCTTAAACAGACTTGCTTTGGAGTACACAACCAATTTGTTAGGCAGGACATAGTGTCAATGTAGTGTTCCATCAGTAACTGAGGCCGCAGTTCTATATACAGTTTTTCATTGAATAAGGCTTACTTCTGAATAAATGTATAGGTTTATATTCTAAAATTTGATGCCTTTTTAACTTCCTCATATTAGTGCTTGAAGCCTCATTACTATATCTATGTAAACCACCCAGAGTTCCCATTGGGAAAATCAGTTGCAGTATACAAATAAATAAACAAATAAACAAATAAATAAATAAATAAATAAATAAATAAATAAATAAATAAATGTTAGTACGTCTATTTTTTAATTATTAGTTTTTTAAGGAAAGCTGAACTTGTGAACATGAAATAGATACTTATGAGACTGTACCTCAAGTGTCATGTTTGAAGGAGACAGAAAACTCTGTTGTCCTAGTGCTTCCGGGGTAGCTAAATATGCCAACAGTATATTTGTTGGATACAGCAGAACAGTTTAAGATGATTGATCTTAATTGCATGAAAAGGGGGCTTCTCACAGCTTCTTTTTAACCAAATCTAACCATGATTCCTATCAGTATTTTAATCTTCATAATCAAACCAAATTTGTTCACCAAAATAACCTTTAAAATAACATAACTCCTATACTTCTTTCCAAGGGGGTGGGGTGAGAGGAATCAAAGTCTAAAATCTGGTTTCAGTTAGAGTATTAAACACAGATTTGAAGAAAATAAACAAATGTTTCATAAGAACCGTTAAGGACATACTAACGACTTTCAGCATTTTTATTTACTTTAAGAGTGTATAAAGGATCCTTATCATAACTGCCTCGCAGTGTGTTACATTTGGTTTGATTGGTTCTCTGTAATGCATAGTCCATTATCCTTTGCAGAAAGAACTCTTGACTGAACCTATTGTATTACATTCATTATGCTAACTTCAAGGAGAAAAAGAAAAAAGCAGGTATCTGAACATGAACAAGAAAAACAAAAGGAGAAGGAAAGTAACAGGCAGAACAGATAAAGAATGAGTAGGATAAGTGAGTGCTTTACAAATGAAAGCAGATGTATAAAAATTACAAGCTGTCGGATCAGCAACCGAAATGAAGATGATAAAGTGGTTCCCTATACAGATTATAATTATTCATTTTGCCCAGTCCTGCATCTTTTCCTCACAAACCTCTTCAGGGAAAAATGGGAAAGTACTGAAGGAAATGAAGCTGACTCACATAAAAAGAGGAAAAATCAGTCTTGTAAGTCTCTAAGGCTGCAAAACAATCAATATAGTTGAGATTTCGTTTATTCACAATGATTTTTGTCTAGGCTCCAAGAAAATCCTCACAAAAGTTTTTAATTAATGAAAAGAATATTTCTAAATTGAAGTTTATTTTCAAAATCCTGACGTGTATTGTAAAATTCTAAAGTGTATTTAAAGTTAGCACCATTGTAGATACTGTCTATATAGTGAACACTGTAAGAATAATGGGCACTATGTTGACAGCTTCTGCAGGCGGATTGCTTGAATTTATGTTATGTTAAAAAAATGAGTTCCACCATGTCTCCAAATGGACTGTTGGAGATAACAAAAATGAGGGCAGAGAACAGTCTCTATGAAAACCTGACATCTCATGGGCAGTAAAAAGGCAGAAAAAAAGAGAAAGGATTGATGTTTTAGAGCAGGGGTCCTCAAAGTTTTCAAGCAGCGGGCCGGTCCACCACCACCCAGACATCACAGTCCAAAAGCAGCTGCGGAGGCTGGCTTGCTCACAAAACAGGGAGTAGGTGGTGGGGGGGTTGCAATTGATCCCAGGGGCCGGATTCAGGACCTTGGTGGGATGCATCCGGCCCCAGGGCCTTAGGTTGAGGATCCCTGTTTTAGAGAGATGTTTAAGCAGAAAGAAATGTGGGTTTCTAGGATCAAGGGGTGGTCATGTGATCACCCTCTGGCTGTTGTCCACCTCTTATCCTATAAGAAAAATGGGCCCCGTGATCCTGGACTGATTTCCAGTTTAGTGATTATTAGAAGTCACCAACAATTAAGCTAGCCTCAGGGGCAGCTATAGTTGGATCCCAACCAGTCTCTTCCCAAAACAATGCAAATGAAGGCAAACTATTATTTCATGTCCTACTGTTCACATGTTGAAAACGTTCATCATGTTTCTTATTATTTTTAGTGATATCAAGCAGTTACCAGACCTGTTTGGGACTACTCATGCATTATCCCCCTATTGGAGATATCCATTCGTTGATCATGAGAGCTCTTTTTCTCAGAGATCCAAAGGTAAGTCATGCTAATCATATAGGGTAGCTTTAGCCTTGTTCGCCTTTAGCAATCTTGCTTTCTAATTGTAAGATTAAAAAACTTTTTCTTTGAGCTTTTGCCATGCCCTCCACAGAGGGAGACTTTCCTATGCCTTCTTGTACTTGCAAGTAAACACTGAAGGTGATGTTCTGTATTAGTTCCTCATTTGCTGTCATCCATTGATAGTGACAGATGTCAAAGGTAGACAGAGACTTTGAATCATAAAACAGCATGACTATTATATATGACCATTAACACAGCACAAAAACTCCTGTGCCCTCCACCCACCCACCCCAGGTTGACTGACTTCCCTGGCTGGTCAGCTTCAAATAAAGGTCTTTCTAGAGCTGTCATTTGCTAATCAGGGCCAAAAGGCCTTCCCAGGAAGTTAACAGCAGAGTAGCATGTGTTTTATCCAAAACTCTGGGGAGGGCAAAAACTGCCTTCCAACACTCAGAAGTTGTACAGTTTTGCATTACTGATAGTATATTCAGAGTTAACATAGTGGTGGTCTTCAGTACTTCCTTTATTGCATGGGTGGTTGTGGAAATGGTTGCACCAGGTTCACACAATGATTTGTATGACTTGTAGAATAGCATAATCCAGCACAGCTGCACTTTAGCGAAAGTAATTCCACTTATACAATGCAGGACACTACATTCTCACTGAAATGAGCAGAAACACTATACCATTACTGTAAAGCCAGTTGGAAACCCAGGATATTTGACTATGTATGACTATCAAATGTCATAGATGGGGGACACTATTCCTCAACCTGTGACCATTATCTGCTGTCTTTTTCCCTTTCAATCACTGTCCCACCTTGTGGGGAGCCTCGGCCCCTTGTTTGGCCTGCCCCCAAAGGCTTTTGAACCCTGAACAGTTCCTGGAGGCCTTTGTGGGGCTTTCTGACAGTCTGGCTGATGATCCGGTTGAAGTCCTGTTGGAGAGGTGGTGGACTCTTGACCGGATCACCCCCAATGTCTTCATTCCTCGCTGTGGTTTACAGCTGAGTTGAGAGTGATGAAGCAAGAACGTAGAAGACTTGAGAGCAGATGGAGAAAGGACTGGAAAGCATTTAATTGGGTTGCTATTCGTACACTGACCAAGCACTATGTTCGGGCGATCAAGGGGGCTAAAAGATCATATGC
This sequence comes from Phrynocephalus guinanensis, assembly GCA_037367245.1. Taxonomy (NCBI): domain Eukaryota; kingdom Metazoa; phylum Chordata; class Lepidosauria; order Squamata; family Agamidae; genus Phrynocephalus; species Phrynocephalus guinanensis. The sequence continues at coordinate 29,281,886 of CM074742.1, forward strand.
CTCCCTGATAATTGGTGCAGCCTCAAACCACCAGGCGGAATTGTTCCAGGTGGTTCGAGACCTCACCAACCCTGGTCAGTCTGGGCCTTCTCCTAGTGATTTCACTAGTGAGTTTTGCAGCCTTTTTAAAATCTAAAATTGAGGCCATCCGAGCCGGTCTAGACTCCGGTTGTTCAGACCTCTCCTCGAGTATCCCGAGCGCCGCACTTGTTGTAAACCACCTGGAATTCCTCCAGAAGATGGACAGTATAGAAATCAACCAACCAATCAATCAATCAATATTGTGCACTAAATATTTCTGTAGTCAGGATAATCTTTCAAGCACCAGTTTTCAGCAAGCAACACAAGTTCAAAATGAAGGCACTAAAAAGTAGCTCTATGAAGACTTATTACTGAGTCTATTCATGAAATGAATGTTAGAAGGCAACAGCTTTTATCTCTATATATGGTGAAATGTGAAATACAGCTTGAGTAGCAGGCATCCTAAGTCTTTTATAATCCAGCATCAACAATCAAAACAATACCACATAGTCCAAACCTTTATTTCTGTAAGAGACACCTTCAGACTGTGAAGAAATTAAGTAGTGTTCTTCATTGCTGATTGTTTCCTTGAAGAATTGAATTAAATTCCTACAGTAATTCATTTTTATTTCATTTTGAAGTGTTATTTTAATATTTTTTGTTCCACAATGTGAATGCTCAGCTTTTTACTGTTCTTGTACATAAATGTTTCCCTTTCGGTGATAAACAAAATCCGTCACCTGCCACAGCGTCTAAAAATGTGTCTTACAATTCTGGAGATTCTGCAGATGCAGATGCAGGCATTAAGTGTGTTTGAGATGGTGCATTTTTAAAATCAGATGCTATCCCTTCTAATAAACACTTGTTACCTGGGTTTCTGTGGATTCTGAGAAATAAGTATGTAGTCTATTGTATCACTTTTGGGGTGCCCATTACCATTAGAAGGGAAGGTCAAGTGGGTAAAATAACAGTTCTGGTAAAACAATGGTAAATGTTGGTTACCATTTTAAACAAAACAATGAGATCTGGCTATTTTAATTTTCCAAGTGAGATTTCTCATATTTTAAACTCAATGTTAACTATAGACATTTCAAGTGTGCTAACAGGTTTTACTCACCAGTGAGACTGGTTTTAGAACAGTAACAGGATGGTCGTTGCTTTTAAATTCATGTTTATGGGAAATAGATCTGGTTTACATATGGGGATTTAAAATGATTTCCTAGAAAATCAACCATAAATTCTAGCTGTGTGAAACCAGTCCTGTCTGTGTTCACCAGTGGACTTCCACTGAGTGTGATGGGATTACTCTCAGCTATGTGTGCAAGGGAGTGCCATCCTCATATTTTCTCAGAAATCAATTAATATCATTACAGTTGCTAAAAACAATAAAAACCAAGATAAAATGGCTGCTAGCTCCACATATTCCTTGTTCAATTTTTATTCACTCCATGGAAGTGTTGTTGCTTCATAGGAAAACAATCTGCAGCACCATGTCTGATCAGTCCAGACTAGCACATGTCCAATTTCAGCTTGGAATCTAAAAATCTATAGGAATAACTGGTAGTATTACATAGATCAAGTGCCTATCATACAACCATTACAGTTCACCTTTATTTTATCCCCTTGCATATCTGCTTCCATCATGATATGCATGTTTTCATGTTCTCCTTTTATTCGTATCAATAATTTTTTACATTAAGCTATCCTGCGAGAAGTTCAGACCAGCCTGATTTTCTCACAGAAAAAGCAGGATATAAGGGTAAACCATAAGACATGCAAAGCAAAAAAAGGTCTCAAATTCTACGAAAATAAAAATATCACATTGTTGTGAAGCCTCCAACATTATCAGCTTAAAGCAAAGCATAATAATATTAATATTTCCATACCAAATTTTTGAGTACTTTACATAGAACAGATCTAAAAAAATTCTGATCTTGTATATTTCCTGACTTCATTAACAATAGTTATGTTTAAAAGACTTAAATCCTTGGGCTTGACAGAAAATCTGCCCTTCCCTCCCTTCCTAGAGCTTCTAAAGTCTATTAGAATGTGCCTTTTTATATCCTGCATTTTTCAAGTGTACAAAGCAAGTTAATGTGGGAAGAACAGCACCAAGGTATCGAGCCTCCATGCATTGGATCCTGACTTACTCATAATTTTGTGAACCTGATTTATTTCAGTGGACCTTAGATTAGTTGTGATTAACTTGAGTCTTATTGATTTAAAATGGGTTTGTTCCACGTTGGATTAAGTCTAGCTCTAACTCAATGTATTTAGCATCAAACTGTCAACTCCAAATTTCCATCTCAACGTTTTTAAATATATCCCAAATATAAATGCAATTTGCCATCCAGCCACATTCTTCAAGATGAAAATATTGTAAATGGCACTGATGTGAAATGGACTCTGTGCTTGAATGCATATACCTTATGTGTTCTTAGGGGAAGTGTAGCTCTTTGCCAGTGCACCTAGAGAAGGTGCTTGCTGTATTTTTACTATCCTGCTGTTGTCACTTTTCCTTTCTTTCTTTTTGGGTACATCACCACCAATGAGAAGTGCCATTAATTTCCAAAGCAGACGCTTTCAGATGGAAAACAGAAACATAGAGATGGCAATCACAAAAATATAAAGCGATTAAAAAACAGTTCTAACCAGAGTTGTTCAAATAAAGAAAAATTAAAAACTCAATTAGAAACAAAAGTCATAGAAAATGTGAACATATTGTGTTCCTTAAATAACCAGATGTTCTTTTCTTCCTGAAGGCAGTCAAGCCTAGGAATAAAAGGTTTTAAACTATTGTTTTAAGTTAACTGTGAATTTTGCAAATCTGTTTTACCCTATAGCAAATAAAATTCTAATACAAAAACATAAGCAAAGTAATTCTCATTTTGAGCGTTCTGATTTGTCTGTGGTTGTGCTAACCTTATCACTATGACTTATTATGAAGCTAAATTGTTATATAGGACATTACCATTTCAGATTGTGTATTAAAAAACTTGCCAACTATCTTTTGTTTTGAGTGCTTCAGTACTTGTCCCAAGTACTACCGCCAAAAGAAACTTTAACAAATCTCCTAGAAGAGACAATAGTAGAATTGAAAGTGATCTCAATAGAAGGCAATTTAAGCAATGTGTGTTAATCATCATAAAGAAAGCCTAGAAGTTTCCATCTCTTTAGATTATTCTAAACTCTGATGGACTTTGGGATAGTTATCTGCCTTACACTAGAAAAGGTTTCCAAGTTGCTACAGGATATTTTAGGTGGGGAGGCTGACACATAAGCCCTCTGTATGCTACCAAAATCTTTATAGTGGCACTAAACAAATTGCAAGGGGAAGCAACCAGAATCGGAAACTTTTTGTATGTATGGAAAAACGCCTTTGGCAGGGACACAGGGTGTCTTTTTTTGTTCAAGTTAGAGGAGTGGTATCTCTGGCCAGTACCAAATTTAAGTATAAACTACCTAAGCTACCATTTGTAGCTTCTAAGTACAAAAATACACAAATATATCTGTTAGATTAGTGAACATGATGGTGGTGCTATCGGATCTCTTAAACGCGACATATGGTAGTTTAGGGCTTTAGTTGCTGTCTTTTAGCCATTATTTTAAAGAGAGACAAGACCTGACAGCTTCAGAATTTGAACAGATCTATTTGAAGGAGCAAAGGGCACATGATTATCCTCTGGACTTCTTTGGTATCTTCATGAGTTGCAAATTAGCTTATTTTTGTTTGGTGATTGATCATCATGAAGAAACAATGAACTCCATTTGCATGTTGATATCTCACCTTAGATGAAAGTAAAAAAAGGTAAAGGTCCCCCCCCCATGCACGCAGGGTCTGACTCTAGGTGCGGTGCTCATCTCTGAATTTAAGCAAAAGAGACAGTGTTGTGCAAGTCCGTGGCCATGTGACTGGCATGGCTGCAAGGAAACACTGTTTTACCTTCCTGCTTTTACAGCGGAACCTATTTATGTACTTGCATTTACATGCTATCAAACTGCTAGGTTGGCAGGAGCTGGGGATAACAGCGGGAGCTCACTCCACTGTGTGGCACCCGGGATTTGAACCACTGAGCTGCTGACTTTGTAGCCGACAGTTTTCAGTGCTCTAGCCCACTGACCCACCTTTAATTCCAAGGGTGAATTGAAAAGTTTTGCTGATTTGATTTTAGCAACTGAATAGCAGATGCTTCATATGTCAGTTTCTTACTGTGCATACCCTATCTGGCTGTACATCCACAACAACATCATAATATTATAATGCTGAGTCAGATACTGGCTACTTCAAATGATGAGTCAATGCACTTTAAACAGTGCTATTTTGAAAAGAACTACATTTTAAATCAAGTTCTGAATCACCAGGTGCAGCTTTTTAGCCAACTCTCATAATTCAAATTTGGGATTTTGTTTTTCCCACACATCAATTGTTGAAACTTGTAGGGTTTTGGTTTCTTCTTAGCAATCCAGATGGGGTTATCCGGGAGTTGAGTCATGGCAACTGGACTTCTTTCGTTGTGGGATTGAAACTTTTCGCTACTTATCCAAGAAGCTACTTTTATGAGTAGCAAAACATTTCAATCCCACAAGAAAAGAAGGCCAGAATCAATTCCCAGATGCCTTGGGTCATGTTTCAAACATGTTTAATTTAATTACATGACTAAAACAACTCAAGTAAATAGAGTTATTTACTTGAGTTGTTTTAGTCATGTATTTAAATTTGCTTTAGAATGTTCTTATCTTTTCTGGGATTCTTTGGGAGATTTTTGCCTCGAACGACAGTATATAATATAGAAGTTCTTTAAAAAAACAAAATTCTGAAAATATGTGTTGTAAGATATGTTCCAATATTACTTGATTCTTCCTTGTTTGGAGAAAAAACTTTCAGCAGCCAAATTATGTGGGTTTCAGTCCTTATGAGCAGATCTGCTACCTGTCATCTGAAAAAAAATGCTACAGGATTTCAGAATATCAGTATCAAACAAACAATCCAAAATTTCTAAAATGGAGTCAGAGCAGAAAAAAGTGAATACAGGTTAATACACAGACATTAAAAGATAAAAGAATACATTGTTTATAAACAAGCAATATTCAAGAAATTAACTTTATTCTAAAATATTAAAATGTTATTTATGTCTTTTTTTTTAAGTCGTTATATGTCAAGAAAACATACCAATACAATTTGGAACACTTTTTATTGGTGGTTCCTATTAACATTTTGTGTTTCTGTAGCTTGAATCCTGTTGGATTAGTTGGAATAGTTGTAAAGTTGATGATGTCATCAGATCCAGATTTTTATCTTAAACTTTCCTACCCCACCCCTAGGTTCTGATCTGATGGGATCCCTTTCAATCTGGGGGAGCCTTTACTGTCCTTGCAAGGAAGAGGGAATTTCTAATTTCTGAAAATCGCAGTTGCAGTTGCCTGATCCAGACTGACAACAGCAAATTTCAGACCTTAAAGAATCTCCCATCCCAAGGCCATGAACATTTTTGCCAGGTCATCCAATCATTTGGATCTTCATTATATCTACATAAGATTATTGCAGACTGAGCTTTTTAAGCCTAATTGATTTTCTATAAAATCATGTAGTAGATGAAAATATTACTTGGCGCGCACACAGATTATTATTTTAGTACATTATATTTGCATATGTACTTTTCTGCTACTCTAACTTGAATGTATTAAGGTTATCTAGCTACAGTTACATTCTGTTCAGTTAAATATTTTCCACTGTATTAGGATTTCATAACTGAGTACCCCACAATATTTCTAACACATGTCAATCCATCAATCAATCTTTATTATTATCACAGATGAGCCACTGAAGATGAAGTCAAAACAAATGCAGTTTGCTAGGACAGAAAGGACAGAAATGTATAAATGCAATAAGTTCATAACCTCATTACAGGTTGATGCAAATTATTGGCCTGGTGAGGAGTGGGATGTATAAATAATGTACGAGTATATGTTCAACAAGAAGTTTATAACCTCACTACATACTGAATGTCTAGTATTATTAATCAGAAGGATGAGGATAATGGACTGGCTATTTCCTGTATGCTAGTGCCAAAAAAGTTACCTAGTAGGTAGTTTTGTTAGAGGAGCATTAAAAAGGTAGAGAAATATTTATCAGATTTGCCTAGAAAGTTGTTAGAATTTGAATTATATTTGTCCCCCCACCATTTCACAGTTCATATACTGCGTTCATAAGAACAGCCTTGCTGAAACAGGCCACAGCCCATCTAGTCCAGCATTCTATCTCGCACAGTGGCTCACCATTTGCTTCAGGGTATTCCCAAGCAGATGTCTTCACCTGCTTATGAATCCCCTCAAATGGCATTGAGAGATATCCTGCCTGTCTCTCCAACCCAGAGGTCCTGGTATATCGCAGGACCAGAGTATATGAAATGCAAACAGCTTGGGCCCATTTAAGGCCTCTTGCACTCACCCCAGGCCTGGTGCTGCCCTGAACAGGCCTCAAACAGGCTTCCCAGGCCTGTCAGAGGCCCCAGAAGTGGTTTCTGGAGAACTGGTAGTGACTTCTGGTAAACCAAAAACCATTTCTGGGGCCTCTGACAGGCCCAGGAAGCCTGTTGGAGACTAGTTTGGGGCAACACCAAGCCTCAGGTAAGGGTAGGAGACCCCAGATAGGCACCCCAGTCCAGACCCAACTCAGTATCCACATATCACACATTTTCCATTATCGAGGGTTGGGTCAGGCCCCTACCCCCCAGGATAGGTAGGGGATTACTGTAATATATAAGAAATAAATATCTCTGTAGTATAAGTAGTATACAGACACATGCTCAGTTGTTTTGGACATGCCCAATTGACAAGAGCAGATTTATTTAAAGCAAAGCATGGACAAATATCACACTTCTGGAAGGGCTGATGGTAAAACGTTCAAGTAAGACAAGATGAAAACTCTTTATTTAGGAGTTTTTAGGCTGTGGAAATAATCTGCCAGGAAAAAGTTCTTAGTGTGATTTCCTGTAGCCAACTAATGTAGTACGCATGTTCTATTCTCTTGAAAGGCTACATCCCAGATCCATTGTTTAGTTTGTTTCTTTTGCCTTTTTTTGGACTTGGGGAGGGGGACATTTTGATCCAGTTTCTTCTCAACCATTCTCATCCCAACTGAACTGAGATGATCTAATATGAAGTTAATTCGAGGAAGCCAATATTTACTTGTTTGTTTATTATTGCATTTTTATCCCACCCTACTTTAGTTAATAACTAATCATTAGGAAGAAGGTTTGTGCCTTAAATGACATCATCCCAGCTTCCAGTCTAAGCAGGGCATTGGGAATACAGTGCAATATATGAAAAATAGTTTACAAGAATGTGAACTGTAGTGCTTTTTTGCAGAGTGGGTTGGAGATCTCTATATATGCGTAGTTGTGAGCCATACATAAGTGCAGCTATCACCTGGTCCCAGAAGACTTTTATCACAGATTGACTATGTGAGCCTCCTTTCATGAGACCTCTTCTGAGGATCGCCGTGACAGTCCTTTCAGCATTCGCAGTAATATGAATAGTCGGAGCTCTTAACAGTTCAATTGGCTGCAATACTACACCTATGTTTCTCTGCATCCTAACCTATTCAATATCATGGCGATCTATCTGCCATTTATATTTGAACAATCTTTTTGATCTTTTGGTAATTTGTGCTTAGCTGTTCCCTGACGCTGTGTTTCGTAAGGAAAGGTCTCTCCTGGGTGCTGGTTCAGAAAAAGAGAAAATGAGTGCATCAGCCACAAAGGGGTAGGTCTGTTTACTAGTTTTAGCAATGGAGATTGGAATTAGAAAGAAGTTGAACCCTAGGTGCAGTATAAAAATTGAACAACAGGGGATCCAAAGTAACACCTTTGGTCCCCTTCCCCTGGGGCTGTTGTGAGACAGATAGCCTTGGGAGTTGTGTTGCACCCTCAGGAAGTTATCATGCAGCATCTGAAGAAGTATGAATAAACTAGAAGGAACACCTAAAGAGTGCCTATAGGCTTGCCAAACACAATTTATAGCTGATAGATGTCAGACACTGATCAGTGAAGGAATGACCAGCTCTCAAGGTTCATCAAGATATTTTCCCAGTATTGACAGTTTCAGAATGTGAATCTTAGCGTAGAGCTTGGTGACTTTACTAAACAAACAAATCAGGTTATAGTTAGAGAATCGGCCTTTTCCCCAAAATACATTTGTGACCTCTTCTCAATGAATATGAAGAGCACTGCCAGTACTAGTGTCCACAGGTCAGTGCTGATTTTAATTATTGTTTGGGGGGGGGGAGAGACAAGCATATCATTCCCAGGAGCTTTAATAGATTTATTAGCTTTTTGGCATCTGTTACTTTAACAAAGGGCTGAAGAGGAAGAATTTCTAAAGCATTGTCCAAGTGAGCAGAATGCACAGTCCAGCTGAGGAAAGTAGACAGAAATCAGTCTCTCAGGAATCAGCAGAAAAAAGACAGGTGGCCCTAGGAGTTTGCTTTTGCAGTTTACTTGCTGCAGTGCACAAACTGTAGAGCCATTGATTCTGTTAGCCTGAATCAATTTGGACCAGGATTCCCATTTCTTTTCTCCCTAATTAGCAATTGTTTTTGAAGTGGAAGTGCAGGAGGAATTGATCAAGTACAGTATTAACCTGCATTGTTCTTTGCTATCATTTGAATATTTGCTATCAGGAATTTTTGTAACTTGTATTTTGCTGCTGGAAGACCAATAGGGGCAGTTTAAAAAACACTTCTCTCTACCCAAGGGAAAGCTGCAGGTACAAAGTGAGTAGCTCTTGGTAAACTTAACAGAAATCCTCTTCCTGGAAGACTAAAGCAGAGCGAAGAAAGTTTGAGCCTATATACTTTCCTAAAAGATTTCTTGTTTAACTAGGATCAGGTTTGCAATCTGCCTCAAACATTTATGTTATATAAGATATGTGGTTTCTAACATTAAGTTCCAAAATTTTTGGCTGGTAATGATTGTCCTGGAACATCTCATCTACACCATTAAATCCACCAATTTACATGAAGCTAGGGCAAAATGTATGGAATTAGTTTCAAGCCCAGTTCTGTATATAAACTCCACAGGGATACCACCTTGAACTGCACCATTGAGAATTTTTGAAAGTTCCACTCTGCTTGCAAGCTGAACTTTCTAGAACTCCCTTCAGTTTGGTTTTGTATCTGTAGACTGCTTGTAGAGATTTATGGTCTTGTATGTTGGAGGAATTGCATTAAAATGTGGATCCAGCAAACCAGCAGAAGTGCTAAATTTACCATCAGAATCATGTGTCAGCACAGCAAGAGCCCTGGGGACATTAAAGGAGGGTTAGTTTAGATCAGATCTCTCATACCCTGGGTTTTCTCAAAAAATGGCTCCGTATAAAGTAGCTGAACTGTATGGGTGATAGTAATGTAAGATCTATAAAAAGCTGTCTGAAGCCTGAAAGCGGGTCCACTTAGCTCATTATTGTGTATAGTCAGACTAGCCTTGGCATTGCCATTGTAAATCAATTATTTTACTAAGCGGTACCCACTGGGACGTCTTTACACTACTGCCTTGTATTCTGAACATTATTTATCCCTTCAGATCCAAGGTAGATAAAAAAGGAAGTTCAAAGAGAAATTAAATGTTCTTAGACACAATCAGCAATAATGCTGGAACTCTTTCTTTTCTGTCCAACAAAACTGTAACAACAGCAAAAGCTAGCTTGATAGTAGGGTTTTATGTATATCCCTTGTTTTTTTTTTTCCCAGAAAAAAAGAGAAAGAAAAAGAATTTCCATGGACCAACATGCCCTCTAATTTTCATCCCCGCTCTGCATGGCTCTTTTCCATGCATCCACAAGGTGTATGTGAAAAAAAAACTCCTCCCCTCACACAGGTTCCATCATGACCATAACAAAAAACCGTCATGACAGGTCTGCAGGTGTGGGAAAGCCACACACAGAAGGGGTGGAAGTGTGCATGCACATATTTGTGCACATGTGCCTCAAAAGGAACTTTGCCTTGGAATTATTATCAGTCTGTCTCTCTCTCTCTCCCCCCCCCCCCTCTCTCTCATTTGTTCCCTATGCTTCACCAGATGGATCCAAGTTGATAGTTAATGTTTTATTTGCCTGCTATTAGCAATATTAGACTGTTAATCATGGCACCGTTGCAGGAGAGACGGGAGCCCATAGGATGAGGCTGAAGTCTGGTATAGTTAATTTTACAGATACTCTATGTCTAGTGTCAGTGCAGATGGACTGCAGCTATTTCTGCTGGGATAAAATATTATTTAAAACTTCAAAATCCAACGGTCATAATGAATCTGGTTTCCACAAGCAGCTTCTCATATCATTGGGAATCAGAGACCCAGGGATCCAGCTCTCCATCACAGTTAGCTCTGATAAATGTAAAGGCCTGAATGTTGTAGATTTAAGGTGGCTGTCGTGATATTGGTGTTTTAAAGAGTCTGCTGCCATGTTTGTCAATCACAATGTCTTCCCTCTTTGAAGAAACTGAGAGGCTAACTACACAGTTTATCTCATTCTGTATCCCCCTGCTGAAATGATTGGGATCATTCCAAATAAAGACAATTAGTCAATATTCTTGTAAGACCATTCCAGCCTGACTAATACAGACCCATGCATCCCAGACTGGTCTAGGACTGGAGCCTACTGTTTAACTGGAACAATTAAGATTGATCCACTGTGGAACTGGGAGGAGTATTCTTAACATGTGAACAGAAAGAGCAACCAAATCAATCAAGCCCCAACATTTTAAAGTGTTCCAAAGTGACCGTGACTAGATAACTCCATGTCAGTAATGTAGGCATACTCTGAGAATAAATTCTCTGCAACATTCACCGTGAGGTGGCTGGTCTTCCCATGTCCTTAACAGATGCTTCTTGTCCTGCAACTATTTCAGACATCAGTTTATTAGCCTCCAAAGAATATCAATCTGAATCAAATATTTTAAAGTAATATGCGATTTTTAATTGTATAACTTTTCTGTTTGCTTTTAAAAGAAAACAGGATAAAAGTATTCTGTGTCAGATACAAATCTTTTCATTGAAGGCAGACATTCTATCCTGCATTTTCTTGTAATAGTAGGAGAGCAGGTTGTATGCACCATCTAGTGGCTATATTCTAGTTATACCTGCAACTAGCAGTTTTCCCTAATACTGTATATTGATTTGTTAAACTTGCGTATGAAAACTATGACTGAATGTTCCTTTTTTGTATTATTTCTTATAATTTTCTTTCTATATCATTTCTACTGTGAACAGCATTGAATGATACCTTGTTTTCCATGTTTTCAAATAGATTTATTAATATAAAATGATCATTTTCTTTCTCTAGAGAAATCCAAGACCTGTAACATATCAGTTCCAACAAAACCTGGATTATTACAAAGCACGTGGAGCAGATTTGATGAATAAAACTCGGTAACCAAGTTTTGTTTGTCTACTTTTTAGCTTTTAAAAAGGTGCTTATAGAAAATGGCCTGTTAGGATTTCATGGCAACATTTGATCAATCTGGAAATTATACAATGAATAATAATAAGCACACATAATATTATTCTAACTCGAATTTTTAACAGTTTAACATGTCATTGCAGAACCAAGAATGCTCTAATTTAGGCATCAGATGGCTTCCTTTCTTTTAATGATATTATAAGCATCCGTGGATGCTTTTTAAGGAATAAGGCAGGGTAAAATATTTTAAATAAATAAATAAATACTTCTCTTTCATGGGGATAGCTTCCTTTTTCAGTGTGCTACATTTCAAGCAATCCAGAGCTAAGCCTCTGGTAGGCCCCAAAGCTTTCTAATTTAAGTTTTTCTCCGAATTGAGTTACATTTAGTCGCCTGTAAGTGACTGACTGTTGGGTTGGACTCCCCAAATAGAGAATGCTGGGATTTATTGCTCAAAAAGCCCATATATACAGTGGTACCTTGTATAACGTAATGAATTCATTCCAAATGAAATTACGTTATACAAAATTTCCGTTGTACAAATTGAAATTTCCAATAGGAGTGCATTGAAAACAGATTTAATCCGTTCCAATGCATAGCCAAGACCAGGGCCGTCCAACCTTGATGTCCTACCTGATGGTCCCCAATGTCGCCCGCGGTCGACTCTCAGGGTGGCAGCAGCGCAGGTGGCTCGATGACCCCCAGGTCACCGAAAAGGGTGCGGAGGGGTGCCCAGGGACAAAATCAGTTTTTGCGTCCCCCCATCTTCTATACAGGTGTATGCGTGAGCGCTCATGCACATGCACACACACACCTCTCTCTCGCTGAGGCACGCCCTTAGCTCCCTCTGGTGAACGGAGCTGCACAGACGCAAGGCCAGCAGAAAGTCTGCGGGAAGGGCTGCTGCGCCTCCTTCCTGACCATGGTGCATTGCAGCTCCGGCGGCGGCAGCGGAGGGGCGTGGGCGGAGCCCCGTTCCCCTGCCGACCACCTAGGCTGCTCTGCCGGCTCAGCCAGGAGCCCATCATGTGCCGCCCTGCTCCTCCTTTGGGCTCCAGCACTGCAGTGTGGCAGAGGTGGGGGCGGATCCATTCCTTCCCTCCAAGCGGGTGGGGGGGGCTAAGCCATGCAGCGGGCAGCTTGCACAGGTCACTTTCTGGCTGGTGCTGCCCAGCCCCTGGGACCCAGAGCGCTCTTTCCATTGACAATGCAAGGAGCACAGCACCTGGGCATCTCCTCTCCAGCCTGGTTCCCCTCCCCAGCCAGACCCCTTCAGAGCTCCTATGCACCCCCTCCCTCCCCCAGCTTGCGTGATCACAGGCGGACCCCACGGAGGCTGAGTGGGGCACTGGCACCCTAAGATGCCATACCCGGTGGAGCCAGGTAGTGGCGGTCCCCCTACTCCTTCACCGTCTCCCCCCTCTGCTACCAACGAGGCATCCTCCTCTGCTCCCTCCTCCCCCCTCCCTCCCTCCCTCTCTCTCTCCCTCGCCCACGAAGAGCTGATGAAGCGCGACGGGGCGCGGAGTGATCCCTGGGCTGCTGTTCCTGCCCCCACTCGCCCAACCCTCCTGCATAATTAGGCTTGGCGGGGCACCAATGCACCCGCCCTACAGCTGATCACCGCACTGCACCTGATTCCTGCTAGCCGTAGGACATAGTTGGGTTTGAAGGTAAGGGGACTGGTGGGGGGGAACAAGCTGAAAAGGCTAGTAGGGAACAGGAAGGGTGGGTATTTGGCAACTGCGGAGGAGGAGGGAGTGCCTTACAGCCTGGCAGAGCCCACCAGCAAGATTGGCGGATGAGGTGGCGCTAATTCCCTACCTCTGGATTTTTTACGTTATACAAACCCTACGTTATACGAGGTACCACTGTACTAGCTATTTGAAGCAAAGTTTGTTAATCGTAAACTAATCTGAGCAAGAAGACATGGAAAGAAAAGCACTCTTAATTATCCTTAAGCAGTATGAATTCAATGATTCAGTGTGGCAGATCGGGATACAAATTTTCTTAGAAGATTTATAGGTATCTATATAGATGGTATTTCCCATTTTCAATTGACTGAATCACTTACATTGAATTCTACTAGAAGGAACAATTCTTTGACAAGGAGAAATTGAAAAGAGAAAGAAAGCAGCTAAGCATTACATATTTTACTCATTTGGTTCAAGTTTAAACTGCAGTGTGGGTTTGCGGAAATTGGTGTAGATTTTTTTAAAAAAAACATACAAATGTGTATCATTATAGCAATTTCTTTCCAATTCTATATAAAGAAAAGAAACTTCAGTTTTTCTAAATAAAATATGTTGTCTGCACAAAATCAGCAGAGGCAATTATTGTACAGCTTGTTTTAAAACCTATTGCTTATATCCAAGCTCAGTTGATTTTACTCCAAAAGCTGGGATCATAACTCATTCAGATTAATATTTGTAAAACTAGTACCTTCTTTAAAATACCCAGTAAATTATGCTTCAAAATAATTAAACTATAAAACCAAATAAAATGCATTGAATAATTGAAAATATGCAAAATATTAAAAAGTATCTTAACTAAAAATGACATTTGGGGACTTAATTTTGTTTTTGTTTTTGTTTTAATTTTTTCTCATCTTTTTTTATTAAAAAAATTAAACAACATATAAATCCCCCACAACACATTGTGCTTAATTATCCACCACCCTCAGGATTATATAACAATATACTTTATAACATTATATAACATTGCGTTCATTATAATCACATGTTTTATCTTAAACACCTGTCTCCTTCCAAAACTGAATTGATTCTTTAGATGGAAAATAACCTTTTTGCTTTAGAAATACGTGATCCAGAAATTTATACCAGATTTGATTGAAAACGTTCTCTTTTACCATCCCCTTTTCAATTTTCAATTCGCAGGTCAGTTTATCATTAATAGCCAAACTCCACATTTCTTCATACCATTCCTCTAGACTCAGTTTCTTATTATCTTTCCAATTTTTTGCCATTATTAATCTTGCAGATGCTACCATAATTATAATCAGATCCTTTACCTCTTTTTCTATTTCACAATTTTTAATTATGTTTGGCAATGCTATCTTTGGAGATCTTTCTATATCAATCCCTATAATTTCTTTTATTTCAGCAAAAACTATTATCCATTCCTTTTGTTTTTCCTCACAGGACCACCACATATGATAATAGGTTCCTTTTTCCTTTTTACACCTCCAACACAAGGGTGATACCTCCTTATTTATTGCATGCATTTTTACTGGTGTTAAATACCATCTCCTAATAACTTTGTAACAATTTTCCTTAATTCTTACTGACATATTTTTCATTATTCTTTCCCTCCATATTGCATTCCAAATTTCTTCCTTTATCTCTTCATTTAAATCTCCTTGCCAAACCAGTTTTAGTGCTGTTGTTTTATATTCCTCCTCAACTAACATCCTATATATTAGGCTTATTATGCCTTTTCTTTGATACTGATCTTCAAACCTTTCCCTTTTTTCAATAATTTCTTCAAACTCAGTCATTGCCCTACATTTCCCTTCTTTTTTTATCCACACCTTAGTCCAGTTATCTAGCTGCGCTATGCTTAGCCAATTAAGATTTTCTTTCCTTAATACTTCTTTTATTCTCACTGTATCAAAGGCGTTTATCCAATCTTTAATTTTAATTACCCTCTGTTCTGTTAAAATCTTACTTATTTTTATCTTAAACTTTTCTGGGAAATTTGGTAAATCCACTATTCTAGTCAATGGGGATATCTTTGGGCTTAGTATTCTTTTATACTTGGTCCAACACTCTAACATATTATTTAAATAGGGATTATCAATACTTTTTAACATTTCTTTTAAATTTACACTAAAGAACATATTTAATACATTATCCCGAATCCTATAAAATTCTAGATCACTCCAAATTAATCCCTCACTATTTATTATAATTTCAGGAATATGTCTCAATTGATTTGCTATATAATATAGTTTAACATCAGGAATGCCCAATCCTCCCCTCTTTTGTGGGAGATACCACAATTTTTTATTTATTCTTGCCTTTTTATTTTCATTACAGTATCTATTAATCAAATTCTGTAGTTCTTTTAATTCATCTATCCTTAAGGGTAACATCCAAAAAAGAAAATTTAATTTAGGGATAATCTTCATTTTTACAATTGCTACTCTTCCAAACCATGATATTTTCAATCTACTATATTCTCTAATTTGTTCCTTAATTTGTTTTTTCACATCATCTAGATTAGTTTTGACAATTTCTTGCATTTCCCAAGTAATATTTATTCCCAAATATTTAATACTATTTTAATCTTCCCTTCAAATTTTTGCTTCATATTACTTATATCACTGTTATTATAATTTATTAACATACATTCTGATTTATTCCAATTTATCTTCAATCCTGTGACCTCCTCAAATTCCTTTAAATGTACCTTAATATTATCTAGAGCTTTTATTGGTTCCTCAATTGTTAACATCGTATCATCTGCAAATAGATTAACCTTATACTCTTTAGTATGCCCTATTCCTTTTATTTTGGTATCATCTCTAATTGCATTTGCTAATAATTCTATTACCCAAATAAACAATATTGGGGATAATCAATTTTGATTGTTAAATGCCTGCTTGATAAGGTGGGACCCCAGCTATTGGTGGTAGGATAAAAAGGAAAGTATTCCATAACCTGGGAACGGACACAGAGAAGTCCCTCTATCATGTGTCCATCAACCACGCCTGCATTGACAATGGGACTGAGAAGATGGCCTCCCCTAATTATCTTGAATGCCAAGAAGGCTCATATGGACAGATACGGTACTTCAGGTAGCCTGGACCCAAGCTGCATAGGACTTCATAGATAATGAACAGCACTTTGAATTGGGCCTGGAAACAGACTGGTAGCCAGTATAGTCATTGTGGCAAGGGTGTTACGTGCTCCCTATTAACTGACCCTAGTAAGTAGTCTGCCTGCTGCATATTGAACCAGCTGAATTTTCTGAACTGTCTGCAAAAGCAACCCCACATAGAGTAGATTACAGTAATCCAATTAGGGTGTAACTAAGGCATGTGTCATGATTCAGTCACTTCAAAGATGAGGCACACCTAGCGCATGAGCATCCCTGACCACTGCCTAAACCTGGGCATCCAGGCTCAGGGACGAATCCAGAAGTGCACCCAAGCTGCAAAGCTGGGTTTTCAGGAGTATAAGCCTATCCAGCACAGCTTTTGTCCCTGTTCCCTCATCTGCCTTCCAAATGACTTGGAGCACCTCTGTCTCATCTGGATTAAGTTTCACTATGTTTGCCTTCATCCAGCCCATTACAGCGATGCCTCTGATAATGAATGTAATTCGTTCTCAGAGGCAATTTGTTATTTGAAAAAAATTGTTATCCAAACTGTGGTTCCCCATTGAAATAAATAGGAAACCAATTAAGCCGTTCCAGAAGTCCGAGAAAAGGCAAAAAGCTGGGGGGGGGCGTTTCCAGACCTCTTTATAAAGTACACTTTAAAGGCCTGCAGTGCTGGAACATCCCCTCCAGAACACCTCCCCTGAAGAGCAATGCAAACATGGACAAGAGAAACTAGCAAAACTACCCCATCCTATTCCTACCCAAGGTGCAATGGGGAAAATGCAAACAGACAAACATAAGCAGCAAGAGAAATCCAGCCTGTTCTTGCCTGCAGACCAATGGAAAAGAATGTAAACATGGACAGAAGAAAGCAACACGACTACCCCAGCCTTTTCCCACCAAAAATGCGAAGAAAAACAGTGCAAAGATTAATAAAAGCTAGCTCCCTACCTTTCCAAGTTCGAAAGGTCCAAATCCCTCAACAAAACACGTCCAGAATGGCTAAAAAAACAAAAAAAAAAAACCCCACTCTAACTCCTCCCACCCCTCCACAAACTACAGGGGTTGCAATACATCCTGGGTACACTTTTTTTTGCAAGGCGTTATGAAACAATTGTTATCCGAGGCAGCCCATAGGGAACATTTGTTATCCGAGACAGTCCTATACCTAGAAATTTCCATTTGTTATCTGAAAAATTTGTTATCAGAGGCATTCTTTATCCGATGTATGACTGTACAGTGGAGCCTTGTATAACAGTTTGTATAACATAACATCTGTGCAACATAAAAAATTCTGGAGAGAGGGAAAATTTGCTTAACATAATCGCCTATGGGGCAAATCCGTACAACATAAAAATGGGATTACTCCGTTTTCAATGCTTTCCTATGGGAAATTTGTATAAAGGAAATTTTGCTTAACATAATTTCATTTGGAACGAATTAATTCCTTTATACAAGGTACCACTGTATTGACATTTAGAACCAAGACAGCTTCTTTGTAATTGGATGGAGAAATAATGTTGCTTATCATCAGCATGCTGATTACATCAAACCCCCAAACTCTGGAGGAATGCTTCCAGCAGTTTCATGTTAAAACACAGGGGACAAAACAACTGAGAGGCATGCCACAGGCCAGGGCATCAAACAGGAGTCCCCAGCACCCTCTTCTATGTTCTCTCTTCCAGGAAGAACTGGAGCCACTTGTGAAAATATGCTTACATAAGATTCCCCAAAACTAGATTCAAGTCTCTAATATAGGTATTGATTTAATTTGGTTTAGTCTAAGTCTGATTACATTTCTGTATGTATTCTAATAGCATGCATTTTTCTTTAAGTTCAGCCAAAACAGTCTGAAAGATTTTTGCCTTGCCATGTAAGCCATTAATAGCCACTATGTGATTATTCTCTTGTGTTACAGAGTCAGTGCCAAAGTAGCTCCACTGAACATAAATAAAGTTTCCAGCAGTTTGTTGAATTTTGGTCGAAAGCTCATTTCCCCAGCTATTACTTCAAGTGGTGCTCCTGGACCAGTCCTAGGGAGCAGCGGCAGCTTTTCTTCCATTGCAGTGCCAGTTAGGAGCACTGTAGAGCTCCCGCAGCAGCAGCAGCAGCAGCAGCAGCAGCAGCAGCAGCAGCGAATGATGAAGTCCGAAAGTGTGCCAGTTCAGCTAAGCAAAGGTAAATATATGAAATTACTAATTCATGGGAAGATCGCTTGCAGTAACAACAAGATGAATGGCTTTTAGTCAAAACATCTGGTCTGGCTATATCAACTTCCTTCTGAGGATGCCATTCTTGCCGGCTACTGATCATGTTGACTTCCTTTTCTAAACTTACTTGCTCTTCAGTTTTCCTTTTCTTCTCCAACTTCTTCCTACCTGTTGTTTTATCTTGTTTCATTCTTTATGCCCTCTTAACCCCCTACCCTTTTTGTATTCCTCATTTGAATGCTGCCTTTTTGGATTTATCCTCATACAAGGAATGAGGAAACCTTCAGAAATTTTATCCTCAAAATGAGGTGCCCCAAGGCAGCTGGTGTTTGTTTTGTTTCGTATCAGGGAAAACGTGTACGTTTTTCCAAGCGGCTTTTTGCGCTGTTCAGTCAAACGAGGAATACTGGAAATGTGTTGCCTTGTTATGTGAACTAATAAAGTAGGATGGGTTTTTTTTCGTGTCTTTAAGGTCAGACATTCTGTCCAGTCATACTTGTTTGGGATGGAGTCTCAGTTCCACAAAGGGGAAAAACACTGGTTTTATAGAGATAGGGGTTCTATTCATATTCTGTGTAAATTGCAAAAACCAGATGAGGGCAAATATTGAGTGTCTTGGTCTTGAGCTGAAATGAAGGGAACATATGTAATTCTCAAGGGGCAGTCTACTTATCTACTTCTCATCTATACAATAGGACCCCCGTATCCACTGATTCATTATCCATTGATTCAGTTAGCCGCAGCTGGCAGAGGAAAAAAGTAACTAATTGAGCAGCCACAAAGCAAGCTGTAAAGCAAGTTGTTGTCACAAACAGCAGCTGTAAAGCAAGCTATTGTCAAAAACAGCATCTGTAAAAAAAGCTACTGTCACAAACAGTGGCCATAAAGCAAGCTGCTGTCTCAAAACAGCAGTCATAAAGCACGCTACTGTGAGGAAAGAGCAGTTTGGGGGCAAGTGGGCAGGCGTTCTCTCGTATCCACGATTTTCGTTATCCACGGGAAAGCCTGGAACCAATCCCCAGCGGATACCGGGGTCCTACTGTAATCTTGGCAGCAGTTAGATGCTTTTCACGTCCTCTACCTTCTACCTCCTGTTTTGCTATGCCTTGGCTTCTGTAATCTTTACCCATCTCTATTTTTCTGTCCTGCTTTTCTGGGTCAGAACAACTCTGCCTCTGTGATATCAAGAAAATGTTCTAATCCATTGCCAGATATATAATCATCACTGGCACCACTAGCAGATCAACATCATACATCATAATATAAGAACATAAGAAGAGCCATGCTGGATCAGGCCAAAGGCCCATCTAGTCCAGCTTCCTATATCTTACAGTGGCCCGCCAAATGCATCTGGGAGCACACGAGACTAGATATCTGTCTACTGATACCACTCCCCTGCATCTAGCCCTTGAACACATCTCCATCATGGTTTATAACCTGTGATGGACTTCTCCTCCAGGAATCTATCCAATCCCTTTTTGACAGCATCCAGGCCAGATGCATCCTGTGGCAGGAAGTTCCATAGACTAACAACAGGCTGGGTTAAAAAAATCTTTTTGTCTGTTCTCACTCTCCCAACCCTCAATTTGAGTGGATGCCCCCTAGTTCTGGTATTTTGTGAGAGGGAGAAGAGTTTCTCTCTATCCACTTTACTTATGCCTCAGGCACCATTTTCCAGACTAAAGAGCCCCAAATGCTGTAGCTTTTCCTCATAAGGGAGGTTCCCAAGCCCAGTAATCATTTTATTCACTCTCTTCTGCACCTTTTCCAGTTCCTCTATGCCTTTTTTGGGATCCGGTCTCCAGAACTATACGCAATACTCCAGGTGTGGCCTTACTTTCGTTTTGTACAAAGGCATTATAACATTGGCTGTTTTATTTTCAATCCCATTTTGATGATCCCTAGCATGGAATTGGCCTTCTTCACTGCTGCCACACATTCGGTAGACACCTTCATTGAGCTGTCCACCAGCAAACCAAGATCTCTTTCCTGATCCGTCATGGATAGCTCAGAGCCCATGCGTTGATAAAGTTTTGATTTTTTTTATCCCAATGTGCATTACTTTGCATTTTCCTACATTGAAACACATTTGCCATTTTGCAGCCCATTCTCCCAGTTTGGAGAGATCCTTCTGGAGCTCTTCGCAATCTTCTTGAATTTTTACCTCATGGAAAACTTGGCCGCCTCACTGCTTATCCCTGTCTCCAGGTCATTTATGAACAGATTGAAAAACACTGGACCCAGGACAGATCCCTGGGGCACACCGCCTTTAACCTCTCCATCGTGAAAATTGCCCATTGACACCTACCCTTTGTTTCCTAGATCTCAACCAGTTCTCAGTCCATAGAAGGACCTGCCCATTTATCCCCAACTGTGCAATTTTCTCTGACCACTTTTCATTCCCAACATCATTGGTACCAATGTGCACCACAACCACTGGCTCCTTCCCAGTTCTGTCTAGCAAACTATCTAGATATCTTGTGATGTCTGCAACAGGCAAGTCACCATACGGTTATTGTGTGTATCACAAATCCATCTCTCTGTATTTCTATCAAAGCAAAAAGGGGTTTGAGCCACGTGCACATCACAAAACACAATTGCAAAAATAGGTTACAGGCAATACCTTTATAGGCCACTAATAGAAATAAAAAACAAAGAACATTGCAAGCTTTTGAGTGTAAATCACTCTTCTTCAAAGCATGTCCCAGAAGTTCAGACATGGTGAAATATGTGCTTTACCAGGAGGTTACTTTTAAAGTCCTTGGTTAGATGATGTTCTTAAAGTCAATGGCTAGATGATGTTGCAGCCACAGCAGGAGTCTTATTAGCGGCAGAAAGTTGGAGAGCAGTTATAAAAGCTGCTTAAGCATTGGGTTTCACACCCCCATTCCTCAAACAAAGGAACATGGGTCATACACTGTATTTCTAGTAATTAAATCAACTAGTACAAGGAGCCTCTCTCCTGCAGCCTGTTCATCTACATGCACCTCGTCAGCTATATTAAGGGAGAGATCTTCAGTTTGTTCCTGTTGTTTGTCTTTCTGTATCTCATCAAGTGTGATGAGGGAGAGATCCTCAGGTATTCCTCTGTGCATTCCTCATGAGACGTGATGAGGGAAAGAGCCTGAAATTGATTCTGCAATTTCAGACTTTCAGAGCAATCCCTTGCCCTTCTACTTCTTCGCATCACATTCCTACATGCATTTACCTCCTCCTGAGTTAGTGAAATGACTTCTTCCTCAGAACTGTGCCCTGCCTCTTCTTTGTCCAGGATAATCTGCTCTGCTCTGTCCAAGTACAGCTCAAGCTCCTTGATTTGTTGCTGGTTAGATGGGTGGGTGGCTAGCTGCTGGACTTTCTCTTCTGGTAGTACAACCAGTATATAGTATTGGAAATAGAAGTTAAGAGCTGTATATTAAAGCATTTTGTTTTTCTCACATTGATACAAATGAAGCAAATGAAAAAAGTATTGTTACTCTGCCAAATGGTATTTATAGTTCTAGTTTACAGTTGAGGACACTGGATACAAATTGATATGTTTGAAATGTTTATACATCAATAAGACATATACATTAGGAAAATTACTGCATTTAACCAGATGTTAATAGTCCATTTTACATTACATTGGAATTACAGGTTGAAGAAAACAGCTGTATTTTCTGTCATATATCAATTCAGACTATGGGTTCTTCAGTTCCATTTATGGTTTATACCGGTACATTTGTTCTCTTTACACTTTTTGTGGCTCAGATGAAATAGAACTGATAATAAAATCAATGTGTGCCTCCACACACGCACTCAGGAAGTGTGTTGAGTCCCTCCTCCCTTGAGTCTTCTTCTGCATATTTGCTCACTAATAGTGGTGGACTTTGCAAGCCTTAAAGCACTGGTTCCCAACCTTGGCTCTGCAGAGGTTTTTGAACTAAAACTCCCAGGAGCCTTCACCACTAGCTGTGCTGGACTAGGGTTTTGGGGAGTAGTAGTCCAAAAACATCTGGGAACCCAAGGTTGGTAACCCCTGCCCTCAAGAATAGGCTGCTACTTTCAAATTAACATTTTTCCTCCTAGGGGAGACAGACTTATAAAAAGAGCCACTAAACCTGAGTGGGCAAAGTGATACCTAATGTGAACGTAACATTAATGTGTCACATACAACATTACAGTTTCTACTGTGATTTAGAAAGTGCTTCTGTAATAATCAGGAAAGTAATATTTGACTAATTTGTGTAAAAGCACTACTTTCTTTGGTAAGTGATTTCGGGAGAGAATGTAGATTTTTAGCTTTTGATAATTTATTTTTAGCCTAGATATTTCTCTTAGTGAAGCAAACATCATTAAGAAATTGCTGGAATAGCTATTACTGGTATCTTTGGAAAACATTTTAACAAGATTTTAAAGAAAACTACAACCCAGTGTTACCTATCGTCACTGTTGTGTCTCCTTTAATTCCTCCTCCCACTTCTGGGTTTGCTGCTTTTAAATGGATGCTCATTGCATTTACTGCCATACCTTAGATTCACTGTAATCCTTTAAAACTAGAACTAAACATTTTATATGGCTCCACTTTACTGTTCTTTAATAAAACTTTATTTTCCTTTGTATGATTCGCTCTAAAAACACTACAGATCATGTAAAGGCAGTCCCAGAAAGCCAGCCTCCCATGGAAGTGATACGCTCCTCTGAAATTAGGCTATCCTCTTATGGATTTGAAAGGTCACTGCTGGTTGTTGTTCTTGTTGCTGCTGCTGTTGCTGTGTTGTTGTTTCATCCCTCTGAAGTATTGTAAATTTTAACAACAATCCCAAAATAATGTTTTAACATATAAATCAGGTACTACACTCCATCCCAGTGTAAAATCTACAATACAATGCTCCAGTTGTCTGTGAGCAGCAAGGGTATTTATCAATTAGGCAGTATAGTAATCAATCAATCAGTTAGGCCAAGCATGTCCAAATTTCAGCCCTCCAGATGTTTTGGACCACAGCTCCCACAGTCCTTTGTCATTGGCAATCTAAGCTTAGAATTCTGGGAGTTGTGGTTCAAAACATCAGGAGGGCCAAAGTTTGGACATGCCTGAGTAAGGCAGTCAGTCAGTCAGTCAGTCAAATAAAATCTTTCCTCCCATTCTTAGAGTACAATTGCAGCCTCTAAGGAAAAATAGTTACCAGCCCCTGACATTTCTACTACCTTAAGCAAAATGCCCTTACAAAAACCCAGAATGTCATTGTTTGACAGAAACATGAACACGGCAAAGTCTTGGGACATAAATAACCACAGGGAGTTTAAATCCATAAAACGGTTGGGAAAAGTGTGTTCCCATAGTAAACTTAAAAATCACAATTTTAGATGTCAACAATTACTAGATTCAGTATTCAGGCTCTGACTTGTCTTCAGCTTGTCACAGCTTGAGTGTCTTCAGCTTGAGTGTATTATGACGGGGTTATATAGTAAGCATATGCAGTAAAATGGCCACAATCAAAAACAACAGAAGAGGCCATTAATCTCGCGGATACTTAAGAAGATACACTTAGTGCAGCATGAAACATACATGGGATTGAATGTTCACTTGCTCCCATAATTTAGATAAGAAATTGGGAAAATAAATAAGAGTCAAAGAGATGAAAATAATAAAATGAGATAAGGAAGAAGAAGAAAAAGGAAAACTGTTGTGCATTAGCACCACTATTAATGCCTGGGAAATGTGCCTGCTTTGTATAAATTTACTATTGTCAAAAACAAATATCAGAAAACATCTTTTAAAAGTTAGACTTACTTGTTTTATTTTCATCCTGACTGTTACTATTTCTTCATACATTTTTATCACTTGTGGATCAATTCACATTGCAGTAGAAACAGAGGAGCTAGTACTGTAGGTTGTTGGTACACGAAATATATCAATCCCAGTAATATACAGTTCTGCCTGGTGTGAATTATTATAAATGCATCATTTGATTGTCAGTAATTCGATTCCTTTCTTGTTTGAAAAGCCTGGATGTTTGTGTACCACCTTGAACTGCTGAATAAATGGATATTCTAAAAGCTGATTTTTTTAAATAAATAAATCACTAGCTATAAAATAATATTTTCTGTAATGATATGAAATAGTCACTCAACCCAGACTCTGCAAATTATATTATTAATGACGGATATACAATCTGCTTGTTCTGTGAGGTAATTAACAATAACTGAATACTTGTTAGTAGTGTACTTATTAAATGGTTATTGCCATGTTTTTACCAAATATTTAACAATTATTTAAAATCTAATTTGCACTGTGTATGTCAGAGATACAACAGGAAATCAAATGTCTTTTTTTAGAAAGTATATCTGGTACAGTGTTTCACAGTGTCAAACAATTACGGTGGTGCCTCAAGTTACGAGGTTAATCCATTCATCGTGACACTTCGTAAATTGACATTTTCGTAACTCGAAATTGAATGGGGCGCAATGCAAAATTTTCGTATCTCGGGGCATCCCATAGGAAATTTTCATATCTTAGTTTTTTGTGGAAGACTTCCATTTCAGGGTGCATTGACACTGGACAAATTTCCCTTAGTATTTCAAGTGTTTTGCAACTAGGGGCATTCATAACTCGAGGCACCACTGTATGTGCATTTTAATGTTTTAAAAATTTTATAATGTAATACACTATGAATAAGCAAACAAATACTCAGGGGAGCATAACATTGAGGGCAGGGTACAAGATAGGAAATGGGGTGAGGCTGGGGTGAGATGTCTTGAGTTGAAATTGTAGAATGAAAAGCTAGAATGAGACATCTATTGGGGGGATGTATTAAGGAAACCAGACTAGGTATAAAATATTGTACCTCCTTTTCCATTTTTGTTTATGCAAAAGCTAAAATATATGATTTATGCAACTGTAAAGACTTTTTAACTTTTTAATTTACTAGGAGAAGTAGTTACAGGCAATGATGCTCAAGTTTCGGTTCCTGACCAGAATCTAAGTGTCCTCCAAGGGACAGTTGCTACAGCAACTCATGGTATGTTTTTGCCTGTTAACATTGTCTTTGGGAATCACAGACTCACACAGATTTCATTGTTGTGTTGTCTTTCCCAATGTGTGCCATGCATCATATATCCACTGAGTGGCACTGTTGTTTAGAAAAAAGAAATGTCATTTCATAGCACTATGAGATATGCTTCCTTTGGTTCTATTATCAGTGGCAGCTTCACTCTTTACTAAATCTAACTAAAACACTTCTTGGGGTTTGCAGATTTAGTATTTTCTTGTTGACATCGCATCCAGTTGATAACTTGTATATCAAGCTAGCACATTCAATTCTGTAACTCCGTTCAGTAGAAATAGAATAATGTCTTCCTCAGATTTCTTTCATCAGGTTTCTTTTCAGCATTTCTTCAGCCAATCATTGTTACTTTCCTGAGTCAAAGTAGTATTTTTAGAAAATTATTTTCATATCTGTTTTTATCAAATGGCGCATCTGTTTTGCATGGGTGTGTACCTTTGAGTTCTATCACATCATTTGCAGGAAAGGGAGGGAGAAGACCTCAAAGGGCCAGTCTGAGGATAATTTTTATGGTTCCCCACAACTGTGCAAGATATGAACTAAAGGAAGACAATCACTTGGGTTTTGTACAGTTGAACATTCTAGTTTGTTCAATAAAATGAAGTAATTTATGTGTATAAGACTATAGTTTTGTCTAAAATTGTTAAACTAAAAATTGAGTCATCTTATACATGGAAACAAGCTGAGGGGAGAACTGTTGGAAAAGTGAAGTGTGGGTCATCTTATACATGGGGGTGTCTTATAGACAAAAATGTGGTAATGTTGTTTTCTGCAAGTAAAACTTTCCCTCATCCATCATGGTGGCTTTTGCTTTTATTTTTATTTTTTGTTTTTGCTGTAAAAGTCTATTTTCAAAACATGTCAGTTCGGCTGTACATCTTACATTATCTTTTCCTATGGCATTTGCATCTGATTTTAATATCATTTTCTCTTTCATCTGATATTTCTATTTCACCTCTATTGCTCCTCACTGTATTACTTCCAGTAGCAGGACTATTATTCTTCCTTCTGTCATTAAATAGACATGAATATGTTTCCTTTTTCTGATATACATACTTGGGTATTTCTGAAAAATAAAGACAGAAACTTTTGTAAAAATCAAACCAAGCCATGTAGTCCTTACACAATACAGTGCTGGACTAGGTGATACCTTTACTGGATCTCTAAAAAGTATCTGCTAGCTTTTGTGGATCAAAGTCTACTTCTTCAGGCATGCACAGGTATATTGACAATAGTGCAGAGAAATTAGGGTCCCAAAAGTTCATGGCAGACGATTGTGCTAGATTTGTTTCTTCAAGATAAGTTTTTAAAAGTGCAAGCTGGATTGGAGATGTGGTTTTCAGACTACAGCACAGGTAGCTATTGATTGAATATCACACCTTTGCTCCTCAAACAAAGAGACTCAAGAATTATACATATAAAGTCTGCTGCTTAGTATTTGCCCCATAGTTCTTAAAGCACTCATAGAATCATAGAATAATTGAGATGGAAGGGGCATATAAGGCCATTGAAT
This sequence comes from Phrynocephalus guinanensis, assembly GCA_037367245.1. Lineage (NCBI taxonomy): Eukaryota > Metazoa > Chordata > Lepidosauria > Squamata > Agamidae > Phrynocephalus > Phrynocephalus guinanensis. The sequence continues at coordinate 29,308,975 of CM074742.1, forward strand.
CAAAATCTCTGCTCAATGCAGAAGTACAGATCAAAGCAGATCTGATAGATGGCTGTCCAATTTTCTCTTGAATGCCTCCATTGTGGAGAGTTCTCCACCTTCCAAAATAATTGGTTTCATCGTCATACTGCTCTAAGGAGTTTTTTCCCTGATATTCAGCCTAAATCTGGCTTCCTGCAGTTTAAGCCCGATAATAAGTGTCCTGTTATACTCCAGGATGCTTGAGAACAGATCCTGCCTCTCCTCTGTATGATTACCTCCCAGGTGTTTGAAAAGTTCTATCATGTCTCCCTTCAATCTTATTTTCTCAAAGCTAAATATGCCCATTTATTTCAGACTTTTGTCAGTGCCTCGATCTCCAGTTCTCTGATCATCCTGGTTTCCCTCCTCTGAACTGGCTTCAGTTTGTCACCATCCCTCTTAAAATGCATTGTCCAGAACTAGACACAGCACTCTAGATGAGACCTAACCAGGGCCAAATAAAGGGAGACTAGTACCCCATGAGATCTAGAAACTAAACATCTATTTATGTATATAGCAATCCCCCGCCTATCACAGGGGTTAGGGACTCGACCCGACCCATGATAATGGAAAATTCGCAATATACAGATGCTGGGTCGGATCGGGACTGGGGGGGGGCTCTCTGGAGCCTCCTACACTTAACTGAGGCCTGGCGCTGCCACGAACAGGCCTCAGAAGGGCTTTCTGTGCCTGTCTGAGGCTCCAAAAGTGGTTTCCGGTGATCTGAAAGTCACTCCCGGTTTTCCGGAAGTCACTTCCGGTTCACTGAAAACAACTTCTGGGGCCTCCAACCTTCCAAAAGAAAGTGGATTTAGCCTCAGTGTTTTATACTTCTAATTTCTTCCCAGTTACGCTTCTGTAGTGGGACCTATGCAGAATTGACGCTGAAAAGTGTTCAGGAGCTGCAATCTAGTGCAAAAGGTGGCAGTCAGGTGTGTTCTTTAGAGATGGCTTATCACCTATCCTGAAGCAACTGCTCTGGCTTCCAGTCTGATTCTGAGCCCAGTTCAAGATGCTGTTTTGATTTACAAAGCTCTGAGCCACGTTATTTGAAAGGCTGCTCCCTCCCATCTGTGCCTGCCTGGAATGTGAGATCTTCCACAGAAGCCCTGAGAAATATAGGGTAGTGAGTACATGGGAAGACAGGGCTCCTACTTTGTAACAGGACCTTAATTGTCAAGTTCCCTTCCAAAGAAGATCAGGCTTCTTCCTTCCCTTATCATCTTCCAATAAGAAACCAAGAGTGCATTGCTTCCTGTGGTCCTTTGTGTGTGAAAATCGTTTTGAACCTTGATTTTAGCATTTTCTGCTTTTGGAGAATGTTCACCTTCAAAATTGGTGATTACTTTGTATTTCTTTTTAAAGAATGCTTTGAACCTTTTGTTTTTGAACATTCCTTGGAAGGCATGAAAAGATGAGAAGAGATACCTGTAAATGAAAACTTCTAATAAATGTCTAATAAATAATAAATAACATACACAAAATACGTCAGCTATATAGTAAATAGCATCTATGCTAAAGATTTTTCTCAGCAATATTCTAGAAACAACATTTGTAAGAATGTTTGAGAATGAAAGGATTATCACAGAGGATGATGTGGTTCAGGTTAAATGCAGATTACTGTGTAATTGTCTCCAAGGTAGCTATCTTGACCTTACTACTGGTTTGTCTTGGGGCCTTTTTACACGACCCCTAAGATCCGCTGGCCACTTAAATTCGGACCAGAGATCTTAGGGGTTCCTCGCTCTTCCTCTGTCCCCACCCCCCTCCGCACTTCCTGGTTGCTGGCTGCCTGAGGGAGGGAGAAAAAAGAAAGAAAAGAATGCCGGTTTACCTCCGTTTTGTTCCGGGCAGCAATCAGATCTCTTAAAGCGGCGGGGCGCAAAAAAAGAACAAACAGAAGCCAGGAGAGCCCCGCACTCACTATCCTTACACCGGATCAAATATTTGTCACATCCAAAAAGCAGGTACAAGAAAACTGCTGTTTGGTCGTGCTAAAGTGGGCGGGGTCACACTTAATTGTCTGCAAAGTCCGGAGCTGGTGGGTAAACATTTTTAAGGTCCGGACCTTGCAGCCATTTGCGGCGAAGCTTAGGGGTCGTGTATAAACGCCCTTGGAGACTGCTGTTCTACAGTTGCTCATTTTTAAGTGGTACCAGCTTTGGAGGAAAAGCTTAAACATTTTAATATTGATTCCTCCCATATTTTTCCAGTCTCCTCGGATTGTAGGTGCTACAAATCTTGTCTCCTTCTCATGAATGCCACTCTTGGTTTCCTTCATTATAGTAATTTCATTTTACATTACAATTTAAATTACAGTTTACAATAACTAAAAAGCTTGATAAAATAATAGTCTGTTAATGAGAATGGCAAGTATGTCACCTTAAATCCACTGAACTAAAGAGCTATTTTCTAAGTTCAAGACTTCACAGTAGCTACATGTCCCATGAGGTGGAAATAAAAAGACAATTGATCAAAAGCCCTATGCTGGCTACTTTCAGACAGTATTTTATAGAGCAACTAAATGAGGAAATAAATACAGTAAGATTTCAGTTCTACCCATGAAGCAGGTGTTGAAACACAAGAGAATTACACCCTTAATTGTATTTTTACTGTTGAAGGTCACTATGCAGGAATATAGATAACCTTCTGGCACATTAAAATAATGTAATTAAAGATTAAGAAGACTCCATAGCTTAGCAGTGTGTGTACATTTAATATTTCAATTACCATCATTTTCCATGGTAACAAAAGCATTATATAGTAGTCAGTGAGCTTTAGCATTGAAAACACAGGATCCATGTGCAGCACTTATTGGGGATATTGTGGAGATCCAGTACTAAAGATATGGCATAGGCTAGTGGGCCAAAGCTGTCAGGAACATAAGGAACATGAGAGTCAAATCAATCCTACCTCCTCAAAGGAAATGGGAGATTACTCTTGAGGACCTTGCCTTGGTTAAACATTGAACTATGCTGACTACTTCCCTTCATGGTTCTCTGACCGGCCCTAAAATCAAAGACTGGATTTGTTTAGGTTAGTTAACAAACTTTTCAATAGATAATGGTGTGTTTTTTCTCTCACCACAGCCCAGTTCAATAGCATTCGAAAAAACTGGTGCTGTCACAATTGAATAGATTGCCTTACTCTAGACTATAGCAGCGATGGTACCATCATTAACTGTAGGACTGCCTTCACCTTGCCTGCTCATTAAGATATGCTAGAAAGCTTCTCCTTTCTTGCCCAGTTGAGTTATCTGAGCCGACATCAGGGACTGGTCTCCCTTTCTAAGTTTTCTTTGGAAGTCCTTCTGTTCTTATACATTGTACTGGTATCTTAGGTTGTTGAATAGTTTTTTGCTTTCTGAAATCTTACCTCCTGTGTTTACAGTGGGCCTTTTTACACAACCCCTAAGATCCGCTGGTCCCTTAAATTCGGACCAGAGATCTTGAGGGTTCGTTGCTGTTCCTCCGTCCCCACCCGCTCCGCACTTCTTTGTTCTGTCTGCGTGAGGGGAGGGAGGGGGAAAAAGCCTTAGGCAGAGACAAAAGAATGCATTCTTACCTCCGGTGCCGGTGGAGGTTGCTCCGACCTCCGTTTACTTCCTGGTTCCTCTTTAAGGGGCGGAGGCAAAAGAAAAACAACAGAAAGAAGCAAGGAGAGCTCAGGCACTCTCCGCATCAAATATTTTTCACCATCAAAAAGCAGGTACAAGAAAAGTGCGCTGGGTCACGCTAAAGTGGGCGGGGTCGCACTTAATTGTCTGCAAACTCCGGAGCTGGTGGGTAAACATTTTTAAGGTCCGGAGCTTGCAGCCATTTGCGGCGGAGCTTAGGGGTCGTGTATAAACGCCCAGTGTTACCAACTATGCTTTGATTGTTCTATTTTCACTCTGAGCTTCTGTATCTCTAGTTAATGATGCAGATAAAATATGGAGTACTGTAAGATTATTTAAGAGAGGTGATTTACACCAGTTTAACAGCATAAAGCTATTCTGGCATCATATTTTTCTGTGTGAAGATTCAAAACTCAAAAGGCATATGTGAGCACTGATTTACATGATGATTATTTTTCACTGTTTGGTACACTATATGGAGACTCATCCTTTTTCAAGTAATAATTCATCTATCATAGATTTAATAATGAACAAGATGAGTTTTTTAATCCTCTAAGAATTAAGACTTTGCAAACGGGATCTATAACAAAAGCTGCAGCATGGAACATTTTGTCCCAGGAAAGTAGCAAGCCGTGTCTGGGATCCTTGACTTGATCCCTTCTCTCTCCTAGTGCCTTCTCCTTCCCCACAAAGATCACACATTCTGTGCTAGAATAGGGATTAGTTTCTCAGCTTCTACTATTATATATAAACTTTGCTGATACCTTTCTCTTATGCGTGCGTGGGACCATATTGGATTCATATGTATCAGGCCTCCTTGCACCCTATGTCTACATATAATCTGGTCTTCCCTTATTTCTACTTTTGCTGCCACTTCATTCCTTCCTTCCAAATTCCTAGTGCAGCAAACAGTGTGCGTAAATTTAGTACTGAATGCAGGCTTTTCATAGTGCAAGGTCTGTGTGTCTTGTATAGCATTCATTTTTGTGATTTTGACTTTGTGGCTGTTTGATGCAAAATATATGCTAAAGAGACTTGACTCTGTACAGGCCTGTGTGTTTCACAGTAGCACTTCATACCTCCCTACATGTGTGGACAGATGGGCTTTGATGTCCTGAAATCTCACTCTGTGTCGATCTGTTTGTGAAAATCCCCTAAGTGACATTTCAGATAGGGACCTCTTTGGTGGCAGTGTTTTCCAGTGATTTTTTTCCCTTGACTGTTTGCTTTACAGGGCAGAGTTCAAAAAATGTCAGCGCTTCTCCAAGCACTGAAAGTTTGTCTGGAGGACGTGAATACACAGGGTCTCCACCTTTGTCTGCAACCAAGAAGGAATCCTTTTTCAGTACCATTTCCCATTCTCGCTCTCACAGCCGAAGTATGAGCAAAAAAGAGTCTGTAAGTCACTACTACATGCAGAATTGTTTATCCCATATTGTTTCACTTATTTTCAGTTGGTCTGATTGTAAGTAGTACATTACAAGTAGTCTGGGATGCATCCCTTCATGGACAGGAAACATAAGATAACTCTGTTCATAACTTTAAAGAGTATTTCACTTGGATTCTGGATCTTCTACCTTCTGGCTCATGAATTGGCTAAACATCTCTTCTATGCAGTAAATCAAGTTTAAAACCAATTAAAATCAGTAGCCCTATTAGAAACAGCATAACAACAACAGAGAAATACCCAGCACTAAAAGGTCTCAGTCAAAAGCTTGTTTTGAGTTGAAATGTCTTTGCGTGACAGGAGGAGGACAAGAAAGCATGAAGCTTAGCCTCCCTTCAGAAGGGAGTTCTGTCACCTGGGAACAGTCACTGAAAAGGTTGTCTTCTCCTCACTAAATGTGCCTGTGAGGTTAGGGGAACAGAGAAATTTAAGGGTCTTAAGAACCAGGCAGGCTCATATAGGAAAATATGGTCCTCCAGATAGCTTGGAGCCAAGCCATACGTGGCTTTATAGGTCATCACCAGCACTTCAAATTGTTCCTGAAAATGAACTGGTAGCTAGTAAAAATGGGCAAGAACTACCAAACCAGTGGGTCATGCCAGTTCAACAGGTGTTCAGCGCTTCCCATCCCCAATGCTAGGTGCTCACTGAGAGGCAGCACCTGGAGGAGGTGGGACCGGGGAGCACCAAACACCCGTTCGGCCGAAGGATAAACTGGTTCAGCAATTCATACCCATCTCTAGTAGTTAATGATGCTAGTACAGCTGAAATATAACTGATTGACCATGTTCCACACAGAGATGAATTTTCAGGCAAAGTTTTCCTTCCTTAAAAGACAGACTAAGTTACATTCCAGGGGAGGGATCAGCAGAATACATGGGTCCCTTATTCATGTGTCAGCTTTTCTTGTGTCTAACAGAAAGTATTGTCAAAGGCGACTGGTAAGAAGACTGGTTTACAGTAAAATGATTCTGTGGTCTAAAGTCTGTGCTGAAAGGCATTTGAAACGCTATATGGCTTTTAAATGCATATTCCAATAGTAATGTGGGGTTATGCCACAAGTCAGTTTGTTTTCAGAATGTTAGTACAAGAAAGATGGAGTGCATCTGTTATCAGCAGATATAGGGCCTTTTTACACGACCCCTAAACTCCGCCGCAAATGGCTCCCAGCTCCGGAGTTTAAAATTGTTTACCCACCAGCTCCGGAGTTTACTGAAAATTAAGTGCGACCACGCCCACCTAAGCGCGTCCCAGCGCACTTTTCATGTACCTGCTCTCCGAGGGTGAAAAATCTTGATGCGGGTGTGCCAGGCTCTCCTCGCTTCTTTTTGTTGTTGTTTTTTGCCTCCCGCCCCTTTAAGAGAAGGAATCACAACGAGGGGGCCGCGTCCACCGGCACCGGAGGTAAGCCTGCATTCTTTTGTCCCTTTTTTTCTCCCTCCCCTCACGCAGCCAGCAGCCAGGAAGTGCGGAGGGGTGGGGACGTAGGAAGAGCAACAAACCCCTAAGATCTCTAGTCTGAATTTAAGGGACCAGCGGATCTTAGGGGTTGTGTAAACACCCATAGCTGAGTAAATTGTGAGGGATTATTGGAATTATAGTTCAGCAGCTTCTGGAAGGCAAAATAGTGACCATCCCTGTACTGAATATTTGGTTGTATACAGTATATTATATTACTTTTGTAAATAGTGCCATCTGTAATGCACAAAAATGGCACTGCAAAACTGTTGAGCAAGTTGTATTTGTTACTGTCACTTTAGGGTAGAATTCTAGACCTTTCTGAGTAGATTATAGTGGTAGAAAACTAGAGATTTGTGGAGAACACTCATTGTCATTTCCTAGAAATGAAGCTCCCAGAACTGGTAACTTTTTTTTCCACATAGGGTGAGATCATAGATTGATTCTTAGTGGCTTTTAAAGCAGAACCATTCGGTTAATGACACTATCATGGTCCCTGCCCCCGACAGTGGTAGCATTAATACTGCCATCATATTTCTAGCTACAGTAGAAATGCAAATCTACGTGACAAATGAACAGTTAAGCTTTCTGATTCCACAAAAGGAATCTGGATTCACTCCTCACAGTGTAACGTTTGTGAATTTCATTTCTCAGTGGTTCTTGATAATTTCCTGCTGCTTTTACAAGACTGAGGACAGCTGAAATGGTATAGTTATGGAGAAACACATTTCACTGTGGCCACTATTTGTTTATCTGGTTAGTTGCAAAGAATCACTCTTAGGCTGCCAGCCTACAGAAGCAGTGGTAGGAACAGATCTGCTAAAGGCTAGTAAATTTCTTAGAAACCAAACTAAGGTTCCAAAACATGGTTTGGAGGTAGGACTTTAGTCAACTGTTTGTAATGTTACTTCCTCAGTAAAAATATATTGTAAACAATTTCTCACACCACTGTGAGTTTAAGAACAGCTTCTAATGTACTACTGGAGTGTTCTTTTGTTAAGAAAAGCCCTTCTGAGGTCCTTCTGACCAACAGTTTCCCTACAGTGAAATCTTCATTCCATGTGCGTTGTTCAGTCTAAATTTAGAATCTGGCGTAACACCACAAGAAGACTGACAGTTTTGCTCTATTGAAAGTCTATAAAAGTATATCAGACTAGCATCACAAATATTCCTCTGCCTATTCCTTGACAAAGAATGCTATGAGAACATTGGAAAGGCATTAAGCATATGTAAGCTGCTCTATTTAAATCTGTTAATAGCTAAGAAATGTACAGTTAATTTAATCACACTGAATCATTTCTACAAATGTAACACAATTTGCAGACTAGATGATTTGTCTGTAATAAAACAATACAATTGTACTTTGTGACTAACACAGGGGAAATAGTGTATGCACTAGCAGTAACTGGTGGAAAAATTAAATGTGTGCTAAACTTACGATTTGTTGTATAAAATCCAAGTAGACATTTAGCATTCATTTGGAAGAAGAAGATAGGATCCAGAGAAAATAAATGAGTTGCATTTAGGTCGCCTTTACATCAATAGAAAAATTTAATTCACTGTTGCCAGTTATTGATACTAATTTAGGTTGATCGAAGAGAGATTAACTTGGTATGGACTACTGTCAGCAATCTAGAAAGATGTGTTAAAGAAGCTGGAACATCAGTGTCTGCTAAAACATAAATGCATGGGATGTGGCAAGATGCTAGAAGTTATTGAATGTCTTCCTGAAAAAGTGACCTGCTTTTAATCAAAGTTTGCCCATTTTATCTGGAAAAAAACCAAAGCAAAGCAAAGTGTTCTGCTTATATACCGCCCCATACCACTTCAAGTAGTCTCTGGGTCGTTTACAATTTAATTATAGTATGCAGGCTACACATTCCCCACTCCCAGCAAGCTGGGTACTCATTTTACCAACCTCGGAAGGTTGGAAGGCTGATTGAACCATGAGCCTGCAGTCCAGGCATTTAACCACTGCACCACAAGGCTCCTAACAAAGCTCCAGGATTTTATACAAAATAAGATGCAATGCCACTTGGCAAGGATGACATATCTGTGTATAGGTTTTCTGTCTCATTAGCAAAAATTGCTTTTTGGTATTCTATGACTGTCATTTGTCAGTTAACATTATGGAAGAAACAATTATTTATTGTCATACTTAGATCACAGCAGCAGTTCCCTACTAGCTGATGCATACCAGGTTGGACCTCTTGCCATGATGTTTCTTTTAAGAACCAAGGTTGCTTTTGATCCTTGGTGAGTGACATAAGGTACTCTGTAGAGGGTATAATGAACACATGGAGGACAAAATGGATGAGGAAGAGGATATACTGTATGTTGTTTTGAGCATTGAAAGATAAGGTGAAAACATTCCAAAGGGTGGCCTAGAAGTCTAATAGAGAAAATGTTTGTTGTTATTATTGTTTGGCAAAAATGTATTTATTTTATTCTAGGAAGAGGAATTGGAAGTTCAGATTTCATTTCTCCAGGGACAACTGAATGAATTGGAGGCGATGTGCAAATACTGTGCAAAGATGATGAATACACATCTGGGTAAGGAGCTACTCTTCCTCTTAGATGGCGAATACCATGAGTATTGCTTCTGGGTGAGGCTTTCCAAGTTTATGCAAGTGAGACCAAGTCCATCTCAAAAGAACACTCAGTGAAAACTGAACAGTGAAAATGGAGCACTGCACAATAGTATTGACATTACAGAGGATGTGACTACACAGTGGGGGGAAATGCCAATGAACTTGCATTCTCTTGCTGGGACGTTGCACCAAGGCATGCAGTTACCTTTGATATAACTGGCCATGCTGGCAGAGAAAGAGGGAAGAGCCTTCTAATTTTTAACCAGAGAAGTTGTGGGGGGGAAAGTGTCTTAGGAGAGAGGCTTTGTGGAATGAAATGAGCACTAGCACTGCTTGGAGGTGGGTGTCCACAGGCACAGGTAGGCACGAGCTCTCTTGGTCCTTCCTCATGAGGCAGGAGGCAAGGGAGAAGGTTCCTTGCCATAGCCCCACTGTGTATGCGCGCGCACACATTCGGTTGGTCTTCCCTTTCTGCACTGGAGAAAAGAAAAGTATTCAAAAATTTTAAGGGTTTCTACTGGGAAGGAAAAAACTATAAATTGGGGGCTGAGGGAGTCTGGGATTTGGGGTGTTTTTTTCAGTGCCAAAGTAATCTAGTGCTAAATTAGTATATGAGGGCAGTGATTCATTGCTAAATTTGTTTATTTCAAAAATAAAAACAAATCTAGAGCACTCAGAGGACTGATTGAAGGGGCAGATGTTCCCCCAGTTCCTAAATATCATGCTCCAATTGCCTATGTCACCACAATGCCACCCACCAACACCCCCTGCCCCCTGTCATTTTGCAGAAGAAAAGCACTGCTCCCACAGGGAAGACGTTTCGAAGCATTCCAACTTGAAAAAAGTAGAAGCCCCCAGAGGCAGAGTTAAAAAAAAAAACTTACGTTGACAGCGAAAAAGTCCAGGCTGATTGGAATTGGCCTTTGCAGCATGTGAGAATTGGGAAAAAATTGAAATCATCTGTTTTATACCCACATAGTTGTAGCCTGCATCTGACCTTGCTTTTATCTCTCAAATGCAAGTAGACTTCAGCTGGAGACACTCTGCTGAAACATTTGTATACTTAACCTTATGTGATGATAGTATGCAAAACTGAAAGACAGTCAGAAACTAAGATTTTATGAATTTCTCCCTTTCTGTTCATGATCTAGAACTCTTGTTGGACTGTTTTCTAACTGTCAAGAATTAATCAAAGAAAATACTCAAGTTTCCTTATCTAAAGTTTCATTAATTTTGGAACTAATGCATGGACAGTTTTTCCACATTACAATTTTTGTGTGTTTGCACACGCATATGCACAGTTTTCTTTTTCTATCCTAGTAAGATGTTTATCTCCATCGGCATCATAATGTTCTTCCAGTTTTGTTTGTTTGTTTGTTTGGAGGGAGGCGGAATAGATCTTGATTTCAGAAACTAAGAGAGAGAGAAAGAATGCACGTTGTTTTTAATGAAAAAATGTGCACAGCATTCTACAGATCCAATGTTTATTTTCCATCAAAAAATGCACTAGTGCTAGAACTCGGATGTTCATACATGCTCTGCCAGCAAGCAGTTGACTAGTCTGAAATGGACTAGGGCTAAAATCTTGTGTGTTCATCAACCTGCCTGTGATTTTCATAGGATTATAGATTGCTTGAAGGTATCTAATTGAAACTGCTGTAGTTTACCATTGGCTTGTTTCTCCCTGACCTACCTTTGGAAGAAAGACTTTTATCAAGCTATTCTGTTGTAGCTGTTTCTTGCTGTTCCAGAGGATCTAATGAAGTTTGGGCTTCATGAATACACAGCACATTTATTATTATATTTTACCACAGAGATTTTCTATTGCAAGTGCCAAAATAACCTGGTCAGCTTTAGGTACTCTGTAGTTGACAGGTTGGGAACCAGGGAATGTGCTATTCTTCCTAATTCAGAAAAGCCATTTTGCACTTGTTCTGCTGTTCAGTAAGCCTACATCAGCATTAGTGTAGATTGTAGTAATTAAAAACAAAAGAAAGAAGTAGATACAGCTTTTTTTTACCTGCTCTTAATGTTTTAGCAGAAAAACAGCAATCCTAAGGGAGCCAGAAAGCAGCTGATCTGTTCTCTTTCCCTGTTGGCCAAAGAGATAAGGGGTAAGGGTGGGGTAGGGGGTTGATTTTTATATGTTATTTTTCCACTGTATTGTAGCAACATTTGCCATATGTAGAAACACATAGGGTTCCAGGAGCAACAAACAAACATTTTTTTTTGGGGGGGGGAGACATAACAGGATGTCCATCTTTCCCATGAACTTTAGAATTACTAGAAATTAGAAAAAAGGATATCATGCCAGTGGCAAAGTAAATTGGTGTTTCTAAATTAGGAGGAGAAAAGGGAACAACCATTTTTTAAGGAAAAAATGAGGAGAAAAACAACCGCAACTAGGGTGCAAAGCTTCCGTCTTAAAACTTTACCTCAGAAATCTCCATGATCCAAAAACATTATCTGTGGAAACTGTTCTGTGCAAATTGCATTGTCACGACTCTTTGGGAACCATCCTTGTCCAGTTATTTTATTTTGCAATGATTGAGGTGTTTTCACTGTCATTCATATAAACTACAGGAAATAATTCAAGGATTAAATTCTTTACGGTCAAAATACGTACCAGATTTAGTGGTTTATAGCTATTATATTAATTAATAAATCTGTAGTTTAGATGCCAATGGTTGCCAAATTACCATTTTTTTAAACAAAAAACAGGATTCGTGTTTTGAAAGATCAAGTGCTGTTGCATGCTAGTGCATGCTGAAATATTTTACCACTGGATGAGTTAGGCTTGTAAAAATTGTTTGTTTCAGACTGTAGCAGGCATTTTGATAATAAATGTCTTTCCACTTTTATCAGCTCATAGATGTTGACTCAATACTCTTATACTATATGTCTGAGAATTTCTGATTTATTTATTTCTTAAATACAGACTTGCTCACCTTCTACATAATTTGAAGGTCTTATGTCTTTATTTGTATCAGAGTGTTTCACAATTTAATATTATGGACATATGTGAAATATAGATAAAGTTACAAAAATTAAAATGTTAAGATAATTAGACTTTTTTGACCAGAAGCAGACTGTTGTATTTCAATAGCATTGTCTTGGCCATTTGCCAGATTGTCTTTTGTTTACATGGCAGGTCATACATTGCATGCACATTGATTGAATTTGGAAGCTAACCAAATATTTGTTGGGGGGGTGTTAAAAAGATTAGTTTGGCGATTCATTTGTTATTCTGCTTAACCCATTTATTAGGGTGGTTTTAATATTACATTGACCAACTAGAGAACTGACTAAAAAAACTTTGCGTATCTCTCTATGATTTATTTATTTATTTATTTATTTATTTATTTATTTATTTATTTATCAGGCTTCTACTGAAGTATGACAAGTTTTGACTGAATTGTCATTGGCTTGGCTGAAATCTGTTAAATTTATAACTGCATTGCCTACATTAGAACACAAAGAAGTAAAGGATGAGTTAGACTTGTAATTTTTGTTTGTGTGTTTACATAAACATTTTCTAATTAAATGTCCATCCACTTCTTATGCTGCACCACAGAATGATGACATAATTACGTACAAATGTGAGCTCCTGCCTCTGTGTTACTATGGTAATGAACGTGGTTTCTTAAATAATATATACAGTGTGTATTAGAGTGCTAAATTCGTTCTTGTGCTGAAGATCAATAAATGGGGAGTTGCCTTTACATTTTGTAGCTAGTCCATTATATTAGTCGCAAAGGACATTGAAATCATATATCTGCTTTTTATCTGTTTAGTAGAGCATTTGGAAGAGTACTTTGTAACTTACTGAGCAGATCAAATGAATCAAATAATTTCCCCACTCTTCTAACAATACTATGAGACAAGGTCACCCAATAGTATTTGATAGTTGATTGAAAACAAATAAAATAAAAGTTCATTCCATATATACTTTCCTCAAAGAATTCAGAGTTTTGGACTGCAACTCCCACAGTCCTTTGCCATTGGCAATCTAAGCTTAGAATTCTGGGAAGTGTGGTCCAAAACATCAAGAGAACCGAAGTTTGGACAAGCCTGGTCTAAACAGTAGCCTGTAAATCAGGGGTCCTCAAACCTAAGGCCCCGGGGCCGGATGCGGCCCCCCAAGGTCCTGAATCCGGCCCCTGGGACCAATTGCAACCCCCACCTACCCCCTGTTTTGTGAGCAAGCCAGCCTCCACAGCTGCTTTTGGACTGGGATCCGGCCCCCAGTGGTGTCTGGGTGGTGGTGGACCGGCCCGCTGGTTGAAAACTTTGAGGACCCCTGCTGTAAATGATCTCCCTCTTGCTACAATTAGAAATGCCGCTGTTCTTTAGAAATCAAGCATCACATTATTTCATATCAGTTAAAAATCCTGGTGGCATGTGACATCACCCTTCACAATCTTACTACCCGGAAGAGAGACAGATGAGAATGGTCCCTTTCAATGCTATATTCCAATCTCAATCAACACTAGCAATGTTCCAGTAATAAGGAGTAAGTTCAGCACCATGAATATACACCACCAGGCCTGCTGTGTATAAACACTGTTCATACGAGGGCTAAAAGAATGGGTATGGAAATCCTGCTCAAAGCATCCTACTGATTGCCCACTTTATTCTTGACCATTCTGCACTAAACAGCAAAGTGTCAAGGGGGATTCTCCTGCCTTACACTTGAACTGAATAATAAGACTGGGCAAGCCGGAATGCTAATGGAGCAGCAGTCCCGGCAAGACTTCTGTTTGTGTTCAAGCAAGCATGAATCTAAGCCCTCTTAAGACTTTTCCTCTCAACTCAGGAAGGTCAAAAACTTTGTATGTGTCCATATAGCCACTTACACATCTCCATGTGCAGGCTGAACAGTGTATGAAGCCATTAGATTAGTGGACAGCTGGGCTAACAGGACTGCATAGGAGAGTAAGGAAATCATACCCCACTTCTACTTTTTAACAATGTATGAATCAAGAGGCTTACATAAGAAACACACTTTTTGTTTTAGTAGTGACCAATAAAGGTATCACCTAGCATACCTTTACAACAAGCCAAGTGTATCAAGAAACCCAAATGCTGCAGAATGGTGAAATAACATGTGAAGTTAGAGTTACAGTAAAATAAAATTGAATAAAGCAAATATTTCATAAATATATCCAGGCTGAAGACTTGGATGGGTGTGATAATCAAACTGGATCTCTTTCTAATAAACCTTATGTGCATTTATATTTGGCTTTGTAAACTCCTATTATTGAATATAAAGAAATCCTGATTTTGTGCAGAGTTGTTGTACAAAATAAATTTGTGTGTGTGCTAAAGCCATGCGTTTGAAGCAAGTAAGAATCTATAATTCATTTGTTCTTATTTTTGAAGAAACAAGCATGCTAAGAAGATGGTTCACTAGCCTTGTTTGTGCAGCATGGCAGACCACAGTCCCAGGAGAATCCTGCCTTTTCACTTTTTAGTAGCAATAGTGAATTATGGCAATAGTGCAATACAGATTGGGCTGAGTAGATTCCACTCACACAAAGCTATTTATAAAAGGAATTTTGTTGAATACAAAAGAATTAAGATATGGCACAGATTCATAATACAACTAATATTGGGAAAGCAGAGGCTTAAAAGAAGCAAAGGTAACAAACATGACTGAGAGGGTACAAAGGAAAGACATGGGATACCCATCTGTGGGGAAAATACTCCTAGAAGATAGACATGTGTGACAAATATTACCTCTCTTTAGTCTGTTGAGACTGCCTTGGAGCTGTGGATTGTTGGAGCTCCAGCTGGCAGGATCAGCTAGAGTGTTCTGAGGAGACTGATAAAGAAGATTCGCTCCAGAATGATATGCCCTCTAAATTTGTCCCTGATGTATGGTGCTCTGTACTGTGTATGTATGCATACAATCCCCCCTACATGGGTTTTGTCGTGACCAAAACAAAAATAGTTGAGGCAGCTGCATGGGGGAGAAAAACCCCGGCACAGAGGGGGGAGGTGGGGGCATACTTTAGAGGGTGCCTTGTCCCAGAAACTTCCCTGGACCTGAACTGAATCTGTACTGTACTTGAACCTGAACAACTAATATGACTGCTGGATGTCTTCTATATTGTTTCTTGTCAGGCTGGCTAGTGACCATGTGTTCTGCCTTGCTTGACCATTGTCTTCCCACCTCTCCAATCCAAAGGCAATGGACCTAGAATGGGCCACTTAGTAAACAAGAGTTGAAGATGGGCAGACCATTCTAGGATACTAACTTTCTCAAGCCTCCAATCATTTTACCATAACAACAAAAGAAGGTGATTTAATTCATATGGCCCTCTCCAATGGAGAGCTATTCTATCAGATGATGACTTAAGAACATAAGAACAGCCTTGCTGGAACAAGTCACAGCCCGTCCAGTCCAGCATTCTGCCTGACACAGTGGCTCACCATTTGTTTCAGGATATTCACATGCAGATATCTTCACCTGCTTATGATTCCCTGTAAACGGCATTGAGAGTTATCCTGCCTCTCTCTCCAACCCGGAGGTTGTCCTTAGGCATCCATAATGATAGCCATTGGTACCCTTGTTCTTTCTTAAAGCTGCACTTTTTCCATTTCCAAAATATCCTTCTGGAGGTATGGTGACCAGAACTGTATACAATACTCCAGATGGGGCCTCACCATAGATTTACAAAGAGGCAAAATGACACTTGCTAATTTAATTTCTTTACCCTTCCTAATGATTGAGTTTGCTTTTTTTCACTGCTGTGGCACACTGGGTTGACACCTTCATTGATCTGCCCACCAGGACAGCAAGGTCCCTTTCATGGTTTGTTGCAGAAAGTTCAGAGCCCATCAGTTTATAAATGTAATTGGGTTTTTTTTTTGCCCCAAAGTGCATCACTCTGCACTTACTAATGCTGAAGCTCATTTGCCAGTAGTTTGCCCATTCCCCCAGTGCCTCACAATCTATCTCCTGAGTTGGTGAAGTGGCTTCTTTCTCAGAACTGTACCCTGTGTCTTCTTTGTCCGGGATAGTCTGCTCTGCTCTGTCCAAGAACAGCTCAAGCTCCTTAATTTGTTGCTGATTAGATATGTGGGCCTCCAGCTGCTGGACCTTCTCTTCCAGTAGTGCAACCAGCTTGCTCTTGCTGCAAGTGCAGTTGTCCATGTGCTTTGGCAAGAGGACAAACATGGCACAAGTGTTGCAAGTAACTACAACTGCTCCCTCAGACCCCATTTTAACGAGTGCAGTATTCTGGGCCTCAAAAATTTTCACTTTTAGTACCTTTTTATCTAGTAAGAATATTTTATTCCTTTGTTGTTTATATGAAATCTTGTGTGCCGTTAAGGCCTCTAAAGCAGCTCTAGTCCAACTGCAAGCAGCCCAGAAACTTACCAGTACTCACTTCTTTCTGATTGTTTGGCTCTCTCAGCAGCAGCTCTGCTTGGGATAACACCCAGGCTCAAAAATCTTGGTTAGGATATTCATTGTCATAGAATCATAGAACAATGACGTTAGAAGGGACCATCAAGTTCAACCCTCTGCTTGATCAAAGGATATCTGCTAGGCAGTTTTCTAAATTTCCCTTGAATGTCTCCAGCATTGGAGCACATCCTATCTCTCCAGATAACCTGCTACACTGCTATAACAGTTAGGACATTTTTCCTGATATTCAACTGCAATCTGATAAATGAAACTGTTGCGTTTCCTGCACTCTGAGTTGATTGAGAATGGCTCTTGCCCCCTCCTCTGTATGACTACCTTTCAAGTATTTGAAAAGTGCTATCCCCATCTCTTCTCAGTTTTCTAATGATCCTTGTTCCCCTCCTTGTTTTCTGTGTAATTATGATGGGAGTTGTTTACAGCCATATTACTGCCATTTCTTTTTTTAGGCTTAGCTCACTGAGACCTGAAGTTATTTCTTGTCCTCCACTGTTTCTAATCTATACTTGTCCTTGGCAAATTTTCCAGTTAAAACTATTTGTTTGTTTGTTTGTTTGTTTGTACATTTCTATACCACACCGATTTTCCCCAAAGGAACATGAGGCGGTTTACATAGAAACCAACACATTAGCAGTAGTTAAAATCAAAACCAAATGAATAATAAATTTTAAAAAACAGTAAACCAATAAAATAAAATAAAAGACAAAGAGCCCGACAAGAGGCACAAAACTAAACAGGGGAGAACAACAGATGGCTTGCACATGCATGTCTGGGCAAGCATGAGACCCTGCAGGGGGAATTGTGGTAACCTGCCCAGTTTGGTAATAGCCATCCAAAGCAAGCAATCTGGCTTCTTTCTCCCCCAACAAGTTAGGGCCCTTAAACATGGCTTATTTCCTCTTTACAGCTGTGCCTTGGTAGGAGGAGGTAAGCTGGAGCTCTGGGTTTAAATGTAACAATAGAGAACCCATGGAAGGACAGTCTGTGGGTAATTTAAGGTTGGCCCACCTGTCTTGATAGTGATCAGGTAAATTGGTAGAGTGGGATATTCAGTTGTTCACAGATTTTTGATTCACTGTGGCCTTTGAATGTTCCCACTGCGTTTATTTCTAAGACAAATGTTTGAGTGTCTGAACATCCTGGACATATTCAAGATATATTTGGTTATGTGGTGACAATTGTGAGGAAGGCATGTTTGATTTGGTAACCATGTGATATCTGAATTAGATGAATATTACTTCGATATTACTTGGGCTATCAGTTTTTTCTTGCTATTAAGAAGACTCAGCTGGTGAGAACAGATTTTTCTAATATCAGTGATTTCTAGATTTACTGTATTTGTACAGACAGTACAGATTGACTGCACATTCGCATTGGTTCTTGAGTGCTTTATATCTTTCTGTGTCAAACAAGATGTTCTGCTCCTGAACAGCATCTCTTTTCTTGAGTGGAATGCATATTTTCTACATTACATAAATATAAATACAGATCTCTTGTGGAGTCTGAAAAGACAAAGAAACGTATTATTCTGTTAAAAAATGTTAAGGTGCTGTACAATTCCTCATTGATATTGTGACTACAGATGAAAATAGGTAAACCCTCCCTCTTGGAAATTAATATAATCCTGTGTCTCCTGGAACTTAAAGCTCAGGTTTTAACAGAAGCAAGTATCATTACTCTTTGCCAAACAGCATGCGTTGCAAATTTCAACTTCTCCCTTGAAACTCTTATGAATTGTTGATGTCATTCATCTTTACAGCTAGTGTCTGTGATTAAATCTTAACCTGCATAAGAGAAATTGCAATAATATATCACCATTGGCTAGGATTTATTTGGAAACGAAGCCATCTTTTGTCAGAGTAGACAAATTCTGAAATGTGTATATTAATTGCAGATTTCCTGATGTAGAATCATGGTTTTCATCTGCTTTTGAGCAATGTAAGTTATCACTCAAGAAAGCCATTTATGACACAGGAACAGATTTTGTTTGCCTTACAAATAATTTATATGTCTCATAATTCACTTGTGTATCAGTGCTCATTGTTCCAGAAAAGATGTTCCAAGGCTTTTCCCTATTTTAACGCAGCTCATGAAAGTTTTATTATTTTTAAGAGAGAGAGAGTTCACATATTGCAAGCCAATAACAGCAACTTCAAGTAGGAGCATAACTTCAAAGTAAAAATATTACCAGATGGGCATTCTGTCATATATTCAGTGCAGGGTTATCAACACAAATGGAGCCTCAGAACCTAAGAAAAACAATACAATTATCAGCTGCACTGCCAAATTTAAATATCCCATCTGGTGTTATTCCAGGTGTTCAAGGATTTTTTATGCTTATATGGCTTAATTGATCTAACATGTTCTCACCATTCACTCATCTGTTTAATTTACTTTGTTAACTCAGATGGTTAGAACATTTTATTGCAACATGATAAATTGCACACATTCATAATATACAATATTTCCAGATGCTTCAATAAGAAGAATGTAGGAACCTTTGGTAGTTGAGGGAACAGAAAACAACACAGAGCAGTGTACTATGGCAGGCCAGTACACCATTCAAAGAGAGAGGCAGCCCTTTTAGATCCAGACATTAAAACACACATTATGTACTTGAGAGTTATGTCTGTGAAGATTCTCAGTCATCCAGGTGAGTTTATCTGGAACTTGAGTCATGGCTGCTGGACTTCTTAATCTTGAGAGATAAAAACGTTTCCCTGCTCATCCAAACAGCTTCATCAGTACTTGAGGGTTGTGTTCAGGCATAACAGTAAACTAGTTTATCCCTATAAAGTATGGGTCATTAGCTATGGCCTTGGTGGTGAAAGCTTTCTGATTTGTCTGGGTACTGTTGAAAGCACACCCTGATAAGTAGCAGATAGACTATGCCTGTGGCCACCACCTCTGTTGATGGAGGCCATAGCTAACGACCCATATAGGTTTGAGCACCTTAGGCCATTGTTCACCTTAAGGCTATGCATACTATTGTCTACCTAATGAGTCTATTCAGGCCATTGTTCATCTTATGAGCCTATTTCAGACCAGGGTAACAAGAGGTCAAAGCTGACTATAAGATGGAGGACTCGCAGTAGTTGTATTCAGACTGAGGAAGCTGTTTGGATGAGCAGCGAAACGTTTCTATCTCTCAAGAAAAAGAAGTCCAGTAGCCATGACTCAACTTCCAGATAAACTCACCTGGATGACAGAGAATCTTCACAGACACTTATCTAGCTGTTTACCTGGGAGTGAGTTCAACTAAATACAAGAAAACACCTACCTAAGATTCCTGTTGTGGAAGAGTACAATAAAGTGAAAGTGAAAACTTCTTGTCTTCTCCTAAGCTATGGAAGAGGAGGAAGGAAGAGCATACAAGCCTAAGGCTCATACATGTTCTTGATTTTCAACCATGATCAAAATCTTAGCTTTAATTCCTCCACATCCCCCAAGGCTTCAAAGGGAGAATATTCCCAGAAGGCCGTCCTGTCCTACATAGGCCATAATTATGTTTTGACTGTTGTGCTTAGAAACAACATAGAAGCAACACATTATTAACTTTTCATTAGATGCCAGCTATGAGTTGTCACTTATTACTTGACCCGAGCTTCAAAATAGCTGAGCTGCATGAACAGAGACATTTTGCACACACCAAAAAGTAGAATTCCTTCACTCTCTTTCTCAGCCTTTTGCCTCCAAGGTGCTTCCAACTGCAGCTCTCCTAATTTCTTGGCGACACAGGCTTGGGCTGTTGAGAATTGGACTTAAAAACACAAGAGAGCGGACCAAGATAGAGAAGCCTTACTGAGCCTATGTCCCGGGGTGAACAGTCCTAAAAGGTCCAGAGAACACTTGCCTTGTTTTACACACACAAGCACACATCTAGCCCATACCCACAGTTTTATTTGTAGTAGAGTTGGGGTCCTTTATGGTTCTGAATAATTATTTTTTGGGGAAGATACCATTAATCAGGTAGGCTGGAGTCTCTGAGGGTGCAATTGTTCATTTTAGTGCCAGTTTTTTTTTTTTTTTAGCAACTGCAGGAAATGTGGGGAAACTTCAGGGGACTGCTCTGTGGTGCTTAATGATATGCTGCATAATTCCTATCCCTGCCGTGGGCAAAGACTTGGTTCTCAGTTTAGTATATGCAACATGCCAGCTTATTGTTAGCAGCAGGGTTTGTTAGATTGGAAAGTTATAGCCCATCCTTTGAATTGTTCTACATTAATGGTGCTGTTAGTACTTGTATGTTAATAATAAGTAGAATACACAATACCTAGAGAGATAGTAGCCATAAAATAAACTACTTATCAACAAGCAAGCAAAAAAAAAACACTTAGCAGGCAAAGCCTGTCACAATACACATTTATGCACCAAGAAGCAAAAGACATCCGGGGGGTGGGGGATACTCCCATATTGTTCACAAGTACACATTGGAGCATTTATGAAAACATTGGTTCTAATAAGAAGCAGGTGCCCTTTAGCCCTTTGTCCCTGTCTCAAAACAAAAGGTCAGGGGAAATATAGGGTCACTTCCTTCTCAGATATGCCACGTTGGCAAAGCCAGGTGTGTGTGCACATCACTGAAGCTCCTCTGAAAAACATACCTGCAAAGAAAGGTTCCCACATCATGGAGCAAGTTGTTGCATCATATTGTTATTCTGAGAATTGCAGTGATTAAAACATGTTTTGACATCAGATAAAGAGCCATGATTTCTCATGTACTTGATCCTTATGGAATACAGTATGATAATAGAAGCCATTAGTTATGCCTTATTTTATTTTAATGGGAGAGTGTTTTTAAGCAGACTCCTCAGTTTTAGCTCCATTCAACAAATGTGGCAAGGTATACATCTTCCCTCACATAGTGCCATTCAGATCTGTTGGACCACAACACCTAACCTTCCAGTTAGAGGGCACCAAGGAAGGGAAACCTGCTACTGTCTGCATGTTGACAGTAATTTAGAGACTTACGATCCTGATATTTCCCTATGAAATAATTCTTTTTGCAGGAAATATTCAGGAAGTGATCCTCCAGGAGCACTTGGAGAAAGAAGATGAAATTCTGGTTTCCTTAGCTGGATTGAAGCAGGTATAGTCTTATACAGTTTGAAGTTATTTTATTTATTTATTTATTTATTTATTTATTTATTTATTATTTATTTATTATATACCACCAATCTGACTACAAGGCCACTCAGGGTGGTTCACAACATAATAAATAACAGCCTTTTAAACTGAATAACAAGCAATAACAGAACAAAATCAAATTGCACATTTCAGGAAACAAAGCCAAAAAAACAAACCCATAAAGACATTTAATAAAACACAGTGGCAGGCGCAAGACAATCAGGTGCTGACAGCATCTCTGCATTCTGATGGTATAATTTCCAGGAAAACCGGTCTGAACAGCCATATTTTCAACTATCTTTTGAAAATTCCCAGTGAAGTAGCCAGTTGTATATCAGGTGGGACTCAATCATCTTGATGCCATGAATTTTACATGAGCTCTTCCAAGCCCTAATTTAAACCATTTAGAAATGGATTACTTTCAGCATCATTCCAACCAAATACTTACATGCTATTAGAAAGGCAGCTCAAGGAATAAGGAGGCAGCCTGTGATGGATGGGGTTGGACTTACTCTGAAAACCCAGGTGTAGAGTTTTGGGATGCTCCTGGATTCAGCTTTGAGCCTAGATGCCCAGGTTTCAGCATTGGCCAGGAGCACCTTTGCACAAGTAAAACTACTGTGCCAGCTGCACTTGTTCTTGGAATGATCTGATTTGGTTACAGGGACACGGGTCTTCATTAGGATGGCTTCTGGGTGGTTTAACCGTGAGAGGCTTAACGTAGCATGGGGTTACCTCTGAAAATTGTCTGAAAACTTCAGCAAAAGCCAGATTGCTAATTGGGGCTCATCAAAGAGAATATGTAGTCCCCATTATAACAGCTCCAAGGGCTGCCAGCCCATTTCCAGGCACAATTCAAAGTATTGGTTTTAACCTATAACAACCTATATGGCTTGATCCCAAGCTATCTCAAAGACTGTACAGTGGTCTCCCCCCCTTTTGCGGTTCATATACTGCGGTCCCGCTATATTGCGAGACCACAGTATATGAAAAAAGCCCCCTTGGGTAAGGGCCAAAGGCTGTTTCTGGCCTCCCATACTTACCCCAGGACTGGCACTGCCCCGAACGGGCCTGCAAGGGCCTTCCCAGGGGCCTCCAGAAGGCCTGAAAAGGCACTTGCAGGCCTGTTTGGGGCAGCACCAGGCTGGGGCTAAGTACAAGAGCCCCCAGTTAGGGCCCCCACACCCGACCTGACCTGCATCCGCATATCGCGGATTTTCAATTATCGCGGGTCGGGTCGGGTCCCTGAACCCAGCGATAGGCGGGGGATCACTGTATTTCCCATTATAACCCTGCCTGGGTATTAAGATCACCAGGAGAGGCCTTCCTTTCCATCCCACAGGCTTCACAGGTGTGGTTGTGGGGACATGGGAGGGGGCCTTCTCTGTTAGTGCTCCCGTAGGAGAACAGGTTGGCCCCAACTTTGCTGCCCTTTCACAAGCAGATGATGACCTTTCTCTTCAGGCAACCTGAGTGAGTGGCTGCCTGAGCGGGGTTATTAAATGCATTGTTATGCATTACTGTTCTGACTATGCTTTTAGTGACCAGTGTGGTGTAGTACAATAGTTCCTATACTTGGGTTCCAAGATGTTCTTCACTACTAGCTGTTCTGGCCAGGATTTCTGTGAGTTGTGATCATTTTGGAGACCCAAGGCTTGGAACCACTGATGGACTGGATAGAATGATGGAGAAGAACTCTGGGGACCAAGTTTCAAATCCCTACTTGACCATGGAAATCCACTGGGGGAGTAGAGCTGTTAAAACCATTTCTTAAATATATCCCATACCTGGAAAGCCCTTTTAGGGTTGCTGTAAGTCATTTCCGACTTGACTGCATGTAGCTAACTCATGTGGAATAGATTCCATTTTATATAGTACATTCTACTTTTATAGCTGATGTTGCATTATTTGGGAACAGAACCTCTCAGTTAAGATACATTATGTCTCAAAGTTAAGAGTTAGGAAGGTTCAAACCATTGAGTTGCAGATATATCTTGATCTTGCTGAATTGGTTTATTTTGTTTTCAATAGTTGAAATGGTTTAAAATTGTTGCATTGATTGTACCTCACTCTGAGATATTAGAAAAACATAAATATGTTTATTAATTAATAGTTTAAGGACAGTACAGAGGGAATTTTGCCTTCCATTGATCTACTTGTGTTAGAACTACCTTGCAGCCCTAACTAAAGTACCTCCTTATGCCAGGCCTTGACACTCAAGTTTTAACCACCAGTTGCCTTTTGAAGACCCTGGTGAGCCCAACAGTAGCCAGTGCTCATTCTCCTTATTCTTACAACATGAGACAGCAGACTACTTTTTAAGAATCACATGAAAGCCCTGGCAGTCGTTTGGCTTCTCATATGTACTCCTACAGTATTGATGTTAATCCACACTAACACCCTCTAAATTATAATGTATAACAATATCAGCAATCAAACCGCCTATATAAAACAAGAACTGCTATCCATATCACCAATCATGGGGTTGGAGAAATTAATAAAACTAACTTGTATCCTATGGCACTCAAGAGATGGCCAACAATTCAGAGACAATCAAGTTGCCATGCGAAAATTCCATCCTGGCTCCCTGCGACGTAAAATGACATGAGCTCATGATATTGAAACAAGGGAAGTGATTATCGTGGAACTGGCTTCTCTAAAATCTTCTAGTTAGGATCTGTATATCGTTGCCTTGTATGGCCTCACTTGAAATCACATATCATGAGGTCTCACATTAGCCACAACGTGTTGTACTCCCTTGAGCTCTGCACAGCCTGGAGCCCTGTTGCATTTTGAACAACAGGGTCTCTTTCCCCACTGTCCCATCAACAAGCGCTTCTCCTAGAGCAGCCACTACCAATAAGAAATGAAGTGGGCCGCTTAATAATATCATAATGTTTCTTCTTAATATTCAGATCACCTTGTTGTAAGAGCACATACTGTATATGTTTTCAGTTAGACTATCAGTTATGATCTGTGTCTGTTCTTTTGCATTTGTTGAATTCTTTGTAGAGTTATAAACTAGGCCAGGCCGAGAAAATGCTGAAATCAATACATTGTAAGATGTATCATTGCTTTAATGAAAGTAGGAGCAGGAGATTTTTTTTATGAATGCTTTCCCTGTAGCTTTTCCGCTGTTGCTAAGAAATTCAGTCATGGCCTAATAGTTTTATTCAGAAGTGTAGTTGTCCTTTTTCTAAATTTCATGAGCCGCTCAAGTAGAATTGCTGGAATATACATAAGAACATAAGAACATAAGAAGAGCCATGCTGGATCAGGCCAAAGGCCCATCTAGTCCAGCTTCCTGTATCTCACAGTGGCCCCACCAGATGCGTTTGGGAGCACATGAGACTAGATATCTGTCTCCTGATACCACTCCCCTGCATCTGGCCCTTGAAGTACCCTGGTTTTAAGCCTGGAGATTACACATCTCCATCATGGTTTGTAACCTGTGATGGACTTTTCCTCCAGGAATCTGTCCAATCCCCTTTTGAAGGCATCCAAGCCAGATGCCATCACCACATCCTGTGGCAGGGAGTTCCATAGACTAACAACACGCTGGGTGAAAAAATATTTTCTTTTGTCTGTTCTTACTCTCCCAGCAGCAGCAGCAAAATCAGCAGCAACAATTGGTATCTTTGCATTGAAGAGCATGAGCTAAAATTGCATTTTCCCTTTGTCCAATATGTACTTAAGGCATGTTTCTTCCCCTGTCCATTCCCTTCTTCTTTATCAAACAGATAAAGGATATTCTGAAAGGTTCCCTGCGTTTCAATCAGAGTCAGTTGGAGGCAGAGGAGAATGAACAAATCACAATAGAAGATGATCACTACTGTTCCAACAATCAGAGCAAGGAGCCAAGTGAGACCACGAGAAATCCTTCAGTAGCCAAACAATGCATCCCTCCAAGGAAACAGGTAAAGGCAGAGCAATTCCTGAGCATATAGACTTGCTAGCATGTCCCATTCAGTTCAGTGGAATCTCCTCCCAAGTAATTATAGAACAGAACAGAATAGAATCCTTACTGTCAGATTCTATTCTGTTTATTCTATAATTATGCAGTGAACTGCATGATGGTTGTTTTAACAAAATCAGCAGCAACAATTGGTATCTTTGCATTGAAGAGCATGAGCTAAAATTGCATTTTCCCTTTGTCCAATATTTTTTAGTATTTTTTTGGGTTGAAATTTCTCATATTTCATTAAACCATTTCTCTCTCACACCCAGCCATCCTTTTCTTTTTGTGAAGGAACCTATTGAGTTTCCATATATAAGTAAATTCAACTGACCTATAACATGAGAGGTTCATCTGCAATGGAATAAAATCTTCTCTTGATATTGCTAGACTATTCTTGTTTCCCATGCCTTCTAGAGCATGATTATGCAACAGCAGTTTATCAGCTAGAGTCCTGTGATGTGTCTGTTTCAAACTATTCATAGAATCATAGAGTTGGAAGAGACCTCAAGGACCATCTAGTCCAACCCCCTGCCATGCTGGAGCTCCAATCACAGAACTCCCGACACATGGCCATCCAGCCTCTGCTTAAAAACCTCCAAAAAAGGAGACTCCACCACCCTCCGTGGCAGCGTATTCCATTGCTGAACAGCTCTAACTGTCATGAAATTCTTCCTAATGTTTAAATTGAATATCTTTTCTTGTAATTTGAGACCACTGCCCCGTGTCCTAGTCTCTGAGCCATGGAAGATAAACCAGTCCCTTCTTCAATGTGACATCCTTTCAAATATTTAAACATAGCTATCATATCCCCTCTCAGTCTTCTTTTTGTAAAGCTAAACATTCCCAGCTCCCTAAGCCACTCCTCGTAAGTCATTTCTTCTAGACCCTCAATCATCTTGGTTGCTCTCCTCTGGACCCATTCAAGATTGTCAGCATCCTTTTTAAATTGAGGTGCACAGAACTGGACACCGTACTCCAGATGGGGTCTGACCAGAGCAGAATAGAGTGGTACTATCACTTCCCTTGATCTAGACACGATGCTTCTGTTGATGCAACCAAGAATCACATTGGCTTTGTTGGCCGCTGCATCACACTGCTGACTCATGTTCAATTTGTGGTCCACCAAGACTCCCAGATCCCTTTCACAGATACTGTTTTTCAGCCAGGTGTCTCCCATCCTATATCTGTGCATTTCATTCTTTTTATCTGTTCTCTTCAGCTTTCTCATCTAATCAATACAGTGAACATCATTTTGTAAATAAAAAATAAATGGCCAGGATTCTATCGTGTTTATGTATGATTTGCTTCACTAACCACATCTAATTGACAAGGTGCTGGTATGCACTTCAGTCATAAAGCTGATCACATGTTGGACTGTGCATGTAAGATAAACTCTCACACCTCATCAGAACACCACAGTTAACCAAAGCCAAGTATGCAAATACCAGTAGAACTCCAGACCAAGTAAATAACTATTCCTGCCATCATTATTTTCAGATAAAAATCTTTTCAGTGAAGTAATGCTTTTAAATAAGTGAGCAACTTCCTAACCAACTTATACAGGGAGATTTCCTATCTTGGTACAGTAGTGAATGCATTTCTCTTTCAGTTTCCCTTCAGAGTGGCATTTTAATTGAAAAGTTAACACAGGGAACAC
Organism: Phrynocephalus guinanensis; assembly: GCA_037367245.1. NCBI lineage: Eukaryota > Metazoa > Chordata > Lepidosauria > Squamata > Agamidae > Phrynocephalus > Phrynocephalus guinanensis. The sequence goes on from CM074742.1 coordinate 29,336,285, forward strand.
TTCAAAGATTGCTGCCTATTTGATCCAACAGTAAAAAAGACCAACAGAATAAACCAATCATAAATTTATTTATTTATTTATTTATTTATTTATTTATTTATTTATTTATTTATTTATGTAGCTTGTATGCTGCCCACTACCCAGAGGTCTCTGAGTGGCTCAAGATCAAAATGAACAATTAAAACATCAAAAATACAATAAAATTAAAACAATAAAAACATTTAAGTACAATAAATACCATACATTAAAACACCACACTAAAATTGTCATCAGGACCCACAATAATCAGTTTAAAACCTTCTGGAACAGGAAGGTTTTTACCTGGAGCCGAAATGTCATCAACGTCAGCGCCAGGCGGGTCTCACTCAGGAGGGCATTCCATAGTCTGGGGGAAGCTGCCAAAAAGGCGCTATACCGGCAAGTCATCCCTTTCACCTCCTTGAGGGAAGGCTCTTTCAGGAGGGCTCCCCGGCTAGATCTTAATTGCCGGGTAAGTTCATATGGGAATATAGGACATATAGGATTGGCTGGTACTTCCTACTGTAGCATGCACACCTCAGACCACTTTAATTTTCTTTATACTGGTTGTTTTTTTGTAAGGACTACAGTTTGTCCAGCAGTTTTCCTCTTGGACCTGATTAGCCCTGGAATGGTGTTGAAACATCTTATGAATCTGAGAGACAGGCAGTAGCCTAAACTCTAATTAAGCAGATGTCCTATTTGATGTACTTCTCTAGATCTTTCATATTTTGGTACATTAAAAGGTTTGCTTGGATCAGAAAGATATGAATTACATATACATTTTTGCTTTAATTAGGATGACCTTAATGATGTACAGTGTCTATTTCTTTTATTAATAGATAACAAGCTTACTTTAAACGCCAGAAGCTCTCTATTTTTGCAATAGATTATTAACACAAGAATTGCACTCTTTGGTTTGCCAGCTATATTAAGATACTTTCCTCCCGAATGCACACCTAAATGAGGTGAGAGGGTTTCAGTATGTCAGAGAAACTGACATAAATGCCATCAGGAGGCTAGGCTTTGTACAAGTATGAACTCCCAGCAGAGTCACCTAGAGTGGCATGGTAAAAGCTGAGGCATCAGACTAAGATGCATACATGTTTTTTCAGGAGTAATGGTGACATCAACAAAAGAGAAGTGATGGTTCTTTCAGTGGTGATGAAGGTCAAGACACTCCTAAAAGTAGCTGCTGGGCAGCAGTAGTATTGGAAAGGAACACATGAAGAAGAACTTTCACATAGAACAGCAGTAAACTCAAGCTACCACTTGTTAGAACTACCCTGCAGTAGTAGACAGTAGTAAATGATTTCTGAATATTTCTTCTCTTGGAAACCCTATGATGAGTCATGGAAGAAGTAAATCACCTGATGTATATGGGATGCAAATAGAAATACTCCAAGCTAAGAAGACTTACTCTACCAAAATCCTAAAGGAAATATTCCACCAAATATTGACATGAAAGTGAACATGAAGAATGCTACAGTGTTCCCAATTACTATGTATATATATCAAAGCTGCTCAGTGAAGAAAGCTGATAAAATGAAATTTATTTGAAATACTGTATGTACTAAAGAAAAACTTTATGGATGCCACAAAGCAGTGGAAAGACTAACAGGGTACTAGATCAAATAAAGCATGAATTTTTCATGTAAACAAAAATGATGAAATTGAGGCTGTTGTACTTTGGACAAGTCAAGGGCCACTGGAAAGAAACACTAATGCCAGAAAAAGTCAAAGGCTACCGGAAAAAGACGATCAAATAAGAGACGCATTGACTCAAAGAAAGTAATGGCCTTCAGTTTGCAAGAGCTGAGCATTACTTTTGACAATTAGGGGTGGAATCTTCTGATTTCTTGAACTACAAAGATTATAATCCCAATTCTAGAAATTATATTTAACATACACATACCTTGGTTTGTGTTATGAGGTTGGATCCAACTTATAATGACTGTAAAAGTTCACATAGAATGTCCAGAATGGGGAATTATGAGATTTGTAGTCTCAGGAAATCTGAAATTCCCATCCCTATTAATGATAAGACCTTTGACTCAGAAGTGTTACTAATTCATAGGGTTGCCAAAAGTTAATTGATGCTACATAACAAGAACAACAAATTAAAGCTCATGAGCTTCTTAGTGATAACTGTTGTTTTAACTACCTGAAAATATGAGTAAAATACAAATTTAAGGGTGGTAATATAGTACTTTTGCATGATCATGGTTTGTGTTGAGTGGATCTAGTTTTGATAGTGAAATACCAAAGGGCCCAATATGCTACTAAACTTGTTTATTACACTGTAAAAACCTAGTGCCTTTGGAACACAAATTATTATCCTATAACATAAAACCTTAGCTCATTGAAGCAGATAAAACATTCATTTTGAATTTGTTGGAGACAAGAAATACATCTCATCTATCATACTGGTTAGCAGAACTACATAGACGATGAGATCTTTAATGCTAAAGCGTTTGCTGATAAAAATGGGTGGGTGGACCTGGCTATGAGGAGCTCTTAGATATTTGATGAGAGTTGACTTCACTAGAAAAAATAAGAGGTTCTAAAGGCAGTTCTCACACTGTAAAGAAATGTCTCATTGTCACTGAGAATGTACTGTGGATTGGGAGTGCAAGCGCACACCAGGTCCCAAACATGAGTGTGGGAAGCAGGAGGAAAGATAGATGTGCACTTTACCAGGCACAAGGATCACGAATACTCCCGCTGCAAGTTCATTACTATGAGGACTTACCAGTAGCTCCCACTTGTGGGTGTTTGAGTCCTCTATCTCTGCCAGCTATCTAGGTCTTAGAATATAATGAAATGAAGAGCATGCAACAGAAATAATATCACAGCTAAAACTCCAGAATGGGTATTTAGAATTCATGGACAAATAAAAGCATCATGAAATTTGATTGGATGAATGGTAGATCATAACCATGCAAATAAAGCTAGAGGATGAATACACAAGAATTTTGTCCATTGTTTGGTTCACTACAGGAGCAGGCCAGTTTTCTCAGAGAACATATTTGCTGCAGGGCTGACCAACTTTGAACAGGTGGAGGTCTACTTTTTCTGGTGCAAAGTGCCTGAGGGCTACTACACTAAAACCTCTACTTACGAATTTTATCTATTCCTAGCACATGCTCGTAAGAAAAAATGTAAGTAGAGCAGCAGTTTCCCATAGGAATGCATTGAAAATCAATTAATCCGTTCTGGAGGGAACAGATTTCAATGCATTCCTATGGGAAGGCTGACCATGCACACACTTCCCTTGCACCTGCTCAAACTGGTGTGGATGGGTGCAAGGGGGGCTCATGCATGCTTGCACAGATCACCATTTCCAAGTGGCAACCCACATGACCGTGACCGTGCCTCCCTTGCACCTGGCTCGAGCAGGGGACTGCACCCATGGCCCTTGAACTGCCCCACTCGGCTGAGACAGTGGGCTGCCAGACTGAGAACTTTGCTGGGGCAGTGGTGGTCCCTGGGATGGGGAAGAGAGGGGTGGAAAACTTATCCCCTCACTTTGTATTGATGGCCAGTGGTCTGCTTTTGAACCCTTCGCAGGCTACCGGTTGCCCGCGGTCTACCTGTTGGGTAGGCCTGTGCTAGAACAAATCAGCCTACCCCTGGAGTGTTCCTATCCACTCCTTTCTGAGTCCCTGTCAGGGGCTACTGTCTTTTAGGTGCAGGTCATATTGTTCCATTTAGGTCAGGAGATGCAATTGCTGGGTTTGAATCAAAGTGTAACTTCCTGCTTTTAAGTTGTCAGAGAGTTTCCATTTCCCAATATTGGCTTAAACAAAATAATTAAAAACATCCTCTCATCCACTGCCCCTTTGTGGAACGGAGAGATGAAAGAAAGTTGTTATTTAAAAAAACCATTAGCGCAGCACAGATGCCTTGTACCTTTTAGGATTTAAACACACACACAAACACACACACACACACACATTGAAAGCTTCTTCCCAGAAAGCCAGACAGGCCTTGAGCGGACAAGAAGGGAGATCCTTTTTTCTGCTTCTCTTGAAGAATGGTGTCTGTTCTTCATAATATGAATAAAGCGCCCCTTGCAAGACATCTTGTTGGTGTGCTTAAGCACGGCTTCTGGTGCTGGTTTAAGTAATGGGATCCCATAATGTAGAGGGTTTTATAAGTAATTACTAAAACCTTGAATCCAATGTGGGACCTTTCGGTGCAGGCAAGCCAGCACTCAGAGGAGATAGTCATATTTACTTACATCCATCACTGACTGCTGTCTCTGGATCAGTCCCAAAAGAAGCCCTGTGTAGAGATTGTTACAGTAGTCAGTCTTGAAGATTACTAGTCTGTGCACCAGTGTCTTCAATCTCCCCTTGTCTAGGAAGAGGTGGAGCTGAGCTATCAACCTCAGAAGGATTAAGGTCAGCCTGAATATTGCTGCAATCTGGCAATACCGCAATAGAGCTGGAGGAACGTGCCCAGATTCCAAACTCAGTCTCTAATGGGAGGGTTAGCCCCATCCAACCTGGGGAGACTGCGCCCTAACCTATCAAAAGCCCCTCCTCCAGGAGAAGGATCTCCATCTTATCCAGGGTTGGCTTCAACCTGGTAGCCCTGGCCCATTCCAGAACCAAGGCCAGACAGCACTCAAGTATTCAGACACCATCCTCTGCAGAGGATGCCAAGGAGAAATAGACCTACATGTCCTCACCAGTGCACCCATAAATCTGTGGATGACCTCTAATGGCTTTTCATAGATGGTAAAAAACATTGGGGAGATTACACACAAAAGAAAGCAATCCACCCTCAGTGAGTCATTTATGATGTTGATAGCTCACTCTATGGCAATGGTGGTGAACGTTCAGCACTCTAGATGTTTTGGACCACAACTCCCAGAATTCTGAGCTTAGAGTGCCAATGACAAAGGACTGTGGGAGTTGTGGTCCAAAACATCTGGCGTGCCAAAGGTTCACCAACAGTGGTCTATGGGAACCCCATTGGCCACTTTGATTAGCCATGATAGGCAATCATAGGGCGTTGATTAAAGTGGCAGTAGGTCTGCAGCATAGCAGCAGCCTGGACGCTACCTGTGATGTTACAGGCCAAAACAACTAAACAGGTATCATTGCCCATCTGCCCTGCAGTCAGCCACGGGTAGCAGAAATTTCTTATAAGAGTGTCCCCCGATCACTGCTGCCGTGCCTCTTGAAAACTGGATTCTGGTTTAAAACATGCTATTTGGGAGTGTTGCTTTCTTTGCTGTAGGTGAGACAAATAAATTTCATCCTGCTAGGATATACGCATCAGGGAAAAATGTTCCAAGAAGCCAGATGGCACAGAATGTAAGACTGTTAACTTTCAAAGCCACTGGAAGTAGAATTCTGTCATATTCTATTTATTCAGTGGCAGCAGCAGATGGGTGGAAACATGCTTCTTGTCAGTATGAGTTCTCCTAAACTGAAAACTGGCAGAAGAAGGAACAGAGGGATATTTCACCGCTGGAAATATCAGCAATAGGGGGGGGGGACTCTGCTATTGCAGTGGGTGCAGTAGGAAAATAGAAAAATGCAAACAATAGCACAGAAACTTGGATTTTACATTTGAAACAGTTCAGCAAGGTTATATTTCAGTATCTTGGTTGTGGTGCTATAGACACCATCAGCCGTTATTAATGTACTTCCCCCTTCCCATTGTGAGTCACCAAGAGCACTTCACTTCACATTTGATATTCTTCCTTCACAGAGATTATCTCCGTGAAGAGAAGCAAAGCATGTGTCATTGTGTGCTGGGAAGCCAGCAAGACAATTTTGGTGGGAGGGAGGAATTGCAAATGCCCTTGAAGAGCCGAAGTCCTGTACATGTTTACTTGAAGGAATGGAACCTTCCTTAATGCAAACATGGAAGTGTGGAATTGTTCAGCACTGTAAACCCACTCATCCTTTATGATCTGTAGGAAAGGCGCTGCTTAAAGAGTTCCCATCTAGGATCCCCTTTATATGTACCTTTACTGGCGTATACCTTTACCAGGGAGCCCTGGTGGTGGAGGCAGCGGCGGCCACACCTGTAAAGGTATGTGCTTGCTGTCATGATGAATGCGCGAGACTGTCGAAAGAAACAGGGTTATTCCAATTACAATACTTACTCTAAGCTCTTTCACTTCACAGGCTCCCAGCGATCCAAGTGGAAGCTCAGACAACAAGCGCCCAGATGACTATATTCTAGTTGCCAAAGAAGACGAGGGAAACATTAATGTTCCTCCCAAACATGTGCAGACTGTGCCAACCTGCAAGGATGGGAGCACCAAGAGAGAGGCTCCGTGCCACTCCTCTTTAGCCTTTTCTGATCCCCTGAGGGGTTCCATATCTGCTTCTTCCAGTAACCTCAGTTCCAGCCCCGATGACGACAGCAGCAACAACAGCAAGGATTCTGAATTCACCATTGTTAGCCCCTTGGAAATTTAAGGAAGCCATTTAGAACATCGGTGGGGGGAGTTACAGCAGGTCAGTGTGCACCTGTGGTGGTCTACAGACCTGAAGAATTGATTCTGAGAGGGACTCAAGAATCATACCTGATGAATATTCAAGCCAGAGCACAGACAAGGGAAAACAATCCATGTCAGCCAGAAGAGAGCACATTTGTAAGGACTGCCTTTAAAACCCTCATGATAATATTGAGCTCTAATCTATGACAAAATGTACTCATGTTTTATTCTGTAGGCGACTTCTTTGAATATTGAAGTAGTAGTTTATAGGCCCCTCATCTTTATATGTTAGCATATAATCTCATGCATTAACAAGTGATATCTTAACTTGTGAAGAAATCAAAGGCAAAATGATAATTATTTCAAATTCTGGCAAGAAAAAAGTAGAATCCTTTTCTTAAAGTGCAATTTAGCAATTTATGTAAGGCAAAATAAGAGTACCCAAATAAGGGAATAGAATTAGATTATCTGAAACAAATTCTCTTTGGATATAAACCCATTTGTAGCATATCGACTTCAAGATTTCTTGTATAGCGTTGTCTGGAATATATTTTTGTAGCTATTTCAAAACCTTCAATATACTCCTTGAGCCCAAGAACAAATTTCATTGTGGGTCGTCATGCTCCAATATTCTCAACCATATAAAAAGAGCTGGCCGAAATTAATTTAAGTTTACTCCCGCAAAGTACACATGGTCTGCTTCACTCCACTATTACCACCAGTGGCAGTAAGATTCTGAGTGCTTTTAGTTTCTACAATGACCCTGAAGAGCAAATTTATCTGACAGTACTGGAGTAGGCTAACATATTTTTGGAAGCAGCTTGTTCAGTGACTGTGATAAGAGGAGAAACCAAGGAGAATTTATTGTTCAGTGTCCAGAACTAACACACAGTAAATAATGCTAATGGGATATTGCTTATAGTCCTTTATAACTTTTAGGATCTAAAACACTGAAGTGGTTTTTGTTCCCCAGCATCATTTTGAGAATAACCACATGGTACCTCCATGGAAAAACTGCAGGTGTTGGCTTTACTCCCTTGTGAGTAACTATATACAGTGTTGCCCAAGATTTCACTGACTAGTAGCTTGGCTCCCAGGAATAAATTTGGGTTTAGTGAAATCACATCCCTGGTCAAGGTAGGCTCTTTCATCATATAGTGTCCTGATTATTTCATAGTTTATCTTTCAGATAGCTAGTTATAAAAATTCAAATGAAACTGTTCATTTGTTCCTTTTGCCTTTGTTTTACAAAGGCAGTTGAAATTCTCTAGAAGCAATGGTGGTGATAACAAAAAAAATTGCTAGCATTAACAACAAAAACTAGACCCCTCCACTTGTTCTGCAGAAAGATACTGGTGAAATACATTTCCATGCTTTATTTATGAGTAATACACTTTTCTTGTACGTTGTACATTCATTTTACTCAGCTAATACAGTGCAGTCAGAACCAGATAATACAGTGGCATAATAAATGCTAGGACAGGAAATAATGAATAGCAGTTGTAGTTCACATTAAGAATGTTCCTAGCCATCCATCTGCTGCCTGAATCATGTGAAGTCAAACTGCAACCGGACCCCAAAGCATCAGTGCATCAAACTGCATAACACAAAGTTCTGTCAAGGGTATTCCTCCAGCAACTTGGAGGCAACCGAGGGGATGATTTTGGGGGAAGTGGTGAATAGCAAATTAGCAGTTATATTATAAAACAAAAGACATGAATCTGTTGAATAATTTGACTCCCCCAGAATTTCTGTTGCTCTTCTATTCTCTCTCTCTCTCTCTCTCTCTCTCTCTCTCTCCCCCCCGTCTGCATGTGTGTGTGTGTGTGTGTGTGTGTGTGTGTGTGTGTGTGTGTGTGTGTGTGTGTGTGTGTGTGTGTGTCCATTTCCTGGGCAGAAGGCCAAAAATATGGTGGCTGGGTCACAACTATATATATTCAGAGACTCTTGAGTAATTTTTCACAAGGATATGTTCTTTTGCTTTGTGGAAGTGCAGAGGTAATACTTGGAATTTACATAAGGAGCTTAATGACATACGCAGTTTGGGGAGCGGCTGCATAGAGGAGCCACATGGTTGTTGATCTGGGTAAAAGACGTAAAATGCATTGTAGTTATGCAAGGCATCTGTGCCAGCTTAAATCTAGCATTCCTTCTCATTTAAACTTCCGCTGTAAACCACCTCAGGATTCAGCCTTATGTTCACCATGCAGGTTTATTTAATTTTCTTTAATTCGTAAGGACAATGAGAGAGGATTAAACAGGTGGTGATTCATTTTTTATCCTTGAACATGGCTAGCCCTTGTTCTCTCTGCGTAGATTTGTTGTTGTTATGACACAGAGAAAAGTGCCATTTGGAACAAACTATAATTTAAAACCAAACAGGAGTGGAATTGGAGAACACCAGATCAGTTTTCACCTTATAGGGGAAAATACTGTCTTTTGTAATTTTAAATTTTATTTTTATGATTGGTTCTTGCTACCTTTCTATTTCAGGGATCATGTTTTTTCTTGGCATAACTGTTTTAGTGCCATAAAGCAATGCTGTTCTGAAATACATTTGTTTTTGTTGTTCATACCATGCTGAGGTTGGTTCTGTTTTGTTTTGTTTGTTTAGTTTAGTTTGTATCTTTTAAATTTTGCTACCGTTTCCTTATTGGAAAGAAAGGAGAGAAGAATAACCCATTACAGGAGTCAAATTTGGTGATGTGATGTCTTAGCATATCTCAACTAAATACTGGAGTCTACTTTTTTGGTAATTCTGAAAGTATTTGGGATTATATACTCATTAATCCAAACAAATCAGTTCATCATAATCCCATATTTCCTTACATTAAGATTACTGGAAGGGGCCTCCTACTTTATCACTTCATCCTGTCAAATTAATATGCAGCACAAATGGCTGATAAGTGGGACTCCAAATCACTTCTCAAGCAATTACAGATTAATCTGTTGTACTTGCTTCTGTACCATTTGACTATTTCAGGTCTATTGCATGCTATGCCATCACATTACTGCAGAATGGTGACTGATTGTCATATAGCTGACTGGATGTTCATTTTTAGTTGTCAAAATGTGTATCTTTCCTCTCTAAGACTGTCTGGCATACTTTATTAAAGAAGGAACTAACATGCAGAGCCTTCAAAGTCTTCCGGGTTTTTTATTGCAGTGCCATGCAGATGCTTACCGTGTTTCTTCTCCATGTTATAAAAACTCCCCCCTTTTTTCTCTTACTAAGAATTTAGTTCATTAAAGGAGTGAGAAAATGAAAAAGCAAAGCAAAGTGTTCTGCTCATATACCGCCCCATACCACTTCAAGTAGTCTCTGGGCAGTTTATATTTTTTTAATTACAGTAATGCAGGCTACACATTGCCCCCCCCCCCAAGCAAGCAGGGTACTCATTTTACCAACCCCGGAAGGATGGAAGGCTGACTCAGCCATGAGCCTGCTACCTGGGATTGAACCCTAGGTCGTGAGCACAGTTTACCTGCAGTACAGACATTTAACCATTGCACCACTGTGATCAAGTACAACAGAGATATTAAACTTACGGAAACAAAAACCCCAGGAGTGCTTGTGGGCCAGCAATTGCAGAGACGAGAGAAAAATACAGTGTATGAAAAGTTGGGAAGACAAAACAGAAAATCCCCAATTGACAACAATATACACAAATGGAAATTCCCCCCCCAATCCATTGCAAAATCAGTATGTATAGTAATAATGTTAACACCCTTTTGTAAGTGTGACAAAGAAGACAAATGACTGTATCTCATTTCTTGAACCTAAGTTGCACATTGCATTGTAAGCGGCATTAAATCACTAAGAATATCTTCAAGAAGGATATTGGGGATGCGGGCAGTGGCAGAGGGCAGAGCAGTCCATCCTTTGCAGTTTTGCCATTGGACAGAAACAAGGAAGAACAAGCAACTGTCCCTAAATGATGTAAACTAATGCAGTAAAACCTTGGCTTACAAGTACTGTACCTTGGTCTATGAGTCTTTTGCAAGACGAGCAAACTTTTGTTCTAAATTTTTCCTTGATCAACAAGCATTGTTTTACAATAGGAGCACTGGAGCAGGTCACATGATCACAAATGAGCCAGTGGTGGTTCTCTCTCCCTCCTCGCCTGCTGGATTGTGGAGGATTATCTGGAACATTTCATCTCAGGCAGCTTCCAAAGTAGAGGGAGGAGAGAGGAGGGGAAGGCAATGAGGCCATCTGCCAACTCGCTTCCTCCAGGAAGGAAGGACGGACGGTTGGTGGGTGCTGGCAGGCTGTACAGCTTCCTCTTGTCTCCCCCACAGCAGCCATAAAGGTTTTCAAATGTGACTGCAGGTTAGGGTTTGGTTTTGTTTTTCTTTATATTTATATTTTTAATAAATTTGTTTTAGTTTTCTTTATATTTTGTATTTCTTTATTATTTTATATTTTATTAAATATTATTTATTGTAATCATTTATATATGAATGGTTTTATGCTGTAGAACCAACCAATCATCTGTGTTTCCATTATATCTTATTATGAAATTTGCTTTGATATACAAGTACTTTGGGTTACAAGCATGTTTCCAGAATGATTTATGCTCACAAACCAAGGTTTTACTGTTGAGTATTGCGTCTGCAGAACACAGGCACTAACCAGGTGATGTCCACAAATCTCCCTGACAATCAGATTTTTCAGTCCCCTTTGAAAATCTTGTTAATAATAGATGCTTACTTAATGATGGTGTAAATATAGCATGGCACAGTGGGTAAGTTAATGTATGGAAGGGTGTGGGAAAAGTTGTGAGAGCCAATGTAAGGTAGTGGGTAGAGTATCAGACTTGGATTCAAGATGCCTGAGTTCAGATCCAAGCTCAGATATTAAAACCCACCAGGCAAGCAGGGAGTATGGCAGCTGTTGCACCAGCAAACCCACAGCATGCCACTGATCAGTAGGGATCACTTGATGCAACCTTTTATGAGAACAAATATCAACCAGGGTTTCCCTGAGGGCCCATATACACATAGCCACTTGCATCTCATACAAAGGTGTTGTAGATAGGGCCCAGTAGAGATGTCCTATTATTATACACCCAGAATCTTTCCCTGAGAGATTGGTCAGATCATAACTTCCTGATGAATGAACAATTTCCTTGTCAAATAATGATTGTATAATAAAAATTGATCTTTTGATAAATGAATGATGCCAAGTGACTGAAGTGCACCACAGATCTTCAGAATCATTTTACCCATAGAAATATAATTTTCCCAGTAGTCCATTCTGTATTCTATTAACCACTTATCCTAATTTGAAGTATGATATTATCTTCGTTAAAGATTGACTTATTCACCGTTGTCTGGTATATCCAAATCCATTGGAAATAGGTGGTTTTACAGTTGAAAAGTCTCAATCATAATCCATAGTAACTTTTGTTAGAGGAATGTCATGTTGACTGTCTAGAATCCTACTCTTTGGGAATAAAGAAAGACGATGCAATGCACTTTTTCTTCCAAGTTGCCATCTACCAATATAGAAATTGTTACTCCTCTGAGATTCTACACTCCCCTTGTCATATTTATTTATTTATTTATTTATTTAATTTAATTTAATTTAATTTAATTTAATTTATATACCGCTCCATCTAGCAACACAGCTACTCTGGGCGGTTATTTCTTCCTTATGTACACACTAGTGATTTCAGTACATTATTTTCACCTTATATTTATTTATTTATTTATTTATTTATTTATTTGTTTATTTATTTAATTTATATACCGCTCCATCTAGCAACACAGCTACTCTGGGCGGTTATTTCTTCCTTACGTACACACTAGTGTACATTATTTTACATGTTCCCTTCTGGTTTTCTCATCTGGAGTCTCCTGAAGCATTTTTTCCTTGTATATTCAGGGACCAGTTCCTTGGAATAGGTAGCTATGCATCTTTCTTTCTCGGTTTTTAGGACACAGACTATTGAACAGCTGAATCATAGTGAGATTTAACTAGAGGGTAAGAGCTAAAGGAAAGGGGGAAGACCACATATGATACAGGAAGTCGTTGGGTTGTGTTTACAAAAGCAGCACCCCGCTGTTTCAGATATTGTTCATTCATGGGGTTACAGAGGACTTGATGGCACATAACAACAGCAAAGAAAATCAAATATCTATATTTTAATAGAAGATTCAAAGAATTCATCCTTTAAGCTTCTCCGTGCAAGCATCGCTACTGAGCTGTTACCCCTTGCCAGCAGTGTGCTGCCATACTATTTAATTGTGTATTGGTGGTATTCTTCTTCACTTTAGGGCCTTAAGAGCAAGGTAAAATATACTTTTAAAACAAGATAACCAGTAAAAACAAGGCTGAAGCTCCCCGAATTTCCCCAATCAGCGCACGTCGCGGGCTAGCTGGAGAATTCAGAGAGTTGTCATTTTAAAAACGTAAGTTTTGCAAGCACTGCTTGGAAACCCAAACACCGTGACACTCAAGGGAAGACATGCAGAGGAAAAGGTGTACTCCTATTGGCGAATGACTGTAAGTTCTTCTCAGGCAGAACGAAATGTGCCACGAGCAAAGCAGCAAATATTTCTATTTAGTTTAGGCTAGGGTGATTTCCCTTTGGTGCTGTTCTCGAATTTGTAACTCTTGTTCCTGTGGCCAGTTGAATGAGCTAGAATGTTGTTTCCCCGTTTTTCTTCAGCCCCAGAATGGCTTTTGCTTGGAGCTGAATGTGTTCTTCCTTGCAAAAAGAAGACAATTGACCCCCCCTTGCTAAAAGCCATTGGCCATGTCGGTCTCCTTCATATTACTGGTGCTGATGTCATGTCAGGCTAAAGCCCTGCACAGTCAGTTAGTATAATGTGAGCCTTTCCTCTCCCCTTCACTGAGTATTAAGGAGGATGGTAAAGAAAATTAGAATCCCCCTTCTCTCTGTAGCAGTGGAAATAAAAATCTTGGTGGGAGAACAGTTGCTAAGCCTTTTGTGTATCATGTGGCAGATTTATTTTCTTGCAGATCCCCTCAAAACACATGGATTAATAATGCCAACTTTTGAGCAAAAGCACTGGGTATATTTTGCAGAAGCTGTAAATTTAATCCGCATGTGGTTCCATTCTTGGCACCATTGTTGCATCACAGTTAGGCTTTGTAAGCAGCCTCATTCTTATCAGTAAATCAGTGTCCTCTATAAACCAAGCATAGCACAAGATTTCAGTGAATGATAAGACTTTCAGCAACTCTCATGCCTCCTACTCTTCTGTAGCTCCAAACATCTGCAGAAACAGCCTGAAACCACAGTGTTAGCATGAATAATTATCTATTTTCCAATCCAGCAACTCGTTATTATGAATTAATTGGTTACTGGAGATATTACTACTCTGAAGTAAGGACAAGAGACAAAGCACAGGAGTCATGAAGGGTCTGACTGCAATGGAAGACTCATGAAAGCATAGAGGTGAAAAGAAACTGGTGGATTGTAAAATGAAATTCCCTGTTTGATGGCAAGCAATCCATTTACCTAAAGCTTCACCCAGGGAGAGGTGGTTCTGCAGCTTCCATAAAGAGGATAACCTTTTATTGACCTGCATGTGAAATAATGTCTCTAACCATTTAAACTGACCTCCCTATTAATATGAGAAAATGTTATTATTATCACCTCTTCTAAACTGAATAAATTGTTGCGCTTTTGTTAGAAATTAAAAACTTTGCAGTGAAAGTTCACTCTTTTCTAGTGAAATTAAAAACTATGGAATATGGCCAAACTACAAGTTACTCAGGAAACATATCTTTGGTTTTTTCTTTTTCCCTGAAAATTAGCTCCCAGACGAAAGACTGTCAGTTAGAGTAACTTCTTTCCCAACATTATCCCTGAATTCATTCATTCATTCATTCATTCATTCATTCATTCATTTCATCCCAACCAAGACCTTAAAAGAACTGAAGGTGGATCACATCATTAAAAAGCCAATATTTACAAGCTAATGATGAATATTACATATATGAATATTTTAAAATTAAACAAGAATTGTATTAAAAACAGTAATAAAAGCAGTATTTAAATATTTAAAACAACAAAGCACAGAAATCCAATTAAAAATTTCTCTCAGACCACCAGTTTTTAAGAGAAAGCCTGCCTGAAGAGACAGGTCTTTGCCTGCTTTGACAGCAAAGATGGGGGCCAGCCCATTTTCCCATGAGAGGGAGCTCCAGATCTTGGGAGCAGCAACAGAGAAGGCCTAAAGTTTTGTAAACATTAAGCACACCTGTGAGGGTGACAAGACTGTGAGAAAGATGATCTTAGTGCCCGGACAGACTAGTAGAGAGAGGTGTGGTCATTTAGATAGCTTGGGCTCAAACTGTTTAGGGTTTTATAAATTAATACCAACACTTTTAACTGTGTCTAGAAATGTATTGTCAGTCAGTGGAGCTGCCATAAGGCCAAGAAAGGTTTGTTTGAAAAAGTTGTGTGTTCAAGTCACATTGACACCTCCAGCCCATCACACTCAAAAGTAGAGGGTTAATGATTATACCCAAGTGTTAGGAAGCAACTCTCTCATTATTAAAAAGCAACAAATCTAACCAGGAAGGCCACGCACAACTTGTAACTTTGAAAGCAATTAAAGCCAGAAATCATAAAAGGATCAAAAGGATGTCTCAGTATGTTACAAGTTGGATACCCAGGATAATGTAGTGGATCAAGTGGTAGACTAAGATTTGAATCCTCATTCAGCAATAGAAATTCACTGGAGGTGTGGAACTGGTAAAACCACTCCTTAAATATCTCACTTACTTTGAAAGCCCAATTAGAATTACTGTACGTTAGTTTCAGCTTTACAGCACAGGGCAACAAGCCAGACACAGGCCAGAACCCTACTGGTTAGGTGTATTGGTGCAAGTGCAATAGCATAAGCCAAAGTGGCAAATTATTGCTTCTTAAGAAGCTGCTGCTTGTATTCCGCCTTGTGCATCAAGTCACATCATAGTGTGTATGATACAGAATATAAGAAACTGATCAATGGACAGCACATCAAAACTGTGACTTATGCCATTCCACTTAATGCTGCCATGAAAAAAACCCATAGTGACTTGGCCAGAGTTGCAAATTAGTTAGATATTGACTACTGCAAAAAAAGGAATTAATTATAAGTAAAGAAAGACACCAAGAACTGACAGATTGGTAATAGAGTATTATAATTTTTAGGAAAATGTTGGTACAGTAGTACCTCAGTTGTAAGATGAATTTAATTTGTTCAATGGGTCAGTTCATCTTATAAAAAAATTGTTTGGCAAAACATGGTTTCCCATAGGAGTGCATTGAAAACTAATTAATCCTCCAGAGGGAACGGATTAATAGGTTTTCAATGCATTCCTATGGGAAGGCTTTCCCAAATGCCTTTAATCACAGGACAGCAGAAGACTGTTCCCCCTGCAGCCGACAGACAGATGATTTTGACAGCTCCAAGGTGTCTATCGGCTGTGCAGGAGCAGCCTTCTGCTACCGGTGAACCCAGCAAAGAGGGGAAGCTTTTCCTCTTCTTTGCTAGGTTGGGGCAGGGGAAAAGCTTTCCTTGCAAATAGCCCAGGGTGTGTGGGGGTCCCTGCTTCACCCACCCATTTGGTGGGTGAAGCAGGGGCCCTGTTTGACAGCCCAGGTTGTTTACAAGTTAAGCAGCGGTGGCGGTGATCCGTTGCCGCTTCCCTTACAAAAAGCCCTGGCAATAGAGACGAGACGAGGCAAGCGGTGGCAGCAGGGCTGGGTGAGGATCACAGTATTCATAAAATGAATTTAACCCCTACGGAAAAAGTTGTCTTACATAACATGCCTATTCCCAGAAATTTCATTCGTCTTCCAAGTTTTTCATCTTATGGGTCATTCGTCTTACGAGGCACCACCTGAATTAAAGCCCATTTTTCAATAAAACAATGAAGAGAGAAGAGATCAGGTCATCCTAGAAACAATAATCACATTAATTTTTCAAAAATAATAAAGATACTACTAACCCTGAAGTGTATAGACCTATTTCTCTAATAAACCATGATGCCAAGATATTTATAAGAATATCTTATATAAAGAAAATGTATATTTTGATTACTAAATGTGTCAAATAAATTCAAGTGGTTTTATCCCAGGAAGACAAATGGCACATTTGACCAAAAGAGTGATAAATATAATAAATGGAATATCTAAATAAAAGGTATAATTTAATTAGATATTTTCATGATGCTTGATTCTGCTGAATGGCCAACATTAAAAGTGATAGTTAAGGTATTATCATAAATGATCTAAAGGAATATTAGATCAGTTATATCCAGAGAATACCACAGAGGTACTTACTAGTAAATGATGGCACAACAGAGCAGATGTCTCTAGGCTGAGGTACTAGACAAGGATGCCCCATTTTCTCAAATCCACTACAGTGATCACTACTTCAAGCACTTATGGCCCCTTTCTAGTATCTTTACCTCAGGCTGAGGAAATGCAGAAAATAGCCCTGCCTCCCTAATTCTCTTTTTGATTCAACTGCCTTCAGCCCTCTGCTCACTTCCACAGCCAGACCTTGTGTGTGTGTTGTGTCGATACAGTCATGACCAACTCTTCGTGACTCCATGCCCATGGAGTTTTCTTGGCAGGAATACTGGAGTGGCTTGCCAGTTCCTACTCCAGGCGCCTACAGCACCTGGTATTCCCTGGTGGTCTCCCATCCAAGTTCTAACCAGGGCCAACCCTGCTTAGCTTCCGAAATCAGGTGAGATCTAATGTGCTCAGGGCATCTAGGCATCTAGCCAGACCTTAGTCAGCAGTTAAACTGCTAGTCCAACTATCTTAAACCTCCTTATGTCTGATTAGTTCTTGATGTGCTGTGGTACGACTTGGAAATGAACCTGTCCACAGTTCTGTAGGAAAACCTAGCAGGCTGACAACTCTAAACAGATTTATTCAAATAGGTTTATCAATAATTTGGCCTTAATTAGCACAAAGAAGTTTATTGGGTTCAATGGGAGTCCACTGCAGCCTTAGCAGCTAAAAACAAGTGCCTTGAAAGGATAAAATCAAAATAGAAAGGCCATGAGGGCAGCAATAGTTACCTAACCCTTAACTCTGGTGCCACTTGTCCTCCAAAAGAATATAATGGAGAATCAACATATTTTGATTTACCGAAAGAGAGACAGCTGGGGTGTTACGCATCTAGTGGGCAAACAAGCATGCTTCTACTGTTGACTTCAAGGAGGTTAAAAGTGCAGTGTCAAGGCAGATCAAGCTTAGTCAGTAGAATTATCAAGAACATGTGTGTTAGATCTGTACATTGTTAGCTTTTTGTTTTGCAGTTTGGCTCTGTAGAACCCCAAATTGTTCAGTGTTGCATGTGACTTGCTCAAGACATCCATTTTGCTAAGCAGCTAAGACGTGGCATTGGCTTTCTAAAGTCATTTGTTTGATTTCATTTCCTTCTTAGAGCAATCAATGTGCCATGTATCAGCATTGCGACAGTGTAGAGCATCTTGAATTGCCCACGACAGACTGAGCTGTTTACAGTCTCCTGAACAATTTTTTTAATGATCACGGCTAATTCCTCTGCATGCACAAAGCAAAGCACCCCATGGCTCAAACAGAGCTGTTCACCAAACTTGAACTTGTTGTTTTTCATTTATTTTTGAAACTGTACTGGAGCATCTTAGAGGAGCATTAGACATGCCTATCTCCAATGTCTGACTTTGCTTCTGTCCAGTTTGCAGTAACTGTCCCCCTTGTCTTCCCTTCCATCTATCTTCAGATTTGCATAACTGTTACTAAAAGGCGAGCCCTGGCCTCAGTGGGTTCAAGGGTGCGAAAAAGAGGCAGCGCATGGGAACATGATAGAAAAGCCAAGTATGGGCTATGATGTACGGTATTTTTCCTTCTATAAGATGCTGCTATATATTGGACCCCCCTCCACACACACACACTTTTAAGACCCTCTAAATTAATAAAATTAATACTCCTTGAGGTCTCTTCCACCACACCCCCTGCAGGTTCCTTTCCTTTCCGCATTCTGAAGACATGCTTTCCCCCCCTCCCCCAGGATTGGTGCCTTCTTTTCAGCGGGAAAAGCCTTAGGGTTGAGCAGCCCATTAAGAAGTGCCTTTCCACACTGAAAAGAAGACAGTGATCGATCGTTGCAAAAGCAAAGCAGAGAGGAAGGCAATCAAGCACTCCCAGAAAGAAAGAAAGCTGGGGGGGGGACCTCTGTGTTTCACTTCCTCTTCGGCAGCGCTGCTTTTGCAACAATCGATCAATCGGCGCCTTATTTTCAGCATGGAAAGGCACTTCTTAATAGGCTGCTCAATCCCCAAGAATTCTTTGCTGAAAAGGCACCAATTGTTGCGAAAGCAAAGGGCAAAGAAGTCTTCAGAACACGGAGAGTAAACAAGGGCTGCTGGAAAGGAAGGGAAACAGCAAGGTCAGTTTGGGTTCTATTCCCCTCCTGCCCCACCTCTCAGGCCATTAATATTTTGTGTCATGGTTTTAGAAAAAAAATAATGCCATATAGACGAGAAAATACCCAGCAATTCAACATTTGAATGCATGCTTTCTCCATTAGATTCAAGTGGGTCTGCTGAATGTGTTTCCAATGAATCCTGAGCAGAACTTGGGAATATCCTTTTTTTTTAAAAAAACAAGAACTTGGAAGTGAACTCCAGAAGGGATTGTTTCAAAGCCTGCTTTCCAGATTTGTATGGGATCTCTCCAAATAAAGCTTGGGTCCTGATCTAAAGACGAGGAGTGGAGGGCTGAAATATCCATGGCAAGCCATTTTTGATCTTAGTTGCCTTATCTGAATAATGGGTTGTAGCTACTCAAAGCCCATGGTTGGCTTATGAAAACAGGGAGTTTAGAAGTCCATCTCCTTACAGGGAGTGTGCTGGCGCAGGAACGATAACACCTTGTAGCTAGTTAGAAGCTCTTTGCTTAGTGTTGGCAAACAACTCAGAACACACAGGCAAGACTGGCATGGGTGTGTTTAAAGAGAAAGCACCAAGAGGGGCCAATCAGAAGCCCAGTGAGAATTTTCAGCAGGGAAGCTACCCCATCTTTGTTCTCTTTTAGTTTTAGACCTGGGAAAGGACACACCGTAGAGCTGGCTTGCTCTGAATGCCAAGGATGCAACCCAACTGAAGGTCATTTAGTCTCAGCACACCTGAGACAAAGGAAGAAGCCAATGTTTAATTGGATGCAATCAGGCATGTGGCTTTATTTTCAGTGGCTCTATGAGTTGCAAACCTACATTCTTTGTTTCTCCCAAGGACACCCTTTGAATATTACACTGGGGTTGTTTGAAACATCCAGTAGCAGCTACACAGATGTACAGTGGTACCTCGACTTACGAATTTAATTCATTCTGAAAGCATGCTCTTAAGTCGAACTACTCTTAAGTGGGGGTACCTATCTAAAAAATTTAAAAAATAAGTTAAAAATGAAAAAAAATTGTAAGTCAAGCAGACCATATCAAAAATTTGTAAGGCGGCAGTTAAAATGCCAAAAGTTTTCCGCTCTTAAGTCGAATTGCTCTTCAGTCAAGCTGCTCTTAAGTCGGGATACCACTGTATTCCTGTTTTCCTTTCGGCAAAAAGTATAATTTCAGCTGGGATAGAATTCAGTGCTCAGCTGTCTTAAAATGCCACTTCACTTTAGTTCTTGATCTGGAGAGGATAAGGGCTGCATTTATTTGCTGAATGGAAACCTCCTTCCCAAGAAAGAAGCTACTGGAAAGGAACCCTATAGAGAGGCAGACTCCCATTTTTAAAAGGCTGGTGCAAACCATGGGTGGGGCTGGTGGAAACAAAAGCAAGCCAGTAGCAGTGGACTCTGCATCTTGAGAAGAAAAGATAAAATCCAGCTTTCTGTTCTCAAAACGAACTGAGAATGAGAAGGCAGTGGTCACACTATACGTACTTAAACAGCGGCATAGCAAGGTTTGGGGGCACCTGGGGACGTTTTTTGCACCCCTCCACCCCTCCCCAAACCCATCACATCCACCCAGCAAGGGGGGGGCAATCCTGCGGGCATGCGGGGCATGTGTGTGTGTGTGTGTGTGTGTGTGTGTGTGTGTGTGTGTGTGTGTGTGTGTGTGTGTGTGTGCGTGCGTGTGCGTGCGTGCGTGTGCGGTAGCACGCGCACGCCTTACCTCTCCTGCGGTGGCCCAGAGCAAGGCGAGGAAGAGTTGTAGGAGGGCGCCGCAGCCACTGCGCTTCCACACATGCCTGCCTGCTTGCTTCACCGCTCGCCTGGTGCGTGGTGGCGGAGGAGGAGGCTGCAACAGAGTGGGTCCCGTTGCCAAGCCTGAGGGCTGCTGGTGGGAGGGCACAGGGTTTCCTCCCCCTCCTCCCCCTCCAGGTGACCCCAGATTGTTATACCTGGGACAGATATACGGTTCTGCCCCCCCCATATGCCCCTGTACTTAAGGGGGAGAAGAAAACAGCATGAAACACAATTCTTACTTAGCATCTCTTATTTCAGCATTTCCTATTTCAAAATAGGGTTTTCTTCTTTTCCTCTTTTACAAAGCATCTACTAGCTGTTCCTTCTCCCTCCCTTTTTCTTTTCTTTTTTCTTCTTTTCCCAAAACATAATAATGAATTAACAGCTTGACACAAATCGCAGTCTTTCAGCAGTGAAGAGAAACATTCTCATGGTAGCCTGACCTCAGTCCAACCACAAATCTAGCCAGAATTGCTGGTTACCAAGGCAGTTAAATCTTGAGTTAATGAAAACAGAGGTGGTAATAAGCGTCTTGCCATGCTGAATTGTTGAAGTATTTATATAGGGTGCTCGCTGTGTAGTAGTGAGCGTAATCATGGTAATTATCAAGCCCATTTGTACAACGCAACGTGAAGAATTCTTTCGCTGTGACCAAAGGCATGGCAAACCAGAAAATATTTCCGAAGACAGTGTTATAAAAAAGCTGCCCAAGTAGCACATTCTTCTGCAGCCTATGTAATACTACAGCCAGAGCCAGCATTAGGACCCATCGGATTTTCCCATGCCCCATGGTCTGAGCAGCCTGGCAGGACTAATGGCACCAGGAATTGCTGTGTCTTCTGGTTTGGACACTCCCCTGGCATTAGCCTTATCTAATAACAGAGTCTGGGTCTGGGATGCCACACACCTTTTTATGTTTTCCAAAAGGGCCTGGTCCACCCGGTGTCACATTGCTACCTCTGCACAATCTTAGTGCTCTCCCCACTGCATCCATTAATGGCCTTAGGAAGAACTGCGAGGAAAGCCACGCCACCATGGGGGACCTGCAGCCACAAGCCAATGCTAGCTACTTACTGAAGAGGAAGCAGAGGGGGAATCCTGGAATGAGGTTCAAATAAGCACAGTGATGGGATTATTCCAGACTAAGCCACATGTGTCCTTCTGGCCCATGTGTCCTTTTTGAGTCCCTGAACAACTCTAGACATCTCTCCCTTACATCTGGTTGGGTGGGAAAACATAGTGAAAGAAAGATACTGTCTGCTCCTGAAAGCTTGTGCCACAAAATTGAACATAAGACACTACCCCCCCCAAATGCAAGACTGAAAGTAGAATTCCAAAATGTAATGATACATTGTTTCGACAATTCCATGCTGGGATTAACAAGGATGGGACACCCTAACAAGCCCAGGACCAGCTAACCTAATCTTCTTCAGAAAGGTGGGGTTAGCAGGAGTCCACAAGGGAATTGTCACCTTCCCACTGAGATATGCAAATGCTGTTTGCTCTTCATTAGCTAAAGAATGCAAACTTTCTTCCCTTCTATTACAAACTAAGGATGGTATTGAAGTTTCATCTGTCCAAAGATCTGTCTGGGTATGTTGCTAAAAGTGCTCACTCTATAAACTGTCACACTACCAAACTGCTAGAAAGCAAAGCAAATAGCAAGGTAGACTAAAAGCCTTTAAGAGCAGTCATGTTTTTTATAATGTACCATATGATTTATCGTGTCTCCCTTTAGCTTGTATGCAGATTTCCTTGTCTTCTGAGCAAAAAGGAATTGTGCATTCATGAAAAGTAACATTGCACTATGAGTATTAAAAGGGGAGCAGAAACAGCATGGAACATGGATCTTACTCAGGCAATGTTAAATCCAAATGCAGTTCAAGAAAACACAGAGATCTTGGCAAAATTACAACATTGCTCTATAGATGTTACTGCAGTTGTAGTAATATTGCTAGTAGTGCTACAGCAACTACAATCACGTCTATGAAATTGTGAGAAGCAAAGGACTACCCAAAAATTGCTCTTGTACTCCACAGTGTCCTGTCCAGTATTGTGGAGCCCAGGCTGCATCCTGCAATTCTATACAGCACCAATCTTACTGTGCTAGCTCATGTCTTCAGGTAATAGCCCAACAGAGTTTTTCTGGATGGTTGTACAAGCGCATCATGTCGTTTCTGACCTATAAATGGTCCTAATGCCATTTTTGAGATGTGTGAGATGTTCAAGGAGTTGTCCACCCTTTGCCCCTAGGCCTGTCTGCTGTTGGATTTCTATCTGGCAGATCAACACCTACTGTTTGCTCAACTGGGCTGAAAGGCCTCACGGCCCAGGAAAGGCCAATCTCAGGTCTAGTGTTCTGTCAGAAAAGAAAGCTACACTCACCAATGACAGCAACAGCTGTTGAATGGAGTCAAGAGGTTGGTGGCATTGGGGGTTTATATGGCAAACATTTTTACTTATGTTTCATTTCAGTTTGTTTTGGATGGTTCCTCTTTGGGTTTTTCTCTTGTTCACCATCCTTTCATTTACCACAAATGGAGATTCTTTTTAGGCATTTAGGCTTTTGTTTTCCTAATGCATATTTTGGTGAGAATCTGGCAGGTAAATAAGAGCCAGGTCAGTTTATACAATATTGGTTTAGTCTACTGTGGTCAGATCATGTCTTCTCAGCAAAATTCTCATTGCATTTTCCATAAACTGAAGTTTCTGTACATTGTTAAAGGACAATTCCAGATACAGTGTATAACAGTAATTTAATCTGGAATTTTCCAGGGCCTGCAGACTGTGGCAAATCAGTTTTCTGTGGAAACCATTCTTATTGGCACATCAGGTGAAACTTTGTTTTACTACCAGTTCCATCTGACTATGTGAAAGGCCTTTTTCTCCACAATGTAGTAGAGTATGAGTGAAAAGAAGCAAAGTTATTTGCCTACTTTTTCATATACCACTTCTGCCTATCAGAAAAATGAGTCAGTCCTGTTCATATAGGCAGTACACTTTACTCTTATTGTCTTCCAGAAACAAAATGTTGCTATCCAGTCAAACACCTAGACATAAAGTGTATACACCTTGGAGTAGAACGACACACAATGCCAGATATAATCCTGATTTATAGCTTGGCTTGTGGTCATGCCTCATACAGTAGGAGTATGATGACCATTTCACAAGGACTGAAATGTTATTTATGGCCCACTGAGGAGCATGACAGTAGGTTGTGCTAGTGTTATGTTCTCATTTGTTCGCCTCATCACAAGCCTACAAAGAAGGAAAATACATCTCCAGAACTCCAGCTGTTGCTGTCTTCAGTAGATGCAGCAGTAGGAGAGAGAGTCACAGCGTGCTTCACAAGTCTCATTTGTTGTCACAAGGGTTGCGAAAATAGGAGGTGTGAGGTGTTTTCAGAAGATTCTGACTAGTACAAGCTATTACCCATGAGCTTGATTTGTTCTACAAGCTTATGACTGATTTGGCGTGTCTTTTTCAACTAACAAGAAGCACTGTCCTCTGTATTATGAAGAATTCTTACACCAAGAAAGAAAATCTTCAGTGGAACAACTGGACTGTTCCGCTACTAGACATTTTTATTAACTATTGACATTCTAGAATTAAATAATACTCCCTCCTTCTGTACTTTGTGGTTTGACACAGGTACCTTTCAGCTTGTTCACTAGCTTAACTACTGGCAGTACACACTGATCCAAAGAAAATTATGGTCAAGAATGGTCCCTACCAAAACCCATTATTCCGCCCAATTATACGCATGCCCAGTTGTGCCATGGGTTCCCCAGTGTCACCCATTGTTGCCAATCTGTACATGGAAGAAGGGGAGAAGGCAGCACCCGACACCTTCCCAGGGACAAAAAAAAAACCCCACTAGTTAGGTATGTAGATGACACCTGGGTGAAAATCAAGACTCAGGAAATACAGGTCTTTACAGACCACATCAACGTAGTGGACCCTAATATTAAGTTCATTAGGGAAGACACCTAAGACAACAGGCTGGCTTTCCTGGATTGTGCAGTCATCATTAGAACCGACCATGGCCTGGGAGTAGAAGTTTACAGGAAACCCACCCACACAGATCAGTACTTACTGTTTGACTCCCACCATCTATTACAACAAAAATTAGGAGTCATCAGGACCCTAAACCACAGAGCAGAGAGCATCCCGCACCTCCACAGAAGCCAAGAAGAATGAAGACAGTCACCTGAAGACAGCACTTAAAGCCGCTGGATATCCAAAGTGGCCCTTCATCAAAACAGTGTGCCAACCCAGAATAACAAGGGATCAGCCTGAGACCCAGATGTGATGGAAGAACCTGGTCATTCCCTACATGCCTGGAGTGTCTGAAATGCTTTAAAGGGTTTTTGGCAAATGCCGCATACCTTTTTACTTCAAACCCACAAACACACTAAGACAGAGACTCATCCACCCCCAAAACCCAAGAGGAGCAAACACAACACCAAAACAGAAGAGAAGCAAAATAGTATATGTGGTCCAATGCAGTGAGGAGTGTGCAACACTCTACATTGGAGAAGCCAAACAGCCACTAAATAGGCCCAGCATTGAAGAGGTACAGCTCAGGACCAGAATCAGCTGTGTATCTTCATTTGAAGGACAACGGACACTCATTCAAAGATGAGGATGGACACATATTAGACAGAGAAGATAGGTGCTTTGAGAGAGAGGTTGGGGAAGCCATTATTGTGTGTATTGAAAATCCCTCTCTCAACAGAGGTGGGTGACTTAGGACCAATCTGCCTGCCACTTATGCTGCTGTTTCATCAATTGCCTGGCAAATCAGAAGCACTTCACACCTCCACCAGGAAGGACAAAGCTAATAGCACATGCTTAATAAGTGTTGGAAAGGGTTGAATAGGTAGGATGTTCATGTACCCCAGGCCGTTGTACATCTAACTAGCCTATTCAGGAAATTGTCCACCTAAAGACCCTATTCAGACCAGGGGGGCATGAAAGCAAAGTGAACTATAAATTGGAGGCCTTACAACTTTCCTCAGACTGACAAAGCTGCTTGGATGACCAGTGAAACATTTCGAACTTACAAGAAAAGAAATCCAGTTGCCATGACTCAACTTTTGGAGTTATATGCATACCAAGCAGGGAAAATAGATTTAAGTTTTGCAAAACAGTATCTTTGTGATACTATGAATAGTGTGTGAGAGGTGTAATGTTTTCAGCTGTTTCTCCCCTCCTCCCATTGAAGCCAACTAGAGGAAGTAATTGTATATACACTCCAGAGATTCTGAGATTCTAAAGTAGCCTTGTGAGTTAAAACCACAGGAGACTGTAGAGCAGGAAGGAGGTGATAATACTGTTTGCTTCTTCTCTGTGTGTGTGTGTGTGTGTGTTGTGTCATTACAGTCATGACCGACTCTTCATGACTCCATGTCCATGTGATATAACTTAGGTTCAGACTTCAAAACATTCATGGGCTTGTCTGTATTGACAGAATTGGCCATACAACTAGACAGATTTAAACTAAAGGCTCACGTGATAGATGGTCAGAAGTAGAGATGGGCACGAAATGAACTTTTGGTTCATTTCGTTATTTGTTATTCATTTTGTTACATAATGAAATGAATAATGAACTGCCCCCTCTAAGAGAAACGAAATGAAACAAAACAGAAATTTCCGTTTCGTTTTGATTTGTTTCGTTCACCGGTGTCTCCTACCTGTTGCTGGTCCTTCCTGGTCCAGTCCTCCTGGCTGCAGGGAAGGGGGCATCCAGAAAAAATAAGCCAACCAGCCTGCACTACAGCTGGTAGGTGGGCCACGTGGCAGTAAAAAAAATAAATTAAATTAAATTAAATTAAATTTAAAAATCAAATAAAAAAGGGAGTGCCGACCCGGCCCCAGGGGTGGCCAGGTCGGTGATCTAAAATGACAAAAAAAAGTGCTGACCTGGCCCCAGGGCCGTGCGATCAGCACTTCAAAAACAAAAAAATAAAACAAAATAAAACAAAACGAACAAAACAAACAAACAAAAGGAGCACCGATCCTGGCCCCTGCAGCAGGGGCTTTTTGAGGTGCTGGCTTGGGGCCAGCGCCTCAGTTTTTTTTTTCAAGCGCTGACTGCACAGGTCCTGAGGCTGGGTCGGTGCTTCTTCTTCTTCTTTTATTTTAGAGCCGTGCAGTCAGCGCTTGAAAAAAAAAACTGAGGCGCTGCCCCCAAGCCAGCGCCTCAAAAAGCCCCTGCCGCAGGGGCCAGGATTGCCTGCTGCCGCTGCCACTGCTACCCAGTAAGGTCCCAAGCCTGTTCAGATCGGTTCAGGTTCATACGATTTTTAAAAAAAAACATTTGTGCGAACCCGAACCGAAGCAGGGGTGAGCCCAAAACAGACGAACCTGAATCATGAGTTTTCTGTTTCATGCCCACCGCTAGTCAGTAGTGATATTAAGATGGAAGGAAACAACTGTGTTTCCTGTGGAACAACAATGCAACTTGAACATTCAGCTTTTATGCATGGAATCATAGAACTGTTGAGTTGGAGGACACCCCAAAGGGTATCCATTTGAGTTCTCACCAAAACAGGGAATCCACAGCTAAATTGTTGCTGACAGATGGTCATCTAATCTTTTTTTAAAACCTCCCATGAAGGAGATTATACTATCTTCCAAATGAGTCTGTTCCATTGCCAAAAACCAAGAAGTGTTTCCTAATCTTGAGTCAAAATTTCCTTTCTTGTAATTTGAAAACATTGCTTGTTATTGTATATTCTGGTGGCACCTTAAATGTTTGGTCCTTTCCTCACATCTCTTTAAATCATAGAAGATGGGTATAATTTCACCTATCAGTATTCTTTTCTCCAGCCTAAAACATCCCTAACTTTCTTAACCACTCCTCATACACATTAAGTTCCAGACCTTTTTGCAATTTTGATTGTCCTCCTGTGGACACATTATAGTCTGCCCATACCCTTCTTAAAATGTTATGCCCAGAGCAAAACACAGCACTCCAAGTGAAGTCTGACAGCAGTATTGTAAGGAATACAGTATTGGCTGTCTTGGACACTATACTTCTGTTGATGAAGCTTAGTATTGTGTAAAGCTGCTTCTGATGTTTTAGCAGTACTGCACATGGTTGGGTCATGCTTACCTTATAATCTAGGAAGGTGCCCAGAATGTTTTCACATGTGCTACTGTTAAACCAGCTGGTGGCTCTATCAATGAAATAATATAGAGTGGACCTTCATATAACAAATGGTTTGTATAACATAAAATCTGTACAACATAAATAATTCCGGAGATAGGGGAAATCAGCTTAACAGAATCATCTATGGGGCGAATCCGTACAACACAAAAGTGGTCTCAATTAGGGATTAATCTGTTTTCAATGCATTCCTATGGGAAATTTGTATAAAGGAAAATTTGCTTAACATAATTTCATTTGGAACAAATTAATTCCTTTATACAAGGTACCACTGCATAGCTTTTCTATATGCCTGCTATGATGAGAGGGGTAAATGTAAGCAACTTCTTTTTGAAGAATAGGTTTCTGTTCACATTTGCTGAACACCACTTGTTTTGTAGAACATGAGATTTTGTTTGCTGTTACTCTGTCAGCAGGAAACCAATGGGCAGACTTGAAGTTTATACCTATTTTCACTTCATTGTATGGGGTTAATGTCATGTTTCTACACAGCAAGCGTCACAGCAAATGGAAGTGTGCCTGCTTTAGTTAGTTTATCAGTCAGTCAGTCGAAAAGAATAGCGAATACAGAAAGGAAAATGAGTTGAGGAATTTTGATACTTAATATTTTAGGTCATGTAATTGCATACAATTAAAGCAAGCAAAAACAGAAATAAATAAAAAGAGAAAACTGTACACTATAATAATAATGTTCAAAAATGCTTCCATCCTGTTTTTGTTTTCAAATATGTTGTTATATTATCGCAGCTTATATTACTCTGGTTACTCAACTTTCCTGATTACATAATTACATCATTTCCCTGAATGATTATCTACTATGTGTCTTTTTGCCAGGACCCTGCCTGTCACAGAACCTGAATCTGAGGGGTTAAATGGTAAAGAGCTGCTGGAGGAGCCTTGCAGCTCAACTCAGCAGGCAGCTGGGTCTGATGACTCATCTGAAAACATATCTCCTCCTCCTAGAAGGGCCATGAGCAGGATTCTGCAAAGACATGCTACCAGGAGAGCTAGGGAAAGGGTCTTTGATGCTAGACGGGAAATCAGGTCGGGAAGCCCTGAGTACTAGCAGAAGCCTTTCCAGAAGTAAGGGTGTGTTCCCTGTTTTGGGATAAAGCTGGCAAGCTTACCTTGAACTCTCTGTGGGAGCAATGAGTCATTTGAACTTGCAACCACGTTCCTGTCTGTGACCTTGGCTCTGTTTCCTGATTTCGGACTGGCTTCCTGGACAATGGCTTGATCTGTTCCCTTGGGTTTGGCATCTAGTTTCCATGAGATATTCTGGCTTTGACTTGGACTGGTAATTGCTGGGAGTTGGATTCTGTTATTTATCTGGCTTTCCACTAAAGATCTTGGCAAAGAACTGAACTCTGCTTGTGTGTGTTCTGTGTGCGGGGCTTGACACTTTTATATGAATCTACAGGATCACATAGACTTTGTGTTTGTAACTACTTATAACCTTATGGGTTTACATTGACACTATATTTTCAACGTTAGTTTCCATTACTCATAACTTTACATCAAACTTTGCTCCCCTTTAACTGCTCACTTTCTCTTGTGGCTTTAATGTAATGTTGTCTATTAATGCTGTAAGATGTCCCTCAATTCCTTGTTCTCAATACTTGAACATGTCTTTATTTTGTGTTGTGTCATTATAGTCGTGACCGACTCTTCATGACCCCATGTCTTTGGAGTTTTCTTGGCAGGAATACTGGAGTGGCTTGCCAGTTCCTACTCCAGGCGCCTACAGCACCTGGTATTCCCTGGTGGTCTCCCATCCAAGTACTAACCAGGGCCTACCCTGCTTAGCTTCCGAAATCAGGCAAACTTGGATGTGCTTAGGGCATCTAGGCAGCTGTCTTTATTTTACTGCACTATATATTACTCCTCATTCTGTAAGCCACCTTGGGTCCTTTTTCCAAGGAGAAAGGTGGGGTAATAATATTCTTTAAAAATTAATAAATTAATTAATCAATAAATTAAAAGCACAGAATACTGTTTTTCTAATATGCTTACGAAGCTTATATTACTTATGCCCTTATCTCTAAGTAGAATAAAAAAATCTATGAAATATTACACAGCTTGGATTGAAATTGAATTTGGCTCTAACCTTGTCTCTTCATTTCCATCTAGTAATGGGTCATAAAACAAAGATAAGAAAGAACAGGAGAACAACAGAAGGAGAAAAAAGATAAAGATATACTGTACTAAATATTCACTCCAACCATTTTAACTTATTGAAGTGTGCCATTTTATCTAACATAGAATTTGATTCTACATTCTCCATATGTTATGTTGTATCAGGCATCCTAATTATTTCCAAAGCATAAATAATAGGATTGCAATTTTTGCTAATATTCTTTGAATAGTCTTTTATTTACATAATTCATTAACTTTGGCATTATTGCATACTCAGCTAATTTTTCTTTCCAACTCTCTATCGTTGGACATTCTTCTGTCTTCCATCTCTTTGCAAAGGTTACTCTAGCAGCTATCTAAGCACGTCTTGCAATATTCTCTTTACATTATCAGAAAGATTCCTAACAGTATAATCTCTGGATCCATCAAAATTTATTTCCCCTTTTAGGTGCAGCTAGAAATCAAATAGCAAGAGAAAGTGCGGAGGAACTGTCAGTCGATGACTGTTTAGTAAAATTACAAGAATACATCTTATGGGACAAACTGACATAATCACTAAAGGGAGAGTCTGGAACAGAATTTGAAAATCAGTGGGGTGGTATAAAGAAGTATTTAGAAGCAAGATTGGGGGAAAGCAATTAAAATTTAAAATCAATAGTATGTTATCATAATAAGCACAATAAGTATTCTCAGTTATGTATATATAATATGTACATATATGATTTATTCTTTTTATAAAAAAGAATTGTAAATGTTAAGAATAGAAACAAAGGCACTAATATATGTGTGAAGAAAATAGCAAATGAAAATAATACACAAGAAGTTAAAGAGAAGCAAAGTTTTCCTTGAAAAACAGGAAACAGAATGTATTGTTATGTTATGTTATATAGTATTATGTGGACTTTTGATTTATTAATAAACTTTTAAAAAAGAAATTTAATTCCACTTTTAATGTTATAGTATATGTACTTTGATGATGCATCTCTATGAAGAGAGACTAAATCACTACTCTGCCCATTCTACATGAAATTAAATGCAATTCCTACATTGATATCCATAAAGGAAGGTAATACATTGGGCACTACTGAGGTATAGCTATACCCAGAACAGAAAATGAGGTACAGTGTAAGTAGATTAGTTACCTGAATTACAATGACTTCAGTATGTCTATTGAATGTAAGATTGGCTGGACCTATTATTAAAATCAAAGTGAAATGTGAAATAAATGGGGAGAAAACTGAATAAATCTAACTAAAATAAGTGGATAATGAAATAGAAGGAATTCAAAGAAATATATATTTTAGAGGAAAATGAGTGGGGAATTCAACTCCTTCCCCCAGCACTAATAAGTACAATAATATCAACTTGCCCAGTCTTTAATGGATCTATTGTAATGCTTAAACTGAAGGTTATTGTCCAGGGCTAGGCAATGTGCACCGCAGCAGATATTGTGGGACTACACTTGTCATCAGCCACACTTGTCACAATCAACTGTAAGGGATCATGGGATTTGTAGTTCAACATCCCATACCCCATTTACTTGGTTTATCCAAATTGCTTGAGGCTATTGCTGGGCACCTGTTACTAGAGGCGATGTTTCAATTTTCATTGCTTTCCTTAAAGCCTATCCGTGTTTTGAACGATTTATGATTGTGGCATACACTGTAAGGCTTGGCAAACAATACAGCCGTCTTGCTCTGTGCTATATTTGAACACCATTAATATACAAAGTAAACATCATTCAACATGATATATAAATGTGAAGAATTCAGCAGGTTCTGCCTGCCCACTTGTAATCTCCACTATCCTGAAGCTAAATAGACTCTCTAATTTAATTTTGATGGAAAAGGGTTGCCAATGGTGCGTCAGCTACATTATTGCCGGTTTAATAAATAGTATATCACATTGAAGTTGGTTGGAAAACTGCCCTGAAGTCTGCTTCCATCCAAAAAAAGCACACGTGCTGCCAACATAAATGTGTTTGCTTTCACCAGTACATTTAGCAATATTCACCAACAGCTGGGAACAAGCAGGACATGAAGGTATCGAAACGGGACACCATGCCTGTATCAGCTAGCTGCCTGAGCAGCAGGTAATACGAATCTCTCCTGAAGCAATGTTTAGAATGACCTGCATGTAAAGTACCTGCAATATCTACCTGACACTCCAGTGCTCATGTATCAGCTACATGTGATAGATGGTAATATTTTCGTTCTCTAAAGAAGGGCAGCCATGAAATTGATTCTTCAAATAACCCAGCTAAAACTCTGTTGCACAGATGGGCAATTTCTATGGGAACAGGGACCATTCTACCCTCCCATGATGTCCTACTTGTACTTCATAACCCTGGGCAGATGATCTGCAGGTGAATGGAGTTTATCCTTAGGTGGGCCAAGTGAGCCCCATGGCTTGGAGATTCTCCCCCTAGTACTAATTAATGGGAGGAGCAGCTGCCCAAACCAAGGTAAAACACTGCAAAACAACAGGCCAGTCCTCTTATTTCTCCAAATCATTAGAAGATGGGAACCCTTAACATTCCTCCATATACAAGCAAGTCCAAGACATTCTAGGCTTGCAATACGTTCTCTGCATGGGCAGAGAATGCTAAGTGATTCCTTACATAGTGATTCCTGTACAATATAAAATAAATGCATTTGTGTTGTTTGTTTTTTGCATTTGGAGGTGAGAATTACAAAGTCTCAGAAACTGGCTGAAGTCTTCAGGAGCTGCTCATATTACAGCAAAGCCATTTAATGTGTGGATCAGGAAAAGCAAGGGATTACTTTAAAAGAAATGAGCGTGTCACAACATTTCTTTGTCATGATGTGTCACCTATATTCTGGACTAGAGGCTACGGGAATGATGAAATATGGAAAAACAGAGCAGTTTCTGCTTGGCAAGGAGTCAGATTAGTGTGTAATCTCTGACCCATTCAATTTATATGCAGGGTGTATCATACGGAAGGCCGGATAAAGATTCAGATGAAGGAGGAATGAAAATAAGAGAAGGGGGGGAACCAAAACTAATCTAAAAATGCAACTGACATCTTATTGGCAGAAAAGAGCAATGAGATGAAAGTATTACTGTTGAAATTTTAATCAGAAAGCACAAAAGCAGAACTACCACTGAGCATTGGGGTTGTTATGTGCCGCCAAGTCTCCTCTGACACATGGCGGCCTTATGAATGAGAAATCTCCAAAATGATCTGTCCTCAACAGCCCTCACTCGGCTTTTGTAAACTCAAACCAGTGGCTTCCTTCAGGGTGTCAGTCCATTTGGTGTTTGGACTTCCTCTTTTCCTGCTGCCTTCCACCTTTCTGCATCACTGTGTTTTTTGGAGAATCCTGCCTTCTCATGACATTCCCAAAGTAGGACCACCTCAGCTTCAAGACATTTTTGCCTCTAGAGATTACTCAAGTTTGATTTGA
Organism: Phrynocephalus guinanensis; assembly: GCA_037367245.1. NCBI lineage: Eukaryota > Metazoa > Chordata > Lepidosauria > Squamata > Agamidae > Phrynocephalus > Phrynocephalus guinanensis. The sequence goes on from CM074742.1 coordinate 29,369,720, forward strand.
TCTAAAACCCACTTGCTTGTCTTTCTGGAAGTCCAAAGTATCTGCGAAGCTCTCCTCCAGCACCACATTTCAGCCAAATCATTTCCCCCCATCAGCTTTCTTTCATGTCCAGCTTTTGCAGCCATTATTACTGATCAGATCTGAACATTAAACAATTGTGTGTGGGGTGTGTGTGTGAGATAGAATGCAATGAGTACATAAGGATCACATATGTTTAAAGCTGGTAACAAAGGAACCAACGTTTAGTGTATCTTGGCTCAAACATCAACCAAAATGGAGAATGCAACCCCTAAAATGTCAGTAAATTGAGAAAGAACTACAAAAGCTCCTTAAAGGTATTGCTGGAGATGAAGGTCAACATAATTCATGCTGAGCAATTCACAAGTACTATATATGGACACAAAAACTGGCCAATTTTTTAAAAAAGCTTGACAGTTTTCTAAAGTGTTTTAAATGTGCCGGTGGACAGTTTTACAGATATAAAGGGATGCTAAAAAGAGGAACAAGCAGTTTCTAGACCACTGGTGGTGAACCTTTTAGAGATTGAGTGCCCAAAAAGCAATTGAGAACCCACTAATTTTTCACAAAGTGCCAAATACAATAATTTAACCTGAATGCCGGTGGCTGTGAAGGGGCAATGTTGGGTGCCCACAGAAAGGGCTCCAAGTGCCACCTTTGGCATCTATGCCATAGATTTGCCAACACCGTTCTAGACCAAATCAAGCCTGAACTTTCACTAGAAATTACACCGACTACAGTGGAACTAGAGTATTTGGAGTATACTGTGAGAACTCAAGAATCACTGGGAAATCACTGGTAGAAAAAGAGTAGCCACAGAAGACCTGACAGGAGACAGCTTGACTCAGTAAAGGAAGCCAGGCCAAGACCTTTAATAATCTGCAAGACCTGAGAAGGGGTGTTAATGAGAAGATATTTGCAAGTTCATAAGGGGTTAGCATATGTTGGAATTAATTTGAAACCACATGCCACACATTTATTTATTATGTTCATATTCCTGCTTTCCAATAAAAAACACTTGTCAAGGCAACTAATGATGATAAAATACAGATGAATTGGAAAGTATGTAAAACATCAACCATAATTCTCTGTGGTGGGCCCCATGCTGTGTGTGGAATCATCTCCCCAGTGAGCTGCGCCTAGCAGAGTCCCTGCCCGCCTTCAAAAAGGCTTTGAAAACTCACCTTTTTAAGGAGGCATTCGGCAACCTTTCTATTTAAGCTTTTTTTTCCTCTCTTTTTTTGCCGCCTGCGTCATCTCCTCTGGAGGGTATTGTTTCCCCTCCTTTTATTGGAATTTGTTGTTTGGTTTTCTTTTGTCTTGTTTTGTTGTTAGCCGCCCAGAGTTCCGATCCGGAAGATGGGTGGGACACAAGTGATAATAATAATAATAATAATAATAATAATAATAATAATAATAATAATAATAATAATAATAATAATAATAATAATAATAATAATAATAATAATAATTAAGTAAGTAAGTAAGTAAGTCAGTCAGTCAGTCAGTCAGTCAGTCAGTTTTGTCCTATGGCATAATTAAAGTCAGTTTATTTATTTTATTTACAGACTGTTTTAGCCGCCACACTACCAAATGGTCTCTGTTTTCTAGTTACAGAGTAACCCAGAAATGGTTTATTTGTCCCTTCTTTTGGGAGTTGTTCCATGGGTGTTCCAGCCAGCTAAAGCATAAAAACAAATAAATTAGAATCCATATGTTACAACACCTCAGTAAATTGAAAAACAAATGACCACAATTTGAACATGAGTCAGCACTGTGATGTGATGGCCAGGATGGCCAATGCGATTCTTGGTTTTATCAACAGAAGCATAGTGTCTAGATCAAGGGAAGTGTCTATTTTGCTCTGGTCAGACCCCGCCTGGAGTACAGTGTCCAGTTCTGTGCACCTCAATTTTAAAAGGATGTTGACAACCTCGAGAGGGTCCAGAGGAGGGCGACTAGGATGGTTGAAGGTCTGGAAGAAATGTGTTACGAGGAACAGCTTAGAGAACTGGAAATGTTTAGCCTTTCAAAAACAAGGCTAAGCGGGGATATGATAGCTATGTTTAAATATTTGAAAGGATGTCACATTGAAGAGGGGACTGGTTTGTTTTCCATGACTTCAGAGAATAGAACTTGGGGCAATGGTTTCAAACTACAGGAAAAGAGATTCTGTTTGAACATTAGGAAGAACTTCATGACAGAGCTGTTTGGCAGTGGAATATGCTGCCACGGAGGGTGGTGGAGTCTCCTTCTTTGGAAGTTTTTAAGCAGATGCTGGATGGCCATCTGTCAGAAATACTGTGATGGGGGTTCCTGCATGGCAGGAGGTCAGCCTGGATGGCCCTTGAGGTCTCTTCCAACTCTATGATTCTATGGTTCTATGAAATGGCATACACCCTCTAAAACTTACTTTAGCAAAGATGCCAGATGAAAAGATGAAAGAAGGTCTGGAAGCATCTTTCAATGGAAGCAGAGTTTGCTCCCAAGTAGGGAGTTTGAGAAACAGGAAGTAGCCATCAAGAATAACTTATTTCATGATCTTCCCCAGATGTGCTTCCAGTTGAGGGCATGAGATAAAGCCTTTTTAAGAATCTCAAAGCCCAGGCAGGCTCATCAGATGAATGCATTATTCTAATAGCTTGGTCCCCCATTATACAGTATATTATAGATCATTACTGGCACTTCACATTGTGCCTGGAGATGAACTGGCAATCAGTGAAGCCGCAGTAACATTTTCCCCTACAGCATTTGCAATGTTTTGCATGTTACTTTCGTATGAGGGGATGTAGGCTGAAAAAACAAACACCAAACAGACACAGAAAGAGAATACAATGGCAATAACATCAATCCGCAAAAGAGTGTTGCTGATGGTGAAGACACCAATCACTTCAGCACAAAGTACCATACCTTCCCATCAATAAGGCCCTCCCATATATTAGACCCCCCACACACATTTTTAAGACCCCAAAATAATACAATTAATAAATCCTCCTTGAGGTCTCCTCTACCCCCACCCCCTGGTGCTTCCTTTCCTTTTCACATTCTAAAGACAATGGATCGTAGCAAAAGCAAAGCAGAGAGGAGGGCAATCAAGCTGGAAAGAAAACAGCAGGGTGGGGTGGGGTGGAGAAAAACTCAAACTGACCTTGCAGTTTCACTTTATCTCTGGTAGCGCTTCCTTTTGCAATGTGCTTCTCATCGTGGAAAGGTACTTCTTAATGCGCTGCTCTACCCCAAGGCTTTCCCCACTGAAAAGAAGGTGCCAGTTCTGAAAAAAAGAAACAAAGCATGGAGGAGTCTTCAAGACATGGACAGCAAGCAAAGGAAAGGAAAATGGCAAGGTCAGTTTGGGATCTCTTCCACCCCACCCCCACCCCTCAAGAAAGGCTTACTTCTGTGTATATGAGCCCTCCCCCCTTAATTTTTAGTTTCATGATTTTAGAAAAAAATAGTGACATATCCACAGGGAAATATGGCAAGTTGCTTGATACGTGCAATGGGATAAGAAATCCATATCCAATACAAACCTCAATTGTGTTGGCAAGAGCAACAAAAAACTAAAACTAAAACAAAAAAGAGCAAGTAGTTGAGACACTGTGAAGACTGCCAGATTTATTTCTGTGTGAGCTTTCGTGGATCAAAACCCACTTCTTCAGACACAAAAGACCACAAAAAACATCTCCACTGGATGTATCCACATGGTGGTGACAGTTATGTCTTGATGTGGTAACAGGTAACAGACATAATGGGAATTGTTCATTAACACAAAAATGGGACTATCAAGCTCTTTAATTAGGAGGTCCTAGTTGGAATGATAAACTGTATGCCAGGTAGACCTGATGGTTATTCCATAACTCTGTTATGGGAACGAGTTCAGAGTCTGTCAAGGGAGACAACTATCTTCTGTAACACATTATGAACAATTGTGATGTTAATCAAACATGGGCACTTTGTATGTGTATCCCAAATACAAAGTACTGTACCACAGGTGCTAAGGAGGTTACATTCACTTCCCCCAGAACTGGCCAGTCCACTCACTGGTTGCTGCACATGTCTGTCATTCCCACGCAGCCAGATACTCTCAAGGGGAGGCAGGATGAAGTTCCTCCCCACTCAGCTGCTGAGTGGTCGGCTTGGTGAGGAGGTGGGAAAGTGCCAGGCAGGCTACATCCACAACTGGTGCAATGTCAACAGTGATGGACATGTGCAGTGCGTGGACTGGCCAGTTGGTCCCTGGCACCTGTGGTGGTGCACTTGCCGTTCATATCCCAAGGCAGTTAGTATTCATATCCCCACTATTGCTAATATACGTGATGTACTAAGAATTTTTGATCTCTGCTTAATCCCTGGACATTGCTATGTAGCCAATTTCTGCTTCATCTTTCTCAAGTCTCTCTGAAGTTCCTTTTTTTACAGCAGCCACTTTGAGATCCACAGCACAGTCTCCTGTGAGGTTCCAGTGTTCTGCAACTAATTTTTCTGTTTTGCCATTTCTGATGCCAGGTTTGTGTCCATTCATTCTTTTGGGCTGAGATTGTCCAGTTTGTCCTATGTAGTAAGCAGAAGGACACTGCTGACAGAAGATAGCATGAATCACTTTAGAAGACGAACGAAATAAGCCTCCGATGGTCTGGTTGGCATTGTTAGTTCTCATGGAGATGCTGCCACTGTAGATATGGGGAATAAATGACATCTAGTATTGTGACAGGCTATTCTGCCTGTCTGTCTCCATATTTTGTCACCTATCATGTGTCAGTACATGCTTACAGTATGTCTCTCTGTAGGCAAGTATAAGCCAGCTCCTCAAACCCTGGGAGAGGGAAGTATAATTGTCCAGAATGGGCTGGAAATCCTTGGTGATACATCTCTGTGATCTCAACAGGGAGTTGTAGGTTCCCTCAGCTGAGTCTGTCTTCTGGAAATATTTTCTTGGTTTCCAGCTCTATCCATTTGCTTTTTCAACATGTCAAGGGGTTACTTTGTAGTTTTTAGCAGTGTCATAAGAACATAAGGACAGAAGAAGAGCCCTGCTGGATCAGGCCAAGGTCCCATCTGGTCTAGCTTCCTGTATCTCACAGGGGCCTCTCTAGATGACTCTGGGAGCACTTGATACCTGTCTCCTGATGCCATTTCCCTGAGTATGGCATTTTGAAGTACCCTCCTTTAAAGGCTGAAGATAGCATGTATCCTCATCATGCCTTCTAAACTGCAATGGACTTTTCCTCCAGAAATCTGTCCAATTCCATTTTAAAGTCATCTAGGTCAGATGCCACCATTACATGTTAGCAAAAAAAAGTGTTCTGCTTAAATACTGCCCCATAGCACTTCAAGCTATGGGGGTGGTTTACCATTTTTAATTTTGCAGGCTACACATTGCCCTCCCCCAGCAAGCTGGGTACTCATTTTACCAACCTCGGAAGGATGGAAGGCTGAGTCAACCTTGAGCCAGCTACCTAGGATGGAACTGCAGTACAGGCATTTAACCACTGTGCCATGAGGTAAAGAAATATTGTCTTCTGTTGGTTTCTTGCTGTCCCAACCCTCAATTTGAGTTGATGGCCCCTGGTTCTGGTATTGCATGACAGGGAAAAGAGCTTTGCTCTATCCATTTTATACACCCCCTGCATAATTTTGTACATCTTAATAATGTCTCCCCCTACCCTGCCCTGCAGGCACCTTTTTTCTAGACTAAAAAGCCCCAAATGTTGTAGCCTTTCCTCATAAGGATTACTGCCCCACTCCAGTAATCACTTTAGTGACTTTCTTCTGCCCCCTTTCCAGTTCCACTATGTCATTTTTCAGATGTGGTGATCAGAACTGCATGCAATACTTCAAGTGCAGCCTTACCGTTGTTTTGTACAATGGCATTATAAAATTGGCTGTTTTATCTTCAATCCCCTTTTTAATGATACCTAGCATGGAACTGGCATGCAGTTCTGACTGAAATGTTATTGCTCCCATTGGCTTTTGGATACTGCTATTTCTTGTGTCAGAATGGTGTCTGTTTTTTAGCCTTCTGCATGGAGCTTTTCTACAGAAAGGCACTGCTATGCTGACATAAGAAAGCCACAGAAGATGGGTGAGTGATGTTGTAGGTGATATTATTAGGTTCAGTAATGGAGTTGCCAAGATAGATATGTGTGCAGAAATGACATTTGGTTTTGTAGCAAAAACAGCAAAGAGATTGATGACTGAGGCCATAGACCCACAACCAAAAAAAGGAAAATGTGGCTCCTTCTGTTGAGTTTCAGCTGAAACATAATCATTCAAAATACCATGATTATATTTTAGTTGACCCCTTCATGGTGAAGGGGCTTGAGTAATTCAGAGAAGCTATGAGCTATGTCGTAGATCATAGTGGATGGTTCTGACTAAATGTGGTACACCTGGAGTAGGAACTGGCAAGCCACTCCAGTATCCCTACCAAGAAAACCCTATGGACAGAAACAAGATTAAAAGATACAATTAGAGATGGGCACGACTTAGCGGTATTCCCGTTTCCGTTTCCGTTACTCGGTTCCGTTACTCTACGGAAACGGTAACGGGAATTACTCCGCCACACTTCGAGCTCGAACCGACGAACGAACAATTTTGGTCTGATTTGTCGTGCTCGTTCCTTGCATCGCGCGATCGCGCGATGCCACGCGGCACAGAAATTTTTTTTTTTAAAGTTAAAAAATCCCGGTTCCCAGCCGAAAAGCAGGCGGAAAAATGCCTGCCGTGCCTCAGGGCACCTACCAGAGGGGTTGTTTCTGGAGGTCCCCGGCCTCCCCCCATCCCCCGTCCTGGGCTGCTCTGGTGGGACTCGCCGCAGGCTCGCAGCCAGCAAAAAGCCCAGTCTTGCCGCCGGCCGCCGCAATTAAAGCACAAGGAAGCGGCACGGACGGCACAGGAAAAAACTTTTAAACTCTCCCCCCACCCATTCCCGGGCCAAAAAAGCAGGCGGAAAAATGCCTGCTTGACTAAGGGCGCAGGGCACCTACCGGAGGGGTGGTTTCTGGAGGGGGGGTCCCGCCTCCCCCCCGTCCTGGGCAGCCGGACTCGCCATGCCATGCGGTGCGGGCGGGGGATCCAAAATGGGGCAGCGAACGCAATATTGTTTTTGAAATCATGGTCCAAAAACACACAAGCACAACAGAAACACGCGAAAATTTATAAACTGCCAGATTTTTCACAGTAGCAGTGGGTTTTTTCTTGCAACAAAATGTCTCTCCTCTCCTCCTCTGTCCTCCATTGATTTTATTTTATTTTATTTTATTTACACCTGCGCAATGATGGGCTGGCCGAGTGGCCAGCCATGTGGGAGTGGACGACCATGCAAATTTTTGGAGCCATCCCACCAATCGCATGGCCACTTGGCCATGGAGACTTCTGGGATGTGCCAAAAAGCCCCCTAAAACCTGCCCTAGCCCCCTAACCCTAACCCTAACCCTTGACTCCTTACCCATACGTCACAGACTGTCTTCTTAGTGGGTCAGAGAGGCACCCAGAGGTGCAACCCACTAGCCCACCGTAACCTTACCCGTCACTAGCCTAACCCTAGCCCTTGCACTAACCCTAACCCTAACCCTAAGCCAGATGTACTTGCATTGCACTACACGCAAGTACGATTCCATTCTTTGTGAGACATGGCGGTGCGAGAGCCTTAGGCATCACCCTATGGCTCTGGGTTCACTCACTGGTCTCACTGTCTGCAACTGGTATGCATATCCATATGGATATGCATGCCATTTTGCAGCAGCAGGTGAGGAGGGGAGACCCCCATGTTGAGGGGTCTCTTGGAGCCTGCTTCCCCTTCCTAGTGGGTGAGGATAGGAGGCACCCACGGATGCCTCCAGGAGCCCGCTTTCCCTTTATAGCGGGCCAGAGGAGGCACCCACCCCACAGAGGTGCCTCCAGGAGCCCGCTACCCCCCCCAAAAAAAACAGTACTAACGAAAACGAAAAACAAAAAAATGAACCGACTAATTTTTGCGAATTTTCGCGAAAAACGGAAACGACCCGAAACGGAACCGGCCCGACTAACGACAACTCGAATTTTTTTTTCAAGTCGTGCCCATCTCTAGATACAATGCTGGAAGATGAACCCCTCAGGTCAGAAGGCATCCAACATGCTACTGAGGAAGAGCAAAGAACAAGGACAAGTAGCTCCAGAGCACCACTGGGACAGACAGGTACAATCTAAGTCAAATCCCTTATGAATACACAGTGGAGGTGAAGAATAGATTTAAGGAACTAGATTTGGTGGGGTGGACAGAATGCCTGAAGAACTATGGATGGAGGCTTGTAACATTGTACAGGAGTCAGCAACGAAAACCATTCCAAAGAAAAGAAAATGCAAGAAAGCAAAGTGGCTGTCCAACGAGGCCCGACAAATAGCAGAGGAGAGAAGGGACACAAAATGCAAGGGAGAAAGAGAGAGACAGAAAATCAAAAGAATAGCAAGGAGAGACAGGACGGCTTTCTTGAACAAACAGTGCAAAAAAAAAAAATAGAGGAAAACAATAGAAAAGGAAAAACCAGATATCTATTCAAGAAAACTGGAGCAATTAAAGAGGAATGGATGGATATGATAAAAGACAAAAATGGTAGGGACCTAAGAGAAGCAGAAGACATCAAGAAGAGATGATAAGAATATACAGAGGAATTGTATCAGAAAGATCTGGATGCCCAAGATAGTGTAGTTGCTGACCTTGAGCCAGACATCCTGGAAAGTGAAGTCAAGTGGGCCTTAGAAAGTATTGCAAACAACAAGGCCAGTGGAGGTGATGGCATTCCAGTTGAATTTAAATCTTAAAAGAGGATGCTGCAAAGGTGCTACACTCAATGTGCCAGCAAATTTTGAAAACTCAGCAGTGGCCAGAGGACTGGAAAAGATCGTTCTACATCCCAATCCCAAAGAAGGGCAACACCAAAGAATGTTCCAATTATCATACAATTGTACTCATTTCAAATGCGAGCAAGGCTATGCTCAAAATTCTACAAGGGAGGCTTCAGCAGTATGTGGACAGAGAACTCCCAGAAGTGCAAACTGGGCTTTGAAGGGGCAGAGAAACATTGCCAACATGTGCTGGGTTATGGAGAAAGCTAGAGAGTTCCAGAAAAACATCTACTTCTGCTTCATTGACTATGCCAAAGCCTTTGACTGCGTGGACCACAATAAACTATGGCAAGTCCTTAAAGGAATGTGAGTGCCTAACCACCTTATCTGTCTCCTAATAAATCTATATGTGGGTCAAGCAGCAACAGTCAGAACTGGATATGGAACAACTCACTCATTTAAAATTGGGAAAGGAGTACGACAAGGCTGTATACTGTCACCTTGCCTATTTAACTTATAAGCAGAGTGCATCATGTGAAAGGCAGGACTGGATGAATCACAAGATGGAATTAAGATTGCCGTAAGGAATATCAACAATCTCAGATACGCAGATGATACTACTCTGATAGCAGAAAGTGAAGAGGAATTAAAGAACCTCTTAATGAGGGTGAAAGAGGAGAGTGAAAAAAATGGGCTGAAGCTCAACATAAAAAAAAACTAAGATCATGGCCACCGGTTTCATCACCTCCTGGCAAATAGAAGGGGGAAAAATGGAGTCAATGACAGAGTTTATCTTCTTGGGCTCCTTGATCACTGCAGATGGTGACTGCCGTAATAAAATCAAAAGACACCAACTTCTTGGGAGGAAAGTGATGTCAAACCTAGGCAGCATCTTAAAAAGCAGTGACATCACTTTGCCGACAAAGGTTTTGAAAGTAAAAAAAAAGGCATTTCTTTTCATTTCATAATAAAATGCTATCTGCCGTTTAGTTATGTTACAAAATGTTTCATAACCTTATGACACGATGAAACAGCATTTCAGTTTGCCAGATGGGGTAGCAAGTGGCATGGCAGCTTTGTCCATGGCACGAGTCAAGTTTCCAGCAGGGAACTAGTCATTTTGAAGAATTGTGGGCAGCCCAAAGCTTGAACACCCATGGGGATGGAGCCACAGAAGCCAATTTTTGCACATCTAAAAATTATCTCCAGTGCAGTAGTTGTGTCTTATTAAGACACAACTGCAATGGGTTCTTTATTTTTTGTTATTTCTTTACACCCACTTGCCTGAGCAGTTGATCTTATACAAGTATCTGGGACAGGGCACCTGCAGAATGCCTCCATAGGCAAGCCCTTTATGGCTTTTACATCCTTAATGTATTCCTAAGTATATCCAACATTTGCATTCAAGTACAGAAACATAGGAATCCACCTTCTGCTGAGACTACTCATCCATGTAGTCCAGTGGTTCTTAACCTGGGGGGTCAGGACCCCTTTTGGGTTGGTCGAATGACCATTTCACAGGGGTCGCCATGAGCCAGTGAAGAAAAAAAAATCACAAACGGCTTGGGTCTGGAGGAGGAAGAGGAGGGGGGGGGGGAGAGTGAATTAAGCTTGATAGGTTGGAGGGGATGTCAGTCAATGTCTGGCTGTGATTGGCTGAGGGTGCCTGTAGACTAGAGGGAAGTTCTTAGTGGCCCCTGCAGCAGTGTCCTGTCAAAGGGGGGGTTGTGTCCTCTTCCAAGCAGGGCAAGGGGTCACCACAACATGAGGAACTTTATGAAAGAGTCACGGCATTAGGAAGTTTGGGAACCACTGATGTAGTCGGTTATTGTTGACTTTCACTAGCAGCCAATCTGCAAGGTTTCAAGCAGGATTCTCTTCTAGACTTGCCTGGGAATCCTTGGTATTCTCTTGAAGTAAAAAAGGGGGTGGGTGGGAACCGTGTGACCATGACAAAATACAAATGCAAGACTAGGCTATAGGTGATACCTTTATAGGTCACTAATAAAATAACAAAAAAAATCATTCTCTGGTGCTCTCCTGTTCCAGGTAGTAACCAGTCTGACTCCTGACCTTACTTAGCATCCAGATCAGACAAAGCATATACAGTTAGAACCCCAGTATCCACTGGGGATAGGTTCCAAGCCTTCCTGTGGATAATGAAAGCCATGGGTAATGCCAAAATGTCCCCAAAAGTGCTGTTCTGTGATAGTAACTTGCTTTACAGCTGCTGTTTGCAACAGTAGCTTGCTTTACAGCTGCTTTTTGTGATGGTAGTTTGCTTTACAGCTGCTGTTTTATGACAGTAGCTTGCTTTACAGCTGCTCATTGTAACAGTAGCTTGCTTTGAATTATTTATTTACTTATTCCTCTACCAATCGTGGATAACTGAATCAGTGGATAATGAATTAGTGGATATGGGGGTCCTAATGTACAAGGTGTTCCTGCTGATATGGTGAAGGCTGGCGTGTTTGCAGCACTATGGAGACATCCACACCTGCATGTTTGTTTACTGAGACTACTGAAAAAGACCAGGAAAGACTATTAAATTAATTCTATAGTGGTCATAGGCATAGATTGTGAACAACGTCCTTGTAATCAATGATTAAAAATAATGTTCTCCATAACTTGTATTTAATTTACTGCCATTTCAATATGGAAAGAGGCTTCATTCCTTGCAGGGCTTTTATCCCCTAATTAGATTTTCCTGTAATTGCTGCTTTCATACTAAGGCTCCATCTGAATGGAATTTATGCTGCTTAAATTACATTTAGAAACCACATGGAAATAGTGCGTGAAGGCAATGTATGTGAAATACCATTAAACTGCATACCATTTCTCTAACAACACTCTGCACCATTAATCTCTCACATATCCACTGATTCTCTTCCCTTTACACCCCCCACACCCCACCTTGTCTAGAGTTGTGATGTTTTGTGGCATTTTAAATATTTCACAGTGGCACTTCAAGATTTCCCTGTTCCTTGCTTTAACCCTGAAGGAAATCCTGTGGCAGGAGACAGACAGACAGACAGACAGACAGACAGACAGACAGAGAGGCATGATTTCCAATGACATAAATGAGGTTCAGTAGTTCAATTATCAACACCATGTAAAAGCATAGACGTGCTCTAAAAACTGGAACAATTAGCAAGCAGAAAGACAGAGTAATGTATGCATCTCTCTCTCTCTCTCTCTCTCTCTCTCTCTCTCTCTCTCTCTCACACACACACACACACACACACACACACACACACACACACACACACACACACACACACACACACACACACACACACACACACTTATGTGAGAAATACTGTGGCCTGGGTCCAGACATTTCAGTGCTGCTTACAACTGAGAGGCAGTGGCAGCTAAAATTGTGTCAACTGTGCTGTTCTGGGCTCTAGTCCAAAGAGAGGAACCTGCTCATAAGAACATAAGAACATAAGAAGAGCCATGCTGGATCAGGCCAAAGGCCCATCTAGTCCAGCTTCCTGTATCTCACAGCGGCCCCACCAGATGCGTTTGGGAGCGCATGAGACTAGATATCTGTCTCCTGATACCACTCCCCTGCATCTGGCCCTTGAAGTACCCTGGTTTAAAGCCTAGAGATTACACATCTCCATCATGGTTTGTAACCCGTGATGGAATTTTCCTCTAGGAATCTGTTCAATCCCCTTTTGAAGGCATCCAGGCCAGATGCCATCACCACATCCTGTGGCAGGGAGTTCCATAGACTTACAACACGCTGGGTGAAAAAATATTTTCTTTTGTCAGTTCTTACTTTCCCAGCACTCAATTTGAGTGTATGTCCCCTAGTTCTGGTATTTTGAGAGAGGGAGAAGAGCTTCCCTCTATCCACTTTACTCATACCCTGCATTATTTTGTATGTCTCAATCATATCCCCCCTCAAGCGCCTTTTTTCCAGACTAAAGAGGCCCAATTGTTTTAGCCTTTCTTCATAAGGGAGGTGCCCCAGCCCAGTAATCATTTTAGTCGCTCTCTTCTGTACCTTTTCCAGTTCCACTATGTCTTTCTTGAGATGCGGTGACCAGAATTGTACACAATACTCCAGGTGGGGCCTTACTATTGTTTTATATAACGGCATTATAATGTTGGCTGTTTTATTTTCAATCCCCTTTTTGATAATCCCTAGCATGGAATTGGCCTTCTTCACTGCTGCCACACATTGGGGAGACACCTTCATGGAGCTGTCCACCAACACACCAAGATCTCTTTCCTGATCCGTCACGGATAACTCAGAGCCCATGAGTTGATAGATGAAGTTTGGATTTTTTGCCCCAATATGCATTACTTTACATTTGGTTACATTAAAACGCATTTGCCATTTCTCAGCCCACTCCCCCAGTTTGGAGAGATCCTTCTGGAGCTCTTCACAATCTTCTCTGGTTTTTACCACATGGAAAAGTTTTGTGTCATCTGCAAACTTGGCCACCTCACTGTTTATCCCTGTCTCCAGGTCATTTATGAACAGATTGAAAAGCACCGGTCCCAGGACCGAGCCCTGGGGCACACCGCTTTTCACTTCTCTCCATTGTGAAAATTTCCCATTGACACCTACTCTTTGTTTCCGGGATCTCAACCAGTTCTCAATCCATAAGAGGACCTGCCCTCTTATCCCCTGACTATGCAATTTTCTCAGCAGCCTTTGGTGAGGGACTGTGTCAAAAGCCTTTTGAAAATCCAGATAGACTATATCCACCGGTTCAGCCAAATCCACGTGCCTGTTGACCTTTTCAAAAAATTCTAAAAGGTTTGTAAGACAAGATTTACCCTTACAGAAGCCATGCTGATTTTCTCTCAGCAAGATTTTCTCTTGGATGAGGCCTTCCACCATCTTCCCTGGGACAGATGTAAGGCTAACCAGCCTGTAGTTTCCTGGGTCCCCCCGCCTTCCTTTTTTAAAAATTGGTGTGACATCTGCTATCCTCCAGTCCTCCGGCACTGTGGCCGTTTTAAGAGACAAGTTGCATATAACCGTTAAGAGATCTGCAATTTCATTTCTCAGTTCCCTAATAACCCTTGGGTGGATGCCATCTGGGCCCGGTGACTTGTTAATCCTCAATTTATCAATTAGTCCTAAAACCTCCTCTCTTTTAACCTGTATTTGATTTAATTCTTTAGTCAAGAGGGGCGGCTCAGGCAGCGGAATCCGCTCAAGGTCCTCTGTCGTGAAGACAGACGCAAAGAACTCGTTCAATTTCTCTGCAATGTCCAAGTCCTCTTTAACCTCCCCTTTTCCTCCCTCACCATCCAGAGGCCCAATTGGTTCTCTGGCAGGTATTCTACTTCTAACATATTTAAAGAAGCTTTTATTATTACCCTTTATATTGCTAGCCATGCGTTCCTCAAAGTCTTTCTTTGCCTCCCTTATCATCTTTTTACATTTCTTTTGCCAGAGTTTGTGTTCCTTTTTATTTTCCTCATTTGGGGAGGATTTCCATTTACAGAAGGACCTCTCCTTGTGCTTTAGAGCCTCTCTAACTCCACTCGTTAACCATGCCGGTGTCCTCTTGGACTTAAATGAGCTCTTCTTTCTTTGTGGTATGCACTTGTGCTGGGCCTCTATTATTGTTGTTTTAAACAGGCTCCATGCACACTGAAGAGATTGGATTCTTCTAACCCTCCCCTTCAGTTTCTCTCTAACTAGTTTCCTCATCTGAGGGAAGTTTGCCCTTTGAAAATCAAGGGTTTTTATGTCTGATTTGGTTGACACTCTTCCTCCGACATGCATGGCAAAGGTAATTGCAGCATGGTCACTGTTCCCCAGAGGCTCAGTGACATTCACATCCCTGACGAGGTCCTGAGTATCACACAATATTAGATCTAGAGTTGCCTGTTCTCGGGTGGGCTCCATGACAAGTTGCTCACCTTGGGTGGAAGCAGATGTCTCCTCCAACCCTCTGAAAAGTTTGTGTAGAGAGAGGTTGAGGGACCTTCTCATTGTGGCTAGTAGAGATGGGCACGAAACGACCATTTTTTCGTTCCCGTTCTCTGTTATTCGTTCCGTTATGTAACGGAATGACTAACGGAGAATGGTGTAATTTAGTAACAAACCAAACAGAACCAGAACAAATGAGTTCGGTTATGTTCGGTTCGTTCCTTCCTGCTGGTGTGGTGATGACAGCCCAGCTGTCATCGCCAGCAGTGGGGGAGGATTGAGAGAGCCCCATTCTCGCCTCCGCAAGCGGAGGCCAGGCCGCAGCTATCTCAATCTCCGATCTCCGCAGCGAGGGGGTGACAGCCAGCGATCTGGACTCTGCATGCGGAAGCCGGATCTCAGCCCCTTCTCGCCGCCCGCCGCCCCACAGGGCTATCAGGCTCTGGGGCGGAGAAGGAAGGGGCTGCGCGATCTGGTCTCCCCGCGGAGATATATCTGAATATGGCATTATTTTGTATATTCAAAAGATTTTCAAATCTGAATGGACATTCCCAGTTTTCCTTCCAAAGGACAATCACAAGAGAAGCATGGCACAAAGAACTAGTTGAGGAAAATCACTCTATGGCAAACAGATGTCTGTCACCACTGTAGAAACTTTTAAGTATTTCAAGTATTTTGTGTATTCTGCCCAACAGTGAACTTTAATTAATGCATAGGGATTGTCACGCTCATTTAATGAGCTGAAAAGGTAAACACACCGAGGCGACTTTGTAGCAGTGGAATTTTCTGACAGGACTTGCTGAGTTAATTTTATTTTAGCAAATAACATAATTAGGTGACAGGTGTAATTCTGGGAGCCCATTGTGACTAAGGTGTGATTGTAATAAGGCTTAACAGTTCACAACTGACAATTTTGTGTTAACCGACTGTAATATTTTTGAAAGATGTGTTTCAATTAGGTCCATATTCCTGTGAGGGATAAATAATGCATCTGCTTTTTTAAAAGTTCTGGTAGCGAAGAGCCCATTAAGTTGTTATACAGTAGAATCCAACATTTTCAACAGTTGAGTGGGAAGCACCCAATCCCTTCCATTTTCACTTCTCCACATAAGTAGAAATGAGTCTCAAAAGGACAAAGAAATTATAGATTTTTGCTAATGCATAAAGCCTATACAGGAACAATATCCTCTGCACTTGAACTTCAATACTGACTGTGTGCAGAAAGTGACAGTGGAGTTTGTGGGGTGGGGGCAATTGCTAGGCCATCTTCATCTTGACAGTACTAGGTTATGTAATGACCAAACAGGACTCAAGTTTACACAAGACAAAGAGTTATGAGATGTGCATCTGGTTGCTATAGACCAGTGTTGGCGAATCTATAGCATGGAGGCCAAAGTTGGCACTCAGAACCCTTTCTGCAGGCACCCGACATCGTCCCTTCACAACCACCTGTATTCAGGTTAAATTGCTGTATTGGCACTTTGCTGAAAATTAGTGGGTTTTGAATTGCAATTTGGGCACTCGTTCTCTAAAAGGTTTGACCTTAATGCTATAGATTGAGCTTGGAACAGTGCCCCTTCTTGATTACTGTTCCCAGAATCCCCAGCCACCAGATGCCGAGTCACTGCTTTGCTCTATGTTTGCTAAGGAATGGAAAGAACAATCTCAGTCTAAATGAAATAAAGCTAATCTATTGGAGCTATTGACTGGCTGGATAGCTCAATGAGTCAGGTGACTGGTTGCAGAGTCAAAGGTTGGGTGTTTGATTCCCCATTTAATCCCAGGAGAAAAACCAGCCTGTGTGACCTTGAACTACTTGCACAGATCCAGGGTGTCCCCAGCAGGGAAGGGTGAAACAGTTGTAAGTATTCAGTATCTAGAAAACCTTGGAAATAGTCACCGTAAGACAGAATTGATTTGACAGTATTTTATTTTATTTTATTTTATTGTGGATTCCCAGTGTGGTGTAGTTGATCTAGTGATGAACTAGAACTCTGGAGAATAGAGTTCAAATCCCCACTTGGCCGTGGAAATTCAGTGAGGGAGTGGAAGTTGTAAAACTACTCCTTAAAATATCTCATTGACCTTGAAAGCTCTACCTGGGTTGCCGTAAGTCACTTCCAACTTGATATCACAGAACATACATGATTATATTGAGGTATTTTACAACAAACAAACTAACAAACAAACAAACAAACAGAAAACTGGAACACACTGGGCAGCATTACAAAAACTACCTGGGGATAACTTAAATATTTCTGCTTGCTTATTATGTGACAACTTGCACAGCTATATGATAGTATGGTAGTGTGAACTGGGTCTCACAGACTAGCTTGAATAGAGGGGCATTTAAAAATGAGTTTAATCCACTGCCTAAGCAAGATGATCAGGTGATACCTTCCCCTAAGTAAATTACATTCCAGTTCAATCAGAGAGAGTATTGATAAGTATTTAACTTCCTGGGTAAGGTGTTGTTTTAACCATGCTGCTGCAGAGGAAAAAGATCCATGTTTTCAGAGCCATTCAAAAAAGCTGACCGCTGTCAAGGCTTAGGATGGGGAAGGGGAGACATACTGAGAGTGTTGGACTGCAGCTCCTTTGACTTCCTAGTTATTTTCCCTTGGAAGGCCAGTAAAAGTTGCAGCCCAACACTATCTGATGGGTCACACATCTCTATCCCTGGCTTCTCCAATCTAGCCTGAGCAGGGGCCACTATCATAAAGGTCATTGTTCTAAAGCCAACGGGAGTAATGTAATACTGGTATAGAATGTGAATTATGCTTACATTTTAAAACAATTCTTATATTCTTATATTAAACTCAGATTTCCTTTCATATACATATGTGTATCCATATACATGATCTGCAGAGTGACTGCCCTGGGAGTTTGCACACTTCTAATGTCCTTTATGCTACAAACAAATGAGTTTGAACACTGTGCCCCTAGAGCCATCAAATCACTCCAGGTGCAGCTGCTGCCCCATGCAGAACAATATTTCCTAATCCCAGTGATTTGCACTTAGAGAAGCTTGACAGGCCTTTGCAACATCCTTGTCTTGCTAAACAAGGGTCACCAGCTGTCTTGCCTTTCCCACTCTGGAGAGTTCAGGGGCTGTTCCCGTGACTTCCAGCAGAGCACATTTATTTGTTCCATACTGAGGGAATAATGGGTAACAAATGTGACAGCCTGCATAACTAATTCAACATCACACATGGATGGAAATCCATGGGAGAGCCTGCAAATGCATGAGAGGTGAGGGATATGCATGTTTGTGCACCCAAATTAGTGCAAGTGCATGACTTCGATCAGGACTTTGCCAGCCCGCTGAAGATGTCAGGTTGATAGTTGATCAGTCATTTAGTCACCAGTTGAAGATATCCACCTGTTAACTTTAGTCTTCATATTATTTATTTTATTGCATATATTAATCTGTTCACATCTGATTTATGTTGCATGATTTCTGGACTGATAACTCATTTATAATTTTTGCATTTCATTTTCTTCTGTCCTCTCTATTTTAATGGCTGGTCAAACTCTCATGTTTTAAAAACTGCATCTATTGATTGTGAAGAACACAGAGATACAACAAACCCCAAACAGTTGTTACAAAATTGAATACTCTGTAGACTCTATCTCTTTGAGTATTTGGGGTCTAATATAAATTCTAGTGTTTAAACCTTTTGCAATATTTACCCAAAATGCTCTGTTCATCTGTATTCCTTGTTTTTCCATTAGACAGTTCTTAGAAATTATTTTTCCACTTTAGCTTAGCTAGTCATTGTTTTAAATTGGTTATCAGAGATTTATTTGGTTACACACAACTATAATCATTGCTGCTGCATGTGATAATTTATGGCAATAATCCATTCCTAAATACATGATAAAAATGTTTGACAGATACAGGAACATAAAAAGACTGCCTTATAACTAAATAGAGTCTTTGTCCATCAAGCACAGTACTGTTAAATCTGACTGGAAGTGGCATCCCAGGGTTTCGGCCAGGCAAGATGTTATTTAGGCAAGCGGTGCCTATTTCACACAGCCCTTGATGACAACATGGGGGACTATGAGTGCAATTCCAATTCCCTGCATTGGATATAAACTAGGAGGCAATTGGTTTAGGCAGACAGGTTGAGAACATCCCTGTTAGAAGCAAAGAATGAGCTTTGCTGGGATGAGGAAACAAAACCCTTCTAATGCGACAATTAATTCACTATCAACATGATCGGATCAAAGTCCTGCAGATATGAAAGTGCTGAAATCATTTTGCGTTTTCAAAATGCCAATACGAAAGACCTTTGCCACATTTTTGAAGGCATAGCTAAATAAACACGTCAGACAAAAAAAAACCAAATCAAATTTTAAAAAAACAGAAAGAAAATATTGTGACACCTTAAAGACTAACTGCTCTATTTTAATGTGAGCTTTCATGGATCAACTCCATTTCCTCAGACATAAGAGTAAGACTGCATAGTCCAGCTCTCACTTCCATTACCAAATATGAAATTCTACACAGATTCCCATAGCTTGCCACCTGCATCATTTATGCTATTATCTTGTAGCCTGATAGCTGAAATTAATCCCAACCTGATAGTCTATTCCATTACTAACAAACCATTGGCTTTCAGGCTGAGTGTGTATGCAAGTGGATGCACCTATGACTCCATCCCAACTGTGAAGTTCTCAGGGCTGAAAAGTTTGCCATCATTTTCTCTAATAATGCTTCTTATAAATATTGCCTCTTAAAACTGATGGTTCACAGCCAATCACTCTATAAATTTAAGGATACATTTACTCCCTGTGGTTTTGCACCTTTCAAGATCCCATACTGAATTATCACTAGTTTTGCTTTTGCATTAGAAAAATCTTGCCTGATTCTTGTTCTCCCACAGCTGTAGTATAATGCTTTGAACCTTTGAAACAGCTTTTGCTTTAGAAGTTCTATTATATCAGTTTGGAGGCATTATTATATCTGATAATCTAGGTTGCAGCCCTGCATTTAAATTTAAATCACAGACTATAACATTGCAGTCATGAATACCTGAATTATCTTTGAGTAAGACATTTTTTACTGTAGGGACAGGTGATAGTTTGACTGAAAAAGTTTTGATGGAAGGGAAAGGAGCAGATCTTAGAAACTTTTTGGATCCAATTTTTAAGCCCGTCATAATTGATTGTGTATTGTGGCCTAGGGCTGTTTCCTTTCCCACATCACAAACCACATGGACACATGAAGTTGGGGAGTATGAAGGACAAAGCTTTATTTTACCTTGATTACATCCTGCAGTACTCTGGCCAGGCATTGGGTCAGATCCGGCCCATTGGGAGACTCATAGTCGGCTGTCTTACCACCACCTTAAGGCACTCCTGTGTTCGGTTCTTTGGAGACCACGTGGATGCAGGCACCTTCAGGTTTCCTCCTGAGCTGTGTAGTGGAGTTGTCTACAGCCCTGCCTGAGCTAGGGCAGCCAGTCCCGTTCCCTCAATGGGTCTGTTGGTACCTCCTGTAGCCTGTCAGTCACACAGACTCTTCCCTGGCACTGTTCTGGCCTGGATCCATTCCCAATGCCTCCGAACCACATAAGCTGTGACAAGATTACTAAAAGCAGTGGTTATAGCAGTCAAACAACAACCATAAGCAGATGCTCCAAATGGTGTGGGTGGGTGGAGGGGGGGGGAACACCAGTGGCCAGGAAGCAACTGTGATGGCTGCCAGCGCCAGCCCCCTTTTAAAGGCTGGGGCCAGCTACCCCAACTATGCCTGCACGGGCAAGCTGTCCCTGGATGCTCACCCCTAGCACGTGACACGGGGTGCATCCCGATTAATTGGGCCAGGTCAGCTGACTCTGGCCCCCATGGAGCTGCTCGTGCACCACATGGTAGGCACCATCTTGATGGGAACTTGCTGGGTGGATGTGGATGGGCCATGCTGGCCACAAAGCTTGGCCCCAGCGAGTCAGGGACCATTTATTTCTCTCACAAGAAATCAGGATTATTTCTGAAGAAAAACACTATTTAGATTCCTGAAAACTTACCTTTGCAGACTGATTGCACCTTGTCGTGTTTACCCATTTTATTATTTATAGTAGAACTATTAGGCAGCAGATCTTGGTTTGTATGTTAGCTGATGCTAAATATGAATACTCTAAATAGAAATAAATCAGTTTGAATATGATGTAACGGAAATACTAATGGACCCTGGTGTAAAAAAAGGTCTTTAAACCTGAAACAAGCAAAACTTTGAGTTCAGTTCAGGCAAATAAAACGGAAATTGTATCATAAAACATTTTAATGTGAATACTTGTTCACATCCACAAAATGATAAAATTATTTACAACGTTTTCTTTGCAGTTTGGTCACTTTTACATTAGCTGTAGACATCTGCAGAAGTTCTTCAGTGGAAACAGGTTTGCACCTTAGGCATTTTATGGCAGACGGATTGCACACATTCCTTCTTATGCAATGTCTCTCCCATAGTGCATTGTGCCACAATTGAGCACTTTTTATTTACATTCCCCTTTTTATTTATGGCTCAACAACAACAGAACAGAAATCCAAAATGACTGTAGCAATTTTAGACCTGAACACTGCTGAGTATCTGGATCATAACATTTATAGAGTGTGTGCATTTACCTAAACTTCCAACCCTGTTTTTTTATTTTTTTAAAGTATGATGTGCAACAATAGGCCTTATTTCCGTGAACTATTCTAGAACTGTGCTGCCCTTAAATCAAGGAAATTGCACTGTACACCTAGATTTCTGCCAAAATCAAGGCACTTCTCTTGAAGCAATGAAAAAAAAGCTCCTTCCCTTGCCGTTATAGCATAACTTCAGTCAGGAAAACCTAGCTGATTCCTTGTTAAATAGTAATGATATTTTCTGCACACTGTTATTGAATCATGACATTGTTTACACATATACAGAGTGTGTTAGCCAGCAATACTATTTCCATGTTAGGACAATTCAACTGCCTTCATACACAGAATTGCTACGTACATTCACAGTTTTCATGGGTTGCAATTAGCTTCTCCGGTTGTGCTTTTAAAATTCCAGGATTTTCCTCAAACTAGTAAGTGCAAAGCAAAATGTCCTGTGCAGCTACAATGGTTGTAAGAGTTATTAACTCCAAAATAGTGTGAGTTTTCTTTCATTCCCCATTTTCTTCAGACGTCTTTTCAGGTATAGCCTCCAGGCTTCGACGAGGCTTTGAAGACTCAGCATTTTCAGATCCTGGCTTATGTAGCCCACATGAAACAGTAGCATAGTGGATTTGCTTTAGGTTTTCCAGTGCTTCATTTTTAGCATATTTGAGAAGATCTGCCTGGCCCTGTTAAGGGGGGGGGGAAACAACCATCAGTCACTGCTATTAATAAACAGGCCTATTCCTCATTTGCTCTAGTGTACAACAATCCTTCCTTATGTCAGTGAAAACCAGATGAGTTTGACCAAAGGGACATGCAGATATGGCGTTCAATGGCTTAGCATCCACGTGTTCAAATACATTTTTTAAAAGACTAGAATCTTTCTCACCAAACATCTTTGGCAAAAGAGTTTTGTTACAGTTTTTATGTTCTGGATGGGATCCAGGGAACCAAAGAAATCATGAGCAATTTATTATTGCTTGTGATCTTGCCCTTGCAGTGTTTAAATAGGAAAATTGTTCACTGCAACATGGAAATGCAAACCCTGAACATGCAACTGGAGATTCCCAAGTCTCCAGCAACTAGGACATTCTCATTTGTTTTATACAACCTTCTGGCTGTTGGCAGGAGAACTCTGTACAGTGGTGCCTCTACTTAAGAGTGGCTCAACGTAAAAAGAGCAGAAAACAGTTGGCATTTTAACTGCTGCCTTACAAATTTTAGATGTGGTCTGCTCTACTTACAATATTTTTTATTTTTTCCCAATTTATTTATTTATTTATTTATTTATTTATTTATTTATTTATTTTGATTGGGGTCCTCTACTTAAGAGTTGTTTGACTTAAGAGCATGCATTTGGAACGGATTAAATGCGTTAGTCGAGACACCACTGTATATGTATTAGAGTTCTAGCATCTGTAGGGGAAAAATCTCAGCATAAGGATGAATGATTTATAGGGCAAGAACAGTATCTTTCTTAGCAGTTAAAGAAAATTAGGATACAGGAAAGCTCAGGAAAATCATTGGGTAAAAATTCACTCCCAAAGCTTGATATTGGAAACAACAGTGTTTGGGAATATACATTTCCAGATGCTCTTATCAACATGATAAGCTGTACTGGCCTGGATGCCTTCAAAAGGGGGACTGGACAGATTCCTGGAGGAAAAAGTCCATCACATGTTACATCTCCAGGCTTAAAACCGGGGTTCTTCAAGGACCAGATGCAGGGGAGTGGTATCAGGAGACAAATATCTAGTCTTGTGCGCTCCCAGAACCATATGGTGGGGCCACTGTGAGATACAGGAAGCTGGACTAGATGGGCCTTTGGCCTGATCCAGCATGGTTCTTCTTATGTTCTTACTTCAGAAATTAACGTTGCCAAGTTCTTCACTCTAAGTAGCAGTATGGCTCTTCCATTAGCAACTCCTTGGAACTAGTGGAAGCATGGCATCAAACTCTTGAAAGGAAAAGAAAACCTGCTTCTAGGACAGTTATCTGTGAAGGTGACACACTCTGCCAGAAGCCCACAAGCATGGCAGAATTCCAAACAAGCACTTCCTTGAAGACTGTGTCACTACTTTGAAGAAAGAGCTTTGACAATGTAACTGGTCGGAAAACACTCAGCAACTCTTGTCTATCTATGGCTAAAATACTGACCTTTATATCATAAGATATATAAATAGCATTCTTTTAGATTCAAGGGGACTGAATTGCTTTTGCCCGAGTCACATAATTGGGAGATCAAAATAGCAAGACCTTGGAAACTTGTATTTAACCATTTATGTTTGTTTTGTAAGAAAAATAAAATTTATGCATGGAACTCTGCCTTAAATAGCATTTTTAATTTGTCCTCGAAAACTCCCCTTATGTCTTTTTTCAATTTTCCCATAAAAGCTGGAAAAAGGAAGTTAATATAAAACATTCCAGTACAACAGTTGAAACACATGCTGTATATGTCATCACAAACATTTCTACAAGCCTCAATTTTGTAGAGTTTATTTTGACTCTATTTGATTTATTTTGTTTGATTTCAGAGTTTTTTTAAAATATGTGATCAAATTTCACTTTTGTGTTGACTAAAATTACCCAAATGAAGAGTATGTTGGATGCAGTCTACAAAGCACATGGGATTCAACTGAATTTAACTGCAAGCTTTTAATAGAAAGCAAATCTTTGTGTCTGACGTTTGGACATTTCTATTACTGGTACAGCAGGTGCTTACTGATATATCAACCTCCAGCTATTAGGAATGAATGACATTGTCTCACTCTATAATGTTTCCATTTTTAAAAGCATAGGTTTGCTCTATTCATTTTCTACATTAATGAATGTGTTCATGTTTTTCATGAACACTTTCACTAATGCATAGATAGAAACACACATGCTAATACTCAACTTTGAATGCTGTGTTCCCTAATTAATACATTTCTGTATGTAATTGTTCCTATAGCAAGGGTGAGCAACATGTGTTGCTCAGTCTTTCAGGTATAAGGACAGATCTTAGAAACACAGGCATATAATATACAGGCAGTAGTAATGTTCATGCACGTGCAGTTCAACCTGTCTTGCTAGATATGCCTTTACCTATGTGTGCATCATAACTAAATTCAGTTTCATACAAAGGATCCATCTAATCTTGGGTGCCAAATAATCATATGCTAATCTCATGTTTATACATGACTCAAATCTAGCTTTCTGGACAATGGCGTACTATGAACAAGCAATATGCTGGTGTGTGGAATCTGCTTGTGGTTGGTTGTCCCCTTTTGTTAGCCAGGAACTTTTAGGCTCTTGGTTGTTTATCCAGCCGTGCTTCCCAGAAGGAGGAAAATGGATGTGAATGGGATGACAAACACTATCACATAGTTTATGATAAGCCAGGATTCTTCACAAACTTAATTTCTTGTATCCAGCATAATCCTTTTGCAAGCAAGAAAGCAATGTCTGTTCTGATGATGTGCAGGAGTTAAGGTGAGGATTTGATTATAGGTTTAATCTACTTTCTCAATAAGCCCAGCAACAAGACTCTGAGTAAGAAGGATGACACTGAAAGGAGACAAAATGAATATCTGAAAAACTGGACCAAGGTTTCAAAAGCGTGTGGGAGAGAGAAAGAGAATGACATACAGTTTTATATCATTAAAATAAATTCTATGGTCTATTATTAAAATAGTTGAGCATAGGAAAGAGTTACACAGTAAGCAAACTGAGTCTTATCTGCTTAAAAAAGAAAAAAAGAGGACGGAATTAGGTGGTGAAATATACAGAGGAAACTTTGACAATGATCTAAATTTTATTAAACAGGGAAACATTGTAGATTACAAATAGAAGCTATTAGGCAATTTAATTGTATACTTCCATATGAAAGAAATGAAATATTTAAATTGTGTGATTCAATGTTGAGGGAAAATATAAAGCAAAAATGTTCTGTATACATTTCCATATTAAAGAAACATACACTTATTTATTGCACAATTTAATTTATTTAGGGAAAATATAAAGCCCAAATGTTTTCTGTTTAAGTACAAAAAGTGTCAAGAAAGAATATTCAATAATAAAAAATAATTTGTTTAATATTTCTATCTTCTATGTACACCATTAAGGACTAGTGACAGATTTTGAAAGAAGAGAGAAGTGCTTAACTCTTCTTAACTCCATTAATCTTCATACATCTATTTCTTTTCAAGGCTGTAAATACGTTTGTAATAGGCACAGGGTGTTTTGTTAGATTCCTTGCCACCTCATGGAAAAATCAGAAATCATCATTCCTAGTTCATACTCAGACAGTGAGCAATCTAGCTAGCAACAAATTTTTTTTAAAAAAAAAAAATAAGCAAAAGAGCACTGACAGAGTATTTGTTTAAACTTGAATACAGTTGGGAGAAAGATAGCTTTCTCCTTTTTCCTTTGTTAAAATCCACTCACAGGCCTAGAGCATTGATTCTCAACCTTGGGTCCCCAGGCATTCTTGAACTGCAGAAGCCTTCACCACTAGCTCTTCTGGTAAGAGCTTCCGGGAATTGCAGTGGAAGAATGTCTGTTCCCCAAGAAGGGAACTACAGGAACTAGATTTTTCAAAAAGCCAAAAGATGCAAGTAAGAAAGTATCCTGTGTACCATCCTTTTGGTCACGGAGTCAACATTACTTTTCCTGATGAGAAAACAGAACACCAGCTTAATAATTACCTTTAGAATTGTAATATTCCAAGTGAAACTCTCCACTGCTTTTTGCAGTTTTCTCTCCTTTAAACCCTCCTTGGCTCCTATTGTTTGCAAGTGTTCGTGGAATTCCATGGCTAAGGGGAGAAAAAACAAATTTAATCCATCTGTTAAACTTTAATTTTCCTTATAGAAGATTCTAATAGGCATTATTTTCCTGCCATCATCAACATGGAGAGAAGCGGATACCCTACTCTCCTCCCATATAACTTTCCTCATGTAAGCAGCAAGAGCTTCCTACTTGCATGTAGAGCCCTTGCATGCGCAGAAATTTGTCCTTGTTCAATGTGAGCAAAGCAAAGAGGAAGCAGGTAGCACCACCCACCTCTCTATATACATGTTTATGAAACTGGAAAAGACAATGACATCTCATATTATTTCCTTCCTGACAACAAAAAAATCAAAAGATTATTTTTTAAAGAACAGAAGTAGAAACTGTAGCCTCTTTATAAATATTCACAACATGGACTTGTTCTTGATTTTACAACCAAAATGTCAATCCAAATCCCCCCCCCCCAAAAGGAGCCAGAAGCACAGCAAAAGTATGCCTCTACTGCATTCAGGGGACCCTTTCATCAGTTGGAAAAGGCAAGTGGATAAACACAATCACTTCTGGTTTGAAGCTAGATTTTTGGTTCCAGCACGCAAAACTGGCATTGTTACACCATATATCCAGCATTACTCGTGGACTTAAGAGGTTGCAACTGAGCATGGACTTCAGAGTATTTTATTGGTGCAAGTCACGTGATGTGAACTGGTGCAATTACTTGATTCAAGACCATTACAGATATTTTCAAAATGTTTTCCCCATATTTCCTCTACTTTTAAAACATTATATTATCCAGTCTTTGGTCCACCACACACATGCACACACGCACAACTTTCTGTCCCTGTTACCTGGAGACATGATGGAGGAAAAGGTCTAGGATTCAACCACTCACTGCAGTAACAATGTGCAATCTACAAACTGATTGCAAAAGCAGTATGTTCCATGTAACAGTGGCAAGGCAAACTGGGACTCTTCAAATATTATGATATAGTCTCATAATCTCTGACTACTGACTTTGTTCACTTGGGGTTACAAAATAGTATCCTAAAATATTCATCCAACTGAACACCCAACAGAATGCAGAATTTTGCTTACACACACACACACATTATGCAAGGTGATGTCATGAACACCACCGACCTTAAAGCTTGCACTGGAAAAAGGAATGTGTTACCTAAGGGAAGCCAAAGAAATTAAAGGGATGTCCTATAGATAAAGCCTCCATCAGAAAAAAAATTAAGAACATTTTATACAAATTGTCTGAGATTTGCTATTAAAATCAATTTGCTCTAGGGCGGTGGTCCCCAACCCCCGGTCCGCGGACCGGTCGGCACCGGGCCACCTGGGGAGGCCGGGGAGGCTCCTCCCCTTTTCCTCCGCTGCCCTCCTCCTCCTCCTCCTCCTCTTCTCTCCCGCGGGCGGCCGATGGAGGATGGAAGGGTGGAGGAAGGAGCTCAGAAGAAGAGCCGCCGCCGCTTTGCCTCCCTCCTCCCCTCCCCTCCCCTCCTCCCAGGCTGGCCAGCCGGCGACTCCGCCCCAAAACGCTGGCATGCCCTGTGGCGGCTGTTGGCGGCGGCCGCTTGGGCTCCGCCAGGAGGGAACGCGGCGGCGTTGGCGGCGGCCCAGAAGACCGGGCTCCCCTGGTCCGTTGCTCTCCTCTGGGGAAGAGGAGTGGAGGCGCCCATCCTCCTCCTCCTCTCCCCCGGGATCCCGCTGCTGGCGGGCCCTTTTGAACCCTTTCCCCGGCGGAGGAGGAGGCCCACGGTGGCGGCGGCTGCGCAGGAGCAAGCGGGGCGCCAGCAGCAAGACTCCATTGTCCTGAAAAACGCACAGCTCCTGGCGCCAGAGGAGGAGGCGGGGGCCCGCCTGCCCAGGAGCCCCGGGTTACCATTCCCACCCCGCCCGTGTGGGGGGGGAGTGGCACGCCTGACGCCCCAAGCCGGTGAGTGCCGCCGCCGCCGCTCTCGTGCCTCCCCCTCCTCCTTCCCTCCCATCCTTTGCTTTCACCCCCCCTTTTGCCTAAGCCCCGCCGGACCCCCTTTCGCATTCATGAACCCCCCTCCCCAGCCACTGGAAAAAGGAATGCTTCGGGCCACAGAAAAATTTTCAAAAATTTCCCGGTCCGCGGGGACAAAAAGGTTGGGGAGCACTGCTCTAGGGGAATGAAAAGACAGTGAGTCTGTGTGCATAACAGCTGCCAAAATAACTTGGACTCAAATATCTGTCATGCCTTTTCATAAATATATTTCCAAGTGTGGCACTGTTTGTGGAAGTCTTCTCCAGATTTGTCTGGCATTATCTTTTCTTTTCTGTGCCAGTTAACACTTATTTCTCATCTCTATGATATTTTTAGGTGGAATGTTTAGTCTGTCTATTTTACTCTGTTTTATTATTGTAAGCTGCTCTGAAACTCCATGGACGCGGAGTCCCAAAAGGTCAGTCGCGACTGTGACGACACAACACACACAAGCTGCTCTTAAAAAGCATCCAACAGAGGACCTAAATATACTGTATATAAATGTGTGCCAATATTTATCTCATTATAACTTCCCCAAAGATGTGACAAATATGGCTTATTATTTTCTTGGTGTTGCTTTTCTTACACTGCAATATTATACATGACTATTCAGAAGTATTTTCCACTTAGATCATTGGGACTTAAAGTTAGGTGAGCTAAGCTCAGGACTGCAGCATAAATTATTCTAAGTATATGCAGCATCTGTACAATACTTAGTTTTTAAGCATGTTTAATTTCTCCAAGAGCTTACCAGAAAAAGTCACAAATGCGGTAATAAATTTCATGCCTGACTTTCCATCAAATTGCAAAACTTCCAGAAATAAAGAGTAGCACCTTTTACACATATACATGATGCAAATGTTCAGCTTTAACAAGAATAATGTGTAATATTACTTTGTAAGATTGTAAAAAATGTTTCGGTTCTGGTCTGTACTGCCTCTGAGTCAAAAGTGGCATATTGGGAGTCCTGGTGGGCAAGAAGGCAATGAATAAATGAACTAAATAAATAAATAATAAAAGTAAATGTGAACGTCTTCAGAAGAGAAAATACTAATATCATTATATTACAATATGTATCTAACTGCAGGTCTGAGCATACATAAATGAGCACTTGTCAAATAAATTTAGTGAGACTAACATTTGATCAAATAAGCTAAAACTTGCTCTGTTAACATCTGTTATACCTGTTAACATTTGCTGCATTGTTAGTATCACTGCAGGAAACAAAACAGTATGAGCATTGTTGATAAAACAGCACAAATGAAAAAACAAGAGGGAGAAGAAGATTTCTGATGCATAATAACAGAAGAGCTTTGTATACATGGTTCTATCTGGTAAATGGCCTGTGGATATAATTTTAAGATATAAACACACACACACACACACACACACACACACACACACACACACACACACACACACACACACACACACACACAGCACTTCATTTTAATAGTAGGCCCTACGGATATTTTGGTTTCAGATACAAAAATATAACAAAGGTTCTCAAAACTTTGAGAATTGATAAAACTGGCAAAAGGTCTGTCAGTGTTTCTTGTATTAAGAAAATATGTTTACATTCTCTATGAATGGCAAATAATAATTGTATGATTGTGGGGAAAACTGGGAAAAGTGCCAAAATCATAATAAAAATTGCTCACTAAAATGTCTTGGTGAGAATAGAGATTTTTCATTATACCTTAGACCAGGAGTGTCCAAACTTTTTGCAAGGAGGGCCAAATTTGACGAGGTGAAAATGTGTGGGGGCCGACCATTCAGCCGCATTTGGCCCCTGGGCCGGACTTTGGACAAGTCTCTATAACATGCAAGAAGGAAGGGAGGATGCTGCAGCAATGGAACCAGGGCCATGTAGGCTGAGAAGGTGGCTGGGGGTGGTGGACAGAGGCAGGGAGGGCAGGCAAAACATAAAACTGCAAGCTGATGCCTCCATCCGGTATGGGGAAAGGCCAGCTGGCGGGGATGCATGACAGGCTGAGCCAGTGAAGAGAAGAGGCCGCGGGCCACTCAAAATTTGTAAACGGGCCATATTTGGCCCCCAGGCCTGACTTTGGACATGCCTGCCTTAGACAGTTACTTTATTGCATCACTTCCATGCACCCAAATTACATTGTACATGTTTTGTTGTCACAATATGTCATCAAGCATTAATGGTGGTAGCCTGCAACTGTAGTAAAAAGTGGCTAGACAGATACACTGTAGGCTGCTTAAAATATCTGCCACAATAAAATACTTTTTTCAAAATTTATTTATTTATTTATTTATTTATTTATTTATTTATTTATTTATTTATTTATAGACCGCTCATCTTCCAGACGGAACTCTGGGCGGTTTACAATTATAATAAAACAGCAGTAAAAACAGCAAAAGAGAACAAAAACGAGACCAAGAAAAACGAATAAGATAAAGTGGAGAGAGCCTCCACAAAAGGCGGCAAGGAGAAGAAAAAAAACATTAAGTAATAAGGTCGCCAAAAGCCTCTTGAAAAAGGAAGGTTTTCAGAGCCTTTTTAAAGGTGGGCAGGGACTGTGCAAGGCGCAACTCACTAGGGAGATGATTCCACAGGATGGGGCCCGCCACAGAGAAGGCGCGGTTACGCGTAAGCGATTTCCATGCCTCCCTGTGTGTGGCCACCCTAAGTGAGCGCACCTGTGTCATTCTAGTGGGCCTGACCCCAGTTGACCTCTGGGAGATACACTCCGACAGGTACTCCGGTCCTAAGCCATGGAGGGTTTTGAAAATCAAAACCAGGACCTTGAACCTAATCCGGAGGACAACGGGCAGCCAATGCAGGCGAGCCAGAACTGGGGTGATGTGGTCGAATCTACAAGCACCCACCATTTAGAATAGCTCTCACATAGTATTGTGGGACAAGGTCTTCAGCTGTGGATCAACCAAGTTCCTATGTATGCTTTTACAATAACAAAATACATAGATGTTGATACAATATGTTTCTTCCATTATCCTGGTCTTCAAAAGAAGCAAATACCTTCTGAACAGTTTTTGTATAAGTTGCAATGGAGATTTTTAGTTTCAATAAAACTAGAAAATAAAAAATGGCATCTTACCAACAAAATTCAGTGCAGAAAAGCAGCTGTAAAAATAATCAATAAAAAATGTGTAAACTATACGCCCTGATCTTTGTAGAAGTCAAAAGAATTTGTAAATGAGATAATGTATCTTATTAAACATGGGAGTTTTCTGGGTACAAAAAAGTGCCAAAGGATTAACCAAGACCACTGAAAGGGATACCTGTCTTTATTTGATATACTACTTCACCTCAATAAGACAAAGCTTTTGTATAGGATGTGGTAAAGTCATACAATACCCCAGTTACATTCCGAAGTGGTAACTGTAACATTTGAATGAGAATTTTGTAAAGACAGCCTCTTGCACTCTTCTTTAAACATGAACAGAAAGCTTCAATACGGCAAAGACTCTGTTATTCACATAAGCCAACAATTAGTTTAATTAACAGAGTACATATGTCCAGTTAACCAATTTTCTTTCTCAACAGACTGATGACACTATTAATTTGATAGCTATTGGAAGCTTGTACAAATTAAATCTGATAAATCACAAGATCAGAATTTGTGGTCTAGTCTCCCCTCCAGCAGAGAGATTTCTTTAATTTATGTTTATATTTACAGACACACGGACTCCCTTATCCCTACCATACATCAAAGAATTTAGAACCGAAATGCAATATTAAAAGGCGTGGTTGTTGGGTGGGGGGGTTACACTGGCATGTTTTCTTGTAGCCAGTATCTGATTCTGATGTGTTTATGGAGTTAGATGGCTGCCTGCAAGTTCAAAATAGTAGATCAGAAATAATTCATTGACAGTGTTTTGCTTAGAATCTTGTCAGCAATTTATTAGACATTAATTATTATATTTCAAATCTATTTTATTTTACAGTCATAGAATCATAGAGCAGCTGAGTTGTAAGGGGCTTGTAAGGCCATCAAGTCCAACACCTTGCTTAATGCAGGAATCCACATCATAGCAGAACTGACAGATGGCTGCCCAATTTTCTCTTGAATGCCATTAGCACTCACCACGTTCTGAAGTAATATTCCATTGTGACACTGATCTAACAGTTAGGTTTTTCTTAATATTCAGCCTAAATGTGACTTCAGACCATTATTATGTGTCTTGTACTCTGGGATGATAAAGAACAGATCCTTCCCCTACTCCATATGACTGCCTTTCAAGTAATTTGAAAAGTGCTATCATATCCCCCCATAGTCTTCTTTTCTCAAGGCTCAACATGTCCAGTTCTTTCAGTCTTTCCTCAAAGGGTTTGGTTTCTAGTCCTATGATCACGCTTGGACTCCTCCTCCGAACTTGTCCAGTTTGGTGGCATCCTTTTAAAGTACAGTGTTCAGAACTGGGAACAGTACTCTAGATGAGGTCTAACCAGTGCCGAATAGAAGGGAATGAGTACCTCATGGGATTAGGAGACTAGACTTCTGTTAATGCATCCTAAAATAGCATTTGCCTTTTTTGCTACCATATCACACTATTAGCTCAAATTCAGTATGTGATCTACAACAATTCCAAGATCCATTTCACTAGTACTGTAGTATGTATGTATGTATGTATGTATGTATGTATGTATGTATGGTGGATGGATGGATGGATGGATGGATGGATGGATGGATGGATGGATGGATGGATGGATGGATGGATAGATGGATGGATGGATTTTTATACTGGCAAGTTTAATTCAAAGAACAACTCCAGGCGGTGTACAAGTAAAGTTAAATCAATGAAATAAAAATAAGATTTTACCTATATTAAGTAAACATAACACATAGAAAGAACAAATCATAATAGGGAGCCAGGTAGGTGGCAATTGATATGCAGCACTGTCAAAAGCCTCACGGTAGAGCCAGGTCTTCAAAGAATTCTTAAACATTACCACAGATTGAGCTAAACGGATGTCAACTGACAATTTGTTCCAAAGAGCAGCGGTGGCCACTGAGAAAGCCTGGTTTCCCATAACAGTTTTTTGGGCTTCCCTAGGGGTAGCCACCCTAAGTGCCAACACTAAAGAAGATCTAGTTGGACAGGCATTCATTAATCTAAGAGACAGACACTCCATCACATATCCAGGTACCAACCTGTGGAGGATTTTATAAGTTAAAACCATCACCTTGAACCAGATCCAGGATGCAACAGGTAGACACTGCAGGTGAGCCAGCATGAGAGTAATGTGGTCATATTTGCTTGCACCAACCACCAGCCTAGCAATTCTACACCTGCTGCAGTCTATGGATCAGATTCGAGGGTAACCCCATGTAGAGTGTGTTGCAGTAGTCAATCCAGGAAATCACGAATGCACGCACAACTGCTCTCAGGGAGGTCTCATCAAGAAAGGGATGAATCTAGTTGATAAATCAAAGCTGATACAAGGCTGATTTGGACATGGCTGCTATGTGGGAGTCCCAGGAGAGAGCCAGGTCCAGTACCACACCCAGATTTCTCACTCTCTCTGCCAGCTGAAGAAAGATCCCATCCAAACTGTGGAGAGGGCCACCATAACTCTCCAAGGTACCCCCTAAGAACAGAACCTTGGCCTTATCAGGGTTCAACCTGAGTCTGGACCATTCCATAACCACAGCCAGGCAGCATTCTAGGGTCTGGACAGCCTGTGCTGCAGAGGTGGTAGAGAGATAAGAGCTGCATGTCATCAGCATACTTAGGGTGGCAGACCCCAAATCTCCAGATGACCTCCCCCAGTGGCTTCAAATAGATGTTAAATAGCATGAGGGAGACAGCTGAATGCTGGGGCACCCCACAGTCGAGGGTCGAGGGGGCTATCTCATCCCCCCAGCTTCACTCTCTGAGCACAGCCCTCCAAGAAAGACTGGAATCAGCCCAAGGCTGGATTGTAAGTTCCTACCTCAGAGAGCCTGCTCAGGAGGATACCATGGTAGGTGGCATCAAAAGCTGCTGAAAGATTGAGGAAGACCAACAGGGAAGAGCATCCCCTGTCATCCTCTCTCAAAAGGTCATCTTGCAGGGCAACCAAGATGGTCTCAGTTCCATGACTGACCCAAGTATTCCCCATCTTGTAACTTGATTTCCCTCTCCCCAGGTATAGAAAGTTGCACTAATCCCTGTTAAATTTCATTCTCTTTTCATTCCAGTGATCAAACCTATTAAGATATTTTTGAATTTTGTTCCTGTCTTCCAAGATATTAGCCATTCCACCCAATTCTGCATCATCTGCAAAACCTGTATCCAAGTCATTAATAAAAATGTTGAAGGACTGAGCCTCGTGGTGCCCCACTTATTACCTCTTCCCAGTTTGAAAAGAAGCCATGTTAAGGCTTCACGTATACACCCAGTTCAACTGTCACCTTTCTAAGTTATTTCAGCATATATAGATACCATGCAGACCTCCATGGACATACTAAAGTCGGCCGTTTACCACACATATTACTGTTATTTACTGAGCAGTGAAACAGTTGTAACAAAGTAGAAAAAATTAAACCATTACAAGGCATTGCCAAAACATTGTAACTCAAAATAGCTGTACAAAATGGCCTCCGGGACTTCTGTGTCAAGCCCAGAGTATTCACACAGGTCAAAAGAAACACCACAATTTTTAAAAAAAAATAATCACTCCCAAAACATATGCAAAGTAAATTTCAATTGACTAACAAAATTGATTTTCATTAATACTTTCAGAACAGATTCGTATACATGTGTTCCTAAAATGTAAGCCCACTGTGTTGAATTGGCTTGCTTCCATGTACAATGGCATCTTTCGGCTTTAACTGGGCAGATGAGTAGATGGGAGTTCATTAAACTCAATCCATGTCAAAATCTTGTTCTGCTGTATTATCAGAAATAACTCAGACTAACAGAAAACATTTGAACATACTTCTTTCTCTTTATTTGTAATATCCAAGATCAAGTATAGCATCTAAGATAGTATTTTTAACTACTGAAGCAAACTGCAAAATACATTCCTGTGATGCTCTCTCTGATTTAAAAAAAGCTCACCATTCTTGGAGGACACGTATTATTTTCTGCTTTACAAGCAAGGGAAACTGAGTAGAAATAAAACAACCTATAATATGACACAATCTGGCACAGAACATCATCATATACTTTGAGTCTAAATGGCAAAAAATCTATTCAGGATAAAAAAATATGTGTTAGCTCACTTGCTCTACTGCATAATCAAACATAATTCAGTTAAATGC
This sequence comes from Phrynocephalus guinanensis, assembly GCA_037367245.1. Taxonomy (NCBI): domain Eukaryota; kingdom Metazoa; phylum Chordata; class Lepidosauria; order Squamata; family Agamidae; genus Phrynocephalus; species Phrynocephalus guinanensis. The sequence goes on from CM074742.1 coordinate 29,405,130, forward strand.
TATATATTATATATTATCAATATGGCACATATTCTTTGTTACTGTAGCATGTGCCATCAAGCAGCAACCCAATTATAGTGACCTAACAGGGCTTTCAAAGTATGCGAGATATCTAAGGAGTGGCTTTACACCACTTCCACACCCCCAATGAGTTTCTATGGCTGAGTGCAGATTTGAACCCAGGCTTTCAAAGTCCTAGTCTGTCACTATCCGCTACACCATACGGGGTACCCTGTATATGATTGAAGACATGATTAAACTGTTCAATATTAGTATGAGGGTACACATTTAACTCTCATCTTAGATAGCACCTTATTCACATCCCAGTTAAACTATTTTGTGACCCTTTGCCAGTCATTTGCCTTCTAAACATTTTATTTAGCCAAAAAAAGTTTATACCCATTGTGTAATGTAATGAAAACTTGGAAGAACATGGCAAACAAATAGACATTACAAGGATTTTCGGTAATTTTCAATAATAGTGTATAACTTGTCACTTGTAATACTTTGAAATCTTTAACACAAAACCAGAAAGTAATATATCTGTTGAATTTTGGAGGCTACACACAATCTTCAAGCAAAATATTTTTCATGTTTTTAATAGCCTTTATGCACACAATAGGGATTGCTGTAAAACTTGTTCTCATTTATTTATATCTTTAAGACAACAGTAATCCTTACCTGCTTTTTGACATTGAACTATCTTTTCATATACATTATCTGCATTTTCTATCAGAGTCTTGGTGGCATGAATCATCTGTAAAAAAAAAAATAACAAAACATGTTCTATTTGTCAGATTTGGTCAATTCCTCGCTCCAAGTTCAAAACCACATGCCCCAACTGCACCTCCCTTTATTATTCAGTGCTGTGTCAGAACCAAAGGACATGGAGAAAGGACACCTTCTATCTAACCCAGAAAAGTTTACAACTGCTTCACAGTAAGATGGGCATCTTGAGATTCTCCTGTTTGTCTCACCTTGAACGGTAAACTGCCAGGTTCTATTACAAAAGATCCACTTACAGAAAAGAAAAAGTGCTCTCTCTCACTGGTATTTTAAATCCTTTTCCAAAATCTAACAAGCCAATTGAATTTAGTTTGGTTTCAATTATTTTATCATGGGAGGAGGATGAAAACAATGCACAGAAAGTTCTGCACTTCTTCCATTCATTAATGGCTCTAAAACAGCTGCTCAAAAGAACAAACTTGTTTCTCTGGTTTCTACAGCAACTCAGAACTTCCAATACAGTACGTTCAATTTGCTGACTTCCAGTAAAGAAATAAGCATATTTTTGCACCAATTCCTATGGGGGGGGGGAGTCCCATGAGTGGTCCCTACAACTACAATGTTTAGCACTTTTTCTGTCGGTTGTTTCTGTTTTCACCAAGAGTCTAACTCATCAGTGATTACATTCATAACAGAAAATTCACTCTCCTCTATGGCTTACTGTTTCTCGCCCAAAACAACCTGAAAGTTGAGTCATGGCAACTAGACTTCTTTTCTTGAGAGATCTAAACGTTTCACTACTCATCCAAGCAGCTTCGTCAGTCTGAGGAAAGTTAGTGGCAAGTCCTCCAATTTATAGTTCACCTTGATTTCACTTCACCCTGGTCTGAACTGGCTCATAAGCTAGAAAAAGGCCTGAATAGGCTCGTTAGGTGGACAATGCTATTCAGACCATTGTCCTATGAACCTATTCAGGACCTTGTCATGACTCATGCATGGAGGTGGTGCTGTAAACTTAAAGACTGAACAACAAACAACAAAAATGAATTTATCAGTCCAAATACATGCCTTGCTATCTCCTGGTGTCACTGAACCCTGGGTTAAGAGAAGGAACCATTAATTTTGTTCCGATAGTGCAGGGCTGTCCAACTTTGAACAGGCAGAGGTCTACTTTTTCTGGATGAAAGTGCTTGAGGGCTACTAGACTAAAACCTCTACTTTTGAATTTTATCTGTTCCGAGCATATGCTCATAAGTAAAAAAAAAATTGTAAGTAGAGCAGCGGTTTCCCATAGGAACACATTGAAAATCAATTAAGCCTTTCTGGAGGGAACACATTTCAATGCATTCCTATGATAAGGCTGACCATGCACACACTTCCCTTAAACCTGCTCGAGGCGGTGTGGACGGGTGCAAGGGAGGCACGTGCATGCTTGCCCAGGCTGCTGGAAGACTTTTTTAAAAAGGTGCATTTTCCCTCCCAACCCACCTGGGGCCTGACTTGACTCTACTTCTCCTCCTGTTTTCCCCCTTCCTCCCTTCCAGCTCCCTCGCTGCCACTGCTGCTGCCGCCCATAGATCTCATTCAGCTCTGCCATGTTCTCTGTGCAGCTTGGATGGGCCAAGCCAGCAGCAGGGCAATCACATGGCCATGGCAGCGCAAGGAGGAGGGAATGGCTCAGAAGGGGAGCAGGAGGAGCAGCAGGTCACAGTCTCTGTGAGGCAGCTGTGGGGGTGGGAGGAGGGGGAGGAGGAGGATGGAAGGGTGGAAGGAAGGAATTGTCCGGGGGAAGAAGAGGGGGACTTCATCATGCAAAGGAGATGGGCACACCCATAACCCTGCCCCTCGCTGTCCCCTCCACTCCCTTTCCTCCACTCTGCACCAACAACTCAATTGGTCATGAGACAGTGGTGTGCTGATCATCTGGCCAGTAGGGAGAGCAGGGGACTGTGCCATGGCCCTTGAACTGCCCTGCTCGGCTGAGACAGTGGGCTGGCAGACCCAGAGCTTTGCTGGGGCAGTGGTAGTCCTTGGGTTGAGGGAGATAGAGGTGGAGAACTTATCCCCTCACATTTTTTATTAATGGCTGGCGGGCCACTTTTGAACCCTTCATGGGCTACTGGTAGCCCCTGGTCTACCTGTTGGGCAGGCCTGCGATAGTGTATTGCCACTTTAGCCATTTCAATGAGCATTCTCAATTACATTGTCCTGAAAAAGAGCCACACATATTTTAGGCTTGGACCAAATAATAGAATTATTTATTTGGTCCAAGCCTAATTGGAAACACCAATTATACTTCTGAATTTATGAGAACAAATTACACAAATTCTGTCTTACTCTGCACATTTTGTTACAAATATGCACTGGCATTCAATAATTTAACAGACTTTCCCTGCAATACTGGATACAATATTTTCACTGTTTTGTGTAAAACATTTGCATAGGCATATCTATGTAGTACACCATGAAAAACAGAGATATAGTGTGTGGAGCTAATATTAGCCATATTATATAGGTGTAGTTAAGCATTTATCTGCTATAGCAGAATTTTAAGACAGAGTTCTGCTCCATCCTTTCGTACTCTTCCGAGTTTTCTTTGAGTGAAGTGTGTTTTAAAACAATAATTGAATTTAAATTCTGCAAACAGGTGGAACTAGATTGCTTTCTACCCTTTTAGTCTTCTACAAAAACATACAATACTAGCATTTGAGCACCTTATAGAACCCTGACCTCAGTATGTGCGGTACTTCAAATAAGATAAATTGACCACCATACAAAACAGTACTAAATTCAACTGTCAACATAGACATAAAATAGTAGAAAATCTGAACAGACAGAAAGTGAGGAACTGAAGTTATCTGGGAGCCACAAGACAATCGCGGTCTGGAAGTTTCCTGACAGACATGATGTATAAAGGACAATGAGCAGGAAGACTTTGAAATCAACAATCCCTTACAGAGAGCTCAGCCTCAACCAGCCACTTCCCCACCAACATGAAGATTTGGGAGGCCAGACAGAGCTTTTATTCCTCAGCTGTAAGCTATGAAAAATGCCTGAGAGAACTTTTCAATGTTTTCGTTAGCCCTCCAGAAATCCAGCTCGAGGAATTCCTGCAGACTTCTGGGAGAAAATATGGAAAAAAAACATGTCTACATGAGCACAAGAACTACTGGTTTGTCATAAATAATACACAGAAAAGGGTCAAGGATGAGATGAGTATGCCCAAACCAATATTATGTACTAATTTTTCACAGAGTCACATTGCTTCTTCTGTCCTTGTTCCAGCATACCAAACTAATTGCATCTCAAATTTTGGCAAGCATCCAAGAATTGTCATCTGATGATTTGTCAGCTGCAGATACATGCCTCAGTTCACTTTCTTGAAAAATCACCATCTACCACTCTAGGGTACAGTATGTGTATTACAGCTTGTAACCTTTGTACTGTTAATAATGACTATAATGTTAAATAGACTCAATAACTGCTGCCTATCTTTTTCCCACCAGAGTCACTTCATTCAAATAACTTACAATTTCAAAAAATAATTCCCAAGGGTTGATCAAGTGGTGGACCTGAGGTATGAGAAGCTTTTTGTCAGCTTCAATACCAGTTCATAGAGAGAAGAACTTGCAAACAAGACACCAATCAATAGTAACCTCATTAAAGACCAACTGTGGCTAGGCCAGGACAGTCAAAGTCAATTTATAATGAAGTATAATTGATTGTTCTGCTGCTTTACGTGCCGTCTAAAAATGTCAGTGGAAGAAAGCAAAGCTTCTGGGTGTTACTTGTGCTATAATAAAGTATTTGTCACCTATATCCCTGTGTGGGTAAGGTTAAGAAATGAATCTGCCTCTCATTTACAGTTTGCTTGCAAATCATGCACTACAAAGTAAATGTGGAAATCCTATTGGTTAAGTCAGAACCTCACAATGTGTTTGAGTACTTTGAAGACTGTGGTCTGCACATAGCCATTCATGAGGGAAGTAGAGAGAGTCTGGAAGGAATCTGTGACTTCTATAATTGAAGCTAAGAGTGTGCCTCCTACTCTTATTGCTTGACAGGGGAAAGAATACATTACTGACAGAGTAATTAGCAGTATATTCTCTGTGTCCTCGTGTTGTGTCTCCCTGTATCCTGCTACATGAATGGAAGGAGATAAGTACAAGAGGAGTCTCCTGCACCCAAGGAAATGAGCTGTTCCACATGTGCCCTACCCAGCAGAGCATACACGTGTATGATAAAACATACAGGGAACTCTGCAGTTTCTACTTAAGAGTATGTGTTATAAACTACATTGCACATTTCAATAACACAAGCGTCAGCTAGTGGACAGTGTTTTGTTTATACATTTTCACGGTGATTCAGGACCAAATATTATATCATTTCCACCATGTTGATCAGTAGCCAGAAGTACAATTACTCCTAGAAGGAAATTAACACAAATTTATATACGTATTTGATCTGTATTTGGAGGTGGTATTCTCAATATGGCTTTGTTCACAGCTCATTGGTTTTCCAGGTTTGGATAATCTCAGTTCAACCCAAATGTACCCATAATTCTATCATGTGTTTTTTTTAAAAAAATATTGACATTCATAAAGAATGCCATGCAGGGAAACATAATTTTGCTCCCTGTGAAGGACTGCAGTCACAGAGACATTGCATTCAGGTCAACAATACAGATAGCAACATGTCTTCTATGATTCATCAAGCCTTCCTCTTAATTATAAATAGATCTAAATTACAAATACATCTAAAAAAAGGTATAGATTAAGTTCCATTTAAAATAATATTTATTTATTTTATTTATTTTTGCACTTATATACCGCAAAGGGAACTCTGGGCGGTTCACACAAAAGGCACAGAAAATCCATAAAATTGTAAGAGGATATGCAATGTCTCACCCAAAACAAAGCCAAGAAACTGAAACAAAATATGCAAATGAAAAGCCAGAAGTTTGCCTACAATACTGTTAATTCCACAGAAGAAATTCTGACATGGTTCATGGTATTGTGGGAAAGTATATAATCTAACTACTATCGAGGGACATATAATTAATTAAAAATGCTTGCTCACTTGACCCTAATTTCTTAATAATTATCCATTATCTTATAACACAGCACATATTTTCATTCTATCATGCTTCAATCCCCTGCAGTATTTTGTCTTTTTAAATTATTCTAATATGGTTTATCAGGCGTATTTATGCTTTACTTGAGAAGCCTACACATTTCATAGCTTACTGAACAATTGTACTGAGCTCTCATTACTCACCGAGAAAAAAACTTTAAAAGAAGAAAGGAGTGTTTTGATCATTATAAATGCTGACTTTCAGTTTTATTGCTAGAGATATATTTTTGATAAAGAAATGTTAACGATTAAATTAAGATCTTTATCTGAGATGGACAGACCCTGGAACCGTTGGACCATTAGAAACGTCCATGCTAACTGGGGCATACTCAGAATGAAACAGCAGTGTAAACCAGTGCTAGCTCAGTGCACTTACCATGACAACCAAGGTTTGTTTAAAAAACATCCCACAAGGAGATGTCCGTGCCTTCACCATATTATACAGCAAAAGCCACTGCACATTAAAACACACATCACCATTGGGTTATGCAGCACCTTCCCCCTTATATTATGATACATTTGAGAACTGGGCCAATCAGATTCTTCTGACTACATATGAAATTCTACAAGTCTGATCCTTAATAGCTGAGCCATTAAATTTCGAAATACAGTGGTACTTTGGTTTACAAGCATATTCCGTTCTGGTAGAATGCTCGTAAAGCAAAATATATGTAAATCAAACCAAAATTTCTCATAGGAAATAATGGATATGCAAATAATTCATTCTAGGGCCTCTCACCGCCGCTGCCCACCCCCTACTCTGCGGGGTTTCTTGCTACCATCATCGCCCTCCAATGTGGCTTTGGAGACAGGGGTGATGGCGGTGGCTCAGAGGATTGCAGGAGATGCACTTTGCAGAAGAGGATCCTGTTGACAAAGGGGACGGAGGAAAGCTAATCCAGGTTCAGCTCCATGTGGAATTTTAACTTCTTCTTCATCAACATCTCTGTCCCACCTCTACTGTCTTTCCAGAAACAGGCAAAGAACTTTCTCTTCAGTCAAGCTGTCCCTGAATGATGGACTACCTATTATGTATCTTTATATGAATCTACCATACATGATTACCTAGACTTTGCATTTATAACCTCTTATAACTTTGTGTTCATATCTCCCTTGTGTGATTTTCACAGCATCTTACATATTTTTCCCCAGAAGCTGGGTAAATGTGTACCTACTGTATCAAAGTTTCAAACTGGTAAAACTTCCAGTCTCCAAAAAATATTAAGTAACCAAATGGGATTATTTCCTTGTAATTTGATATACAATCTAATTGCAAAGTCCTACCCTCAGATAATTGAACAAATATCGCTCCTCTGCTTTTATGAAAAGAATGTTGACTTCTGAAATGCCAAGCTACATTCTCTTCTGAAAGTCAGTTCATAGCTAAGAAGAAGAAAAATGCTGATTTTTTTCAGTATACAAAAACACTACAGATGAGTAGAATAAGAGAAGAGGAATGA